>CM053773.1:208211215-208270479 GCA_028658325.1 Potorous gilbertii | reverse complement strand
ATCTTTGTCCCTCATACTTGAATCTCCATGTATGCTCCCAGCATCTGGTTGCCCCATAAGCAGACTTATTTACTGCCTACTTGTGTGTTGGGATGACGCAGCTGTAATGACTTTAACCATCATCTCAGCTACTCCTTTGGCAATCCCTGGTGGACAGTTGCCTCCAGGAAGATGGTAAGAAATCTGAATATTCAGGATTGTAGAAAGGAGGAGAGGCAGCTAAGCTATCATCTGAAGATACAGGTCTCTTAATCTTCTATCCTACTGTGTAGCTTCTTGCCCATTGACTATGTGCTCTCTGGTACTCGTGGTAGGGTTGGGGATGAACGCAATTAGTCTCCTGTGTATTGGGATCCTCAGAAATAATTCTGACAGATTCTCTCTCCTTGAATCATCCCCAACTTGAGCTCAGAGGGTGATAATAGTACAGATGACTGAGAGGATGAGGCATGATTATGCATTTCAGAAAATTATAACCCTGGAACCTGGATTACAATTAAAATGACAGTTATAATGGACACATTTATTTGGTACAATTGTTATGATTAATCAGAACAGCATAAAAATGGATTATGGTTCTCTGCTCCCACATCAATGAGCAAGTTTTGTTCATATTACACCCCCCTCCCTCAAATTCCTCCCAGCTGGCCACTTTTCTCCCCTTCCCTCAATCCTCCCCCCACCATCCAGGATGTTATTTTCTCCAGCAAATTTCCTCCTACTGTTGCAATTGTCTTATAGTCTCAATGACCTCCAAGGTCTTTGTTTGACTATGAGATTGGAAATCTATGGCCTAGGTCTCTGCTTAAACCCTCACTTCCAGGAAAGTGGCCCAGAGAGGGCAGTAAGGGAAAGGGACAGGTAAGAAGTGCTGACGAGTTTAAGGAAGCCAGCTTTCAGCAAGAAGGAAGTCAGGGTGACCACCTTTCCCTTGGAAGTCTAAGAGGAAGGAAATATAAGATAGAATAGAGAGATAGCTCTATAGGTTGAGTGAGGAAGTAGGAAGAGAAGGATGGTGGTTCTGAGGGTAGAGTTGGGTAAATGTGTTCACTTTTAAGGATTGCTCACAGGGCACAATTAATTCAAAGTAAAGGCATTTAATGAAATAGCATAGTAAAGAAAAGCATAGCAAAGTAAAAAATATTTGAAGGCATCTCATGTGAAAGAGAGATTAGACTCATTCTTGACGAGGTCAAGAACCCATCTACTGGTACAATGAGTAGAAATAACAAGGGGGAAAATTTAGAATGATATAAGGAAAAAAATCCTTCCTAATAATGAGTGCTAAGCAAATGGGCTGCCTTGGGAGGCAGTGTGTTTTTCCGCAAGCAAATCGTGGGTGAACTCTTATCAGGTTTGTTGGGGAAGAGATTCTTTTCCAGAAATGGGTTGGATTAGATAGTCCTTTAAGACATTTCCAGTTCTGAGATTCTGTTAATCCATCCTCAGGTCCCATACCAGGGGATCCCAGCCCTGAATTCCTCTCCTTAGCACAGAGACCTGCCAATTTTTAGGACTGGAGCAAAGGAGACCATATTATAAAATGGAAATATTTGAATTGAGTAATCTGGTTTAATGCTAATTTTGTTATTTATAATTCATATGACTTTGGGCAAGTCTCTTTCCCTTTCTGGGCTCATTTCTTCACTGATAAAATGATATATTTGAACCAGATAATCTCTACCTCTAAAGCCCATAACTATGGTAAAGCAGGGGCTCAGAGGACCAGCAGTTGTAGCATTTAGTTGAACTCTCTTTCCCTAGGTCCAGGGCCAGGAAAGAGTACAGTTTTCTAGACCACCTTGCTTGTCCTGAGAAGTTCAAGCAGTGTTTGGAGGGAGTAGGACCTGGAATAGAAAGTACTGGAAGGGCCAAGAGGTCAGCAATCACTAAAGCTGGGAGTCAGTCACCATAGACTGTTCTATCTTAAAGGATAGAGGAAGGAGAAGTCAGGAAAGTCAGAGGGCATCTCAGGAAAAAATATGAGTCAGATAAGAGGAAGGACTTTTTGACTGTACTGGGATAAGTCTATAGGCAGGGGAATGAAGAATTTTCATGTCCACTTGTTCTTTTTATCTGAGTTTGACTTTCTTTTCCTATATCATCTTCCGTGGACTCTGAGTAAAAGAATTCACAGGTAATAGTATCATGGGTCAGAGCCTTACAGTCATCTAGTACAACCATCTCATCTTATAAATGAGGAAATGGAGTCTCATATTGGTGAAGTGACTTGCCCAAGGTCACAGCAGTGGTGACAGGCAGAATTTGAATCAAGGACTGCTGATTCCAAATCTAGTGGTTTTTTTCCTAACGTTACACAATGTTCTTCTATAGTTGTTGCCTTAGACCTGTCCTGAAGCTTGTTGCTGGAGTGGGGACCCAGAGTAGAAGTCACAAGGAGAAAAGATCCAGAATTGTCAATGTTGTGGACTACTGTGAAACCCTATGGATAGGTGAGTTAAGGAGTGTATGTGTGTGTGCATGCATGCGTGTGTGTGTGCATACATGCGTGCGTGCGTGCGTGATGACTCATTTTCCCCTACTTCTTCCCTGCTTTGGTGTTTCTAGTCTGTGATCCTGAGACTGTGTGTAGACATCCCCTTCCTTTTTTCTTTTCCATGAGTTGCTGATGCACATGATCAAGAGCTCCATTAGCTGTACCCAAAGATCTGAGAGTGTCACTAAAAGAAAGAGGTTTGGAAGATGGCTGGAGGTGAATGCCTTCATTTGGCAATACTTGCTCTTTACCCATTTATACTTTATATTATGTTAAACAGACTGTGTTATTATAGCATATAGATTCCCTGAATCCAGTGAATGTAGGGGGTCTATGAACAGAAAGAGGGGAGTCTAGAAAGGGCCGAGACTGATAGGTTATGTATTACTGTTCAGTTGTTTAGTTGTTTTTGATTCTTCATGACCCCATTTAGGATTTTCTTGCAAAGATATTGGAGTGATTTGGCATTTCCTTTTCTAACTCATTTTACAGATGGGGAAACTGAGGCAAACAGGGTTAAATGACTTGCCCAGGGTCACGCAGCTAGTAAGTGATGGAGGCCAGATATGAACTCTGGAAGATGACTCTTTCCGATTCTAAGTTCAGTACGGTATCCACTGTGCCATCTAGCTTTTATATCTTAATATTTGAAGTAATAATCCATTTCATTCTCTTCCTTTGTTTCAGGCCTAGCCAGTGGGTCCTGAGAATCCAAATGAGTCCTTGCTGCTGAAAAAGTTTGGGCTTGGTTATAGAGATTGTTGTGGTAGTATTGGTGGTGGTGGTGGACAACTAGGTAGTGCAGTGGATAGAGCGCTGGACTTGATGTCGGAAAGACTCATCTTTCTGAGTTCAAATCTAGACTCCAACAGTTACTAGCTGCATGATCCTGGGCAAGTCACTTAAACCTGTTTGCCTCAGTTCCCTTACCTGTATAATGAGTTGGAGAAGGAAATGGCAAATTACTCCAGTATCTCAGCCAAGAAAACCCCATAAGGGGTCACAAAGACTTGAATACGATTGAAAACAGCAATGTATAAGAACAAAAAGTATTAATGGAGATATGTTCTAGGCATTTGCAAGCTGAGCTCCATCTAATAGGTAGCAGGAAAGTCCATTTCATTAGAAAGGCATATGCTAGACAATCCCCCCCCCTCCAAGAAAGACCCCACAAAACCAAAAAACCCAACCAAAAAAATCAAAAACAAACTACCAAGACCTCTGTGCTGATGTCTTACATCCTGGCAGGTAGCTAAGATATTGCACGACATTGCTGGATAATTCATACAATGATTTTTACTATAGGCTTAAAGAAGTCATCACTCTTGCCACAGGACTGAGGTACTAAGGTGTAGGGCCAAAAGGATCATCCTATTTTTAATACCGTATAGCTACAAAATGTTAGTATATATGGTCATCATAACTTACATGGACTTATCATGCAAAAGTTTACAAAGAACTTCATTCATTCATCAAGTATTTCTCAAGGGCCTATTAGGCACCAGGTACTTTTCTAGGAGCTAGAGATACAAAGGCAAAAATAAAAATAGTCTTTATCCTTAGGGAATTTACAGGGTAATATGTCCATATATAGATCAGAAGTGCCTCCAAACCCAGTGCTCTTTCACTGATCCATATTGCCTCCAGCCTTCTTTACATTATTGCCAATATTATTGGTTTTAGGGTTTCCAGCCTTTCAAGGAGTTGACCTGTTCCCCGCCCTCTTTTCTTTGCTGTCCGATGGGATTGGAACACGTTTCTCTATGAGCCTGCTCTTTAGGGCATATTTTGGCCCGGATTCCTCTTTTCTGCTTCCTCCCCATTTTAATACTGTTCCTTGGCTCCCTCGTGTTGTGTATTTCAGAAGCACAGAATCCCAGATTGGGAAGAAAGCTCCCTGCCATCTTAGAAACGCCTGCCTGTGTCTGTGCACAAATCCCTCCTACCATAGCCTGACAAGTGATGGTCATCCAGCCTTTTCTTGAAGACCTCCACTGAAGGGAAACCTCCTGAGACAGCTCTTTCTACTATTGGACATAGTATCTGTCAACCAATGGCAAGGCACCAATTAGGAGTAAGTAGAATTACTTACTAATATCTGAGTATCAATTGGAAATCTTCCACTTTGCAGTTGATCCTCATTGTTGCCAGTTCTGCCCCCTGGGACCCTGCAGAACAAAGCTAACCCATGAAAGAGATGGTTGGAGAACATTTGGAAAGGAATGCAAGGATCTCAAAGAGTTAATATGATTGCATATTAAGAACAAACTTGGTCAGGTCAAACTTATTTTCTTTTTTGACAGGGTTATAAAGGGCTGCAAATATAATTTTTACTTAGATTTTAGGATAACACTTTATAAAATCCCAGGGGCGGGGCATCTGTGGCCTCGAGACCCTCTAGGTCCTCAAGTGCAGTCTTCCCTCAAAGCTGCAGATTCCCTACCTCTTAGTGTAATTCTTATGGAAAGGATGCTATGAACTAGATAATAATACAATTAGATGGATTTGGAATTGTTTGTATGGTAGTTGTATTTTAAAAATCGATTTTTGCATGTTAAAAATATATAAAATTCATTTTAAAAATTTTAGTTTCCAAATTCTTTCCTTCCCTTTAGCCACACCTCCTCAGAAAGTAAGCAATATAATATCACTTATACATGTAAAGTCATGTAAAACCTGTTTCCCTATTAGCTGTGTTGTAAAAAAAAAAAGCAAGAAAAGGAAATAAGAAAATAATAAATAAGTAAAATGATAGAAACATGAAGTAAGTGAAAAAAGTAGTCTTTAGTCTGCACTCAGAGTTGATCAGTTTTCTCTCTGGTGGTAGATAGATAGCATTTTTCATTGTGAGTCCTTTGGAATTGTCTTGGATTGTATTGATCAGACTAGTTCAGTCAGCTGATCATCGTTACAATACTGCTATAGCTCTGGTCAGTGTTTTCCTGGTTCTGTACACTTTGCTTTGCAAGTCTTTGGATGAAACCATCCCCTTCATCATTTATTCCAACATAATAATATTCCATCCAAATCATATACCACAACTTGTTCTGCCATTCCCCAAGTGATGGGCATCCCCCTCATTTTCCAATTCTTTGCCACCACAAAAAGAGCTACTATAAATACTTTTATATATATAGGTCCTTTTCCTTTAGCTTTTTGACCTCTTTGGGAAACAGAAATAGTACTGGTGCTGCTGGGTCATAGCCCTTTGGACAGAGTTCCAAATGGTTCTCTAGAATGGTTGTATTAGTGTCCCAATTTTTCCAACTCCTTCCAGCATTTGTCATTTTTCTTTCCTGTCATGTTAGCCAATCTGATAGGTGTGAGGTGGGCCCTCTGAGGTTTATGGTAGGTAGTTGTTACTGGCTCAGTATCAACGCAGTAGTATGTTGATAGTGGAATGTCTGAGGAATCTGGGACTTTTTTAATCTTAAGTATTTTTTATTTCTTATCATATATTTCCCTAATAATATCCACCACCCTAGTCTTCTTAGAAATTCCTCATTTATTATGTGTTTCAGGTCTCTTATACCCACCATGTATTTTTCTATTGCTGTCTAAGTGCTATTCATTTTTCAGTTCTTTAGATGCTTGCGTTTGATTTCTTGCTATCTATAACAACACTAATAGAATATTGGTAGCAACATTCTCTTCTCTTCCTCCTCTCTTCTTTCTGTCTTCTAAGCCTTTTGCAGCCTGACTTCTGACCTTATCGTTCAACTGAGACTGTTCTTTCCTAAGAAAGTTTCCCCAAAGGGGAACTTGCCCAAAGGCAAACTTACCTTTTTCCACAAAGGAGAAAAAAAAGGCTTTCAAAAACCAGCAGGGTTACACCTTTGTTATCTCTCTTGAACTCTGCATATTTGTGTGACAGTGTGTTACCGACTTTTGGGAGGATGTTTTATACTAACTATACCAACTTAGTAAATACCTGTTTCTAAAGTTAATTAAATCTGGCTGACTAATCAATATCACTGATAATCAATGGGAGAAGCACTGGTGGGGGCTCATGAGCTATATAATACTAGGAAAAAGCCCCAAGTCACTGGAATATCCCTAGACCCCTAAGGGGAGATATAGCAGCTTTGCTCTAGGGACTCAGACTACCAGTGAGAATTGAGATTTGGGAAGTAGTCCCAAAGATTACATGTACTTATAACAGTCAGACAGAACAAATTCCCACATTAACCATGTCTGAAAACATATGTCTCATTCTGTACTTTTGGTCCATCATCCCTCTGTCGAGAGTTGGGAGTCATGCTTTGTCATCTATCTTTTGGAGTAATTTATTGCACTAATAAGAGTTATGAAGTCTTTCCAAGTTGTTTTTCTTTCCAGTGTTTAGCTTTTGTGTAAGCTATGCTCCTGGTTTGGCTCACCTCATTCTGTATCAGTTCATATATGTCTATCTAGCATTTTCATAATTTCTTATGGCACAATAATATTCTATTATATTCACATGCCATTGTTTGGTTAATTATTCTACAACTGATTGTACAATTCTACAATTCTACAACTAACTCCCCTAGTTTCTAGTTATTTGTCTCAATAAAAGATACTACTGTGATTATTTTTTACATATGGGCCTTTTCTCTTTGTCTTTGATCTCTTTGAGGTGTATAACCTGTAATGGTACCATTGGGTTAGTGGATATGTACAGTTTGGTGACATTTTGGGGACAGTTCTGAACTGTTTTACAGAATGGCTGAACAAGTTCACAGTTCCACCAAGAGTACATTAGTATACAGAGAAGGGAAGAAATAAACCAGAACAAATCAATACATTGAAAAAAATCTTAAAATATATGCAGTGTTTTTCATGCCTGCAAATCTTCACTTCTGCAAAGGAGTAGGGGAAGTGTTTCCTCATATCTCTACTCTGGGATTAAGCTCAGTCATTAAAATTTTGCAACATCCAGCTGTCATTGTTTGGTGGTCATTCTTTCTATTTATCTTGTGGTTATTATGTATGTTCTGCTTACTTCATTTGTCAGAGTTCAGCATATGGGATTAAAATCTGACCTCATACACTGCTAGCAATGGGATGCTGGATAAGTCACAACTTCTGTCTACTTCATTCTCCTTATCTGTAAAATAGAAATAGAAATAGTACTTTATGTGAAATATTCCCTTGATATCTTGAATTTTCTTGAAGAGATCTCTGGAGAAGGAAATGGCAAACTACTCTAGTAGCTTTGCCAAGAAAACTCCAAGGACAATGTTAAAGTGATAAAAGAAATGACATCGGAAGATAAGCCACTCAGGTTGGAAGGTATCCAATATGCTACTGGGGAAGAGCAGGGGACAGCTACTAGTAGTTCCAGTACTAATGAAGTTGCTGGGCCAAAGATGAAAGGAAACTCAGTTGGGGATGTGTCTGGTGATGAAAGGAAAATCTGATGTTGTAAAGAGCTATATTGCATAGGAACCTGGAATGTAAGATCTATGAAGCAAGATAAGCTGTATGTGATCCAATAGGAGATGGAAAGACTAAACATTGATATCTTGGATGTCAATGAACTTATATGGAAGGGAATGGGTGAATTTAATTCAGGGGATCTCTACATATGCTACTGTGGACAAGAATCCTGTAGAAGAAACAGAATAGCCCTCATTGTCAATAAAAGGGTGAGAAAAGCAGGACTGGGGTATAATGAGATAGAATTATATCTGTGCAAATCCAAAGCAAAGTGTTCAACTTCACAGTAATACAAATTTATGCTCCAACTACTGCCACCAAAGAGGCCAAAGTTGATCATTCTATGAAGAACTACAACATCTTTTAGAAATAACACCAAAAAAGATGTCACATTCATTATCGAGGATTGGAATGATAAAGAAATCAAAAGATAATTGAAGTAAAAGGCAAGTTTGGCCTCAGAGTAATGAAACATGGAGATACTAATGGAGTTTTGCCAAGACAGCTCTCTGCTCGTAGCAAATACTCTTTTTCAACAACCTAAAAGGTGACTCTATATATGGACACCACCAGATGATCACTATAGAAGTCAGGTTGATTATATACTTTTCAGTCAAATGTAGAGAAGCTATATTCAGTCAGTTTTAACAAGACCTGGAGCTGACTGTGGCTCAGATCATGAACTTCTTATTCAAAATTCAGACTTAAAGAAAATGGGGAAAACCATCAGACCATGCAGGTCCCATATGAATATGAAGTGGAGGTGATGAATATATTTAAGGGATTAGATCTGGTAGATAAAATGCCTAAAGAACTGTGGACAGAGGTTCAAAATATTATATAGGAAGCAGTAACATAAACATTCCCCCCAAAAAGAAAAAAGCAAGCAAAATGGTGGTCAGATGAGGCTTTACAAATAGCTGAGGGAAGAAGAAAAGCAAAAGGCAGAGGATAAAGGAAAAGATAGACCCAACTGAAGGCAGGATTCCAGAGAATATCAAGATTTTCTTAAACCCATCTTAGGTGTCAAAATAATATTTGCATCATAAAAGGAATTTAGTAGGACTTTTCTTAAAGTATCTTCAGATTTTCTTAAACAAGCAATCCAAAGAAACATAAGAAAACAATAGCTAAAACTAGCCATAAGTCAAGGAGATGAATAGGCTCTTAGAAAAATTAGGAATAGAAAAGAGTTTTCCTTTCTCTTAGCTGTACATGGTATCTTCACAAAAAATGACCACATGTTAGGACTTAAAACCTTACAACCAAATGCAGGAAAGCAGAAATATTAAATGCATCCTTTTCAGATCATCATGCAATAAAATTACATTCAATAAAGGACCATGGAAATTTGGACTAAAAATTAATTGAAACTAAGTAATCTAATGCTTTTTTTTGTTTTACAAAGTTTTATTTTTTTTATTTTGAACTTAACTGATACCAATAAACAGATACATTTGAGGATACAAAGAATAGCAAAAATACAGCAAGAGAAATTAAACTTCTGTCATGTGCAATTTTTTAAAAAAGAAATAAGAAAATATGCAAAGGTTAATAATTGTTCTATTTGTGTCCTTGGGTTTTCTTCTTTATGTAGTATCTCCTTTCCGGACTCCCTCCAAGCCTAAACTCCCAGGTTGGATCCCTGGGCAAGAACTGTTCCTAGTTCAAAGTAGTCTGTGGGTTTGTACTCCTAAAGAGGTAATCTAATCCTAAAGAATGAGTGGCTTAAAGAACAAATTATGTAAACAATCAATAATTTCATTAAAGAGAATGACAACAATGAGACAACAATCCAAAATTTGTAGTATGCAGCCAAAGAAGTATGTAAGGGAAATTTTATGTCTCTGAACATGTACATCCGTAAAAGAGAGAAAAGCAGATTATTGAATTGGGCATGCAACTAAAAAAACTAGATAAAGAACAAATGAAAAATCCCACATTAAATGCCAAAATGGAAATCCTGAAAATTAAAGGAAAAATTAATGATATTAAAAGTAAAAAATTGAACTAATAAATAAAATTAGGAACTGATTTTGTGAAAAAATAACCAGAAAAGTCATCGATTAATTTGATTTTTTTTTAAAAAGAAGAAAACCAAATTACTACTATCAAAAATGAAAAAGATAAATGTACCAGCAATGAAGATGAAATTAAAGCAATTATAAGGAGTTGTTTTGCCAAATTATATACCAGTAAGACTGTTAATCTGAATGATATGAATGAATGTTTACAAAAATATTAACCTTTCAGATGAATAGAAGAGGAAACAGAATATTTAAATAGTGCTATGTTGGAAAGAGAAATTGAACAAACCCATAACTAAGCTCCCTAAGAAACGACCCCCCTGCCCCAGAACCAGATGATTTACAAGTGAATCAACTAAATTCAATTAGTTGTAAGGAACAACTAATTTCAATACTTTATAAACTACTTGAAAAAATAGGTAAAGAAGGAGTCCTACTAAATGCCTTTTATAACACAAACATTATTTTGATACCTAAGCTGAGGAGTACAAAAAACAGAGAATGAGAACAATAGACCAATTTCATTAATGAATATTGATGCAAAAATTTTAAATAAAATACTAACAAGGAGATTATAGTACTACACTATGACCAGGTGGGATTTATCCCAGGAATGCAGGATTGGTCCAATAGTAGGAAAACTATTTGTAATAGTTTTATAATATTTATTTTACAATAGATCTAAAATACATTTTATAACAATTATATTTTATAATAGCATTTATAATAACAATCGAATATATCACTAACAAAAACAATTAAAACCACATGATTATTTCAATAGTTGCAGAAAATTTTTGACGAAATAAAACACTTATTCCTATTAAAAACACTAGAAAAATTGAGTTTCTCAAAATGAAAAGTCGTATTTATCTAAAATCAAGAGCAAGCGTTATCTGTAATAAGGATAAACTTGAAGCCTTCCCAATAAGACCGATGGTAAAGTACAGCTATTGATTATCACCACTATAATTCTGTAATAGAAATGCTAGCTATAGCAAGTAGAGGAGCAAAAAGAAACTCAAAGAATAAAACTTGACAACCAAGAAACAAAACTATCCCTCTTTGCAGATGATATGATGGTGTACTTTGAGAACTCTAGAGAAATCAACTAAAAAACTGGTTGAAACAACAGCTTCAGCAAAGTTGTAGGGTATATAAATAAACCCACATAAATCATCAGCATTTCTAGCAGCAAGAGATAGAGAAATTCCTTTTAAATTCATTACATACAATATAAAATGCTTGGGAGTCTACCTGCCAAGAAAATCCAGGAATTATAGGAACACAATTATAAAACACTTTTTACAGAGATAAAGACAGATCTAAACGACTGGGAAAATGTGAATTACTCATGGGTAGGCCAAGTCAACGTCATAAAAAAAGACAATTCTACCCAAGTTAATTTACTTATTCAGTGTCATACCAATTAAACTACCAAAGAACTATTTTGTAGAGCTAGAAAAAATAATAACAAGATTCATCTGGAAGAATAGAAGATCAAGAATAACATGGGAATGCTTTCTATTAATAAGAAAACATTTTCTTTAATTAGCAAAGATATTTACTATGGTAGCAGACTGAGAAGAGTTGGTAGAAAACTTTCCCCCATAAGTCTGGGGGTCACTGTCTCCCCAAAATGCATTCAGGTCAATGGGCTGAAAGGGCACAAACTTGGAATAAAATGGTGGTTTGGTGCACCTATAGGTTACACATATGCCAAAGAGGTAACTCAAAGCTCTTAATTACTGAAAATCTTTCTCGAGTTCATAGTCAGGATTCTTTTCTGGTGCAAGAGTAATGCTCCTTGAAGCTGCTTCCTTCCTGAGGTGGCTGTCTTTCGCAGTAAGTACTATTATAAATATTTTGGGCAAGTTTCTCTTTATCAATAATTGCCTTGGGTTTTATGCCTAGAACTGGAATCTATTTGCAGAATTCTAAATTGTTTTCCAGAATGGTTTTACTAATTCACACTTTCACAAATAATGCATCAGTATACCTATTTTTACATGATTCTTCTTGTGTATTTTTATCTTTTATTTTCTTTGAGAATTTGTTGGTTGTAAGATGAAAGCTCAGGATTATTTTTATTTCTATTTTTGTTAGTGGTTTGAAGGATTCTTCCATATAGTTGTATAGTGAGCATGACCTGGTTTTTTATCTTCTCTAGTATCCTACATCTTCCCCACCCCTGCCAGGGTGTCAGTGAATCCTGAATAGTCTGAGGGTGTCTCTTTCTCCACTGCTACTGGATTAAGTAATCCCTGCCCCCAGTTACGTTCTCAATATTAAGGGTTAGTTACTAACTCTTCTGTTCTATTTATTTTGTAAACAATTTAAAAAATTGCTTGATTTTACTTTGGAAGATTTCTTCCAGTATCCCCTTACCTTTTAGAAAGTTATTCCATGTGACAAAGAATTTTTTAAAAATGGAAGAAAAGAGAAAAAACAGCAAACCTGAGCAATACTTTGAAAAAATATGAAAATATACACAATGTTCCACATGTATAGATCTCTACTTGCGCACAGTATTTGATGGTGGTGTTGGTGGGAGGGAAGGCATATTCTTATTTCTTTTCCTTAGGCCTATGCTTGTCCCTTGCAATTTTGCAATTTTTTTTTGGATTATTTTGTGGTTGCTGTTCTTTGCATTCTTGTTGTTGTATTTATCCTGTTATATTGTTTTCTTGACTGTTCATTCTTCATCAGTTCATGTAAGCCTTTTCATGCTTCTCTGTATTCATCATATTCATCTTTTTTTAAATAGCAGAATAATATTCCATTACATTTATATGCCATAATTTATTTAATCATTCCCTAATCAATGGGCTACTTCGTTTCAAGTTTTTCTTTTGCCACAAAAAATTTCGACTGTACCTATATTTTGGTTTCTGTAGGGATTTTATTCTTATCAGTGACTTCCTTGGGATATGAGTGAAAATTCTGGGTTAAAGGGTATGGATACTTAGTCACTTTATTTGCATAATTCCAAATTACTTTCCAAAATTATTGTACTCATTTACAACTCCACCAATTATGCGCTAGTGTGCCTATCTTTCCATACCCCCTTCAACATTGACTTTTTCTATCTTTTAATCACTTGATATTGATTGGCTTTAACAAAAGTGTATCTACTTTGAAGATACTGCAAAAATACAGTATAAACATTTCCCCTAACACCTCAGGGGCATACTCTCCCTTGTATGCTACCTTCTGTCTGGGGTGGAATTCTCTCAACTTAACTCAGTTCTTACACAGCATTGGTTTCACCAAGTTGATATCCAAAAATGGCATGACTGTTGGCCAAGTTCTTGTCTTAGCAAGACAAGTTTCTTCTTGCTTTATGTGGCAGCCTTGATGAGTTGGTTATAAAACTTGGCCTAGAACACTGAAACACCAGAACACATTCTTGAGCTTTAGAAACTCAGGGTTCTAGAGATTATATTCATTTCACTTGACCCAGAAAAAAAATTAAAAACAAATGCAGACACCAAGAATCAATTTTTGGGGGCCATATGACCTTAAAAAGGAGAAATCCCCAAAGCCTCTCCTCTTACATCTTGGTCTCTTTCCATGCACCTAGAGGAAAAAATTCATGCCAATAGGAATGGAGAAGCCTGACAGAGTAAGACAAGAGAAACAATGCCTCTGAAATTAATCAAAGAGTCTCCTAGTTGCCTTGTGATTAGTGACCAGAACCAGTCACACAATGTGCCTTTTCAGGAACCTCCCTTACATTCAGTGTGACTCTTCCAGAAGCAAGCTCCCTATCCCTTCCATGTAGAGAGATGCCATCTAGGGCATTTTGCACATCTGTAAAATCTCTGTTATCCTGTCCCTGTTTGAAAAATTGACTTGGCGGCGGGGAGGGCATGTGGTAGGTCTCAAGTCGTGATCATGATCATGGTGGCTGAGAGGATGTAGATTTCAAGTCCTCCTCTACCCAGAGGCAATGAAAATACAACAGTTGGTTTACTGCAAGATGATTATTTTGATTCAACCTGGAGAACTGATAATAATCTCATTCGTTGGACCTTGGATGGAATGGGGAGAATAGGGCTGTCACCCAGAAAGTGTTATAGGAAGGATATTACACAACCAACAAATCACGTCCAGACGAATTCTGACTTGATCAAAAATGAGAGGAATAAAAAGTTAATGAAAAGCCCCCAACAAATCAGGACAACTCACGATTAGAGTAATTTATAAAACTGGCCAGTCACCTGGTCAAGTGGATGGTGGGAGAAGAAGAGTTATTTGAACAAGTTTGTCTGGAGGTGGACAAGAATTGCAAAACTAATAGATAGTTGCACTGTTTTTACAAGAGTTACACCAGACTACTTTAACAAGACAAATTACTTAGTCTGGAAAAAGGCCTGCCCAAACGGAAGAGCAGCAGTCATTTTCAGGCCCAGATGAACTCAAGGGAGAAGTCCTGGTCCTCATTAAGCCTATGAGGGTATACTGAACTTAATCTGAGTACTGTAAAAATTGAGACATTATCTGATGATGAAAAAGTGACCATTTCTGATGAAGCAGATACATTTTTTCAAATCCCCTTAAGGAATCCCAGCATATTCTTTTATTTGATGTTCTCAATAATACAGACCATAAAATGGTCCCTAAGGACTCATTCTTCCTGAGGGACAAGACTATGTCATTTCTGCAGCTCCCAGGAAGGACCTTCATAGCTTCATAAGGTTGGTGGGAAGCAGTGTACGCCTTGAGAATGGCTTCTTGCTTGCAGAAGTCCAGCAACAATGATGGGAGCTCTGCTCAGTCACTCAATCTAATTTTGGTATCAACAGAGCCAGGGTCTCCCATTGTATCCTGGGTCATCTCCAATCATCCTGATGAATATCTGGCCACTGGACCCAGTTGTCTCTGGAGGACAAAGTGGGGCTGGTAACTTTGCACGGTCCTCCCTCACTCAAATCAAAGTCAACTTCAAGTCATATCATCATTTCCCTGATGTCATGGTCCTCTTCAAAAATGAAGGACAAACACAATAATTTTGGTACAGAAGGAAGCACCACACAGGATGGAAGAGGAATGTTGGGGTACATTGAGCTGTACCTGGAACCTGGCAGAGGGTAAAGGGATGTCTTTGATAGTGAGATGCTTTTTCAACCTTCCTGCCAAGGGTTTGAGACAACCAGGAGGATGGGGAGGAGCTCAAATGGCTTAAACAGGGTGTAAAAGTAAATAGAAATACCTTTCAGAGGAAGAGAAATAAGCCATCCCTGAGTTTTCTGAGGGCTACCAGACCAAGACACCAGAATGATATTTGAAAATTAGGAATTACATTTTGGATCACTGGGAAAGATGCAACTTGAAATATTTGAATAAGACCTGAGTGAATCCAGAACTGAAGAACTGTGGTAATGTTAACTATATTGGATGGATAACAACATACCAGGAGTTAATAGGGATGATCAGTTTTGGATAGATAACTATAACATATAAAAGACCCTAGCCAGCTGATAAGACAAAAATCAGGGAAGGAAGGGATGTAGAAGGAGTATACCAGCTAGCCCAGCTAGACTATTGATGTCAAGGTGACAAGTAGGAGATTCATGAGGGAACTGGTGTGATGCCAGGGACTTAGAAATCCCCTTGAGTATCTCTCAGCTGAAGAGTTAGCCAGAAGAAGGGGAGATGGAAAAAACAAACCTATGAAATCTCCCAAAGTGCTCAGGCAACTCAAAAGCTCCTTTGACCCCTTCCAGCTGTTTCTTGAAGTTTCTTCAATGAAGCAAATTTCAAGTGTAAGTGGTTTCAGAAGCACTTCTAATAATGGATCTACATGCTCACATTTCTATGGCAGAAGTGATTGGTCACTTAGGAGGAAGATACTCCAAAATTGATAAGGTAGTTGGTATCTGTGCAATTGTAATAGTTTAAATATGGGACTATGGTTTGAGATGGACCTTGTTTCCCAAACCCAAGCTTCAGAAACCTTAGCTTCCAAAGGATAGAGTATGATTGCATGGTACCACCCTCATCCTGTCCTTGATCTTAACTTTTCACTTTGGGATATAGACACCAGAGATGAATAGCACAATTCTTTTTCCAGAGGTGGAGCAATGTTCTTGAGATGATCATTTGTCTGTAAAATCAAAACAATCTTTACCACACTCCCAAGTTACTTACCTGATTATAAGTGATGCAGTTAGTTCAGGTGGTTCCTACTTTGTACATTACAAATTTGAAGTACAACAGAAGTTGGGAGAGCCTCGATGGAAATTAGTGTTTGAAATAAAGAAGATTGATGGTTGAGAAATACTATCTCCAAGAGGAGTCCCTTTGGATAATATCTTTCACTGGAATTCTGATCTGACTTGTTTGCACAAATTCTTGGCGTGTCTGAGGATGACTACATGAAGTAATCAACTGTCACATTGCTGAGGAATTCTTGACTCAAGTAGAGAATTTTTTCCTTTCCCATTCCAGAAACAAACCAGAGAAAGGCACAGCTGGAGAGGACTGCCCTGTTTGTTTATCAAGGCCATCAATGTGATAGTTTTATAACTATACGTTTTCATTTTAAAAGTAAAATGGCATTTATAAAAATGCTATCTGTAAAGTTTTTACTATTTTCCATTTTCCCAATGTACTATTCAGACAGAAATGGTAGTAGCTATGATACCAAAGTTTTATCTAGTTAAAGAAATCCAGACCATAACATATAAATCAATTATGCAAAACCTCAGGCAATCAAAGAACTCTGGACTTTCACCTTGCTAAGGGTGTTCGGGGGACACAGCAGCTGCCCAGGTGGTTGAAAGGTTTATCTGTTAGTGTTTTAATGTTGATGGTGTGGTGAGGTTGATATCTCTGTTTCTGCCCTTCACTTTCATTAACATGTGAGTTTCTTCACTGTTTTTTTACCCAAACCACAATCGTTCTTTCCATTCAATCTCATGAGTTTTTTTTTTTTGGTCTTGTTTCCAGTAAAGAAGTGGGGCAAGTCAGTGGTGGGATGGAAGATAGATGGGCAATAGATAAAAATCTTTCTATGTGTGTGTTCGTCCTTCATTACCGAAAAAGACCATGCCATTAGAAAAATGATGGCATGACTTGCACTTGACTTTGTTTTGAGTGAGGCAGCCTTACTTCTTCTCCAGAGCCATCAGAATCCAGTGACCAGATATTCATCAGGATGACTGGACATGACCCAGTTTGAGGCAATTGGGGTTAATTAAGTGACTTGCCCAAGGTCACCCAGCTAGTGAGTGTCAAATGTCTGAGGTGAGATTTGAACTGGGGTCCTCCTGACTCCTGCACCGGTGCTCTATCCACTGCACCACCTAGCGGCCCCTCAATGTTTTTCTATATAACTTACATAAAAGAGCCATTACATACACATAAGGGCATTTTGCCTTGTAAAATGGCTCATTTAGGACCAAAAGAAGTTGAGAGCCAAAAGTTTAGAATACCTGATAACTTGCCATTAAGAAAAAGGAGTCTTGAATCAGTTTGGTTATTGTGACTACAGAAGAGTCTTATTTCAGACTTTTCAAACTTGAGATCTCTCTTCCATATTACTCCTCCATGACCTTAAAAACTTACTATAGGTTCTCTTTGTAACCAAAATCATTCCCTGCCCACAAACTCTTCACGTAGACAAATATTTTTCTCTTTGTAGATTTTAAGCATGAGAGAAAAAAGACAAAAAAGGGTACCAAGGTAAAATGAAAAACAAAAAAAGTCCACTTTCATGCTGACTATATTGTTTCCTAGTTTTCTGTTTCCCTGCTAATCTTGGTTGCGTTGGTTTTGTTTGTACAAAAAAATTTTCAGTTTAGTGTAATCAAAATTATCCATTTTGTATTTCATAATGCTTTCTATCTTTTGTTTGGTCATAAATTCTTCCATTCTTCATAAATCTGATAGGTAAACTATTCCTTGTTCTTCCAGATTGCTTACAGTATCAGTTTTTATATCTAAATTATGAACCCATTTTGACTTTATTTTGGTATACGGTATAAGATATTGGTCTAAGCCCAGTTTCTGTCATCCTGTTTTCCAGTTTTCTCAGCAGTTTTTGTCAAATAGCAAGTTCTTATTCCAGAAACTGTGGTCTTTGAGTTTATCAAAGAGTACGTTATTACTATAGTCACTGACTACTGTGTCTTGTGTACCTAACCTATTCCATTGATCCACCACTCTATTTCTTAGCCAGTACCAAGTAGTTTTGATGATTGCTGCTTTGCAATTTAAGATCTGATATGGCTAGACCATCTGCTCTAGCATTTCTTTTCATTAATTCCATTGATATTCTGGACCTTTTGTTTTTCCATATGAATTTTGTTATTATTTTTTCTAGCTCTATAAAATAATTTTTTGATAGTTTGATTGGTATGGCACTAAATAAGTTAATTTAATTTAGGTAAAATTGTCATTTTTATTATATTAGTTTGACCTACCTACAAACAACTGATGTTTTTCCCATTATTTATATCTGACTTTATTTGTGTGAAAAACGTTTTGTAATTGTGTTCATAGAGTTCCTGGGTTTATTTTGGCAGGTAGATTCCCAAATATTTTATAATGTCCATGGTAACTTTAAGAGAAATTTCTCTTTCTCTCTCTTGCTGTTGAGCTTTTTAGCAATGCATAAGAATGCTAAGGATTTGTGTAGGTTTGTTTTATGTCTTGCAACATCGCTAAAGTTTTTTATTATTTCAAGTGGTTTTTTACTTGATTCTTTAGGATTCTCATATCATATTGTCTGCAAGGAATGATAGTTTGTTTCTTCTTTGCCTATTCCAGTTCCTTCAATTTCTTTTTCTTTTCTTATTGCTAAAGCTAACATTTCTAGTACCATATTGAATAATACCCTTGTTTCACCCCTGATCACCACCGATGCTTTTAGCTCATTCCCTTTGCATATAATGTATGTACATTATATGTACATACCTGCTGATGCTACTTACAATTTTAAGGAAGACTCCATTTATTTCTATGCTCTCTAGTGTTTTTAATAAGAATAGGTGTTGTATTTTGTCAAAAGTTTTTTCTGGATTTATTGAGATAATCATATGGTTCCTACTAGTTTTGCTGTTGATATGATTAATTATGCTGATAGTTTTCTAATACTGAACTAGACTTGCAATTCTGGAATAAGTCCTACCTGGTCACAGTATATTATTCTCATGATAAGTTGCTGTAATCTTTTTGCTGATATTTTACTTAAAATTTTTGCATCTATATTCATTAAGGAATTTGATCTATAACTATTTTTCTGTTTTGACTCTTCCTGATTTAGGTATCAGTACCTAAGAAATGTATCATAAAAAGAATTTGGTAGGACTCCACCTATTTTCCCAAATAGTCTATATAGTATTGGAATTAATTATTCTTTAAATGACTGATAGAATTCACTTGTAAATCCATCTGACCCTGGAGATTTTTTTCCTAGGAAGTTCATGGATGGTTTGTTCAATTTCTTTTTCTGAGATGGGGTTAAGTTTTTACTTCCTCTTCTGTTAATCTGGGCAATTTATATTTTTGTAAATATGCATCAATTTCACTAAGTTTGTCAAATTTATGAGCATACGGTTGGGCAAAATAGTTCCTAATCATTGTTTTAATTTCCTCTTCATCGGTGGTGAATTTACCCTTTTCATTTTTGATACTGATAATTTGGTTTTCTTCTTTTTTAAATCAAATTAACCAAAGGTTTATCAATTTTACTGTTTTTTTCCATAAAACCAGCCCTTAGTTTTATTTATTAGTTCTATAGTTTTTTAAATTTTGACACATATTCCTTTCTATCCCCATCCAATTTTCTCCAGAGGTCTACCAAAGCTCACTTTTCTAAAGTTCTATTCACCTCCTTAACTTTTTTCTTGTTTATTTTATGATTAGATTTACCTAGTTCAGAAAAGGGGAGGTTGAGGTCTTTCACTAGTGTAGTTTTGTTGTCATTTTCTTCCTATAAGTCCTTTATCTTCTCCTCTAAGGATTTGGATGCTATACCTCTTGGTGTATATATGTTTAGTAATGATATCATTTCCTTGTCTATGGTGCCTTTTAGCAGGATATAGTTTCCTTCCTAATCTCTTTTAATTAGATCTATTTTTGCTTTTGCTTTGTCTGAGATCAGGGTTGTTAACCCTGCTTTTTTCACTTCAACTGAAGCACAATATATTCCACTCCAGTCTTTTACCTTTACTGTGTATGTATCTCTCTGTTTCAGATGTGTTTCTTGTAAACAACATTTACAAGATTATGATTTTAATCCATTCTGCTATCTGTTTCTGTTTTATGGGAGAATTCATCCCATTCACATTCACAGTTCTGATTACTATTTGTGTCTTTCTCGTCATTTTAGCCCCCTGCCCATTTATGCTTTTCTTTCTCCCTTCTCCCTTTCCTTCCTCACTAAAGTTTTGCTTTTGATGACCTCCTCCCTCAATCTGCTCTCCCAATTGGCCTACCTCTCTTTTCTTTCCCTTTTGCCTTACCACTTCTTCCCTCTCCTGTCCCTCTCTCCCTTTCCTTTTCCCTTTCTCCCCAAATTGCATATAGGGCAAGTTAGATTTCTATACCTGAGTATGTTATTCCCTCCTTGAGCCAAATCTGATGAGAGTAAAATTCAAACAATGCTCATTACCCTCTCTTCTTTCCTTCTACTGTAATATGTCTTTGTGCCTCTTCATGTGATGTAATTTATCCTTTTCTGCCTCCTTCTTTTCTCTTCTCTACTGTGTAAATTCTACAGTATAATTGATTTTAAATTGAGTCTGTCTAAAGCCACCTTGCTGTATCCTTGATTGAGTTCAAGAATTCAGCTCTCCCTCTGAGTTAGCTTAAAGTCAGCTTAAAAGAAAAGTTGTTATCTGTCATGCAGATATCCTGTAGGATACTTTCTGGATGTCTTTTTCAAGCCCCACAAAATTACCATCCTGAAAAGATATGTCATCTGTCCTTTCCTTTTGTGTGTGTGTGTATTTAAGGGAGTTTTATTTTTTCCAAGGAGAAAGGAAGTCTGTTAGCTGTAATCTTTTAGCAAAGACGACAAGATGCAGATGGTTCCCATAAACAATTAACATTCCTTAATTGTTAGAGAGGAGCATGATCAGCCTCACCTGAATGCCAGTTTACTTTCCTCAGTATAACCTATCATAGTGTTCTTGCCCTAGCCCTACAAGTATGACTTTCTTCGTGCCTATCAAGATGCCTTTTTTTTGTTATGTGTCAATAAAGTCAACCCAAAAATGAGGTCACTGGTGTTGCTAAGTTTACCAATGTGACCCTCTTTGTTAACAGATATATGTGTCAGTATTAATAAACTGATTTTGCTCTCTTGCAAAAATGAGCATAGCTAATTATTTATTTTACTATTTCCTCCCTAAGACCTCCCTTATTTTGTTTATCAATTAATTTTATTTTGTTTATAAAGCCCTTCTCTTTTGCTTTCCGTCCAGGTTCCCTGACTTAGTCATCCTGTCATTTATGTGATAGCTGATATGGCAGGATTTTTGTCAGAAAATTCTGTGTAACGTAGGTCCCTGGTATCTCTGGGACTTTGCCTGGAAAACATACCCCATTTCTCATTTCGGCCATCATCCACAGCATATCACCGTTTTGAATGGCATGGGTAAGAGAGGCCTCTACCTCTCACTGTATATGTTCATACCCTCCTAAACTGCACTTGGCTGTGAGAATTAATAAATCATTCTAACTCATCCTAGTATTGATACATACCATTTATCAAATGCTATCCTAAATTGGTGTGACAAGGTCCTTAACTTCACTCTTGTTTATCTTTTGGCTAGAGTTCTCTAGATCTGACATGGGTACATTAAGATCTCCCACTATTATAGTTTTATTATTTATTTTCCCCTCTAATTCAATTAACTTTTCCTTTAATTGAATATTAGGTGCACATATATTAAGTATTGATATTAATCTATGGTCTCTTTTAGTATAATGCAATTTCCTCGTTTATCTCTTTTTATCTTTTTTGTATTTACTATAGCCTTATCATGGTTGCTACCCCTGTTTTTTCAAGTTCAGATGAAGCAAAATAGATTTTGCCTTAGCCCTTCATTTTAACTCTAAGTGAATCTTTGTGTTTCACGTATTTGCAAATAACATATTGTCAGATTCCTCTTTCTAAGTGTACACATGAGTATGGAACTGCTTGTTAGGGACCTAGCCATGGAGAGCACATTTCAGAGAGTGCAATATTTTAGGATGGCTCCTGATAAGGATAGAGGTAATTAGGGAAGATTCTATATGTTGCTCCTTTGGTTCATTCTCCATTCATGCAGAGAGAATGTGCTAGCTCTTGAAACAATATTCTACTTTTTCCTGAGAAAGGTCTTCAATGGTGACAGAAAATATAACACTTCCATCTTGAGAGTGGATCCAAAGAAGTTTAAATTGGGTGATTGTTTAGTGCTTGAGGGATAAATAGACCATTTGAGGAAAAAGCTCTCAGTATATGACAGATATTTATTTTACCCTGAAGGAAATGTGTAACCCCCAAAAGACACAAAGCACAGGAAACAGAAAACATTCAAATAGCTCATTCAACTTATTAAACTCCCTCTTTCCATCAAAGGCAAAGACAATTTTGTGGAAGCACCAAATAAATATTTCACTATCCAAGCAATTTACTAGTTCCAAATCTCTTGGATAGCCATGGCATGACTTTTTTTTTTTTTAACTTCTTTGGTTGCAGGATGATCCTGGCAGTGGCTATCTTCTCTGAAAAATGTACTGTTGCAGAATTATCATCCTGCTTTTTGGCTGATGTAATAATTGGGAGCTCAAGAACTCTTGACCCATGTTGTTACTGCTAAGACTGGAAATGTCAACTTAGAATTACTAGTCAGTGACCTGTATTCACAGGAAGAAACAAAGACATAAGAAGGCAGCTGGGGACTTAGGCTCATTGAGCCATTCGCATTTCCTATTGCCATATGTTTGTACCTCAAGTTGTCCTTGACCCTGGTGGACAGACAGGGAAAATACTCACCCCAGCCCCCAGCCCTTGCTAGTATATAATTCATAGGAGAAAAAGTGCTGGGTAAAGAAAGAGAGATCCTTCAAAAGAAAGGGTAGATCTTTTCCCCATAGCTGGATAAGATTCCAGTCTGCTGAATCTATCATCAGCCATCTTTGATGCAATGTTATAGTCTCTGGGATCCAATAAAGAGTCTGTATTATCATCCCAGGAAAGTACACATCCACAGGAATGATGCAGAGGGCATGTCCTGCTCCATGAAAGTTTCTTCAGTTCAGAATATCAGGAGCTCCTTTAATTGTCTCCACTACAGATGGAAAATCACAGAAACCACCCAAAAGGACTGAATGAAATCATCATGGACACCTGAAATTAGTCAGTGGTCAGTCATCCAGGAAGCATTAGTTTATTTAATATTCAGACATTTTTGAGTTATGCTCAACTCTTTGTGATCCCATTTGGAGTTTTCTTGGCAAAGATACTGGAGTGGTTTGCCATTTCCTTCATCTGCTCATTTTATAGATGAAAATACTGAGGCAAACAGGGTTAAGTGATTTACCCATCACAGCTAGTAGGTGTTTGAGCCTGGATTTGAACTCAGGAAGATTAGTCTTCCTGCCTTCAGTCCATGCACTTTACCTACTGTGCCACCTGGCTGCCCAAAGAGCATTCATTAAATGTCTACTATGTGCCAAGCACTGTATTAAGTGTTGAGGATACAGTAAAAGGCAACCCCCTGCAATAAAAAAAACACCAACCCAATTTATACTCTCAAGGAACTCACAGTCTAACATGCCAGCAACTATGTACAAACAGGATATACAGAGGACAAATTGGAGACAATCAACAGAGGGAAGGCACGAGCATTAAGGCGCTTCTTGTAGAAGGTGAGATTACTGATAGAGGACCTAGGGGAGAAGATGGGATGGGGGGAGGAGGAACTATATGTATATCGAACTTCATCTAATTTACATGATTCCACCAATTACAGCGTATTCTCTAAGGAACCACTGATTGTCTCTTAGCCACTTATGGAGAAATTGTTTGGAAACTTGAACTACCCAGAACCATCAATGTTTATTATTTTTGGAAAGACCTCTGGGGAACATGAGAAAGAGGCAAATCATTTGTTAGACTGGCCGGATGCTGCTGCTCTAAAACTGTCTGTTGACAAATGAAGGTTGGCAGAACCTCTGTCAAGTACCTGATTCCTGTAATGTTTGTCTCAGCAAGGAGCAAGCCCTGACCTAGAGAAGAGAACGGTTCTGGTTAGCAGGCTCCATTCAACAGATTTTCAGAAACTAAAGACTCTTTAGGGCTTTGATTAGCTATTATTCAAAACTTGTGAAGAATTATGCTACCATCGTTAAGTGGTTGTTAGATGAACTGAAAGAGGGGTGGAAAGGAAGGTGTAAATGTCCAAAGCCAGATTTGAATTTAGACCTTCCTGATTCAAATTAGGAGGTCACCCATCTGAGACACTGACCAAAGATCAGCTAGGCAGCATGGTGGATTGAATGTTGGACTTGAAGTCAGATCTGAATTTGAATCTTACCTCATATCCTTGCCGTAAATTGCTGAGCAAATCATTTAATAGTTTCCTCATATGTAAAATGGGGACAATAACAGTACCTATTTGACAAGATTATTATGAAGATTAAATGATAAAATGTTAAATATAAAAAATATATGTAAATATATATAATATATAAAATATTAAATGATATAAAATGTAATGACCTTTGGAAACCTTAAAGCCCTCTGTGAATGTAGCCTGGGGCTCAAGCCTATACATGTGCACAATAATTTTCATGATTGCTTGATGCTCTATTAAATGTGAGGTGTGTAAAAACTTGAGGAGAGGAGAGAAGAGATTTTCTTCTGACCTCAAGAGAAGACAAAGGCTGTCTTCAGGAGTAGGCTCCTAAAGAGAGACTTTGGGACACCATATAGGAGAGCCTGGGCCTTGAGCAATACCATTTCCAGCTTCCTACAGTAGAGACTTTGGAGAATTTTCCCTTGAGTGAGATGTCTATCTCTGCTAAACTGAGACATCTCACTCACTGTAAGAGAGCTCATTTATTCTGTATATTGCCTAATATATTCTAATCTGTGTAACTTCTCTGACTTCTGATTGCTATTGGTTTGGATAATTGAATTTACTTGCTATTCACTTTGTGTGATGGTATTTATATGATTAGCATTTGTTTCGAAGGACATCAAGGCTTTGGATATAGTTTGGAGCATTCATTTCCTATTAAGGTATGGGTTGTTGTCCTTTGTTTTCCAAGAGGACCAAAATGACATCACTGTGATAAAGTGAAATTTCAGTGTGTCCGACTGTGGCTGATCAGACCAATATGAGCTCTACCACAGGTTGGGCACAGATAGTCCATGTGAATATGTGGGGTGGATATCCCAAATTTGTGCATTCTGCATTTGCTTTGTGCTGTCTCAATTCTACTTTGCTCAAAGAGCACAGTACCCTTTCTGATGTAGGCACACTATGCTGAGTAGTCCTGTGCCATTGTCTCCTATGTTGCACAGTCAAATCCAAAGTTCTTGAGAGAGACCTTGAGAGTGTCCTTGTACTGTTTCTTCTGGCCACCACGTGATCACCTGCCCCATGCAAGTTCTCCATAAAATAGTCTTTTTGGCAAGTGTACATTTTGCATTTGAACAACATGGCCAGCCCATTGGAGTTGCACTTTTTGAAGCATAGTTTGAATACTTGGCAGTTCAGCTTGAGCAAGGACTTCACTGTCTGGTACCTTATCCAGCCAGGTGATCCTCAAAATCTTCCAAAGAGTTCAAATGGAAGCAATTCAGTTTCTTGGCATGGCACTGGTAGACTGTTCATGTTTCACAAGCATATAACAATGAAGGCAGCACAACAGCTCTGTAAACCTTCAGTTTGGTAGTCAGTCTAATACCTCTTCTCTCCTAAACTTTTCTTCAGAGCCTCCCAAACACTGAACTAGCTCTGGCAATGTGTGCATCAACCTCATTGTCAAGGTATACATCCATGGAAGTACACTACCAAGGTAAGTGAACTTATCTACAGCACTGAGAACTTCTTCATTTGTTGTAACTGAAGGTTCCACATATGGATGGTGTGGTGGTGGCTGATGGAGCACTTGTGTTTTCTTGGTGTTAATTATTAGGCCAAAATTAGCACAGGCAGCAGAGAATTTATCCATACTTTGTTGTATCTCAGCTTCAGAGGCTTCATTGAGTGCACAATCATCCGCAAGCAAAAAAACCATGCATCAACACTCCCTCCATTTTGGTCTTGGCTTGTAGATTGAAGAACTTGTCATCAGTACTGTAGTTGACCTTGAAGCCATGTTCAGTCTCATTGAAAGCATTGCTCCCACCATGATTAAGGTATATAAATCAGGAAAAGTAGCCTGAATTCACTTCTCCCCCCATCTGTGCCCTTGACTTGCAGTATTTTGGGGACCAGATAGATTGAACTGTAATGTAGTATCCTCTCTGTGAGGAGAGCAGAGCAAACTGGTCTTATGGTCCCTTTTCTTGATCCCCTTCAGCTATGGAGAAGAGCAGGTGATATATATATTTGAGCCTCCTGCATTTAGACAGACCCATTTAAAAATGCACCTAACCTACAAGGGCAGAAATGCATAAATACATGTATAAATACAGAAATATGTAAACTCTAGCTATTGTTATGAAGGATGTCTATTACCCATACAAGTCTTTCTTGTGCTTTGGTAGATTGATTCCCAGGTATTTTATGCAGTTTGTAATTTTTAGAAATGGGATTTCCCTTTCTATTATTGTTTCTTGTATTTTTAAAATATTGTTATGTAGAAATGTAGTTGGTTTTTGAGGGTCTATTTTGCAACTTGCATCTTTGCTGAAGCTATTAATTGTCTCTACTAAGGGATTGTGTTTTTATCTTTTTGTCCTTAGAGGTTATCACAACAAGTGTTTAGTAAATGCTTACTGAAAAATCAAGTCATAGAACCCTATCCAAAATCTGCCTGTGGTCAATCCACTGTCACTTGGTCTTTCTTTGGTATGTTTCTCTGGCTGCCTGACATGATGTCTTGGCATGCCATAATACTGACACTCTAAAGCAGTCTGTTCTATCAGCTTTAAATCCTCAACTCAGGACAGTAATGGTAGCCTTTTGCCAAAGTGTGATTTGGTCCTTTATGGAAGCTGAGTCATTCTGTCCCCTCTTCCACTTTCATTCCTGTGGCACCATAACATAAATGGAGGGGAAATCACATTCCACCATATTTCTGAACTAAGGCTTGTAGCATTTTAGTGTGGTAGCCCATGATGCTATTTTTGACCTTGCTGAAGGTGTCTGACAACATGGCTGAAAACATCATGCTAAAAAGAATGGGAGCAAGTACACAGTCCTGCTTTACTCCATTGGTGACTGGGAAAGCTGGAGAACATCATCCATTATCCAAAACCTATGAAAGTATGTGGTTGGGAAATTGGCATATCATAATGATGAACTCCAGGTAACCAAATTTTGCCATGATCTTCCACAAGCCCTCACAACCAACAGTACAGTTGTGAGCAGACCTCTATTTTGCTCCCGGCATTTCTCTGAGAATTGTTGAGCAGCAAACACCACATCAATCATTCCTTGACCCTTTCTGAAGCCACACTGGCTCTCAAGTAGGTAATTTCCAGGTGAAGGATCAGTCTATTAAGGAGGACTCTGCATAGAGATGGACAATGAAGGCACCCCTGAACTCCATGGGGCTAATATCCTCTTGCTATATAACCCAGAAGATTTTAATCAGCTTTTTTTTTTTAGCAGGATTAGAATCAGCATCAGGCACTTTGCCACATTTGGAAGTTCATTTAGAGAGGGACTGATTTCTACCTAAGGTATATGGAGAATGTCTTCAGTATTGGCTGATGATGGTCTGTTGAGAATACTGTGGAAGTGTTTTGCCCATCTCTCCAGGATAATTATTATTCAATGTAGCTCCATCAATGCTGAGTAGTTGAGATGCACCATAGTTCTTTGTCCCACAAATTATTTCCATGGCATGATAGAAGTGCTTTGGATAGTTATTATCAATGTAAAACTGAACTTCATTTGTCTTTTTACTGAGCCAAGAATCCTGCATCTCTCTGAGCTTCACTTGCATTTTACTTTTGATGGTGTGAAAATACATACCAGACAAGCTATCCTACTGGTAAACCCTGTGGAGTTCTCATTTTTCATTTAGTAGAATTTCCTTATCATTTCTTATCAAAACAATCTTGATATTTGTGAATATTCTGGTCCAGATAAGTAACTGCAATGTTGTATACAAAATCCTTGAAAGCTACCGACTCTTTTTTCTGGTTCACTGTTGCCAGTCATATATTGACTGAGTTTTCCTTCCTGGTTAACAACAAATTGTTTACATTCAGAGAAGTACTGATATATTAACATTAAGTTTTTTGGTAATCATGTTGCCTTGGGGCCACCACTTTTGTTGATGGTGAATTTTTAGCTTGGAGAGGATAAGTCTATGATCAGTCCAGTACTCTGCACCACACATTGTCTTTCTTACTATCCCATCTCCTTGTCTCTTCTCCTTACAATGACATAGTCTATTAAATGCCAATGTTTGCTGGGAGGGTGCATCCAGGAAGTTTTATTGCGTTTAGGTAAATGGAACAGTGTTGGTGATAAGGTCATGAACTGTATAGGTCTTTAGTAGTAAATGACTGTTGCTGTTTCCAATTCTGTTCCTCCTGAGGACTCCCTGCTATGTCTGATAGTCTGTGCTTATTCTGGCATTAAAGTCATGCAGAATTAAAAGTTTGTCTTCTTTTAACACATGGATGATGAAAGTTTCCAGGTAATTTTTTTTAATTTTTAAAAAATTATTGAATAAAACAAGCATTTCCATAACATAGTACAATAAAAAAAGATAATTAATTGCACATAAAACTACAAATTTACTATGCACAACTTGGTATTCCAACAAATACAACAAAATTACCACGGAAATTTCCTTTTTTTCTTCTTCCCTCTCTCCAACCCCCTGCCCTAGAGATGGTTACCATTAGACTATATATGTATTATACACATATATGTACATATATGTGTATATATATACACACATATCCACATGCACATATATGTAAAATTATTCAATACATATTTCTATTTATCAGTTCTTTCTCTGGATACATATAGCTTCATATATGGCCTTTATAGTTAATTTGGGTATTTATAATAGTCAAAATAACTTATTTGCTCAAAGTTATTCTTAAAACAATATTGCTTAAAACAATACTGTACATAATGTTTTCCTGGTTCTGCTCATTTCACTCTTCATTATTTTGTCCAAGTCTTTCTGTGTTTTTCTAAAATCATTGACCTCATCCTTTCTCATAGCACAGTAGTATTCTACCATAACCTTATATCACAATTTGTTCAACTATTCCCCATTTGATGGTCATCCTTGAAATTTCCAACTCTTTGTCACCACAAAGAGAGCTGCTATAAACATTTTAGAATATATAAGTTCTTTTCATTTTCCTCTAATCATCTTTGGAAATAGACCAAGTAATGGTATTGCTTGGTCAAAGGGTATAGGTAATTTAATAATTCTTTGGTCATAATTCCAGATTGCTCTCCCAAATGGTTGAATCAGTTCACAATTCCACCAACAACGAATCAGTGTCCCATTTTTCCCCACATCCTTTCCAACATTTGTCACTTTCCCCTTCTATCATTTTAGCCAATCTGGTAGGTGTAAAATGATATCTCAAGGTTGTTTTTGAATTTGCATTTCTCTAATTGACACTGATTTAGAGTATTTTGATTTCTTCATCAGAAAATTGCCTATTCAAATCCTTTGAACATATATCAATTGGATAATGACTAGTATTCTTACAGATTTGACAAAGTTCTTCATATAGTTTAGATAAGAGATCTTTATCTGATAAACTGTGTATAGAAAAATTTCCTCAGTTTCCTGTTTTCCCTATGATCTTGGCTACATTTGTCTTATTTGTGCAGAACCCTTTTAATTCAATGTAATCGAGATAATCCATTTTACACCTCACTTTGCTATTTCTTGTTTAATAAATAAGTAGTTTGCCTATCCATAAATCTGATAAGCAATTTGTTCCCTATTTTATTGGTGGGAGGGATCTCTATTTATATCTAGATCATGTATCCTTTTTGATCATATCTTGGTAAATGATGTAAGATACTGGTCTATGCCAGGTTTCTGCCATACTACTTTCCAGTTTTCCAAATAATTTTTTAAACCAAATAATAAATTCTTATCCCCAAATCTTATGTCTTTACACTTGTCAAATACAAAATTATTGTGTTTATTTGCTGCTGTAAATTGTATGTCTACTCTATTCCACTGATCTATTTTTCTATATCTTAGCCAGTAACAGATAGTTTTGATAATTACTGCCTTATAATACAGTTTAAGATCTGTTACTACTGAACCTCCTTCCTTTACGTTTTTTTCATTATTTCCTTTGATATTCTTGACTTTTTGTTTTTTTAAATTCATTTTATTTTTTAAAATTCATATTTGAAGTTATAATTACTATTCATGAATGTCCCTCCATCTTATTTTTACTCATTATTTTCCTTCTCAGCCTCTCTTTTCACCCTATCCCTGTTACTTTATCTTTTCCCTTTATCCTTTTATTTCTTATTTTAGCCACTACTTTAAAAGTCACTTCCCCACTCTCCTAGTTTTTTCACCTCTCTGAAACTTCAGAAGACTTCTAAACCTATGTATATATATATATATATATATATATACATATATATATATATGTACGTATGTATGTATGTATCTGCTTTGTTTCCTCTTCAACCCAGATGAGAATTAGGTTCTAATATTACCAGCCCTCTACCCTCACCTGCTTCCTCTATATTAGTTCTTCCTTGCATGCCCTATTTTCATGAGATAATTTCTCCTTTTAACCTTTTCCTATCCAAATTTGTTTTTTTGATCATCTCAACATGCACAATTTAGCCCCAACCTTTTTTTCAAACCTTAGTAATAACAGTTTTTAGAATACTATCACTACTAATAGTAACTAATATTAATAACTTTTGTATATCATAAGTAAACAGTTTGACTTTAATCATTGCTTGTCAATTAGTCTTTAATGATTTCTTTATATTTCTTCCGGATCTTTTATATCAGATTTTCCCCTGAGTTCTAGTCTTTTTGTTACTAGTACATGAAAGTCTTTCAGTTAACCAAATCCATTTTTTCCCTCATTCAGAATTATATTGAACTTTTCTGGATAAATTATTCTTGGATGCAACACTAGCTCCTTTTCCCTTTGAAATATAATATTACAAGACCTATGGTCTTTTAGTGTAGAAGCTGCCAAGTCTTGTAAAATTCTGATTGTTTTTCTGTAGTATTCAAATTGTTTTTTCTTGTTGCTTGCAATTATTTTCTCTTTAACGTGGACATTCTTGTAAGTTTCCTTTCTAGGATCTCTTTCTGGTGGTGACTGGTGGATTTTTTCTATTTCTACTTTATTTTCTTATTCTAGGACTTCAGGACAATTTTCCTTAGTAATTTAATGTAATATTGTATCCAGATTCTTTTTTCAATAATAACTTTCAGGTAGTTCTACAATTCTTAAATTGTTTCTCCTAAGTCTGTTCTCTACATCAGTTATTTTTCTAATGAGATGTTTCAGATTCTCTTCTATTTTTTTCTAGTTTTATTTATCTTAGTGTCTTATAATGTCAATCAATTCCACTTGCCCCATTCTAGTTTTCAAGGAGTTACTTTCTTCCTTAAGATTTTTTTTTCTATTTTTCTAATTGGTTACATTTCTTTTCATAATTTTCTTAGATTGCTTTTATTTTTTTTTCCTAATTTTTCCTCATTCTTTTTTATTTGATTTTTAATTTCTTTTTATTTTCTTCCTTAAGATTTTGTATCTCCTTTTCCAATTGGTTAATTATCTTCTCATAATTTTCTTGAGTTTCCTCCCCCCCACCCCCAGTTTTTTCTTATTTGATTTTTAATTCCTTTTTAAGTTTTCTCAAGATTTCTTTTTGGGTTAGTGACGATTGTTACTCTTTAGAGAGCAAGAATGCCTTTCGCCTCACTATCTTCCTCCAACTATGAACCTAGATCTTCTTTTATATCAAAGTACAAAGGTCAGATTCTTTTTCTTTTGCTTACTCATTTTTACTTTAAAATTTTATTTATTTTTAATTGTCTTATTTTATTTTTAACAGCTTAATATCATTATTACCATCCAATTTTAATCCCAAATTATGGGTAATGTTGCCCTAGGCCTCAGGTCCTTCTTACTATTGTTTTCTGAATTCTGTCTAGGGACTCAGCCTTAGGAACTCTTCTCTTTCTCCCCTAAAACACAGCTGTTCTGAAAACATTCTTGCTCCCTACAGGGTTTATGTTCACTGCTTCTCATACATAGATGGAGCCAGGGATTGAGCCTGGTCAGCACCTGGGCCGGACTTCGGGAAACTCCAATCTGTGTTCACTCATCTGTCTGTTGTTCTTTAGATGAAAGTTTGTGAGGTAAAAGTTTATGAAATTCTTTGAGGCCTAATCGGCTTTCCTAAAAGCCTATATTTATTGCTTAGGCTTAGAGATGTTTACACTTCCCTCAGGCCAAACCTCAGCTTCTGGAATCTTCTCTGAGGTCCTCTCAAGATAACTTAGAAGGGCAACTGCTTTACCTCTTTATTTTTGCTGCTCTTTTGAGGCAATTTTCTGTCTGTTTGTGGAATCAATCTGGACAGCCTGGAAATTTCTGACTTACCTCACTATCTTCCCAGAATTCCCCACCTCTCCAGGTCTTCATAAAATTTTTTGACCTCCTCAGGGTTCATCATGGTGGGAACAAATTCACTGATGATGGTAGTGTGGTGTGGTGCTTTCCTGCAAGTGGCAATCACATTGTCATAAGCCTCCTTTAGGGAGGTATACATTAATTGCAAATCTACACCACCTTCACAGTATTCCCTAATCAAGCTTCCCTTAATGGGCAGGCTCATCAATGGATGGGGAAGATCTTTAACTCTCCAATTAGCATTAGACCAAGCTCTATGTGCTTCACAGTTCCTGCTTCCACCACCTTCATGACCCTTTGGAACAAATTGTTTATATTTGCCCACTCTGTCAAGAGAAGTCTTCATATACTTGGGGTAGACACTAACTCATCGATGGATTTGATGTCTCATGGTTATCCTCAATCTGGTTTAGCTCATATGCTGAGGTTTTCTGGGATGTGGTAGCTATGTATGCTATAGTTCTTGGAGCACAGGTGAGAGTCAGGTAACTGGTTGGGCACCACAAGTGGAAAGTAGCCTTGAAAAGCACTTGGCAGCCCTCAGACTGGAAGTACTAGGTTTCTCTGAACATCTGTACACCCTGCCATTCCTTAATAGGTACATGATAAACAGTTATATGAACAAACAGTTCTTAAAAGAATTGCAAAGTATTTACAACTACATAAGAAAATGCTTCAAATCACTAATAATAAGACAAATGAACATCAAAACAGTCATGAGATTTCACCTCACACCCAGCAAATTGGTGAAGATGACAAAAAATGACAACAGCTAATGCTGGAGTAGTATGACATGATGGGTACATTAATGCATTGTTGGTGGAGTTGTGAATTGGTAAAATACTCTTTGAAAACAATTTGGAATTATTCAAACACAGTGACTAAAATGTTCGAGACACAAAATTCCATTACTATGCTTATACCCTAAGTTATAACTTTGACAAGAAGAAAGTGCCTATATACATCCAATATTTAGAGTAGCACTTTTTTTTGATAGCATAGAATTTGAAACAAAGTAGATGCACATGGATTGGGAATGACTAAACAAATTGTGATACACAAATATAATGGAATATTACTGTGTTAAAAGAAGTGACATATGTGATGAAAAGAGAAGTATAGAAGAAGATTTATCTGAACTAACGCAGAGTGAAGTGAGCAGAGCCAAGGAAACATGTACAGAGACAACAGGGAAAAGAACAACCACACACGCAAATCAAAAGTGAATATTGCAAAATTACAAAGATCAAGCATGATACAAAAGAAGATGTATGAAAGGATGCTTTCCATATCACCCCTTTGTGGAGATAGAAGGTCCATAGTTGTTGTATGTTGCATGTATTTTTGGAGTTCTTCTTCAATGTATTGACTAATTAAGTTGATTTTTTCCTCTCCCCCCCCCTTTTTATATCTTAAAAAATACTATTTGTTATATGGAATGGGAACCAGAGAGGAAGGAATACTGGGAAAAACTATGAGACTTAAAAAAAAAAGACATCAGTAAAACAAACAAACACAGCTTCTCCCTGTAAGGAGCTCACAGTCTAATGGGGAAGACAACATGAAAACAGCTATGTGTATATAAGAAAAAAAGTGTACATGGGAGGCAATTTCAGGGAAAAGGCACTAGCAGTGGAATAGGGGCCCTTCTCTTTTCTTTGAGGCACATGAAATTTGTGGCCAGATGGCACCAGAGAGCCTGCTGGTGCCAGGACTCATGACAAGTTCCACATGAATCTCTATCAGGATGGGGAGTTTGCAGAATAAGTTTGCAGTAGTTTTGATCTTGAGGCTGAAGTTGGAGATTTTTGAGGGAAGCCCATTCCCTTAACCCACTCCTCTCAGAAATCTTCTGCCTCCAGAGTTTCTCTGGGCCCTTTTCAGGAAAGAACAGTTGCTTCTACAATAATTAGAGTTGGTTTGCCACTTGAGCTGCAGCTATAGACAATCCTCTTTTGCCCCTGTCTCTGACTGTGACATTGGCAAGGAATAATTTTGTAGTTTTCTTCTGCCAATAGCCTCAGGGAAGCTTTGTTCTATCCAAGAAAGGGAAATTACAACCTGAATTGAGAATTCAGACTTCCTTAGCAATAGCAGGTTTTTAATACTGTGTCTTTTAAATGCACATTTCATGTATTCTGAATTATGATGTGTGTGTATTCTTTTTTGAGTCACGTAAAATTGGGAAAGGGATAATTATCTATGGTAAATATGAGCCAATTGTGGCAAACTTATGAAATATGGTATGATGATATATTTTAAGCCCTAGAACAAGCTGAGCAAGAAACCTGAGCCAAAGCATAAGGACACAGGGATTTATATGTACTTCTGAGAAGTATAGGGGTCTTAGTTCTTACTCATCTATCTTCCATTCTCTAATGCCCACGTAGGGGGAGGGTGAATTAGACTTCCTATTCCTTATATGTGAGGGTACGCTAGAGTCAGCCAGTATAGGATTGGAGCCAGTTGTTATAGTTACAGGTTGACCATTTATACCTTGTCAAATACCACAAATCAGGGCTGGATTTATTGTTTTGTTGACCAGTGACATCAAAATAAAATAGAAACAGTGGTCATTAAACCCTAAGGATCCCTAAGGATCTCTGCTAGCCCCATATTGACTTAGAAAACTACATATCAACATTATTATTCTATTGTATTTTTTATTTATTTGATTAAATATTTTCCATTTATATTTTAATTTGGTTCAGGCTACAATCAGAAGTGTTGCAGCCTGTGGTTCCAGGTTTGACATTATCAGTCTAGTCTTAAGAAATTAATTGAGAAAATGTTAATAATGCAGATTAAGCTTAAAAGTGTGTCATGTATAGTTCTCACCTCCCCACTCCCAACCAGTTGTTAAATATTTGCCAGCATACCTTTGAGATTATCTAAGCTCCTATAGAACAGCAAAAATAAATAATAAAGTAATAAATAATAAAATAGTGTGTTTGGTGGAGGGTTTTGATTAAGGAAACTCTGATCAATTGCATCTCCTTAATTTATTTGATGACATTACAGGGTATGAAGGAATATCAGAGACAATGAGATACAAGGAGATGGACCTTTCAGACTCTTAAGTGGTTGAACTTGTGGGTTGTAAGAATGTATTTTTAGTCAGACTGTATTATTTGTATAAAAAACTGTCAGGATACTAAGCTGAGGTGTCAGAGCTCATAGGTTTACCTATAGATGAGCCTTTTCTCTCTCACCGACATGGGCAAATCAGAGAGACTAAGAATTTAAAATCAATGGAGCTCACTGCTAGAACTGAGTTATGGAGTCAGTCAACTCAGGCCTTGAATTGCTTTTTTTTTTTTTTTTTTTTACCTTTTCCCTTGTGCTTCTTAGAGACCAAAGGAAGGGGTAAGGAAGAGGATTTCTGTCCACTCCTTCCTTTCCTTGCTGGCAATGGTGCCTTATAGCAGAAGCACATGGCACACTGTTCAATGGAGTGAGGAATCCAACTGTGGAACTGAGTGGAATGATGAGAGGAGATGAGAGTCTAGGACCTGACGCTACGATTCTGCTTAGGAAACTTCAAGTCGCAGAGCTGACCCTTCTACTGGTCTTAGGATGTAGGCTCTAGCTCCTTCTGAAAGTGCAACTTCTAGCCCAAGGTGGAGATGACAATGATCACAATAAGCCAAACAATGAAACAGCATCCAGCACAGTGCCATGGAGAATGAGCTCGATGTCAGTGGGAGTAATGCAAGACCATTAATGACTCAGTACTTCTGCAGCAGAGGAAGAATGAGTTGCCCCTTCTCTCACATGCCTTGATCATATAAACATTTTCCCTATAAGCCTCCTCCACTGATGGGCTGAAGGTATCTTCTGTAGTTTTATAGCTAATGAGCCCTTGCCAGCGTGATTCTCCTTTATGATTATCAGTAGATACCAATTAGTCAGTTAGAATCACTTAGCTTTCAGAAGGCAATCTGTGTTTTGCGTTTATCAGTAGGTAGAGCAGAGGATGGTGTGCTAGGTCTGGGGGAAGACCTGAGTTTAAATCCAGCCTCAGATATTTACTAGTTGAGTTGCCTTGGGGAAATCACTTGATATGACACACATATCAGTAAATGATGGATTTTACATACACACAGTTGAGGCAACTGAGGTAGACAGAGGTAAAGTGACTTGCCCAAGCTCACACTAATAAGGCTGGAGTTGAACTCAGTCTTCCTGACATCAGGTCTAACACTCTTTATTTGATGTGCCACCTAGTTTCTTCTAAGGAAGATGGCAAAAAGTTTTTACTAGCTGATGTAAGAAATAAATAAATCCAGTCCCCAGAACAACTCAAATCTTAGAGGTTAAATTGCTTTTGTTTCTAATCAGGATTCTCAGTTACAAAAAGCCACACTTGATTCTGGGTGGAGTATATCCACATACTTAGCACTCAGGAGAGCTCTCCCTTGGAAAAGTCAAGATGAAACTGTCTGTTGCTGGAGTGGTGGTAACTCACAGGGGTGTCACAATATTGGGAGGTTTGGATGTTTGCTAAAGGATTAGATCACCCTTGTTTGCAGCTGATCTTAAGGCATGAACTGATATTTTGAGTGCCTTCTTGAGGTTACTCACTTATCTATTATATTACTGTACTTGGTATGAGTATTTCAGCTAATATGAAAAGTATGGATTTTTCATCCCTAAAAGATTGATGCCTAGTTGGCAAATGTTCACACTCCTTCTTCTTCTGAGATATGAAGCTTGACTTTTTCTTTCAAAGTCAATGATTGAAACTGAACAGTTTATGTGGATTCAGAGTAAAGAAGGACCTTAGAGGGAAAGGAAGTATAACAGACCTGGTACCAGTTGTTGTACCTTGGTATCTGAGCAGAGGAGCCCCTCCGTGGGGAATAGAGAAGATAAGGGCCCTAGTCACCTTAAAACTAGTAGACCAAGACTGTTATGTAAGTACCAAGCCAAATAATTTTGGGTTCTCTCCTAAAGGGTGTAAGGCTGACTTCCAATCACCCCTAGATCCCAAGTGTACCACATTATGGTGATCTAGTCTCATTATTGATTTTCTGTGGTTCCCCTGTTTCAACTTTAACCACCTTAACTTCATGGGAGGCAGGGGCAGATTCTCCCAAAGGGCCCACAGGTGTGGGCTTACCCCTCTTCACCTCTTCTCCTTTATTTCCTAGAAAAACCAGGTTATTTCCTTTTCTTTCTTACCTATACACTATAAGGAGTAAATAGGGAATTCTCTCTCTTGAAGTACCTTCTCCCTTTTTGCCCTTCTCTTTACATTTCCATTGATTCCATATGTCCTCAGATTCAATTCCTTCCCAGTCCCATTGAAGGGTTTTATCCCACAGGGTCCATTGTTCTTTAATTGGGTATCATATATACCACATAGAGGCCACTAGATGGCAGAGTGGATCCAATGCTGATCCTGGAGTCCAAAAAACCAGAATTCAAATGTGGTTTCAGACACTTACTAGCTGGGTGACCCTAGGCAAGGCACTTAACCTCTGCCTCTCTCAGTTTTTTCACTTGTAAAAGGGAAACAGACAATAATAGAACCTACCTCCCAGGGTTGTGAGGATGAACTGAGGTGGTATTTGTGTGTGCGTTTGGACCATGCCGTCGGAGAAGTAATGACATGACTTGCACTTGACTTTGTTTTTGAGTGAAGGAGGGCTGTGCAGGTCACCAGCCTCATTTCTCCTCCAGAGCCATCTGAATCCAGTGACCAGGTATTCATCAGGATGACTAGACATGGCCCAGGATGAGGCAATTGGGGTTAAGTGACTTGCCCAAGGTCACCCAGCTAGTGAGTGTCAAGTGTCTGAGGTGAGATTTGAACTCAGGTCCTCCTGACTCCTGCACTGCTCTATCCACTGCATCACCTAGCTACCCAAAGACCTTAAAGCATCAGAGAAATGTTGGGCGTTGTTGTCATCATAGCCATTGTGGTTGTTATTTTTTATGCCTTAGTCCTTTGGAGTATTGTCCTGACTTCCAACTCTAATGACTTTCAGCAGTGATCAGATCTTGAAGTACTCTGTGTCTAAGTAGTTAAGAAAGCAATTACTTTACTGAGGCACAAGGGTTATAACCCTCAAGCAGTGATACAATGATACAGATACAATGAAACAGTGGTACTCCTACAGTGAATGCGCATGGTTTTTTTCTGTTACCCAGTGAAGGTGAACTGTATCAGGTCTGAGAACTGAGGAGGACTAAAAAGGGTGGTCCTCACTGGTGGTTATTTGGGCAGAAGGCCAGAAACCATTGGGATCAACAGGACCTATGTCTTAGATTATTCTACTGGGAGAAAATTTCTTATTGGGTCCTACTAATTGTGCTCTGTTGTCTAACTCACTGTAATCTGACTCAATTCCCTACTATATTTTGTAAGGGTGTGGGATGGGAAGATATAGTTTAACCTGAATGTTTTTAATCTTTCCTCTGTGGTTGTGGTTTTTAGAGATTTAGGAAGGAATTTTAGATTCTGGTCCTGTCTTCCTCATTTCTTTTTGTGTTAATGTCTTTTGTTTGGACATCACATTCATTTTCTGATAGATCTCTCCCCCTTTTCCTTTCTCCCCCTCAGGTGAACCCTCATTTGTTTAAAAGCAAGACAAAAAAAAAAGGAAAGGAAAAATAATTAAGTAAAAACAACAGACCGAGTCTGATTGGGTCCAGGCAAGGATTATTGTACTTCCCCCTCTCCCTTTCCCACTTAAGGGCTTCTCTACTCCAGATCCATAAATACTGATCAGTTTAATTAGTCATTGACTTTAAAATGAAAAGAGTTAAGTTTCCTGTCTCAGAATTTCTACAGAGATTCCAGATCATGTGGGACTTTTCTCACAGGATTAGGGACTACGGGTTGACCGGGAGTTGTCCCTTCACCCTCAAATGAAAAACCAAGCCAATGTTGCTTGGTGCTTAAACACCAGGTCTTCAGCCACAGCATTTGGGGCACTTTATTCTTTCTTTCTTTCTTCCTTTCTTTCTTTCTTTCTTTCTTTCTTTCTTTCTTTCTTTCTTTCTTTCTTTCTTTCTTTCTTTCTTTCTCTTTCTCTCTCTCTCTCTCCCTCTCTCCCTCCCTCCTTTTCTTTCTTTCTTTTTTTCTTCCTTCCTTCCTTCCTTCCTTCCTTCTTTCCCTCCTCCTCTATTCTGGATCCACACTCACAGAGCTGGTTTAATGATGTAAAATTCCTCTGGGGATCTGCAACAACAAAGTACAACCCTATGGGCAACCCACCTCAGCTGAGTCGACAGAGATATGTTCTAATGGGGAGCACTGAATGAGAAGTATGTCTAGTTGGTCCATTCCATTCCTCCTCCTTCCTTTCCATTTTACAGATGGATTGACTGAGGTCCAGAAAGACCATATAATTTATAAAAGTTTACATATTTAGAAAGTAGCAGAGCCTAGATTTAAACCCAGGGCCTCTGCATTAAAAGCTAGTGCTTTTTCTACCATAGTATGCTCAGACACTTGACACTCACTTGACCTTGGACAAGTCACTTAACCCCAATTGCCTCATTCTAGGTCATCTCCAGTCATTCTGATGAATATCTGGTCACTGGATTCAGATGGCTCTGGAGGAGAAGTGAGGCTGGTAACCTACACAGCCCTCCCTTGCTCAAAACAAAGTCAAGAGCAAGTCATGTCATTATTTCTCTGATGGCATGGTCTTTTTCAGCAATGAAGGATGAACACACACACACACGTTCAGTTCCCAGGGATTCATCAGGAGTAAGCTTTGCAAAGTGAAATGAGTAGAACCAGCAGAACACTGTCCCCAGTGACAGCAACATTGAAATGACCAGCAACTGCGAAGGATTTATCTCTTCTGGTCAAGAGGATGATTCAAGACAATTCCAAAGGATGTGTGATGGAAAATGCTATCCACCTCTGGAGAGAGGGGACCTCTGAGTGAAGATTGAAATATACTTTTTTGGAACTTTATTTTTCTTGGCCTGTATTTTCTTTTGTCACATGGCTAATATAGAAATATGTTTTTGCATGACTTCACACGTGAAATTGAAATAAAATTGCCTTCTCATGTGGGAGGGACTGAAAAGAGGGAGAGAATTTGAAACTCAAAATTTCAAAAATATATGTTAAAAATTTTTTTCACGTGTAATTGGAAAATCTTTTAAAAAAAAATAAATGTAAAAATGCAAAAAGACCATTCTCCACAAAGGCATTTTAGGCACAACGGACAGAAATGAGCTGGATAATATCACATTTAGGTAGCAGCAGATATGATTGAATGATCTGATCTAAAGAATGAAAATGAATGGGTCAAAATGAATCTGGAAAACCTGTTCTCAGTCAGGTTCTGCTCAGTACAACATTCTAGGAATTGGGCATAGCCCAATACAAAGGAAAGGAAATGGAAAATGTGGTGTGTGGATGAGAAACAGTATTACTTCCCGCCCCCTCCTCTCCCAGCTTGTCTGAACCATCAAATGCATATTATATAATTAGGTTAGATGAGTAGGTTAGGGTCAGGATGTATAGGTCTTTAAATGCCAAACAGATGAGTATATGTCAGATGGGGGTGGAGGGGTGGAGGGGTGGAGGGAGGAGGATTCTTCCTATTAGTTGATGTAATTATAGCAAGTAATGGAATTATTAATATGCTAACAAAATACAAAGAGGCATGCTTTGACATCTCTTTAGGAAGTGTGAAAAGGTCCTCTGATTGGATTGTAAGAAAAGCCAATCAATGGCTGGGGGAAAAATTGACCATGCCCTCGGTGGTCTTTAAAAGAAGTCACCTTAACCACCCTTTAGAGTAGGGGAAGGGAACCTGTAGCCTCAAGACTACATGTGACCTTCTGTCTAGGTCCTTGGTTGTGGCTTTTTGACGGAGTCCAAGTTTTACAGAACAAATCCTTTTATTAAAGGGATTTGTTTTATGAAGTTTGGATTGAGTCAAAGGGCCACACTTGAGGACTTAGAGGGCCACATGTGGCTTCGAGGCCCCAGGTTTCCCACCCTTGCTCTGAAGAAACCCAACTCCTGACAAGACAAGTAGGAGACCTAGAGGAAGGCGGTCCATGAGAATCTAGTACAGCTAGAAGATCAGATTCCAGGAAACTGTCCTTGAGGATCACTCAGGTACGAAGCCTCTCAAGACAGATGCTGTGCTGCTGTAATCCCACCATAGGCCCTAAGACAGCAATTCTGTATTTCCTCTCTCTCTAGGTTTCCTCTGAATCCTAAGGCTGGGGTCGCTTTCAGTATCAAGGTCATAGATTTTCTGGGTATTTGACCCTCAGGTAAAGTTTGACATCTCTTTGGAGTTTAGAGACTTTGTGGACTTTCCCCTGAAGATAGCTCCATCCATGTCTCTTGGCTCCATTCCAAGCTCTTGTGGTAGAGTTCCTAAAGGTGGATGACATTTAGTTGCTCTTAGAGCTAATAGGGAGCTATTGGTATTTAATGAGAAGGGAAGCAATATGGTTGATCTAACACTTTAGGAAAATCACTTTGACAGCTGTGTAGAGATCATCCCCAGACACTGGTTAAAGGCCTTTAATGAGAGAAAAAAACACTTCCTTATTAGTGATTCCATTTTGTTTGGCTAGATCTACTTGTTGAGGATAAGAATTTCCCCCTCACATCAGGGCTCAAATTTGCCTTCTTTTCAGCTTCTACCATCTGTCCAAGTTCTATCCTTTAGACCAACCAGAACAAATGTAATCCACACACAGATGCTTGAGGATAGCTCTCTTATGTTCCTTCCTCAGTCTTTTCTCCCTGAGAATGGGCATAGAGTTGTGGCCACAGTCCCATAGGGTATAGGGTCTCAACTAGGCCACTAGGGTATAGGCCCTCAACTAGGGCCATTGTGCTCACGGCTATTGAACTAGCTATATATGCCCAATCCTGCCAGAATGAGAATCAGGATAGGAGCAGCCCTGGGAACATGTCCTTGTAGGTTGAAGTGTTCCCAGGCTTCAGGCTCAGAATACAAATAAACCTGGGGCAGTACATGAACCAGAGTCCCACACCCATTATCCTGACAGACCGGTGAAGAGGCCAATGAGGGCGCACAGATCAAAGTGAAAACTGACAGCCACAAAGGAGGAATTCCAAGCAATAACCATCCCATTGCTAGTCCTGCTTAGAGTCTATAAGTAAGGGGTGCATTGATGGGTCCTGGAGCAGCCTGTAGGAAAGAAGAGAAACAAAAGGAGGGAGAACAGAACCATTTAAGATGGGGCGTGAGGTTTCCAGCCAGATGTGCTGTTCACTGGGCAGCTGGTGATGCTACTGGTGTGACGTGTGAACAATGTATCCACGCCTTGCGTCCTGTGACCTTAACCGCTGATGGATTGGACAGGATCACTTGAAAGGGCCCGGTCCACTGAGGTTCAAGCGAGGATAAAGATTTGAGGGCACTCCGGACCTGGCACAGAGCCTGTAAGGACTTGAGGAGGGCAACATTAGAAAAGCTGGGAAGCCAACACTCAGAATCGACAACCTGCAGAATAACTGGGGGGGGGGGCTATTCCGAACATAATTTCAAAGGGGGACACAGAGAGAGAGAGACAACTAGCCCAAAGCAGAACAAAAGGAAGGAGACTTGCCCAGATCTCGCCAGTTTCAACCTTAAGCTTAGCAATATGCTCCTTCAGGGTCCTATTCATCCTTTCTACCTGGCCTGAACTCTGGGGCCTATAGGCACAGTATAGTTTCCACCTAACCCCAATAGCTTTTGAAAGAGCTTGCACACCTTGAGACACAAAAACTGGGCCATATGATAGCAACTTCTTTAGGTAGCCAGACTGCATCCAACAGATCTTGTATTTGATGCTGGTTCCTCACCCCTTTTCCCGCTGAAGTCAACAAACCCTTTTGTTGATAGGCATAGTCATGCACATGAACAGTAGTGAAAGCATCTTCCCAGCTCAGGACTGTGGGCCAGATTAAAGAAGGGCCCAGAGAGGGAAGAAGGGTGTATGGGTAGGAACCATAGGATGGTGGGTTTCTACCCAGCTGTTCACTTCACAGAGGTCTGGAGCTGGACGGAGATCCCTGGAACTGGGCTGACTAACAGGCAAGAGCAGGGTGTTAGCTGGCCATGCTAAGGGGTACTGTCTGACCAGGCATGGCAGTTGCAGGAGGCAGAACTACCTCAGGGGCTTATGCTTTGCCAAACCAAAAGGATGGGTTTCAGCTCATATGCAGGGAACTTCCTGCAGAAATTCTGACAATATAGGTGAAGGGGAATCTGGCTGGTTATCATAAACAATCATTAGCCTTGATTCTTTCGAGGGGTGGGGCAGGATACCACCAGCTGGGGTAGAGGCGCAAATTTCAGAGAAGGGGAAGGGCCAGAGAATGAAATGACAGGCTGTAAGTCTCCACCCAATAAAGGATACAGGCAATCAGGCATGATCAGGAAAGAATGAGAAACCAGGCCCTTGCCTAGGTAGACATCCCTTGCTGTGGTTACAGGAACATTCCTAACTTGGCCGGTGGACCCCTGAACTGAGATGGAGGAGTGAGACAATGGACCCGGGGGCTTCTTCAGGACTGAGGCTGCAGCACCCGTGTCAACCAAAAACAAGACTGGGTGACCCCCCCACAAAGAGTGTCACCCTCGGCTCCTGGGGAAGCTTCAGCTAGGGCCGCAACCACTGCTCTGGAGACTTTACGGGGCCATCTCCAAGATTTCAGTTAGATTCTTCCCTTCGAACCTGTCCTTTTTCTGGATCTACTTTCGAATGTCCGGGGCAGAATTGGAAATAAGTTCAATTGCTATGGCCCTCCAGTTGTTTGGATCCTCCTGATCAATAGGGGTGTATAATCTGTATGCCTCCATCAATCTCTTGAGATATGCAGAGGGAGTCTCATCCTTGCCTTGCCTAATTTTACTAACCTTAGACGTATTTGTGGGCCTTCTAGCCACAGCTCTAAGCCCTCCCAAAAGCAACTGGCGATACCTGTCGAGAGCCTCCTTACCTTGGTGATTGTTGGGGTCTCAGCTGGGACAGGTTCCAGGGAGTAGGTGGTTAAGATGGGCAGGGTCAGAGGAGGGGCGGCCATCTAGCTCCAAGATGCTCTTTTGGGCTTCCAGGAAGATACAGTCGCATTCCTCACTGGTAAAATGCACCTGGGGTGTAGCTGTTGGCAATCACCCCAGGTAAGTTAATGAGTAAAACATCTTTTGACTCTGAATTCAGGTAGGAGTGAAATTTTCCAATCATGCAGTGTCTATATTAAAACCAGACTCAGGAATAGTCAGGTAGGAAACATTGCTTTATAAAAGGACACAATGGGGAAACTGACCAGGAGGATCCCATCCTAGATTGAGTCTAGAATTGTCCCCTTGGTGTTTCCTCCCCAGATATAAATTTCACCTGATAACAGTACAGGATGCAGGATTACAGTCCCTCTGAGCAACTTGTGGCATATTCTCTCAGATAGTGACTTAATGCAGGCAACTATATCTGAATTCAAACTTAAACAAAATATCCATGTTCCCAAATGCTTTTACCTTAAACAGCAAATTTCATTAATCACAACTTAAAGCCAAATACAGTTCTTTGTTTCAGACAAATTTTTGTCTTAGGACTGATAACCTTGTCCACATTAAAGGAGCCTTGGCAATTTTACAAAGCAAAAGGAATTGGCACGAGTCCCATGCCTGCCAACACCCAGATGTACAAGAGGATTGTTCTGCAGAACCAGTTGGGCAGAACCAGTCTAAATAAATTTTTACTCCATTCATTTCTTTCTACACAGTGACCAATTAATAATTTTAGGTTTAGTATTAAAACAGCAACTTCAAAGACTTAGTTGACAATCTTACAACTCTTATAAATGATAACTGTAACTTCTTTAACAGGCAAAGGTGAAAAATACCTAGTTTTAAATAACATAACTGGCTTTACACAATTTTTCCAACATCTTTTAGTTTCAACAAAATTCAGATTACAAATTGCTTTCTCTAACATTATTTCTGGATTTCAGAGTAAAATAAAATCTTAATGGCTCTAATTTTTACTCAATGGCTCTAATTTTTACTCAAGAAAATTTCATGCCTGTGTTCACTCCTTAAAAATGTTTTTAAAAGGAAAGGTCATGAAATCACAAGCAGAAGTGAAGGAGGCTCTAGAACAAGTCCATAGGTGCCTAGTTCCTTCCTTTCCACTTGGGAGTTCAAAGCCTTCTTAAATTGCCTTAGTGCCAAATAATACAACAAATTCTGACCTCTTTTAAACACCCAATTAGGAGTGGCATGTTTCACTTAAAATATGACCAGAATAACTGCCTTTTAGTTGTAACCCATATACAAAAACTTTTCTCTTTTAGGTGAGGCATGAGGTAATTAAAAGTTATTCAATCTGCCTTGCTGATATGAAGAAAAAAAATTCTCAATTTCTTCTTATCTTTCTCTCCACCTTCACAACATGACCAGGGTTAGAAGGAAGAAAGAGAGAGAGAATTTTTGAGGGGAAAAAATTTCTGATTTCTTCTTATCTTTCTCTCCACCTTCACAACATGACCAGGGTTAGAAGGTAGAAAGAGAGAGAGAATTTTCCAACAACTTTCCAATAATCCTTAAACTGTTCTCCTAGTGGGCTTGCCTAGAGCCCCTTTAAAACTGCACATACAGTACTTCCTTGCATTCCTTATAAGATTAGTTTCCTCTCTTTCTCTCTCTCTCATTTTCCTCCCTGATGCTGCAGCTATCAGAGAGAAGGGAGGAGGGGGAGGAAAAGAGATAGCATTCCAAATTCCAGCTACAATGGAGCTGTCTGTAATAACTCAAAAACACACACACACAGAACATGTAAAGACAGAACACATATATAGATGGTAAAAAAAATAACTTTGGCTTACTTTCTATCACTGTGTTCCAAGTAGGGGGAATCAAACCTATTAAGATGCTGATATATGGGATCTGATCTAGATGGCTGGATTCCCATTCACTATTCTCAACACCCGCCCTGCAACTGATTTATCAAAAGTCCCCTCCGGTGGGGACTTTATACCTATAACCAGCTGCAGCTTGTTGGAATTTTGTGAAACATTTTAACATGAATTGCAACAGAGTTTCGGGACCTGATTGTATTTGGCCCATAGTTACAAAACAAAGGATAAACAGAATATACAGACAGACACAGTCAGGACTCCTTTTCAGCAGTCTGGACAAGATGAACAAAGTTTGATAGAACAAAAAAAAAAAAAACACAGAACAAAAAGCATACACAAACTCCGCAGACACAGGCAGTCAAGACTCTCACTCAATACCTGCGGAGGTTATTCAGGACTCTCACGTGGCATCCTGTGGAGGTTAGGGCAGTTAGGATCTCATGCAATACCTACAGAAGTCAAGGACCTCATGCAATACCGCAGAGGTCATGCAGGACTCTCACGCGCTCTCGCAGGAGGCCAAACAGGACTCTCACACGGCATCCTGTGGAGGTCAGTAAGGGCGTCTTCCCGCTGCATCCAGCCTAAGCCACTTACTATCAGGAGTACTCATCAGAACAGACAGGGTGCTCAAATTTTGGCCAGATCAGGAAAATTTTGCTACTGAAAGCCTGGCTTGGGCTGTGTTCTAAAACCAGGGCTGTGATAAATCCTGTTGGCTACCCCTGAAGTTAAAGCCCAGTCCGGTCATCCAGGGCAGATGGCTTGCCTGTGCATGCAGAGCCAAAGGCAATCTCGGTGGGACCTCCATGTGAAATGGACAGACCAAGAATAATTCACAGGCAAAAATCAATTAGGAATTTTGAGAGCATCTTTATTAGCCAGGCTGGTGGCTGCCTCATGTAGAGACCCAGAGGAGACAGCCCCGAACTGAGGTGGGTGTGTGCATTTTAAGCATTTCAGCGCTTCTCGGTACAGCCTTGCAGTTTCTACAACAAACATAGTCCTGACAGGGCAGGAGGGGCTTGCTGCTAGGCAAGAACCCCCAAACAGAAGGTGGTTGTCAGGGTACTTCTAGGCAGAGGACCCCAACAGAAAACAGGTGCCAGAAGAGGAATCCAAGCAAAGACTGGCTGTCATTCAACAAAAAGTAGTTGTCAGGAATGGGGGGGTGCTAGTTGCCTGGCAAGAGGAGTCTAACATTAGGGGGGCACAGGTGGTTACCATGCAAATGGACTAAACAAAAAAATGGCTGTTAACAATTCATGAGATATTTCACAACCCAAAGGGGAATAATGTTTTGATAGGGCCCCAACAAAAACCTATTACCAGGCAGGTTATCCAACCCTGCCCAGTAACCCAACAGATATCTCTCAACTTAGGGACCCAGGGAGGAATAATGTCCACTTCAGGATCAGTGGTACTAGTTCAGTGTCTGACACACATATCTTAGGATTATTGTTATTAGGCACTTAAAAATACTTGTTGATTGATTGAGTGGTATATGTTATGCTTTCAGGACTGCATACATGCACCCAAATATTGGAAACCAATAGATGTCACTCTATAAAGGGCATAGTTGGACTGGGGACTCTCTCCTTTGCTTCCTTTTCCAAAACAACAAGGGGAAGCAGCTAATTTTTCCTATACTAGACAATTCTTGAGTAAGTGGACTGTTCTGCAGACCTCTATGTAAAGCAATTTGCCTGACTAGGTGGGGAAGGGAGGAAAGGAGGGAGGAAGGAAGGGAGCACATATGCCCCTGGAGGGGGTCGGCACACAGTTCAAGGACATGTGGGCACCTGGCCAGAACTAAGAGGGAGAACAGTTTAAGGAGGCAGACATGTGGGGCTGGACACAGACAGGAGGGGAGAGGATTGGGGATACGTGGGCTGTGAACATTCCTGAAGCACTTAATAAATGTTTGTTGTCTGAGTGAGTAAGGTTAAGAAGCATCCAAATGCAGGATGGAGGCTCAAGGAGGAGAGAGAAGAGGGATTTTGTATTTTCAGGACTTTGGGAGACTTTCCCTCAAATTGTTTCAGATCATACCCCTTGGTCACTTAAGGGAATGTTATGTGTGAATGGTCTGAGTGCCATCTAGTGGTCAAATTGTATACTATGCCCTTTCAGTTAACATTTTGGGGCAGTTGATCACACTCTACAAGCAACAGAAAGTTGAGGAGCAAGCCATGTTGGGACTGAATGTAGACAGATATAAGACATGCATGAGGAAGACATGAGGGGGCCAGGGCTGGAGAGGTAGGTAGAGTGGGCAAAGGTCTCAAGTCAAGCCCTCAATCCAGTGGTGGTACTTGTTTTTCTATTCTTTCAATTGGAAGATTTTTATCTTTTTAGGGGTGTGTGCGTGTGCGTGTGTGTGTGCGTGTGCGTGTGTGTGCGTGTGCGTGTGCGTGTGTGTGTGTGTGTGTGTGTGTGTGTGTATGTATGTGGCCGGGGTGGGGTAGGGGTGGGGGTGGATGTTGGGTGGGAGGCTGCAGAAGTCCAAGTTTAGGGGCAGGAGTGGCAAGAGAAAGAAGGCAGTACTGTACAGTAAAATTAACATAGGTTTTTTTTTCGAATGCAGATTTTTTTTCAGAGTTCCTTACTTAAAGTCATTTGTGTAATGTGAATTTACAGAAGGCAAGAACCATCTGTATTCCTTTCTCTTCCCAATGGGCAGGCTTAAAGTGGTACCTTCCTTTGGTCACAGACTTCTCCTTTATGGCCCCTTGTATTCTCTTTTGGAGGCTGGTCATAGCACTTGGCATTTAAATGGACCTGGCTGTTGCAAACAATAAACACATAGTTTTTTTCTAAGTAGATAAGTCCATATCTACATAGAATTCTTTGTTTGTAATTTCAGGGAGTTTAAGAATACAGGTTGTTAATAAAAGCACCACAGCTCCAAGCCCCCAGATAAGAATTGTCTCATCAGTAGGACAGAGTTAATTTCCTGACCTGTTCAAATTCTTGTGCATTTTTACCAGTTGCTGATGTCCTTATACTGGTATATTCTGTACACAAAGATACACACTGCCCAAAAAGGATTAAAATTGATGTTATCTTTATCTAGGGAAAGATGTATTTCAAGTGGTATCGAAAACAACAAATGAAGAGCTTAAAAGAAACAGAAAACTTTGGATTTAACCAAACACTCTTTTGGATGGTAAAAGGGTAAGAAAAAGAGACAACTGACCAGCTACTTAGATTCTCAGGATAGGACAATTCTGTCTCCTTCCCACAGGATTCTTTCATGTAACAGAGCAACAACCAAAAGAAGATGTCAACTGTTCAACAGTTACTCTGTCTGTCCCATTTCAAAGAGCCCAATATTGCTTCTGGAATTGCTGCTCAGTCACAGAACCCAGGCTGTTCATCTTGTCTCATTCTTTGCATAACAATTCAAAAGCTTCCACTGAGGCAGAAATCTTGCCTTCCAGTGTAGAGTCCATGATAATTCAGTCTCAGTCTTGGCTGCAAAGACTACAGATCATAAGAGACTATGCAGTCAGTTTCAGAACTGGTCCCAACATGGCTTGCTCCTCAACTTTCTGTTGCTTGCACCATGTGGTCAGCTGCCCCAAGATGTCGGCTGAGAGGGTGTAGTATATAATTTGACCACTAGACGGCACTCAGACCATTCACACATAACATTCCCCTAAGTGACCAAGGGATATGATCTGAAACAATTTGAGGGGAAGTCTCCCAAAGTTCTGAAAATACAAAATCCCTCTTCTCTCTCCTCCTTGAGCCTCCATCCTGCATTTGGATGCTTCTTAACCTTACTCACTCAGACAACAAACATTTATTAAGTGCTTCAGGAATTATTCTCTCTCTTTCTCTCTCTCTCTCTCTCTCTCTCTCTCTCTCTCTCTCTCTCCCCTCCTGTCCTCTCCTCCCTTCCCCTCTCTGTCTCTCTTTCCTCAATTTCTCTCTCTCTCTCTCATAGCTTGGGTGCAACCTGTCTCAATTTCCCCTTCTCTTCATTCCTCCTTAAAGTTGGTTAAAAGAAAGAAGGAACAAGTATTTAGAATTCAAAGAGATTCCTCAAGTGGTGTGTGGGAAGGTAGGGGGGAGAGGAAGCTCTGGAATCAAATCAACTTTTATTTTTTGCACTTAATAGTATTTTATTTTCCAATTACATGTAATGCTAGTTTTTAACATTCATTTTTGTAAGATTTTGAGTTTCAATTTTTTTTCCTCCTTCCTTTTCCTTTGCATTCCCTAAGAGAGCAAGCAATCTGATATAGGTAATTAAATGGCACCTACCTCCCAGGGTTATAGTAATGAAATAATATTTGTAAAATGCTTGATACAATGCTTGGCACATAGTAGGCTCCTAGTAATGCTTATGCATTTCCCTTTGCCTCTCTAAATGAAAAGAAAAAAGCAAAAATGAGACTCTGGGAAATGGATGTTCACACATATTTCCTACCTTACTTAAGCCTCACTTGTCTTTTATCCCAGCCACTTCTGGGAAGTACCTCTTTTGGGCATTGTAGTAATAATACCCAACATTTAAATAGAACTTTAAGATTTGCAAAGTGTTTTAACACATATTATCTCATTTGATAATACATATCCTCACAACATTCTTGAGAGGTAGATGCTGTTATCATCCCCATGTTAAAGGTCAGGAAGTTGAAGCTGAGGCAAGTTTTAGTGTCCAGAATTATATAGCCAGTAATTGTCTATTGCAGGATTAAAACTCACGATTTCCTGAGTCCAGCATTCTATCTACTAGGCCACCTAGCTATCTTGCTATTTTTTATCTCATTATCTGTCTCAGAAGTCTTATTGTTCTCCAAGTTAAATATTCCTAGTTTCTTTAACTCATCCTTATATAGAATGATGTCTATTTTTATTCACCATCTTTAATGCTTTCCTCCAGATGTAATCTGGTTGGTCAATGCCCTTTGTCAAAGGAAAAAACATTGCTAATAGGCTCAAGTCTGACAGAAGCAATTTCTCCAAGTTTAACATTAATCTATGTCCAAGGTATTTATAGCTTGGAGAGAGACATGTCCAAATTGACATAGTCCCTCATGCCTCCTATGTGATTCTTTGCCTCAAGGAGAATTCAGATAACATTTATAGGAATCTTGAGTAAGAAAAAGATCACAATATGTTAAAACACAATTGTGGGTTAGCATTCTGGAATATTCTCTGCTCAGTTTCTTACTGAACCATATTCTATGATCAGTATCTTAACCTTGAATTTCAAAAGAGAAGATATTTTTCCCACATGGTTCTTGGCACCTTTCACTTCAGATGGGTGAGAAGGCAATGCCTAGACAAGAATTGAATTTCTTTATCACCTTTATGCTATTCTAAAAGAAGGCTCTAGCCTTTGATGTTCTCACTTTCTCTGAGTCATAACCCTCGAAGGGGTTTTAGACTATAGAGATAGGGAAGTTTGCTTTAAAAAGAGTACATAATAAATTCAATATATTACTTTAAAAGATGTCCTAATATTTCTTTCCTCTGGAAATCCCTTCTACCCTTTTCTGTATATTTAAAAAATGCTTCAATGATCTTTTCAATTTTTCAAACACCTCTATTTTCTATCTATATCATTTCCTCTTCCTCTCCAAAATGAAAGGAAAAGGGTGCTCTCTCCTTGTTCCTGCTGCTATCCGAATGCTACGTTTTCTTTTTTGCCTTGCCTCTCTCTCCTTTCTTCCCGCTATTTCCTGGCTTGCTTCACAGGCTCAGGCAAGTAAGTGCTTCTGGCATCAGCGACCACCACAAATAGAAGGAAGGGCAATAGGACCAGATAACCAATCAGTAGTAGGAGGCTATGATGGTAGTCTGTTTTTAATGTTACTATCCAAAGATTTAGGGCTTTTTCCTGAAGCTCTTCTTCCTCAGTCTTTGATTTTGACTCCTTAGAGAGACCCAAAACCCCAATCCCAGCCTCAGATCTGTGTCTAGGGAAGAAGACTTCCCTCTTTACCTCACCTCCTTTACTCCCTGGGGCCCAGCTTCTTTCCAGGATCTGTCTTAGGGGCTGATGGAGTTCCATCACCATCTTCCTCATTCCCCTGTCCTGGTGGGAGGACACTCTGACACTCCTCCCACCATCTCAGCTTCCTTTTGTATATTGTCTTCCCCTATTAGACTGTAAGCTCCTGGAGGGAGCTTATTTGTACCCCAGCACTTATCACAGTAAGCTGGTCTGTAGTAGGTGCTTAAGAAATGTGACAATTCTCTGAGCAGCCTCCATCTTCCAGGATCTCACATTGAAGCTGGTGTTCTTTTCAACTTGCTGGGACCAGTAACTTTAAAGCTAGAGCATCATTCTGGGCTCAGATATTAGCTACAACCTTGCTGAAGTCCTGGGGTTTTAGAGAGGTCACCTCCCCAATTATCTCAGACCTGTAATTTAATGATAATAGCTATTATTTATATGGCACTTACTTTGCTAAGCACTCTACAATTATCTCATTTGTTCCTCAGAAGAATACTGGGAAATCAGTGCCATGATCATCATCTCCATTTTAGAGATAATAAAACTGAGACCAGCAGTGGTTAAGTGACTTGCCCAGTGTCACAGAGTAAGTGTCTGGGGTCATATTCAAACTCAGGTCTTCCTGACTCCAGGTCTGGTGCTCTATTCACTGAGCCACCTAGCTTTTCCCAATTTTGGGACTTAACATGGAGTTTTTCTCCAGTGCTTAGGACAAGGGCCTGACGACACAGAGTAGGTGCTTAACAAGTGCCTATTGAGTAAGTGACTTTTCATGTATCTTCCTCAAAAGCAGCACTTCCTTTAAATTCTCAGTCTCTGTCTTTAGCTGTTGCCTGGTCATGTTGGTGTCACCAGTGATCTTTCTGAAGCTATGGATGTCATTTTCTATGCATTGTCTTGTGGATGGTTTTACCTGATACTTGATTCTGAGATTAGCAATGGCCAAATAGGCATTATCAATTTGTAGGACAATTCAGGCATTTCCCATTGAGTTAGTGTAGATCTGAGTCCTAATCTCAGTTACCTTGAAATAGTGTCCCAATTTTCTGATTCAAAGTACTCTCCTGTCCATACTTTTCCTGGAGCTCTTCCTTAGTCTTTAATTTTGACTCCTTAGAGAGACCAACAATCCCAGTTCCAGCCTCAGCTCTGTGTCTGGCTTCTTACCCAGATTTTCTCTTCCAGCATGTGATTCTTTGTCTCCACTCTACATGAGATGGAGGCCAAAATGGAGATGGCATCAAAGTCTAGCATGGTCTCTTTCTTTCTCTCCTTGGACAGTGAAGTGAAATAAGAGAATAATAGTCAAATATTTTTATAGAGCTGGATCATAGAATCAGAACTGGAAAGGATGTGAGAGGTCAGTTAGTCTTAAAGTGGACATTATTCCTCCCTGGGGCCCCTAGGTTGAAAGATATCTGTTAGGTTGCTGGGCAGGGTTGGATAACCTTGCCTAGCAGCAGTATTTCTGTTGGGCCCTGTCAAAATGTTATTTCCCCTTGCCTGGCAACAACTTGTGCCCCTTGCCAGAACTGTTCCTGTTAGACCCCCTTTGCCAGGCAACTACCTTCTGCTGGGCACCCCCCTTCCTGACAACCACTTTTTGTTGGGTACCCCTTCCTGACAATCGTTCTCTGATTGGGTCCCTCTCCTGGCACCTATTTTCTGTTGGGGCCCCTTACCTAGCAGCAAGCCTCCCTGTCAGAACTATGTTTGTTGTAGAAACCACAAGGTTGTACCAAGAAGCACTGAAATGCTTAAAATGCACACACCCACTTTAGTTTGGGGCTGTCTCCTCTGGGTTTCTCCATGAGGCAGCCGCCAGCCTGGCGAATAAAGACGCTCTTGAAATTTCTAATTGACTCTTGCCTGTGAATTTCTCGGTCTGTCCATTTCAGTCTTATCATCTCATTTTTATAGATGAAGAAAATGAGACCAATGAAGGTTAAGTGAATCTTATACATTGTGATTTGCAGGTTCTGCCAAGGGGAGGTGATATTTTTCTTTTAGCAGGAAAGAGAAATTGAGTAGCCTGGAGTAGGCTGAAGATGAGGAAATTGGGTTGCCCAAGGTAACACAGAAAGTCAATTGTAGGACTGGGATTTGACTCTTGACCAGTATTTTTCACCATTGTACCAAGGCATTTAAAGTCAGTTTACAAGGTCCTTTCCACCTGAATAATCTTATAAGATGGAGGCATGTGTGTGTTCATCCTTTGTTGCTGAGGTAGACCATGGCATCAGAGAAATAATGACATGACTTGCACTTGACTTTGTTTTGTGTGAGGGAGGGCTGTGCAGGTCACCAGCCTCACTTCTCCTCCAGAGTCATCTGAGTCCATCAGGATGACTGGAGATGACTCAGGATGAGGCAATTGGGGTTAAGTGACTTGCCCAAAATCACACAGCTACTGAGTGTCAAGTGTCTGAGGTGTGATTTGAACTCAGGTCCTCTTGACTCCTGCACTGGTTCTCTATTCACCACACCACCTAGCTGCCCCTAAGGTGGTGGTATATGAATGAAATGGAATATCATGGGGCTGTTAGAAATGAAAGAGAGCCTTATTCATTACTCTTTTCCATGCAGTCTACATTCCAGCTAAACTGAGCGATACTGTCCTGTGAACACCAGTACCCTCAATTTTCATCCCATGACTATGTTCCCTATGTTTAGAATGCTCTCTTTCCCTTTCTTTGCCTATCAAATTATCTTGAACTTTTAGAATCTGACCTTAAAGCCGCTTCTCAAGGGAGACTTCCCTGAACACTCCCTCTCTCCCTCTATTGTATGAAGTTCCTACTTGGCAGGTACACTTTCTTTTCAATGTTTAGTTGCATTTATGCACTGTGGATTACAGATATATATTACAGATATAAGAAACAGCATGGCACAGGGGACAAAGGGATATCCGTAGTGTCAGAAAGACTAGGGCCCAGGTCCTATGACTGACACATACTGACTATTTGACTCCAGGCAAGTCTCTTAACCTTTCAGTGTTCTAGACAGCTCTTTAAAAGAATAAATTGAAGAGATGGTGCTTTGGTAAATGGAGTTTCCAATCTGGGAATTCCCTATTTCAAGTCACAGGTTCAGTCTTTCCCTATATTGCCCTGAGGCAACAATTGATGACTTATCTAAAGTTTGTAGTTTCTATTGGTTACTACTATTGTAGTGTCTATTGGTTATGTATTACAAATTAAAACTGATAAAATTTTAAAGTATTTATTTTTAATTCATTAAAATAACAATAATAAACTCATTACACATGGATGTTGATAACATTTGAATGAAAAATAACTTTTTCAATACCATAACAATGAGAGAAAAAGAGTGGCACTATTGGACATTTTTGAAACTATAAGATGCAAATTGCTTTTGCACCATCAAGACAAATGTCAGCATGGTTGTTCCAGGAGGAGCTTTGATGGTTTAAAGAGTTATTTCTCACTTTGAATGTTTCACCATCACGTTTTCTGCTAAATATTTATGTAAAAGACTTTACTTGATGATTAGTTGATGCTTTCAGGACAGGTACAGGCAATGTGTCAAGTCTTTAGTACATTTGTTCCTTAACAAAGGACAAATAAAATCTGCAGTTGAGATATTAACCCAGTTTTTGTGTTTGTATCTAGATCTTTATTGCGGCTTCTGGAAAACACTGTACACTCATGGGAGAACAAGAGTGAAAAAGACAAGCAACTATAAAAATAGTTTTGACCTTGAGGAACCCCCTGAAAGGGTCTTTGAGGTCTCTCCAGATCACACCTCAAGAACTGCTGATGTAATGCCAAGGCTGGCCAAAGAAAGTCTAGTCCTTACAGCAGTCACATATTTCCCTTTCCTGTTCAGTTATACATAATATGTGCAGTGATCTCTGTCTGCTGCGAATCCAACATGTGGAACTTCGAGAAAGCAAGTTCTGACCATGGATGACTGAGGGGCTGTTACTTGGTGACAAAGAAACTTCCGTTTTGCTGAGAAACTGAAACTGAGTATAAATTCAAGAGCAGATGATCCTTGGTGGCTCTGGAGTGAGAAAAATTGCTATAAGCCAATGTATGGGTAGATAGGCAGAAGGCCCTCTCTCCTACCCAGCAACCATATGTCTGTGAACACATGATACTTTTGTTTTTGTCTTTATTTTGTCTTTTTTCTTTTTTAAAGGTGTCAATACTTTATTTCTTGGAGGGTTCCAGGTGTGGAAATAATTAGGGGATTATTGGAAAGAAACATATGAGATTAAATGTTTCAAAGCTATTATTATTAAAATAGTTTCAGTACAGCTGTGCCTCAGAAGGACATTAAGATAGAGCATGCAGGAACCTAATAAACAATCTTGTCTCCTTCATTTTACAGTTGAGAAAACCAATGTCCAGAGAGGGGAGTTAAGAGGAGGAGTGGATGTATGGGAAAAGATGATGTGTTCTGACTTGCAAATGTTGAATTCAAGATTCCTACAGGACATCCAGTTGGGACGGTCAGTAGAACATAGAATTTCAGAGCTAGGAGGGACTCTGCTGAGCAGCAAGTATCCAACTTTCTCATTTTACAGATGGGAAAACTAAGGCCCAGAGAGGTGCTGTGACAAAGCCAGCAAGTCAGTGGTGGTGTTGGGACTAGCTTTTCATCTCTTGCTGCACATCCCTAGAGTAACATTTCATCTGTGTGCAAGGCAACTTTCACCTCCTGCCACCAGACTTATCTCAGTGGTGGTGTAGAATACTTCTAGGGCAAAAAAAAAGCAGCCTTCCCTTTGACAGTGGGTCTTTGATCTCTTGCTATGCTATCTTCTGCCTAAATTCCTGCCTTTGAAAGGAAGAGGAATAGTAAAACATATCTTTCCATCTAACTATTTTACTGTGTGCCCTTCATTTCATGTTACCCTGGTTTCCAGCCCAATCTCTAGTATCTTCTGAGAAGAAAAATAGTGCCTTCTATTCAATAATGAGTACCCTCATACCTGGTCATACTCAGTGATGCTGAACCCCTGGAAGTCATCTTGCAAACTTCATTCTCTGTCACCCACCACAAAATTATTTGTTCCCATCCCCCTCAACCCTCTCATCTGAAAGTTCCAGTTAAAACCTACCCACCCCTTTCATTAAGATCTCTATGATATCTATTCCAAAGGTAACAACTTCTCTTTGGGCTAAATTTTTCTCCTCCCACTTATTCAGCTTCAGGCTATCACTGAAATGTGGCTCCCCATTGATGACATTGCCTGTCTGACCACTTTTTCCAGTACCAGTTGCACTTTCACTCATTCCCATTGGCTCATGGGTTGAGATGGGGGAGTCATTGATAAACAGCAAGCCATAGAGGCATATGTGTCACGGAAGCATTGGGAACTTTTGCCCCACTATTGGTGTGTGTATGTGTGTGCATGTGTATATGTGTGTATGTGTGTGTGTGTATGTGTGTTTCTAGAGTCAGATCAGGGGAAGATTGCAAGGGCCTTCTGCTGACCCTGAATATGAGGCCCAGATATGTTGACCAGACATGGTGACATGCTGTTGCTATGGACAAGGAGGAGTGAGGGTGTGCTAGTGAGTGTGGTAGCAGAGAGGCAGGGTCCTGCTAGTAGTTCCAGGGTAGAGAAGATTGACTGTGGTCACTCAAAGGAGAGCAGAGTCCCTGGTTTCAGTTCCAGAGCAGAGGAATGAACTGATATTTGCAGCTAGGGGAGAACAAAGACCAGTGGTACATTTGTGGGATTCAGAATGAGAATGTTTGTGATAGCAGCAGTGTGTGGGTCCTGGTCCCATGGCTCAGAGATGGAAAAGAGTATTTGATCTAACTCATAAGCCAAGGCAAAAGCCAGATCAGTGACTACACCTAGCCTTGGATCATAGCATATTGGAAGAACCAAAAACCAAAGACCCCCAGAGAGAGCTCCGAAAACAACATGAAAAACATGAAGCCTGAGACACCATCCTGGCCACTCAGAGAACAGAACCTGATCCTAACATAAAGTTAAAAGTCAAGAAATAGATTGTTAAAATGAGTAAACAACAAAAAAACTTGACCATAGGTAGTTGGTGAGACAGAAGATCATGGTTCAAACTCAGAAGGCAATGGAGTCAAAACAATTGCTTGTAAAGCTTCAAAGAAAAATGTAATATGGTCACAAGCTCCCAAAGTATTCCTGGAAGAGCTTACAAAGGATTTAAATAGTCAAATAAGAGAGGCAAAGAAAAAATTGGGAAAAGAAATAAAATTTATTAAATAAATTTATGAACAATGGGAAAAAGAGGTCCAAAAACTTATTAAAGAAAATAACTCCTTAAAAATCAGAACTAAGCCAATAATATGTTGTATACTGTAATAGCAATATTAATTTAAGAACCACTTTGAGTGAATTTGACTATTATAAATACCCAAAGTAACTACCAAGAGCATATGAAGATGCTATCTGCATCCAGAGAAAGAACTGACAAATAGAAGTATGTATGGAATGATTTTATATACATATATGTGTGTATGTGTATGTTAAAATGGACATTATTCCTCCCTGGGCCCCTAGGCTGAGAGATATCTGTTAGGGCAGAATAGCTTGCCTAGTAACAGTTTCCTTCTGTTGTTAAGCCCCTGTCAAAATGTTATTCCCCTTTGGTTTAATATCTGATAAATTGTTAACAGTCATTTCTTGTTTAGTCCATTTGCATGGTGACCACCTGTGC
>CM053773.1:208177569-208203539 GCA_028658325.1 Potorous gilbertii | reverse complement strand
ATACTTTGGTGTAAAAAAAAAATCACCTTTTCAAGTATAGCATGAGAGATTTGGCTAGACAAGACTCTGCCTGAAAAAAGAGTGAATATTTTGGTAGGCTGTAATTCCAATTTGTTTCAATAGTGTGTTGTGGCAATTCAGAGTTAGTAGGGTCTTAAGCTGTATTAAAAGAACCAGAGTGTCCAGGTCTAGCAAAATCATAGTCTCATACTACTTTCTCTTATGTACTTACTTTAGTGAGTACCTGAAAAGACCTTGGACCAAAATGTCAAGGTCTCACATTGCATCCTGGGCCATCTCCAGTCATGTTGATGAATATCTGGTCATTGGATCCAGATGGCTTAGGAGGAGAAAGTGAGGTTGGTGACCTTGCACAGCCTTCCTTTAGTCAAAACAAGTTCAAGTCATGTCATCATTTCTCTGATGTCATGGTCCTCTTGGAAAATGTAGGAGGAACACAATTTCGGTTATACTTCATCATAGGTCTTCTAAAGAAATGGTTTGTCGTTTAGCTGATCAGAGTTCTTAAGGTTTTCAAAGTTGTTTTTATTTACAATGTTGTTGTCCTTGCATAAATTGGCCTTCTGATTGAAGAAATGATCTCACTCTGCATGAGCCCATACTGTGCAGGATGCTCTGAAATCAGCTCTTTCATCATTTCTCAAGGCACAAAAATGTACCATTACATTCACAATTTGTTCCTCCATTTTCAACTTGGTAGTTCCCTCCTTAGATAATAGGTCTTTGCTTTTCTTTTTCCCTCACCCCCAAATCTCCTCTTTGGATTCAAATTTGTTTTGTGACTTTTTTCCCCCAATATTATCTTCCCATATAAACTACTTTCTCACTATCTCCACTTGTTTCCCTGTTGGATATGATGAATTTCTACATCAGTTTGTGTATGCACATGTTCAGTCCTCCTTCAGAGATTTCAGATAAGATGGGGATTCGTCTTATGCCTGCTCCCCATTTCCTCCTTCTTCTCACATACCTCAATTATGAGAAATAGTCAAATTCTATCCCATTTTCTTTCTTTTCCTACTAGCACATTCTATATACGCTTTCTCCTCTTGACACCCTCAGAACAGAACAGAACAGAATAAGACCTCCAGACCTTCAGTATTTCTTACTTAATTCCTTCAATACTCATAGAAAACATTAAGGTTTTGAAGGGACACTTGGGATCTCAGAGTCCCTGAGCAACTGAGCTCTTCTATACCACATGACTCTGGTTACTACAATAATCCCAGAGGTTTCAAAAGTTCTCACACTAGGCCTTAATGACCTCTCTGGGTCTTTCTCAGAAGGTCTACTCTCTTGCTGATACTGGATAGAGCAGCAGACTATGTGTCTCTGGCTTAAGTCTTATTATTTTTTAGAAACTGTTGACATAAACTTTTCTAGTGACTCCCTTTCCTACTGCCTATGGTATTCTTCAGAGATTTTGTGCAGATCTAGGCTGGAAGAAGTTATGTTGGCATATTTTCTCATTGGATCCAACATCCATGTCAAAATACTTAGCTGTGGGTAACCACCAAGGCTCTGTCCCAGGACCCTCTTCTCTCTCTACATGCTCTTCACTATTAACTTTCTCAGTTTTCAAGGGTTTAATTTTCATCTCTACACAGATAACTCAACAATCTATGTCCTCAGAACTAGTATCTTTCCTAAACTCCAATTCTGCTTGATTACTTGCTTATTAGACCCTTCAGACTAAAGGTCCCCTAGAATCTGAAACTCATCATATTCAAAATGAAACTCAGTATCTTTTTGCAAAAATCTACCCCTCTTCTGAATATCCCTATTCCTATCAAATGTACTGTTAACTTTGTCATCATTGCTGGTTCCTCACCTCTGTCTTACACAATTCCTTATTTCCTTCAGGACTCAGCCAAATCCTTCCTTCTGGCCAAAGTCACTTTCTAATTTCTAAAGTTGCCAGTGCTCACCTTCCCTAAACTACTCTGTATTTATTTATATTTATCATAAATATATTTATATGTACCACAACCAACAAAATCTTCTTGAATAAAGACTATACATGCTATTATCCATAGCTATAATTCAGCTTTTGCTTGAATTTATGCCTGGCAATATGGATGGGATGTAAATGGCTCAGAAGTACGAAATTCATTACTTAGCCCAAAATCCTTGAATACGTGAGAGAGGTGTGGATGCTCTAGTCACTGAATGTGAATTCTTATAATATCTTCTGTGATCATAACCTTTCTTTTTCAAACCCAAAACTTCAATTCTCTTCTTGAAGTCTGAGTGATATTCTTCATTCTAAGCCTAAATTCCTTTCACATCTTGAAAGAACTCTTTTCTGAATCGAGGAGGGACCAGTAGTCATGGTGATGAAAATCTTCTTTTACCAGGTTCTATCTCCTCCTTTTGAAGAGTTCAGTGATCACTTTGGTTGTAAACTTTACTTGTTATTGATACATCATCAAATTAATTTGCTAATTACATGAGCACTTACAAAGTTATTGTTTTAATCTATGAGTTTAAAAGGTTTGAGAGTAAAGAGGAGGGAGAAAAAAGAAAAGAAAGGGAGAAATAGAAAGACAAAACTTACCTGAGAAAAGGTTTTTTCCATTTTGTTTATAAATTGGGATGGTGTCAAACCTAATTGATTAATGTAATGTGTATTTCTTGTCATTTCTATGGCAATATCAGGGCATACCCTTGGTTACCTTGGAATATCTATAGAGGATGAATGAACAGTAGCAGGGTGGGCATGATGGTCTTCTACTGTCATAATATCAGACAGTTCACTAAACCTTACATAGACCACAAGCGCAATCTTATCCCATAAACTTATTACATATATATGTATGTGTTGTCTCCTTGGACAAAATGTAAATTCTTTCAGACCACGGATAGTTTCATTTCTGTCTATGCATCCCCTGGGCATTAAGTAATGTCTGGCACACTGTAGGTATTTAATAAATTCCTAATGATCAATTAATTCTAACTCTAAGATTCTGTGGTACCCCCTTTACCTCCTGAAGCTCATTTCCTTGGTCAACTCTGAAACCCACATTTTCCCTAGAAATACTCACATGTTTGGGGTATTTCTCCCAGCATAGTCTAGGTTCCCAAAACCATGGCTCCTGGAAGAAACAAGGGATCATTTCCTAGAAACTACCCACAGCAGTGCCAGGCCCTATAGACAAGGACTCTGTCCCATAACTTTGATCTTTCTTCAGGAAACTCCCAGCATGCAACAGGAATGATCTCAGTTCATCTTCACTGCCTTTCATTATCTTGGCCTCCCCCACTTTTATTCTCTGCCCAAGTCATGACAAAGTTATACATGGCAAGCAAAAACTTTAGTCAGAGGAAAGTCTTGATCCTAGATTTTTGCTCTTGTCCACCCTTCATTCCGTGTTATCAGTACTTGTTCTCTGTGTTTTCTCTGATATAGCCTGGAGTAGGTTCAATGCTAGAGTGGCCCCTTAAATTGGACACCTGCCTAACAAGGCATTGGCCAAATTGTACACATGCCAATTGGAGTCCTATAAATCAATCTGGGCACTTAACTAAACCAAACACTTACCTTGTTGGCCTCTCCCTTTCTTCTTTTTCCTATGTTCCTACAATGATGCTACTCCCTCATCACTTTGGTTTAGTGCTTTAGTCTCATGACTTGTGTTCTGGTTCATATCTGACTCAGGAATTCTTATCAGTTCATTTGTTGGTCAGACTAGTTAGTTCAGGCACAGAGTCTTAGAGAGCTCTACCCCACAGAAACTATAAGCAAAGATATAGGATGATGGAGAACAATTCAGGGTGGGCAGTAAGAAAAGTAGGGATGGAGAAAGACAAAGAAGCAATGAAACAGGCAGAGAAGTAAAGGTATAGAGAGAGTGTGAAAAGTGGCCAGGAACAAGGGGTGGGGGAAAATAGAGAGCAGAGAGAAACAGAAGGGAATAGAGAGAAATTAATAGGATGAGAATGGAGATGATAAGGAGACAATTGGATAAAGAATACAAGATAGAGGAGAAGAGAGGGGCTTAAGAAGAAAAGAGATGTTGAGAACAAAAAGTTATGTGGAGATGGAGAGTGAATGATGAAGAGTATAAGGACAAAAAAGAATGGTGAGAAGGGAAGTACAGAACAGATAAAAAGACAGGCATATAAGGAAACTAAGAGGACATTGATATAGATGATGAGGGGACAAAAGGAAAGAGGAAAGAATAGAAAGGATAAAAGGGTAGAAAGATAAACAGCAAAAAGGGGATGGAGATAAGGAGAAAGAGGGGACAGATGGAAATAGAAAGAAGAGAGGTTAAAGAAAGATAAAAATAACAAAGAATGTAAAGAAAATTGAGGTCAGAAGAGGACAGGAATGGACAGGATGAAGAGAGAAAAGGGAAGGGAGCAGCCTGTGATAAGGACAGAATAAGATATACTCACCTTGTAGAGGATGAACATGCCACCAAAGGAAGAAGAAAAGTAAAATAAAAATCTCCAACTGAAAATAGAGAATAGGGGAGGGAGTGAGATGATGAGATGAATACAAAGAGCAACTGACAAAGGGTGGGGTGTATTAGCCAATAGACATACAGGGCTGCTTCTTTGCCAGTCACACCTGATTACATAGCACCCTGACCCCAACTTGGATCCTCTTGGATCAGGTGTCTCTCAGGTTTTCCCAGATTACCTGGATTCACAGAATTTCTTGCTCAGTAATGGCTGTTCCTGTTTTCTCTTGTGTCGAAACCAATGTTGGATCTGCCTTACTGAGAGACCACACTGGTGGGCAAGGTGACTCAGATTATCCTGAGAACATCAGAAAAGAAGAGAAGTGGATATTTTAGCTGAGACTTCAGGGAAGCCAGAACGCAGAGTCAAGGATGGAGAGCATTCCAATTATGGGAGATAGCCAGATAAAATGGCCAAAGCTGGAAGATGGGGGGAGTAGTTCATAGAACAGAAAGGAGACCAGTGTCATTGGATCAAAGAGTATGTCAAGAGTCATAAGGTATAAGTAGACTAGAAAGTGGTGGGTGTATGAGGTTTATGAAAGACGTTGAATGCCAAACAGAAGATGCAATATTTCATCCTGGGGAATATAGGGAACCCCTGCAGTTTATTGAGTAGGATGATAACATGGTCAAATCTGAGATTTAGAATAAAACTACTTTGGCCACTGAGTGAAAGATGTATAGGAGTGGGCAAAGACTTGAGATAGGTAGATTCACCAAGAGGCTATTGGAGTAATCCAGATGTGAGGTGATGAGGGCATTTAATTGAATAGTAGCATTGTCAGAGGGGAGAGTACGGCTATTGGAGAGATAACAGAAAGGTAAAATTGACAGGCATTTGGCAACTGATTGAATGTGAGAGGTGAGAGAGATTGAGGAGAGAAGGATGACATTTACATGAAGAACCTAAAGGACAGAGAAGATGGTAGTATCTTTGACCATAAAATGGATATTAGGAGGGGAGGAAGGATTAGGGAGAATGAATTGTTTCGAATATATTGAGTTCAAGATGCCTACTGAACACCCATTTTGAAGTATCTAAAAGGAAGTTGTAAATGCAAGCTCAGAAGAGAGGTTACAGAAAATAGATAGATCTGAGAATCAAGAGCAGAGAGATGGCCATGGGAGCTGAGGAGATCACTGAAGGAAGTAGGTAAGAGGAAGAAGAGAAGAGGGCCCAGGACAGAGCCATGTGGAACATCTATGGTTAAAAGGCATGATCTGGACAAGATTCAGTAAAGGAGACTGAGAGGGAGCCGTCAAAGAGGTAGGAAGAGAACCAAGAGAGTGTGGTATCACCAAAACCTAGAAATGAGACAGGATTAAGGAGAAGAGGGTGATCAACAGAAGCAAAGGCCAAAGAGAAATCAAGAATAATTAGGACTGAGAAGAGACAATTGGGTTGGTCAAGTGGGAGATCATTGATAATTTTAGAGAGGGGAGTTTCTGTTCAATGATGAGATGGGAAACTATGTTGTAAGAAGTTTAAAAAGCATGAGAGAGGAAGTGGAGATATCTATTGTGGATGGGATTCTCAAGGAGTTTAGCCACAAATGGTAGAAGAGATATGGGATGTTAGTTATTGGGGATAGGAGAATTAAGGGAGGGTTTTTGATTATGGGGAAGACATGGGCACATGTGTAGATAGTAGAGGAGGAAGAGCCAGTAGACAAGAATAAGGAAGATAAATGAAAATGTAAGGGTAATATCGAATAGAAGCAACAGGATGGAATAGGATTGCTTTTGCAGGTAGAGGAATTAGCCTTGGTAAGACATATCTTTGTGTAAAATAGGGATATAGAAGGAGATAATGGCAGAAGTCATCTGAGTGATAGGGGGACAAGGAAGACAGAAGAAGACAGAGGCTATGTTTGAGGCAGTCCTTGATATTCAGTCCCTCCAATCTCCCCTACTTCTTATTTGATGACCATTGAACATCATGAATTGCCCTACTGAAGTGTATTGAGGCTTAACACTTTCAGGATCCTTAACATTACCCAAACTTGGGTCTGCTCACCTCTTTGGGATTCTTACTCTTTCTCCAGTAAAAGGACTCCAAGATGGGATTGGGGGCAACCTTGACCCTGATTTTATCATGCACACCCATGGCCCTGCTCAGAGACAGTCCAATGGTCCTATAAGAGGAGACAGAAGTAAATGAACACCCAGAAACCTCTCTCCTTGCATCTCCAGCCCTTTGAGAACTCTCGCTCTGTCACATTCTGCCCACCAAATGGCCTGCCCCAGGTAAATTAATACAGACTGCAGCAGATAGAGAATGGGAGTGGGTAGATTATAAAGAAGCTATCTATGAGGGAGCAGGGAGAATCAGGATGGCCTGTGTGTGTGTGTGTGTGTGTGTGTTCTTCCTTCATTGTCGAAGAAGACCATACCATCAGAGAAATAATGACATGACTTGCACTTGACTTTATTTTGAGTGAGGTAGGGCTGTGCAAGTCACCAGCCTCACTTCTCCTCCAGAGCCATCTGAATCTAGTGACCAGATATACATCAGGATGACTAGAGATGACCCAGGATGAGGCAAATGGGGTTAAGTGACTTGCCCAAGGTCTTTGTCAGATCTCATCATAGGTACTAAACCCTGGGCTAGCATGAAGAGAACAGGAATAGCCCTGCAAATGAGTTAGAAGGAGCCCCTGAAATTCTGTGCTAAAGCACAAATATTCTTCTGATTTCAAATGCAAGAAGCATTTATTAACCAATTTCTTTGTGCAAAGCTAGCGGACAGCTACATGGTGCAATAAACAAAGCACTGGGCTTAAAATCAGCAACACTCATCTTCATGAATTCAAATCTGGCCTCAGATATTTACTAGCTGTGTGATCTTGGGGAAGTCACTTAACCCTGTTTGCCTCACATCTTCATCTGCAAAAAGAGCTAGAGAAGGAAAGGCAAAGGATGCAATGACCTGCACCTAGTGAGAGACATAGGCTTTGTGTAAAATATTGTCTCAAATACCAAAGATTTTAAAGTCCCCCTCAACATCCATAACATCACATAGTAATACAGTATAAATACATCAAAGCAGTAAAAAAAAAATAATAGCATCTCCCAATAAGAAACTATCACTACCAATGTTTTGAGTGGGGGTTGTATGAGATAAGTCTTCCTACAGGAGGTAGCATTAAAGTTGAGTTGACAGGTGGAGAAGAAATAAAGACATTCTAGGAATGGGGAAAGGGTATGTCCATGAGAATGGATATGGAGGTGGGATAGTATAAGATTATTTGGAAACAAAGTTATATCCAGTTTTGCTGAAATGCATACCTTAAGAAGGGGAGTAATGCAATAAGTTTTCCCTCCTTTTCTTACAGCCCACTTACATACCATTACATTTATATAGCCCAATCCTCATATATTTACTATGAGAAAGAAACTCACAAACCTACTTTGAATGATTGGCACTGTGGAAAGAGGACTGACATGGAAGTCTGTGCACCTAGGGTGAAATACCAGCTCTGCTCCTCACTGCCTGTGGAACTTTGGGGAAATGACTTCACTCCTCATCCATAATATTCCATGGCTGGACTAAGAAAAATGCTTACTGGGGTCAGAGAAAGTCTATAGGAATAGACTATGATTAAATTAGTATAAATATAAAAGGGGGAAGGCTCAATTCTCAATCCATTTCACTTAATAAAGTCATAGATTGTAGTCACACATGATGAGGTTTTCAGATTTGTCTATTTGTCTTGAAGTCTTTGTGAGTTGTGAACATCTCTCTGATTGGGTCAGGGAAATAGGTCTATTGCCTACGAAAGCAGGTTAGCCACAGTTCTGGGGCCTCTAAATGGGAAGGAGGAAACAAGGGAGACAGGAAGAAAGAGAGAGAGAGAGAGAGAGAGAGAGAGAGAGAGAGAGAGGAACAGAGAGAGAAACAGAGAGACAGAGAGGAGAGAGCATTTATTAACTAATTTCTTTGTGCAAAGCTACTGGGCAGCTACATGATACAATAAACAGAGCATTGGACTTAAAATCAGGAATACTCATCTTCATGAGTTCAAATCTTGCCTCAGATATTTACTAGCTGTGTGATCTTAGGCAAACCATTTAACCCTTAACATTTATAAAATACTTGCTATGTGCCAGGCACTGTGCTAAATGCTTTACAAAGTCATTTCATCCTCACAATAACCCTAGAGGTTGGGTAGGTGCTATTATTATCTCCATTTTACATTTAAGGAAACTGTCAGAAGTTAATTGTTTTCCTAGCTTTGAAGTGTCTAGAATGGATCTAAACTTAGGTCTTCCTGACTCCAGGTCCAGTGTCCTATCCAATCAGTCATCTAACTAACACACGAAATCACAAAATTTGTCAAAAAGAAAACACAGACAGTGCTGTGAGGTAGAGGTCAATATTTATACAAAAGAAATAAATTAAGGAAATTTAAACCTAAGAAACACCTGAAGTGTGGAAAAGGATCTTTGCATCAAAGACATTGCCAATATCTGTGATAATTCTAGTATTCAAGTTATTAATCACAAATATATGGGAACCATCTTCAAAAGCATAGTAATCAGAGCATATACCCAAAGAGTTTTCAAAAGAACTGCTAACTCCTAAGAGCCATAGGAAAGGTTGGTTCAAACTGTATATGTGTGGGAGGGGGGAGGGGGGAGGACGAAGGGATGGAGAGAGGAAGGTAAGGAAATGTAAGTAAAAGCAATTTCAAGTTTTAACGTAATCCTTAGAAAATAGATCCAGATGAAAAGTTATGAAAATTTTCAATGTTGGATAGGTTGTGAGAAGGCAGGAATGCATTATTGGTGGGACTATGAATTTGTTCAACCATTCTGCAAAATGATTTCTGTGTGTATATGTGTTTCAAAGTTGTTGGTCTTTACAATGTTATTGTTATCGTATAAATTAATTGCCTGGTTCTGCTCACTTCACTTTGCATCAGTTCTTAAGGAATTTTCTTCAAGTATAGGATTGATCATGTCAACCTAGTATGGAAAAAATTCCTATGGCTTCGAATGAACTCTAAGATCAAATATAAAATCCTCTGTTTGACTTTTAAAGTCCTTCATAATCTGTCCACTTCTTATCTTTCCAGTATTCTTACACTTTACTACCCTACTCATGTCCTAGCAAAGCTTGCTTTCTTGTTCCTCAAACAGAGCACTCCCATCTCCTGACTTTGCAACTTTTCATTGGTTGTCCACCAATGTTGTCCACCAATGCCTAGAATTCTCTCCCACCTCACTTTAATCTGACTTCCCTGACTTTTATCAAAAATCAGTTCAAATCGCACTGTCTTGAGGAAGCCTTTCCTGTCCCTATACAGTCAATGCCTTCCCCCACCTCACATCTATCCTATATATTCTCCATTAAATATGAGCCCTTGAGGGCAAGGAACATGTACTCTTCTTTCTTTTACTTATCAGCACTAAGTGTAGTTCCTGTTATATATTAAGTGTTCAATAAATGCTTGTTGATGAACTGACAGGGGAGGGTTGGAGAGAGGGGAAGAATTTGTCCAGAACTTACTGTAATTTTATTTTTTAAAAAGCATTAATAAAATGATCATTCTTAAAAACAGAAAGGAATGGAAGGAAGCTCACAGTTCACTCACCTTTCAAAGCAATATCTGATAAGAACTAAGACAAAAGCCAGGGGAAGGGACATCCACAGGTCCTTAGCGTGAGGGTAGGTAACCCCATCTGAATCCTCCAAGTCAGTCCATGAGAACCCAGGGGGAATCCAGTGCTCTGCCTTCCAAAACCAGTTATACAGGCTGGCCATCATCTTGTGAGAAAAAGAATGAGGGCTTTACTAGAAATAATTCTGACACCATGATGACAATGTCAGGGAAGAAAAGTGTGTTCTGGTTAATCAAAAACTCTGGTTAACTGAGAATAAATGTACATAGCTGATTTTGAAAACAAAATAACTGCATATACAAAAGTCATAAACACAAGGACCCTTCAGACAGTTCAATCTTTCCATTTTACATGAGGGAAAACTGAGGTACAGAGAGGCAAATAACTTGGTCAATGTCACAGTCAATGGCAGAGTTGGCCAACCCAGATGACCTGATTTTCCTGTCCAAACTGCTTTTTATTGCACCTGATCCCCCCAGGACATAAAGAAGGTATGGGCTGAGTGATCTTTTAACATACAGGTTAAATCACCTGAATCTTCCTAGGCATAAGACACCTACATTTCCCAGACCTCGTCTAGCATCTATTTTACCTAAACTCATCCCTGCCTAAAACTATCTGCTCTGTGAGCAGTGATGTGGGCTGTGGGACATGGGATAAATCACTTCCCAGTGAGAGAGAATAAACCCCAGAACCACAAGGATGAGAGGGAACTTAGAGCAGTGAATGTCAGAATTGGGAGGACCTTAGAGCAGAGAATGTGACAGCTTGGAGAGACTTAAGACTGAAGTATATCAGAACTGGGAAGATCTTAGAATATGAAATGAGGAGTCAGAGCACAGTATACTGCCAAATAGACCTATGAAATGCCAAATCCTGACAGGGAAATACAAAAAACGTTGCAGTGAGTCACTTTTCCAGACCAGGTTGTCAGATGGACACAGATAGAGAGATCTATGGACACTGGGGACAGGGTCAGGTCTGGGGGTGGCGGTGGGGTCACCATTTGGAGCACTCTAGTTCAGGAAAAAAAGCTGTGCAAAAAGTGGAGATCCCAGATGCATTATATGGTGTGAGAACAACTACCACTGGGAAGCTTTCATCCACTACTGCGTTCCAGGTCATAGATTCAGGATAGAGAAGATAAGATCCTGTACTCAGGGGTGTCATTCAGGATAAAGAGTGTTCACAAGCCCTGGGTTGTGTACTAATGAAGGGAGAAATTCAGAAGGAAGCAGGAGATTGAACTCCAGAAACAGAGTCTCAGTTACATCTTCTAGCCCAGTCTGAAGCCTGCAGAGTAATAATGGGGACAGAAATCCCAGAATAAAGTGGATCCTGCACTTTTATCACTCTGAACTAGAAAAGCTTCCTAGATGCCTGATAGTGACAGAGTTCAACATCAGTCTATTACTGCTCAAACCCATATCTTGGCCTGGAATTTACAGAGATCTGAGTAGGTGAAAAGGGTAGTGATCAGATTTTGCCCTAAATAAACCATTTTGAAAGTACTGAAAGTTTGCAGGCCTCTAGCCTAACCTGTCCTTGAAAATACTTAATACTCTCAAGAAATCAGGAGAAAGACCAGAATAGACATTACTCCAGAAGTACCGAGAATCTAGTCCTAATATAAAGTCTGAAGTCAGGAAATGAACTGGAAAGAAACAGAAAAAAATCCCACCATTCAAAGTCATTATGATGACAGGCACACTTAAGACATAAAAGAAAATGACCGCAAAACATCTATAAGCAAAGTCACAAGAAAATGACTGCAAAACATCTATAAGCAAAGTCACAAGAAAATGACTGCAAAACATCTATAAGCAAAGTCACAAGAAAATGACTGCAAAACATCTATAAGCAAAGTCACAAAGGAAAACATAGCTTGAGCACAAAGTCAACTAAAATTCCTGGAAGACAGGAAACAAGAGTTATAATGAGTATTTAAAATGCTTTTATAAATGAAATGAGAATACTAGAGGAAAAAATGAAAAAGAAATGAGAGATTTGGAAAAAGAACTAACACCTTGATGCAAAAAGTATAAAAACTTGCCCAAGCAACAAACTCTCTGAAAATTAGAATGGAACAAATAGAAGCCAAATGATTTCATGACATAATAATAAGTCATATTAATAAGTAAACAGACTGAAAAACATATTAGAAAAATTAAGGCAACTTATAGTAAAACAACTGATCTGGAAAACAGATCAAGGAGGAAAAATTCAAATTTAGAAGTTTAAAAAGTTTAAATTTAAAATCTTATTTTAAATTGAAAAATTTTAAATACTTAAAATAAAAAAATTGAACTACCTTAAGGCCATGATTAAAATAAAGGAAGCTAGGATTCATTTTTCAGGGAATTTTAAAAAGAAAACTGCCTAGATGTCTACCACCAAAGTAGAAATTGACCGAATTCAGCAGTCATCTCCTGGGGGAAAAAAAACAAACTCCCAAGAATATTATAGGCAAAATTCAGAGCTTCTGGGACAAAGAAAAGATCCTTCAAGCAGTCAAAAAGAAATAAATCAAATAACAAGGAGCCACAGTCACGATCACACATGATTCAGCTGCTATCATTAAAAAGGAGTAAAGAGTTTCAATAAGATATTAGAGAAAGAAAAGGATATAAGCTTACAGCCAAGAACAAATTATCCAGAGAACTGAGTAATTTTATGGGGGAAAGTGGACTTTTAATAAAACAGGGCTGTTTAAACATTTCTAATGGAAAGGTCAGAGTGGCATAGAAATTTTGAAGTACAGATATGAGTTAAGAGAAACACAAAAAGGTAAACACAGATGAGCCATGATAAAGAAGTAAACAACTACAAACTGCTTCCATTCTAATGTGGTTAGGTAAGACACCTATCTCAATTAAATATTACCCTCACCAGGGATCATAGAGGTATTCTAATTAGACAGAAGGCCTGAGGTGATTCTGTTATGTCTTAATGATATTAAAAGAAGAATGGAAAAGGAGGAGAAGAGAAATTCACTGGAAAGAAGACAATGAAAGGAAAGTTAGGGGAAATTATCGGACAAAATTAGAGTATACAAGTAGAAGTCTCTATGAATAAGGAGGAAGAAGTAAGGTAGTGGGGGACACTTGAATTGGTCAGAGGAAAGAATACAGAGAGTTGTGTAGAGAAATACATTTCATTTGGAAAGGATATTGAAGAGAAAGTGGGGGAAAGGAGGGGGAAATTAGAGGGAGGGCAGATGATTGGATGGATCAATCCTAAGCAAAACAAATTCCAGCGAAGGCTGTATAATAATATAGATATTTATGAAGTGGCAAAGAAATTGAATCTAAGGGGATGCGCATCAATTTGGGAATGGCTAAATCAACTGCGTTTGTGCTACATGGACACAATATAGTGTTCTTGTGCTATACAGTACGATAGAGGAAATCGCTTCAGAGAATCCAGAGAAGACATATGAAGTGATGCAAAGTGAAGTGAGTAAAACCAGGAGGATAATGTGTACCATGACAACAACATCGTAGAAATGAACAGCTTTGAAATACTTTGTAATCCTAATGGTTAGTAACAGCCAACCAAGATTCCACAGGACAAATGATGAGACATAGTACCTTCCACCTGAGAGGTGAGAAATATTGAGTGCAGAATGATACACACATAAACACACATGTATTATTATGTATGTATGTATGTATGTATAAATGTGTGTATGTGTACATATATAGATTTTTTTAGACATAGACAATGTGGATATTTGATCTGAATATACTTTGTGACAGTGGTGTTGTTTTTCTTTTCTTTTCAATAAGGGAGTGGATAGAAGAGAGAGAGGGTGGATTTTTGCTAATCAAAGCAGGAAATTTAATTTTAAAAACTCATGAAATATAAGAGCTAGGAAGGTGCTCAAAACAGAATGGTAGAGATGGGAAGGTCCTTAGAACATAGAATGACAGGGCTGGGACGATTGCAGGCCATAAAATGGGAGACTATGGAGAAATCAAATAGTTCTAGCTAGATAGTGAGCTCTCCATCCATGAAAATGTTTAGTCAGAGGCTTAATGACTCACTTCATGGTGATGTAAAGGAACTTCCTGCATTAGGTCAGAGTTGGAAGAGTCAGTCTGAGGACCCTTCTAGTTTTGTCCCTCTAGACTTCCTCTCAGGGCATCCCAGAAATCCCTCAATCTGCCCAGTGACTTCTCCTTATTCTTCTAAGGCCCTATTCCTAAAGAATGGCAGGGAGTTGGGCCCAGTATTTTCAATTTTCTGGGACCACAACATCCTTAGAAGTGCCTCCTTCCCTTGGAATGACCATTTTCTCAAATGACAGGGAGTGATACAACCAGGGAAGGCATCTGGGGTTGCTCACTTGGAGGGAGGTCACCTATTTTCCATAGGAACACCCTGATTTACCTTACCTGGGATAAATGCCTCCACCCTCCACTCTGAGCATGAGCACAGCTTCCAATAGAATATAAGCTCCTTAAGAGAAAGAACCATTTTTTTGTAATTGGCCTTTGGGCATGATCCAGTCAGAAGTGATTTAAGAGATGTGGAAGGATGTCTGGCCAAGTAGGGCACCCATCTTTTATATATCTACTCTAGCAAAAAAAAAACCCTGAATTTCACACCAGAACAAATAATAGCCTACAAATTCAATGAGAAACTACAATGAGTGCCTTCTTTCATCCTGGTACTATATAAAAAGTCAACCCAAAGCCCACAGAAAACAGAAAAGAGGAATGCCAGTGATTTTAGTGACAGAATAGGCAAATAAAGAGGCATCCTCCTTTGTTATTTCTTGTGGACTTTTGGCTGACTTTTTGTGCAGTACTGGGAAGAAAAAGAGTACTCAGAGTTGGATGAAAACCTAGAGGGCAAGCTTATCACCTGCTCAGATGACATAAAACTGGAAGAGATAGCTAACACAGTAAATGACAGTCAAGATCAAAGATCTTTGACTAGGGAATTGGGTTATATTTAATAAGATGAAATTCTAAAGTCAGAGTCTTGTACTTGAATTACAAAAGAGCAGCCCCACATTTATAGAATAAGGGAAACCCAATTTGATAGCAGCTTTGTACTACAGTGGACAGAGTACTGGACCTGGAGTCAGGAAGACCTAAGTTCAAATCTGTCCGAAGACATTTACTAGCCGTGTGGTTCTCAGCAAGTCATTTAGCCTGTGCCTGCCTCAGTTTTCTCAACTGCTAAAACTTGAGAATCAAATGAGAAAATATTTATAAAGTCCTTGGCCCTTAGTAGAGCTTATTAATAAATGTTTATTCCTGGGCTTTTAGGTCAACTGCAAGTTCTTTAATTCTCATCTGTGTGAATTAGCAGCCAAAAAACCAAACCTCTTAAATTCTAATCCAGTCTTGGTGTGCATCAAGACATATGTATCTTCCAGGAATTAACTCTGAGGTAACATGCCTTTTGTACTCTGCATTAGTCAAACAACATCTGGGGTTTGGGGCACCACAATTTAAGAAGGATATGGATAATCTCGAATGTTCAGATGAGGGCAGTCAGAATTCAAGGGCTCTATGAGAATCAATTGAAAGAAATGGGCATATTTAGCATAGAGAAGACTGTGCGGGGGGAGGCTGGAGAAGATATGATAACCTCCCATTATTTGATGTACTATCAAATAGAAAAGTGTATTCTGTCTGTCCTAACAGGGCAGAACCAGAAAGAATGAGTGAAAATTGCAAAGAGGCCAATGTGGGGGTAGAGTAGGGTGGGGGAAGTTGCTCATAATAACAACTGTCTGAATGTGAAATGGGCTGCCTCAAAAAATGGTGGTTCTCCCTATTTGGGAGCCCTCAAGCCAAGCCTAGATGGCCATTTCTTGGCTGTATTATACTGGAAATTCCTTCCAAACATATGTTGCTACTACCAATTTGACATTCTGTCAACTCATTGTCTCCTGGGCCTTATTCTCCACATCTGTAAAATGGGTAGGTTGGAATAATGGTCCCAGAGAATAATTGACCCAGAAGTGGGGGACTACTTAAGGAAAACAAAGAGACTCCACAGACTTTGCTTAATTGTATTTCTTTGTTCCAGAGGAGGGTTCAATGGCTAGTGTAGTGGACGAAAATGAGATTTAAAAAGTCATTTCCACTCTAAAGAGTGGGACCATTCAAATGGTTTCAAGCCCCAAAAGACTTCTTGGAAGAACTTTAAAAAGGAATTCAAAATTTAAAGGAGAGGTTGAGAAAAATAGGAAAAATAATAAACATAATCCAAGAAAATTATGAAATGTATATTAACCAGTTGGGAAAAGAGATACAAAATATTAAGGAAAAAAATAAGTGCTTGAAAACTAGAATAAGGGAAGAGGAATCAAATGATGTTATCAAACACCAAGAAAAATAATAAAACTAGGAAAAATAAAAGAGAATCTCCAACATCTTATTAGAAAAACAACTGAAGTGGAGAAGAGATTGAGGAGATACAGTTATAAAACTACATGAAAGTTACAATCAAAAAATTAAGTTGTTAAGGAAAATTAAGCTCTAGAACAAGAAGGTAAAGTAGAGTGGAAAAAATTACTGTTCACCACATGAAGGAGATCCAGGAAAAAAACTTATAGAAATTTCATAACAAAGCTTCAAAACTCCCAGGTTAGGGGGAAAATATTGCAAACAACAAGGAAAAAATACTGCAGAAATACATTCTGAATTTTACAAGACCTCACAGCTTCTACTTTAAAAGACCTTAGATCTTGGAATATCATATTTTGAAGAGCAAATGAGCCTGGGGCTTCATCTAAACATATCTTAGCTGGCAAACTTGAGTGTAGTCCTGAAAAAAGGAAAGCTAATAAACTGAAAGACTCTGGGGTATTTGTAATAAAAAGACCAGAACCCAATGGAAATTTTGATATAAAAGATCCAGAAGAAATATAAGGAGAAGCATAAAGACTATTTGTGCCTAATGATAGCCATCTCTAGTATGGGGTGGGGGGAGAGGTAAGGAAAAAAAGAAACTAACATGATGTCTTTGTTGTATATTTGAAGAGAATAGCAAATTGTATATGGTAGATTACAGTTTCATATACTATCATCTTTTTATTTTATTATGCTGTGGAAATACTTGCTTTATTCCAGAAATTAAAAATAAAATAGAATTTTAAGAAAAGAATTAGTCCCATGTCTCCAGGCTTCAAGCACAGACTCCTTTGTATCACTCCAACTGTGCTTGTTAGGCTCAATGAAAAACCACAGTCACCCTGCCCTCAAAGGTATACCACTTGCTAGCTCTCTCTCTCTCTCTCTCTCTCTCTCTCTCTCTCTCTCTCTCTCTCTCTCTTGCCCTGTGTATGTGTATCTCTGTCACTTGCTTTCTCTTTCTCTCATGCCCAGATCTCTATCAAAGAAGTAAAGAAGTGAGGGAGAAATAAAGGATGAGGTGACTGGAGGGACAGCTCCATATATTTCCTTTAGCTACAGAGGTGAAAGAAGGGAAAGATGGGGGAGCAGGGCTAAGACCTGGGGGTACTAGAAAACTGTACCTACAACTGACTATGAGAAATCTCACTAGCCTAGAAAGTAACACTTCCCCAGATATTCAAACTCTGGTTCCTAGCTTGCTACCTGGGCAGTCATGAACAAATCATTCCCTTTTCTGGGTGTCACAGAAGGGTGAAAAGATATTGTGATATTGGGTACTGTGACACTGGTGTGTGTTCCATTGTGTGTGTATGCATATGAAAGATTCAGAAATCATAAAAATAAGACAAAGAAAGAATAGGAAACTTGCAAGACTGGGAAAGGAACAGTGTGTGTTTGTGTATGTGTTAGAGGGGTGATGAAAGTATGTGGCTGGGAAAAACAGAGACCTTTATTTCCAGAAGAAACAGAACAGAACCAAGCTAATCACCCTTTTGTTATCACTGCCTAAAGGCAGAGGGAGGGAAGTTATGGTTATGAATGTGTCCTAGAGCAGCCTCTTAAGGAAGAATCTTGAAACACTAGGAAATGAATGAGGGTTACTTACCTGCTAGAGCAGTAAAAACAGAGGGACAGATGTTGAGGGGCAGACCTTTCTTGTGGTCACCCTGCACAGGCTGTAAGTTTGGGAGTCTCTCTAGCCTAGGTAGAAAGATGACCTCTCCTGAAAAAAGACAGGATAGATAAGATCAGACAACCCTTTCTCTGCTACTCAGAAGCAGCTCCTGGGGAAGAAGGGAGGGGATGGGGTGGACCCTGGTAAAGAGCCAGTACCAGGGGCTGTGGAAGGCAAGGGGCCAGGGAAGAAAGAACTCAGAGTTTTGGACAGAACACTGGAATAGCCTGTATTGGGAGGAGGTGGGAGGAAGAGATGAGGGTAGTGAAAGGAATAGAAAAGAAAGATCATCAGGACCCTGGTCAGAGGAAGACCAGAGAGGGAAACCACATAGGCAAGGGAGAAACTCCAGGAAAGGAGTTCAGGGGGTTGGGGTGGGGCTGAAGGGGAGGGACAAGAGTTAAGGAACAACCTAGGTAAGACCAAAGTCAGGTGGAGCTAAGACTGAGAAAGTTGGAAGGGGACACAAAGAGGGAGAGCCTAGGTAGGGGAAAGTACAGGGGACTAAGGTTGGAAAAAGAAGGAGGTTAGAAGATAGGATTAAATTCTAAATTTCTGCAATCCAGGGCACTATTTTGGCCCTAATACCTCCAGACTGTCGCTAGATACAGCTCTCTTCCAGTCATTGAACAGGACCAGACTCAAGTGTACCCACACACTGCCAAAAATGTCCTTTGGGGTTTCTTGGACTGTGAAGGCTCTATAGCCCTATCTTAGCCTCCTAGTTCACCTCTGAGCCCCCGACTCATAACCCCGTAATAAAAGATCATTGCTTCTCTACCCCATTCCCATAATCACCAAGGTACTCAGTCCCACCCAAACCTAGAATCCTATAAACACCAATCTTAACCCACTGAATCCCCCATACAAGGGCAACTTCCTGAGCCACTTGCTCCCCACTTGACACCCTCTATATTAACAGCCTCTCTCCCACTCCTCCTCCCATCACATACACTGATGTACTCTCACCCCAGTTGTTCCCCTGATAGGAGAGAGAGAACAATATTACCCCCATCCCACAGAGACACAGGTACACTGCTCCACTCATAATCTCCCACCTCTCAACACATATAGGGGCCTGCACAAATGCACAGAGGTGCACACAAACCCAGCCTATTTGGTTCAGACCCTATCCTTCCAACTTTTCCTTTCTCTCATTTCATTTTTGATCCAACTATGGAGTGTCTGAAACTAGTATCTACTACCTGCCTTCTTGGCCACAAACCAAGGACCAAAGACTATCTCTACCCTGCTTTTCAACTCTCTTATCCTGTTTGTGGGGACCCCTTTTCTTACCTCTTCCAAAATCCCTGATTTCTGTAAAAATTGCCCTTCCTGTCACCTCCTCAAGTCCTCTCTCACTTCTCATATCTAACTGATTGCCAAATCTCTCTGTTTTATATTCCTCTCTGTCCCATACAGTCCTCTCTGTCCACTCTTAAGTACAAGACTGCTCAGGTCTTTATCACCTCTCACCTGCTTAGTGTTTCTCAATCTCAAATCTTTCCACATTCTAACCACATCTTACACAACTGCTAAAATAATTTTCTTTAAGCAAAATTTGATTATGTGACTCTCTTACTTAACCATTGTTACTGTTCATTCATTTATGTCACATCTGACTTTTCATTGCCCTATTTGTGATTCTCTTGGCAAAGGTATTGGAGTGGTTTGCTGTTTTCTTCTCCAGCTCATTTTACAGATTAAGAAGCAGGCAAGGTTAAATAACTTGATCATGCAGCTAGCAAGTGTGTGAGGCCAGATTTGAACTCAGGAAGACAAATTTTCATGACTCCAGGCCCAGCACTCTATCCATTCTGCCACTTAGCTGCCCTACTTAATCAATCTACTGTTTAGCTATTGCCTCCAGGATAAAAGAGAAATTACACTAGTTTTTAAAGCCCCACACAATCAGGCTCTTTGAAGAGAACTGGACACTGCTCTGGATGAGCCATCACTAGAAAACGTTTGTAGAGCCTTCCTATGTGTTAAGCTAGGGTTGGGGGAGTGGAACAGGGGGCTGGAAAGAGGGAGGAAGGGAAGAAGGAGGGAGACAAACTTGTTTCTCTCCTCTGGGAGCCAGTTCTCCAGTGAAGCAGGAGAGAGAGATAAGGGGATGTCTATAATATAGATTTCCTCCTTAGTACTATGAGTGATTGGACTCAGTTCTCTTCTCCTGAGCCAAGTCATTGAGTCTGAGTTGAGCAGGACCCAGAGGCATGCCCTTACTGACTGCCCATAAGTAATCATGAAGAGAAAGAATACAGAAAAACATCAAATGACTAATAGAAACTGATGTAGTATAAAGTGAACAGAAGCAGGAAAATAATATATAGCATGACTCCAACAATGGAAATGAAAAGAACAGAAGCTAAATCAATGGTTTTATGATCAATGATCAAGCCAGGTCCTGGAAAAGAGGGAGGAAAATGTACTCCTATCTTTGTAGAGAAATAGTAGTCGATAGGTATGGAATGCCACATGCACTGTCAGAGATGGTGACTGTGTTGTTTAATTTTGCTGACCTACCCTTTCCTCCTTCTTTTTTATTGTTTATTACAAGGATTGGCTTTCTGGATTACAATATAATGAATAGGAGAGAGGAAAGGAAAGACAAGCATTTTTAAGCACCCATTGGTGCCAGGCATTGTGCTAGGCATTTACAAATATTACCTCATTTGATAAATGGGAATACAGCTCTTGGAAAGGGGCTGAAAAGGGTGGTGGGGTGGAGAGATCCCAATTCCAAGGAGCAGGAAGAAATATTGAACAGAAGTGCTATAAAAATGAAATATAAGATGAAACTTTTGTTTTAAAAATTCTAACGGTCCTGTGGGTCAGTGGAGAGGCAGACAATAAAGAGTTAATGATAGGAATGGATTTATGTGGGATTTTGCTTCTTCATTTATTTGTTTGTTTTTGTCACTGTTGTTGGGAGGAATAGCTCTTTCTCTACATTTTTATTCTCTGCCCTCATTTTTCTCCCCTGCCTCCATGACAATCTCATATAGACTCTGGGTGTCGTCAAGGAAGAGAAAACAGCGTATGCCACTTCAGACTGGCTCTCTCTGTTAAGACCTGAGATCAGAGTTTTGTCCTGACTAAAGTGTTTCAAAGTTCCAGAACCAAGACACCATTTATTCTAACCTTCTTTCTTGTATGCCTGTTTGAATCAAGGCTAAATGATTTGCCTAAGGTTGTAGCTTAACTCCTCTGACTAGACAGTCAGAATTACTTGCACTGTACAAATTTGTAGGGTCCCCAGAAGCTGAAAAGAAATACTGTCATTGACTTTACCCTTCTTCTTTTCCTGACCTGAAAACTGCCTTTTTTTTTTACTTAATTAAGCAAAGAGCCTGGTTTGCCTTACAGTGGCACAAGCCCTGAGCCAAAACTCAGGATAGTGGACTTTAGCCTGATTCTATGAGGGTGGTTTGTGACCTGAAGCCTTTCTTTCTCCTTTCTCTAAGGTTCAGTTTCCCCATATAACTGAAAGAGTGAAGAAGAGAAAAATATGGACAGGAAATTAGGGAAAGGAAGCAAGCATTTATTAAGCACCTACTGTATACTAGGCACTATAATAAACATTTTACAAATATTGCCTCACTCTATCTTCACAATCATGGGAGGTAGGTGCTATTATTATTGTTTCCATTTTATAGTTGAGGAAACTGAGGCAAATGTAAATTAAGTGATTTGTCTAAGGTACACAGCCAGTAAGCATCTGAGGCTGGATTTCAATTCAGTTCTTCCTGACTCCAGGCTCAGTTCTCGATCAACTGTGCCAACTAGTTGTAATATATAAGTACATTCAAATGGTGTATGTAGACTTTGGGATGTCAAATCTGAAAGGGACCATAGCACATGGAATGTCATAAGTGGGAAGGACTTTGAGATCATAGAGTTATAGATTTAAAACTGGAAGTACACATAGAAATCATCTAGTCCAACCCCCCTCATTTCACAGGTGAGGAAACTAAGGTAAAAAGCCATCAAGTGACTTATCCCAACATCACACAGGCTGTAAGTTATAGAGATGAATTTAAATGGAAACCCTTTGACTCTTATCCAGTCTTCTTTTCTTTTTTTTTTAAATTTCTTTTTAAAAATTTATTTATTTTTAGTTTTCACCATTTATTTCCACAAGATTTTGAGTTCCAAATTTCTTCCCATCTCTCCACTCCACCCACCCCAGAACAGCGTGCGTTATGATTTACCCCTTCCCCCAATCTTTCCTCCCTTCTTTCACACCCTTCTCTTCTCTTATCCACATCATCTCTATTTTCTTAGCGGTCACGATAGATTTCTATACACCATTGCCTGTATATCTTATTTCCCAGTTGCATGCAAAAACAATTTTTAACATTTGTTTTTAAAACTTTGAGTTCCAACTTCTCTCCATCCCTCCCTCTCCACTCATCTCCACTGAGAAGGTGAGCAATTCCATATATGTTATACATGTGTAGTTATGCAAAAATTCACATAAAAGTCATGTTGTGAAAGACTAACTATATTTCCCTCTATCCTATCCTGCCCCCCATTTATTCTAGTCTCTTTTGACTCTATCCTTCCTCAAAAATGATGCCCTCCTCCCATTTGCCCTCCCTTCTATCATACTCTCAACCCCGACTTATCCCCTTCTCCCCTACTTTCCTGTAGTGTAAGATATATTTTCATACAAAATTGAGTTTTCATGTTATTCCTTCTTTAAACCAAATGTAATAAGAGTAAGCTTACTTTTTCCCTCTCTTCCCTTCCATTGAAAAAGCTTTTACTTGCCTCTTACATGAGATAATTTGCCCCATTCTATTTTTCCCTTTTCCCTCTCAAAATATTCCTCTCTCACCCCTTAATTTTATTTTTTAGATCACAGTCCTTCATATTCAACTCAACTCATGCCCTCTGTCTGTATATAATCCCTCCAACTACCAAAATATTGAGAAAAGACTCGAGTTAGAAGTATTATCTTTCCATGTAGGAATATAAGCAGTTCAATTTTAGTAAGTCCCTTATGATTTCTCTTTCCTGTTTACCTTTTCAAGCCCATGTGAACTGACCCCTACCCTCTGCATGGTGCCATAGACATTTGCTGGCAACCTTCCAGGCTTTCTTGGGCTGGAACTTTGCTTCATTCTGTCTTTCTGTGGGTTCTGCAGCTCCAGAATTTGTTTAGAGCCATTTTTTACAGGTATTTGGCTCAGCTTGGGGCAGCATTCTAGAAAGTGCATGCTGTTACTCTACCATCTTGACTCTGCTCTCCAGTCTTCTTTTCAATGACATATACTGTCATCTATGACCTCGACATTGTCCTAGACACTAAGGAGGTACTAATGGTAGATTATCTCATCCTCCCCCCCAATTAATTTAATAAAGGAGGAGTCTGAAATCCAAGAAGGAAAAGAGAATTAGCCAAAGTCAAATGACAGGTCAGTGGTTATTTGAACCCAGGGTTCTTAACTCTCAGTCCAGTCTTTTCTGTAGGTCTATACTTAAAAATTGCATTTTAGGTTTTCTCTGGTTCTCAAATCTGATGGTTGTTGTCTCTTATTAAATGAATAAATTCAAATGAATGTTCAAAAATAAATTTTTGAACAAAAATTCTCTATATTGCATCAAAAGCATCCTCTTTCCTTAGATTTCTTAGAACCTTTTGCTCTAGAAATCCATCCTTTGCCTCAAACATTTCATTTTTTAATTATGGCTGTTCATAGACAACTTGTAACTCTTACCCCATAGAATGGAAGCTTCTTGAGAGAGGATATTATGCCATTTTTATATTGTAATATCACTACCTCTGGGACATTGTGAGGTCTTTGGAAGTTCATTGCTACCCCAGGTTTCAAGGAGAATATTCTGTCTCTATCTACTCATAACATTATATTTCAAGACCCCCAATGGCATTTAGTCCATTATCCATCAACAATAGATACAATTAGCTTAGAAAAATGAAACAGTTCATTCCTCACCATAAATCTGGGGCCAACTCTTGCTCAGTTACAGGTATCATCGATGAGAAGACTGTGCACAAACTTATAACTGCTTGATACTCTTTCTTTTGGTAGTGTTCCTATACATCTCAATCATATGGATTGCACTGCTTCTGAAAATTGCTCAGCTGAATTCCTAGTTCCTCTCTGCAGTTCAACTCTCATATATCACGTGAAGATTTCTTTTGAGACAGCAGCTAAGTCTCTTCCCTGCTGTCTATGTCTCTGCTCTCCTGGAATCTGTTCCCTCTTCCAAGTGAATGCTTTTGTATATATTTCACCTTTTTAATACATTTTTAAAATTCTATTTTTTAATGTAATTTCAAGGGCAGAACCAAGGTGGTGGAAAGAAGCCAAGAAATTACCTGAATTCTCCCCAGTTTCCCTCAGAAACAATGTTAAATCAAGCATTTAAAAGAATTTTGCAGGGGCATGATTCACAAAAAAAGTGAAGTGAAGCAATTTGCAAGACAAAGATAACTTGGAAGGACTTCACACCTGGCACAAGTGGTATCAGGTAAGTCAGTGGGAGGCTTTCATCACAGCACAAATAAACAACCAAGGCCCAGTGGTTCTGGATCAACAGGTCAGTGGCACAACATGCCAGCTGTGAGGCCTCCAGCCACAACACAGTAGGCAAATTGGCAGCCCTGGAAGCCAGAGCAAAGCAGGCATAACTGGGTTGGGTCACTCCGGTGCAGTAGGCAAGACACCAGTCCCTGATGCCCCTGCACATTAATCCATGGAACAAGGACCTGGGCCACAGTGCAAGAAATTTGAGTGTCCCCTGTACTGCAGGAGCAGAACTCAATCTTTTAAAGTGAGCAAAAACCAAAAAAGAGCCTTGACCAAAGAAAGTTACTATGGTGACAGGGAAGATCAAAACATAAACTCAGGGGGGTGGAGCCAAGATGGCAGAGTAAAAAGACTCACATTTGCTAGCTCCAAACCCACAGCCCATTGATTTCCTCTAAAAAGAACTCCTGACAAATTCTGGAACAGTGGAAGCTGCGCAGAAACACAGTGAAGGAGATTTCCGTTGCAGAGAGGCCTGAAAAACTGATTCCAAAGGTCCATCGAGCCCCAGACAGGAGCGGAGCCCTCCTCTGCCCTGCCCTGGCCACACGGCACTGAGAGAAGCGAGCAGATCCAAGCAGGTTCTAGGGACCAGAATCTCCAGCGGCCACGAAGGTCTCTCCACCCACAGACTCACAGGTCAGTGAGAGAGATGGGCTGAGAGGGGAGCGGTTATCTCCGGGACTCGGACCCCCTCGAGAGGCAGCCGCTGTGGCAGAGGCTCCCAGAGCAGGCAGTCAGAGGCTCCCAGAGCAGGCAGGAGCTCAGTAGCAGCTCCATTACAAAAGGTCTCTGCATAAACCCTGAGGGAACTGAGCCTGGGAGGCGGCCCTGCCCCTACCTGAGCACCAGCAGATAAGCTCCCATTGAATAGCAGCCACAGCTGACGCCAAAATCCCTGTGGCTGGGGAGCAGCATTTTAATCTCAGACCCCAAGCACTAGCTGGGCAGATCTAGACCAGGGGGTGGAGAGGACTCTCAGAAGTCAAGTAACTGGCTGGGAAAATGCCCAGAAAAGGAAAAAAAATAAGACCAGAGAAAGTTATTTTCTTGAGAAGATGGTTCCACCATTCCTCTCTGATGAGGAAGAGATCTGCTTACCATCAGGTAAAGACATAGGAGTCAAGGCCTCTATATCCCAAACATCTGAAATATCCCATGGGCTCAGGCCATGGAGGAGCACAAAAAAGATTTTGAAAATCAAGTTAGACAGGTGGAGGAAAAACTGGGAAAAGAA
>CM053773.1:208144469-208177069 GCA_028658325.1 Potorous gilbertii | reverse complement strand
GAATCATGTCTTAAAAGGAATCAAGGTAAACGGTGAGAGAGAAATGTAGTGGGAGGAGAGAGGGTGAAATGGAATGGGGTAAATTATCTCTCATAGAAGAGGCAAGCAGGAGACTTCTAAGTGGAGGAAAAAAGAGGAGAGCTGAGAAAAAAAAACATGAAGTTTACTCTCATCACATCCGACTAAAGGAAGGAATAAAATGCACACTCAATTTGGTATGAAAACCTATCTTACAATACAGGAAATAGGGGGAGAAGGAGATAAGCAGGGTAGGGTGGAAGATGGAAGGGAGGGCAATGGGAGGAGGGAGCAATCTGAAGTCAACATTTGGGGAGGGACAGGATCAAAAGAGAGAATAGAAGCAATGGGGGGCAGGATAGGATGGAGGGAAATATAGTTAGCCTTACATAACATGACCATTATGGAAGTCATTTCAAAACTACACAGATATGGCCTATATTGAATTGCCTGCCTTCCCAAAAGAAATGGGTGGGGAGGGAGGGATGGGGAGAAGTTGGAACTCAAAGTTTTAGGAACAACTGTCGAGTATTGTTCTTGCTACTAGGAAATAAGAAATACAGGTAATGGGGAATAGAAAGTTATCTGGCCCTATAGGACAAAAGAGAATATGGGAACAAGAGAAGGGAGGGATGATAGAAAAGAGGGAAGATTGGTGATAGGGGAAATAAGAATGCTCAGTGTACTGGGGTGGGGGAGGGGAGAAAAGGGGAGAAAATTTTGGAACCGAAAATTTTGTGAAAATGAATGTAAAAAGTTAAATAAATGAATTTATATTAAAAAAAATTTTTTTAAAAAGTACCATCCAAAAAAAAAGAATTAACTTTCCCTTTGCATCTAGGTCAGCATCCTGATTCTTTTATAAAGTATAAAACATGAAATTTTAGATTTTTGAGCAAGTTGCTTCTTGGTTATAATTGGTATTTTGGTTATTTATAATTCCACTACCAGCATGTGGTTGCTGCACATGCTGCAGCTTCTTGGAGCCATGGGTGAGAGTTAGATGAAACAGGTAAACACCAAAGGTGGAAAGAGCCCCAAAAAGGCCTCGGCAGTCATCACACCAAAGGTACTGGTCCTCCAGGAACACACCCTACAAATCAAGACCAAAGTGGATGGAGTTTTGGGGCATGATTTTCTGTTTGCACATGATTGTGCACTCAATGCAGCCTCTGAAACTAAGAGGCAACAAAATATGGATCAATTCTCTGCTGTCTGTGTTTATTTTGGCCTAATAATTAACACCAAGAAAACATAAATGCTCCATCAGCCACCACCACACCATCTATATGTGGAACCATTGATTACAACAAATGAAGAAGTTTTTAATTCAGTGGATAAGTTCACTGACCTTGGTAGTGTACTTTCCAAGGATGTACACATTGACGATGAGGCTGATGCAGGAATTGTCAGAGTTAGCTCAGTGTTTGGGAGGCTCTGAAGAAAAGTTTGGAAGAGAAGATGTGTTAGACTGATTACCAAACTGTCAGTCTACAGAGCTGTTGTGCTGACTTTGTATGCCTGTGAAACATGGACAGTTTATCATGCCAGGAAACTGAATCACTTCCATTTGAACTGTCTTAGGAAAATTCTGATGATCACCTGGCAGGATAAGGCACCAGACACTAAAGTCCTTGCTCGAGCTGAACTGCAAAACATTCAAACTATGCTTCAGAGAGCACAATTGCAATGGGCTGGCCACATTGTTTGAATGCAAAATGTAAGCTTGCCAAAAAGATTATTTTATGGACAACTCACATGGGGCAAGTGATCACATGGTGGTCAGAAGACATTATACAAGGACACTCCCAAGGTCTGTCTGAAGAACTTTGGATTTGACTGCACTGCATGGAAGACACTGGCACAGGACTGCTCAGCATGGCATGCTCACATCAGAAAGGGTACTGTGCCCTTTGAGCAAAGCAGAATTGAGACAGCACAAAGGAAACATAGGATGTGCAAAATTGGGGTATCAACTCCAAATATTCACATGGACTATCTGTTCCCAATCTGTGGTAGAGCATTCAAAGCTTGTATTGGTCTGATCAGCAACAGTTGGACACACGGATATTTCACTTTATCATGGTGATGTCATTTTGGTCCTCTTCAAAGATGAAGGACAACAACCAACCAACTTCTATTATTTATGCTATAAAGAGTTTCTCTTTTGTCTGAATTAATTAGCATTTGTATTTTCTGGAGGTTGTGGTGCTGCTTTGCTAGGAAATGTTCTTAAATGGAAAAAAGACAGAAATTAGTCACTTAAATGAAGACCAAAGCAAAAGTGTTTGTGTCACATAACCATTTCAGAACATCATGCTGCCCTTTTTCCCTCTCCTAATTGAGATGGAAAAATCAAGTTATTCCAAGCAACAGCGATTTTTAAAAGAAACATAACAATGTGGAGGAACGTATTTTGTTTTAGTTGCTTAAGTAGCCCACAGGTAAAAGGAAAACCCAAATAGAATGATGACATGAAAAATGAAAATAGGAAATCGATATGTGTTTATATGACAGCACTTATTCACTGAATGGGGGCTGAATCACAGGATAGCTGTATCCTGGTTGGGCTTAATGTTATAAATCTACACATACCACCAATCCAGGATATCTCTATTCCACAAAATCTAGCCATTTTCTTTTGCAAAGGCAATTCTTAGATCTTTACACTTCACTGGACCATTTTAGGGTCCCTTGGTTACATATTATTGGTTTATTTCCCAATGGTTCCCTCTCCCTCAGTTTCAATACTATAATAGTTTATTTATGAACAAAAAGAATACTAGAATGATACCACAGCTTCCTGTTGGTAAACTTATAGTAATATAAGTGACATAACAACATAAATAGTAAACATAAGTGACTTATTTGTAAACTTTGTTAGTTCAAAAGTCAAATTTGTAGCTGCCTTTTATCTTCATGGGAATTTAGTAATACATATAAGCTTCTTTTGCCATGAGGCGAAGCACTAGCATCAAGAATTTCCATAAAAGTACTTTTTAAGGCTCCCAAGGGAAATAATTACTCTGGATTCCCTGGTTTTAGGGATTTTTAATGTTACTGTACATTCTATGGGAAAAGAAATAAAAGGTTTAAAAAGAACATGAATTCGTTATGTACCTTATAGCACATTAGCACTGTGCTAAGTGCTTTTACTAATACTAAATCATGTGATCCACATAAAAAGCCTGAGAGGTAGGTGCCATTATTGCCCCATTTTACAGTTGAGGAAACTGAGGAAAACAAAAGGTAAGTGACTTGCCAAACTGTGCCACCCAAGTGCCTAAATTTCTGGCTTTGGAAAAGATTTTGCATTTCAGTTTTGCATGTCTATTAAAGGACACCTTCAACTTAAAGAGTTTGGGGTTTGAGAATCATTTCAATTGGGTTTGTATTCAAGAGTCAAAATGTAATTTCTTGGAATGAAATATATAAATGCTTTTATTAAGCATTTTATTTAGCATTTATTAAGAAAGTATATAGAAATACAAAATGTCTAAATGTGTAAGTGTAAACTGTTTTAAAAATAGAAAAACTTTCTCTTACACATATAAATAAAATTTTAATATAAAAGGAACCAATTGTATGCTTTAAAAAAGAGTTAATGGTGCCCTATGCGATGATATGTTAAATAAGAAGTAAAGTGGTGAGAGCTCAGGATCAACGATGTGAGGAGTAGGAGAACACTATAGAGAGTGACTTGTAGCAATCTGAGAATTGCTGACTTGTATATAAGTGCTGGCTCAGGGATCAACTTAGCCTGGAGAGAGAGAAAGGGGAGAAAATGTTAAGTGTTATGTCCAACCTACATGTGTTTAAACCCTGCTCCAAATGCATTGTATGGACCATTTTTTTCTGATCGGTAGAGATGAATGCCCTGTCCTTCATGAGGGACAGGACTAAGTTGGTGAGAAAGCTGCAGGCTTCACCAGTCCCTTTTGAAACTCTTCAGGCCAAGTCCTCTTTAGGGATTCATCAAGCTTCAAGTCTTCTTTGAGTGTCAAGTCACTTTGAGGGCTTCTAGCTTCAAGAGAGAATATGGAAGAGACCAAAGCCAATTCAGGATGCTGAAGAAAAAGATTCTAGGAATACATGAGAGGAGCTGGAAGGCTCCATCATGTCCCTCTTCCCAACTTGTTTCTCTAAAGGATATGGACAGTTTCTTTTAAATAATACCAAGACCACTCTTTCTTGGTTGAACCAACTTATCTTGATCTTAATGGGAGAATTTCACTCTGTATTGTCTGACATATTATTTTATGTTTATCTTCTTTCATTTCTGTTTGACTGTGATTTGTTTAAATGGGTTTCATTGTTATTCCTTATGTACATTCATTGTGGATTAGTATTTGGTGAGAAAGGGGTCAAGCTATGGATGTAGAATTTGGGAGTCTTCTTTCCCCCCAATAATGACAAAGAAATAAGAAAATATATTGAACCTGATCATACCCCCAAGACAAAGAACATTTAAGGGAACAGATAGACATAATTCTAACCTCGTGCCCCGTCTCTCTATGAAGACCAGAGTAGCCTCTGGCTCCAATCTCCTGCTTCCTCTCCTGACAGGAATGAAAGTTTCCCCTGGAGAGAGGTGTGAGAAGAAGAGGTCAGAGATGCCTATTCTGCCTTCCTTCAGTCACACAACAACAGGTTTTGACAGAGGTGGATCTCTCTATATATGTGGGGCTCCCTCATGCTGTATGTGTACTAAGGGATGGCTCATTCAAGAGGGTGATAAGGGGATGGGCTGTGTTGTCTTAAAGCAGGGTAGGCTTTAATCTCTTCTAAATCTTTAGAAGCATCTCTCTTTGTAATCTATCTTGCCATCAACCTGCGTAAAAATAATTTTCCTAAACAATTCTGACTTCCATTAACATCCTTGGAGAGTAAGCAGAAGAAATGGGAGCAAACCCAGAGAAACAAATTTGAAATTTAAATTAAATTGCCCCATCTCTTATTTTCTACCTGGCAATGCATGAAAGTGTTTTCCTTGCTTCCTGTTGGCCAGGACTTCAATGCTTGGGGGATGACAAAGGTGAGTCAGTGACTTTTTTAAGAGTGATCAACCCTTGGTCTCCCTGTGTCTTTGCATCTGGTCAGAATGAGTGTTTATGAAACAGAAAAAAAATGAGTGCTTATGAGAAAATGAACTCAATCTTTGTCCTGGTTTGAAAACTGACTTAGAAGAAATTATTGGTTAGTGAAGGATGAAGTTGAAATATAAAATGCCTATTTAGCAGCCCCATCAAATGAATTGTTTTGGTGGTTTTAAATCTTGACCACCTGGAACAGTGTAACATTGCTTACTCTGTTGTTTGTTTTAAGTTTTGTTAATCCACACTTATGTCTTATTTTTTTTATTATTAAGCCTTTGTTTTGTATAAAGGAAATAAATATCTGCACTGTGCCAACTTCATATTGTAAATTGAGCACCCTTTTATTCCACTTTTAAGGGAGATTCTAAACATGAGTCAAACTCCAACTTTAAGTAAATCTTCCTTGGGAACTGGGGTGGAGAGACATAATAAGCAAAAACATGGGAGAATAGGACCCTAAATCTTTTCATTTGAGTCTTAGACCTCAGGAACTGAATTCAATCAATACCCACCTGGGTCCAGTGAAGGGGGCACCAGTGGAGGAGAGTTTGTATTCCACCTCCTATCCTATAGGTCCAAATGTCAACATTAGTTATCAGCATAGAAATGAATTGCTAGACTATGTAGCAATTAGAGCTGCCCAACATTAAAATGGTCAATCAGCACAGTAGGTGAAGTCCCCATCTCTTTTGGTATTCAAGTATGTTCAAGTCCTCAGTCTGCTCAAACAGGTCTTCAGTTGTATACCCTCGGATCTTCCTCCCAGTTCTGAGATTCTGGACAAGAATGGATCAGGTAGAAAGAGTGACAAGGATGAGTGGTAATTGGGGGATGAGCTGAAAGGGGGAGGCCAGTGACTCAGATAAAGTAAATACTACTCCATTCAAATTTTATTGCTCTCCCTCAGTTAGGGGAAGCCCCAGTTCCACATCTCCATTCTTTTCCTTTTATACCCTAGTGTCTGACGGGGGAATGTTCCAGGTTGGGATGAGGAGAAGAGTTATAGACTGGTTAGCCCTGTCCAACCTTAGAGCTACAAATCCAGGCCACTTTCATTGCCTTAGGGGGCTAGTTACTGCAGCTTGTCTGACATTTATGGTGATGTCGGGGCAACCTTTTGGGAAACTTTCCTTAGATTTGATAAGCGGATTTGACCAACCAAATTTGACAAACCAAAAGCCTGGAGAATCCCTAGCCCATCCTCAGTACTCCTCAAATTCTGGCTTTCTAAGGACAAACTCAACATCAAGCCTAGGGGCACTGACTTAGAAGAAAGACTTTCAACAGAAGTATCATTAAGCCTGGTAGATTCTTGTACAGAGATTCCTTCCTTCCCCTTTTCCTTTAGGTCCAATAGAGGTGGGGAAGGACAGAAAGTTGGGACAAACATAGGGAAAGGACCCTGAGCTTTGGGCTATTCCATATATAGCCCTATGGAGTCCATATCCAATCATAACTGGGAGATGTCTCGCAATGATCGAGTCTTCAAGGAGTCAAGAGTCCATCCATTCAGAGTTCACTTGTCAGGCAGAAAATGAGAGGGCCCATGACTGGTCCAGGCTATGTTACTGGAACATTGCCTGCCAGTTGGCAGGACCCAGTCTGCTTATCCTTCTGGAATCAAGGGAAGGTGCATGTATCTGTGACACCTTTTGTCTGGAATCTTTCATTTTTCAGTTTTCTCTTCTCTGATTGATCATCACTTGTGTCTAGTTCCTCCATGTCACTTCTTACATCATTCTGTACCTGAGAATAAAAGGCCAAGAAAGGACAAAGGACAGACAGAGAGGAAGAAGGATGGGCATAGATGGGGGAAAAATCAATCCGAAAGACAACAGGGAGCCATATATAGGTACAAAAGGAAACACAAAGGTATAGAAAAAGAATGATAGGAATAAGTGGAAATAAAGAATTTTAAGGAATTTAGAGAGTCAGAGAGCTAAGTGATGAGGAATGAATGAGAAACAGGAAAGGAGTAAGACAGTATCAAGGAGGGATCAGAAGAGAGAGAAGAAAGAAAGATGGGGAAATTGAGAGGGAGAGAAAAAAAAGACAGGAGAAGAATAACAGCAGGAGCAGCAGTAACAGCAAGAAACAACAAGAAAAAGAAGCAAGGTTCTCAGTGAGACTCTGTTCCAGTACTACTTGGATACCTGTTGGCACTAGTATGTCAAAATTGATCTTCCATTTTTCATGCCCTTCTTCAGCATACCATTGTACCCCACCCTCACACCAACCCAGAGTCTGTCACAGCTGCAGGGACATCTGAGACCAGGCATCTCATTCATCTGAACCTCCTTCCCACAGTGGGAAACCCTAAGACAACAGGTCAGGAGACTCAACACCAAGGCTACAAAGAGATCATGAGCAGTTCAATACATACCTCTCGAACCAAAATAAATTTAAAGAGCATGTGAAGGATGAGGAAAAACCAGAAGACATGAAGAACCTGCAGAACCATCAGATGACCATTAAAGAAGTAGAACCCAAAGAAGATCTGAAAGTGGAATGGAAAATGATATTAAGTATTACAGATGACTCTGCAAGAGAAAGAAGAATTCAGGTCATGAAGAATGGGTCCCTTGGACACTGTAAGCCTCTACTGACCTTTGTTATGAAAGAGACAGTTCCAGGAAAGGAGAAGAAAAAGAGTGGGACTTCTAGGAATGGGGAAACTGTCAGCTAAAAAGCACTCCAGACCTTTCAAGTCTAATGGGATCCCCATCCCATCTTTCCCATACATAAAGGACTTAACAATTAAGAAGTTCACTATTTGAAGGGGAGGAAGAAATTGTAGAGGGCTAGTACTGATGGAGTCCAGAATGTGACTTACTTGAGACGTGTACTAGCATGAAGACTGACATTCTCAGGATTGGCACACCATCCTACTCTTGATAAGTAAAGATGAGATCATCCTGACCCTGATTGTGCATCCCAAGGTTGTTACGTAGAAGGAACTAAGACATGGAAGTAAAAGATGTCAACTAAAAGTATTCTTACGGGAATAACCTTGCTTGCTTGCTTAAGAGAGTATATAAATCTTGAACCTCAGATCAATAAACCAGTCTTGTACAGATGGTACAGGCTAGCCTAGCCCTCACTGCTGTTATTTCTTTCTTTTCTATAACCGCTGGGCCTCTAATTAGCCAGTTCGTGAAATTGGCACCCAAACAGGGATATGAAGTGAAAATGTAGTGGTGGCCCCCCCGATCATGCACACATAATTTGGAAAGTCGAAGATTTTGGTGAATAGCTAGGTTCTCTTGGGGGATTGTTTTCCCATCACAATCCCTTTTCAGTTTTTGGATTCTTCTTCTCATTGTCTGTATATGTGTTCTGTCTCTATGTGTCTGTGTAATTAATGCAGCCAACTCCACCACAGCTGGACTTTGGAATGCAGCAGTTATCTCTTTCCCTCCACCTCTTCCCCTCTCTCTGATTGCTGAGCATTGGAGAAAAGAATGGGAGAAAGAAAGAGAGAAAACAGATCTTATATTATTTAGTTTATATGACTGCTAAAGGCAGTTTCAGATCAGAAATAGAAAGAAATAACGTATGTGCAGTTTTAAAGAGGCTTTAATCAAAGTCCACTAAGAGAACAACATGAGTAGAAAGTTTAAGGAAAACATAAAAGGTTTAGAAAGTGTTGGAAGTTGTGGGTAAAATTCTCACTTTCTACCTTCTAACACAGGCCAGGTGGTGAACGTGGGGAGAAAGACAAGAAGAAATCAGGGAAACATTTCCCCTCTTATTAGAGAGGCAAAGCAACTAGCATTTAATTCTCATGCCTCACCTAAAAGAGAAGTTTTTGTGTAATGAGAAATAACCAAAAGGTAGCTATTCTGGTTGTATTTTAAGTGAAATGTGTCACTCCTAATTGGATGTTTAGGAGAGGTCAAAATTTGTTGTATTATTTGGCACTAAGGCAAATGGGAAAAATACCTAGATCTGAAAAACAGATAAAGCTTTGAAGAAGTTTTTAAGGGGTGGACACAGAAGTGAAGTTTGCTTGAGTAAAAGTTAGAACCATTAAGATCTTTTTACCCTGTAGTTGGCTCTGACCATCAAGCTAGGGCTGTAGCAAATAATTAGGACAGTTAAAAACATTTTAGCAGATTCTATTAACTTCTCTCATCCCATATTAGATCAAGCAAAAAGAGTACTAAAGAATAGTAGTGAATTTAAGTTATCCTCCCCGAGAGTAGGAGATGGGCCATAGCAATAGGAGATCATAAGCCAACCAGCCTCTCCATTTAGTAAGTCCAGTCTTCTACTAATAATTTTTATATGTTATGGTTTAGAAGGGTAATTTATGGCACCTAAAGCTCACCATTTGTGTTACTGAGTTGTAGTTAAATTCTCTTGTATAATAAAAATTGAGTGACCACTGTAATCCAGAAATGACATTAAGAAAGCACTTTAATTTGAATTTTGTTGAAACTAAAAGATGTTGGGGAAATTGTGTAAAATCAGTTATGTTGTTTTAAATTTTATCAGTCCTGCTAATCTTGTCTTATAATGTTTTGCAACTCTCATTTAGAAAACGAGGTATTTTCATCTTTGCCTGTTAAAGAAGTTACAGCTAAAACAATTTGGCTATCATTTATAAAAGCTAAAAGATTGTTAGCTAAGATATTTGGAGTTACTGTTTTAATGGTAAAACTAAAAGTGTTCATTGATTCCAGTTGAGATTTACAAGATAGGGAGACTATTGCTCATACAAAGCTGACTGACATTTTCCAGGTTATATGGCAAGAGGTTATCCCCCAAGAGTTCAAGGATACCTCCATTGACCATCTCTAAAAGGGTAAAGGGAACAGATTGTCCTGTGACAATCACAGAGGAATCTCTCTCTTAATCATTGCTGGCAAAATTCTTGCTAGAGTCCTCCTTAATAGGTTGATCCTTCATCTGGAAGATGGGCATATACATGAGAGCCAGTGTGACTTCAAAAAGGGCTGAGGAACAGTTGATATGGTATTTGCTGCCCGACAACTCCAGGAAAAATGCCAGGAGCAGAACATAATGTTTGTGGATCTGACCAAGACCTTTGACACTCTTAGTCATTAGGGCTTATGGAAAATTATGTCAAAATTTGGTTGTTGGATAATGTTCTGGACAATGGACAAAGCTCTCATGCCTTCCCAGTCACCAATGGAGTGAAACGGGGCTGTGTGCTTGCTCCCATGCTTTTTAGTATGATATTTGCAATCATGTTGACAAATGCTTTCAATGAGGATGAACACAGCATCAAGGTCAACTACCATACTGATGGTAAGTTCTTCAATTTGAAAAGACTACAAGCAAAGACTAAAGTGTTATGTGCACGTTAAAGTGCATGATTTTCTGTTTTCAGATGGTTGTGTACTCAATGCAGCCTCTGAAGCGGAGATGCAACAAAGTATGTCTGTGCTAATTTTGGCCTAGTAATTAATACTAAAAAAACACAAGTACTCCATCAGCCACCACCACACTATCTATATGTAGAACCATTGATTACAAGAAATGGAGAAGTTTTTAATTCAGTGGATAAGTTCACTGACCTTGGTAGTATACTTTCCAAGGATGTACATATTGACAACAAGGCTGATGCAGGCATTGCCAGAGTTAGCTCAGTGTTTGGGAGGCTCTGAAGAAAAGTTTGGAAGAGAAAAGGTATTAGACTGACTACCAAACTGAAGGTCCACAAAGCTGTTGTGCTGACCTCATTGTTATATGCTTGTGGAACATGGACAGTCTATGAGCGTCATGCCTGGAAACAATCACTTCCACTTGAACTGTCTTAGGAAGATTCTGAAGATCACTTGGCATGATAAAGTATGATACACTAAAGTCTTTGCTCAAGCTGAACTGCCAAGTATTCAAACTATGCTTCAGAGAGTCCAACTCTGATGGGCTAACCATGTTGTTTGAATGCAAAATACATGCTTGCCAAAAAGACTATTTTATGGTAAACTTGCATGGGGCAGGTGATCACATGGTAGCCAGAAAAAAACGATAAAAGGACACTCTCAATATCTCTCCCAGGAAGTTTGGATTTGACTGTGCAACATGGGAGACACTGGCACAGGACCACTCAGCAAGGCGTGCCCACATCAGAAAGGGTGCTGTGCTCTATGAGCAAAGCAGAATTGAGAGAGCACAAAGTAAATGCATGATGTGCAAATTTGGAGTATCTGCCCCAAATATTCACACTGAATATCTGTGCCAAACCTGTGGTAGAGCATTCTGAACTCATATTGGTCTGATTAGCCACAGTCAGACACACTGAAATTTCACCTTACAATGGTGATATCATTTTGGATCCTCTGAAGTAGAAAGACAAAACTAACCAGATATAAGTAAAGTTTCTGTTACATATTAAGTGTTTAATAAATGCTTATTGACCAATTGACAGGGGAGGGTTGGATACAAGGGATGTATTTGTCTAGAACTGACCATAATTTTATTTTTAAAAAAGCATTAATAAAATGATCATTTTTAAAAACAGAAGGGAATGGAGGGAAGCTCACAGTTCACTCACCTTTCAAACCAATATCTGACAAGGATGAAGACAAAAGTCAGGGGAAAGGCCATCCACAGGTCCTTAGAGTGAGGATAGGTAACTCCATCTGAATCCTCCAAGTCAGTCCTTGAGAACCCAGTGGGGATCCAGTACTCAGCCTTCCAAAACCAGTTAGTTATACAGGCTGGCCAGCATCCTGTGAGTAAAATACTGAGGGCTTTACTAGAAATATTATGACAACATGATGACAATGTCAGGGAAGAACAGTGTGCCCCAGTCAATCAAAAACTCTGGTTAACTGAGAATCAATGTACGCAGATGACTGGTGTTGGAAAAAAAATAACCGCATATGCAGAATAAAAATCATAAATACAAAGAATGTAATCCTTTCATTTTACATAAGGGGAAACTAAGGCACAGAGTGGCAAAAAACTTTGGTCAATGTCACATAGTTAGTCAATGACAGAGTGGGGTTTGAATCCAGATTACCTAATTTTCCTGTCCAGACGACTTTTTTATTATACCTGCTGCCCCCAGGACACGAAGAAGGCTTTGGGTAAATGATCTTCTAATATACCAAATAAATGACTGAAATCTTCCTATGTATAAGACATCAAGATTTCCCAGACCTCGTCTAGCATCCACTTTACCTAGCTCACCCTGCCCAAAATGGCCTGTTCTGTGACCAGTGATGGTAGGCTGGTTGGGGGTGGAGGGGTGGACTGGGAGTCAATTCCCAGTGAGAGTGAATAGCCCCTAGAATCACAGATGTGAGAGGGCACTTAGAGCAAAGAACATCAAAACTAGAATTAGAACTGAGAATGTGTCAGTTACGAGGTTTCTGAGACTGTGGCATATCAGAACTGGGAAGATCTTACAATATGAAATGAGGAGTCAGAGCACAGTATACTGCCAAATAGACTTAGGAAATGCACCATGCCAAATCCTGATGTAGAAATACCAAAAAAATGTTGCAATGAATCACTTTTCCAGCCCAGATTGTCACATGGAGGCATACAGAGTGATCTATGGACACTGGGGATAGGGCCAGATCTGGGAGTCACTTGGAGCACTCCAGTTCAGGAAAAAAAAAAGCTGTGCAACATTAAGAAATCTCAGATGCATTATAGGACACTGCATATTGTAAGAACAATTGCCAGGGGGAAGCTTTGTCACCAGCTACCAAGTTCCAGGTCATAGATCCAGAATGGAAGACCCAGGAGTGTCATTCAACATAAAGAGTGGTTACAACCTTTGGCTGTGAACTAAAGAAAGGGTAAGTTCAGAAGGAAGCAGGAACTTGAACTCCAGGAGCAGAGCAGTCTCAGTTCCAGCTTCTAGTCAATCTGAAGCCTGCAAAGGAATAATGAAGGCAGAAATCATAGAATAAAGTGGAGCTTACAGTTCTGTCACTCTGAACCAGTAGAGTTTCCAAGCTGTCTGATAATGGCAGAGTCCACCAGCAGTCTACTACTGCTCAGACCCAAAACTAGGCCAGGAATTTACAGAGATCAGATGAGCGATAGTGATCAGACTTTGCCCCAGATTAACAACTTTGAAAGTACTGAAACTTTGTAGGCCTCTAGCCTGAGTTGTCCTTGAAAATACTCTCAAAATACTCTCAAAAAATCAGGAGCAAGACCAGACTAGACATTCCTCCAGAAGTACCCAGAACCTGGTCCATAAAGTCTAAAGTCAGGAAATAGATTGAAAAAAAAAATGAGAAAAAGATCCCATCATTAAAAGCCGTTGTGGTGACCAGAACAGTCAGGACATAAACTTAGAAGAGAATGACTCCAAAACATCTATAAGCAAAGTCACAAAGAAACATACAGCTTAGGTACAACATTGACCAGAATTCCTACAAGATAGGAAGCAAAGGTTACAAAGAAAATTAAAGAATACTTTTATAAATGAAATGAGAGTATCAGAGGGGGAAAAATTGGAAAAAAAGATGAGAAATTTAGAAACAGTTTGAGACAAGAAGTATAAAAACTTGCCCAAGTAACAAACTCAAAATTAGAATGGAACAAATAGAAGCCAATGATTTCATAATACAATAAAAGATAATATAAATAACTCAAAGTATGAAAAAATAAGAAAAGATAAAGTAATTTAAAGCAAAACAACTGATCTGGAAAATGGATCAAGAAGGAAAAAATCACATTTAAAAGGTTAGACTTTTTTAAAAAATTTTAAACTTTATTTTAAATTGAAAATTTTTAAATATTTAAAATGAAAGAATTTGGACTACTTTAAGGCCATGATTTTAAAAATGACTTTAGGCTCACATCTTAGGGAATCTTAGGTATCTAAGAACTAGGAAGTGAAGTAGAAATTGAACTGATTCAGCAGTCATCTCCTGGGGGAAAAAAATAGAGAAAATTCCCAAGAACATCATCAGCAAAATTCATTTCTTCTGTGTTAAAGAAAAGACAATTCAAGCAGTCAAAAAGAAATAAATTGAATAACAAGGAACCACAGCCAGGATCACACATGATTCAGTAGCTATCATTTAAAAGAAGCAGAGAGTTTGGAATAAGATATTAGGCAAAGCAAAAGATAGACACTTACAGACAAGAATAACACATCCAGATAACTTAATAATTATATGGGGGAAATGGACCTTTAAATGAAACAAGGGCTATCCAAATATCTAATGAAAAGGCCAGAGTTGCATAGAATTCTTTTCCACTTGACTAATTCTGCTTTTGAAAGCATTCTGCTCCTCATTGGCTTTTTGAACCTCCTTTGCCAATTGAGTTAGCCTATTTTTCAAGGTGTTATTTTCTTCAGTATTTTTTTGGGTCTCCTTTATCAAGGTATTGACTCATTTTTCATGCTTTTCTTGCATTTCTCTCATTTCTCTTCCTAGCTTTTCCTCCACCTGTCTAACTTGATTTTCAAAATCCTTTTTGGGCTCTTCCAAGGCCTGAGCCCATTGGATATCTATTTCAGATGTTTGGGATACAGAGGCCTTGACTCTTATGTCTTTACCTGACAGTAAGCAGTTTTCTTCTTTGTCAGAGAGGAAGGTTGGAATCATTTGTTCCCCAAGAAAGTAACCTTCTATGGTCTTTTTTTTCTCCCTTTTCTGGGCATTTTCCCAGCCAGTTACTTGACTTCTGAGATTCCTCTCCACCCCACCTTGCCTCCAGATCTGCCCAGCTAGTGTTTGTGGTGTGAGATTCAAATGCTGCTCCCCAGCCTCAGGGCTTTCAGTGGCAGGCCTGGCTGCTATACAATGGGAGCTTAAGTTCTGGTTCTCAGGTGGGAGCAGGGCCGCCTCCCAGGCTCAGTTCCCTCAGGGGGTTTATTCAGAGACCTTCTAAAATGGAGCTGCTGCTGAGCTCCTGCCTGCTCTGGGAGCCTCTGGCCATCCACTGCCTCTGCTGCTGCCTCCTGAGGGGGGCTGAGTCATGGAGGCACCCTGCTCCCCTCTCAGCCCGTCCAGACGTCTCTTTCGCTGACCTGTGTGTCTGTGAGTGGAGGGAACCTTCGTGGCCGCTGGAGATTCCATCCCTGAAGCCTGCTCTGATCTGCTCACTCCTCTCAGTGCAATGCAGCCCTGGGTTCCGCTCCCATCCAGTGTGTGACGGACCTTTGGGATCAGTTTTTCAGGGCTCTCTGGAACGGAAATCTCCTTCACCCCATTTCTGCGCGGCTCCACTGTTTCAGAATTTGTTGGGAGTTCTTTTTATAGATAATTATGGGCTATGGGTTCAGAGCTAGCATATGTGAGTCTTTCTACTCCGCCATCTTGGCTCCGCCCCTCACATAGAATTCTTTAAGTGTAAATATAAGAGTTAAGAGAAATATGAAAAGGTAAATACAAAGGAAAAATGATGAAGAGCTAAACAACTACAAAGTGCTTCCATTTTAATGTGGTTAGGTGGGACACATGTCCCATTTAAATCTTATCATCACCAGGGTCATAAAGGTATTCTAATTAGGCAGAAGGCCTAAGAGTAGTTCTGTTATGTCTTAATGATAAAAAAAAGAATGGAAAGGGAGGAGAAGAGAAATTCAATGGAAATAGGAAAAGGAAAGTTACGGGACCTTATCTGACATATCAGACTATATAAGTAGAAGTCTATATGAATAAGGATGAAGATGTGGGGGCAAAGGGTGACACCTGATCCTTGGTTTCACTTGAACTGGAGAGAAGAAGGAAGAATTCACACACAGATTTGTGTACAGAAATATATATATTTACTCAACGTGGATATAGGAAAGAAAGAGGAGAAAGAAGATGGGGAAATCAGAGGATAGATTATTGGAGGGATAAATCCTAAACAAAACAAACTGTAGCTAGAGATGTACAAAAATGTAGAAGTTTTTGAGGTGGCAAAGAGTTTGAATCTAAGGAGGTGCACATTAATTTGGAAATGGCTGGATCAACTGGGTTTGTGCTATATGGATATAATGCAGTGTAGCTATGCTGTAGGAAATGATGGAGGGTATGGGTGCAGAAAATCCTGAGAAGACTTATATAAAGTGATGCAGAGTGAAATGAACAGAACGAGGAAAATAATTTGTACAGTGACAATATTGTAGAAACAAAGAGTTTTGAAAAACTTAGTAATGACCAACCAAGATTCTGCAGGACAAATGATAAGACAGGCTACTTTCCCCCTTGATAGAAAGGTGAAAGATATGGAGTGTAAAATGTTTTACACACAAACCAACACACCCACAGATGTACATATGCACACACATATTTGCATATAGGTATGCATGTGTGTGAGTGTGTGTGTATACATATATATGGACATATATATTTATGCAGTTGGTTCTTATGGAGCCAAGGTGGACAATTGATTTGACTATACATTTGTAACAGGGATTCTGTTTTTCATTAATTTTCAATGAGGGAATGGATAGGAGAGAGAGAGAGAGAGAGAGAGAGAGAGAGAGAAAGGGTGGATTTTTGCTGATTAAAGCAGTAAAATATAACTTTAAAAACCATGAAATGTAAGAGCTAGGAAGGTTTTCAAAACAGAATGGTAGAGATGGGATGGTTGTAGGCCATAAATTAAGAGACCTTGGAGGAATCAAATAGCTCTAGCAGATCATGAACTCCCCATCCATGAAAATGTTTAGTTAGAGGCTTGATGGCTCACTTCATGGTGATGTAGAAGGAACTTCCTGCTTTAGGTCAGAGTTGGAAGAGTCAGTCTGGGGACCCTTCGAGTTTTGTCCCACTAGATTTCCTCTCAGGGCAGACCAGAAATTCCTCAATCTTAGCCCAGTGACTTCTTATTCTTCTAAGGCCCTATTTCTAAAGAATGGGTGGGAGTTGGATCCATTGTTCTAAACTTTCTGGTACCACAGCATCCTTAAAGGTGCCTCTTTCCCCTTGAGTGACCATTTTCTCAATGAAGAAGGAGTGATACAACCAGGGAAGGCATCTGGGATTGTTCACTTGGAGGGAGACTAACTATCTTCCAAAGTAACACTCTTATTTCCTTTACCTGGGGTAACTGCCTCCACTCTCCTCTTTGAGCATGAGCGCAGCTTCAAATAGAATATAAACTCCTGAAAAGATAGAACCACTTTTTTTTGGAATGGGCCTTTCGGTATGATCTAGTCAGATGTGATTCAAGAGATGTGGGAGGATGTCTGATCAAGCAGGGCATCCATTTCTCCTATATCTACTCCAGCATAAAAAAAAAAAAAACAAAAAACTGAATTTTACATCAGAACAAATAATGGCCAATAAATACAATTAAAGCTATAACAAGAAGCTTTCATCCTGGTACTACATAAAAAGTCAGCCAAAAGCCCACAGAAAACAGAAAAGAGGAATGCCAGCGATGCCAGTGACAGAATAGCCAAATAAAAAGGCACTTCCCTTGTTTTTTCCTATGGACTTTTGACTGACATTTTGTGCAGCACTAGGAAAGAAAAGGAGCTTATTGTAGTTGGATGAAAACCTAGAGGGCATACTTATCACCTGTTCAGATGACACAAAGGTGAAAGGGACAGTCAACATAATAAATGATAGTCAAGATCAAAGATCTTTGACTGGGGAATTGGGCTATATTTAATAAGATGAAATTCTAAAGGCAGAGTCTTACACTTGAATTCCAAAAATCAATTTCACATTCGTAGAATGGGGGAAACATGGTTAGATAATAGTTATGTGCTGCAGTGGACAGAGTACTGGCCCTGGAGTCAGGGAGACCTAAATTCAAATCTGTACTAAGACATTTAATAGCTATGTGGCCCCGAGCAAGTCATTTAGCCTCTGCCTCAGTTTCCTCAATTGTTAAATAGAGATAGTAATAACATCTACCTTCCAGAGTGATTATGAGGATCAAATGAGATTATATTTACCAAGTGCCTGGCACATAGTAGGTGCTTACTAATAAAATTTTATTCCATATGTGCAGAACCCATGTAAGACTGCATGCCGTCTCGGGGATGGAGAGGGGAGTGAGAGGCAGAAAATCTAAGACTTATGGAAGTGATTATAGAAAACCAAAAACAAATAAATTAATAAAAAAGACTAAAAATGAAAATAAAAGTTTATTCCTGGGCTTTTAAGTCAACTGCAAGCTCTTTACTACTCATCAGTGTGAATTAGCAGCCAAAAAACCAAACCTCCCAAATTCTTATCCAATCTTGGTTTGCATTAAGACAAATGTAGCTTCCAGGAATTAACTCTTGAGGTAACAGACCTTCTATACTCTGCATTAGTCAAACAACCTCTGGGGTTTGGGATACCACAATTTAAGAAGATTATGGATAAGCTGGAATGTTTAGATGAGGGCAGCCAGAATTCAAGGAGTCTATGAAAATCAATTGAAGGAAAAGGGTATATTTAGGGTAGAGAAGACCAGAAGGGGCCCTGGGGAAGATATGATAACTTACCCATTATTTGAAATACTGTTAAATGGGAAAATGTGTTCTGTCTGTCCTAACAGGGCGAACCAGAAAGAGTGAGTGAAAATTGCAAAGAAGCCAATGTGGGGGTAGGGTGGGATGGGGGAAGTTGATCATAATGACAACTGTCCCAAAGTGAAATGGGCTGCCTCAGAAACTGGTTGTTCTCCCTATTTGGGAGCCCTCAAGCCAAGGCTAGATGGTCATTTCTTGGCTATTTTATAGGGGATTCCTTATAGGTATATGTTGCTCCTTCCAATTTGCCGTTCTGTGATTCCAAGACATTGTCTCCCAGATCTTATTCTCCACATCTGTAAAATGAGTGGGTTGGAATAATAGTCCCAAGAATAATTATTGGAAGGTGTATAATTTAACAAAAAAGAAATAAAAGAGGGAGGCAGAATAAACAATTTTTAATGTCCTTTCTTCAATCTCTTTTTTAAAAAAACATAACCGAACAGAAAAAAATTGTTCCTTGGACTAGACTATCTAAAAATCCCTTTCAATTCTAAAATTATCTGATTTTTCCAGCCTAAATATTTTTCTTTGAATGCTGAAATCTACTGTTTTAATGTCTAGGGCTAAAGTCAAACCAGACTCAGGTTTCTCCTCCTGATGAGATGAGATGAGATGAAATGAGATGAGATGAGATGAGATAAGATAGATGAGATGAGATGAGATGAGATGAGATGAGATGAGATAGATGAGATGAGATGAGATGGATGGGATGAGATGAGATGAGACAGGAAGAAAAGGGACAGGATAGGATGAGAGGAGATAAAATAATGTGGTTCTCTTTAGACTCCCCAAATGATGCCCCCTCCAACCTATCCCTTTCTAAGCAACTCTTTCTTGACAAGAGTGGTATCTCCAGTTTTACTTCTCCTCCCTACTTCCCTCTGATATCACTGAGAAGCCAGAAAGGGCAGAGGTTGACACAACATGGGAAACCTTTTTCAGGACACATTAAATGGTATCTTTCCCATCCTGACTTTTCACAAACTCTAAGATTAACTGGTTCTCTACCTCCCCAGGATCCCCCTCCAAGCTCCTCCCAGCTAACCCTGGGAGAATTGTTACCTGTATTCCCTTTTGGCCAGTGAAGGGAAGAAGAGGGGGAGATAGGGAGTGACAGAGGAAGGGAGGCAAGTGATTTGTCTTTCCTTGGCTACCAGTCAGAAATAGACACTGTTTACACTTTTATTACCTTAACATTTCAATACTATTTCAATTTTTTGATGTTTTAACAAAGAAACATGATGGGTACCCAAGTTCTGACTGGTATAATTTAATGATCATGTGTTCAGGGGGGTTTTGGCAAGATGTTTGCCCTTGAAGTTATATGTTGGTATTTTTATCTTTTAGCAAGAGCTAGTATAGGAGTGAGGGGATGAGAGACCTAGTCCTCCCTCTCCCCAGGAGAAAGTATATGAAATCACAATTATGCCCTAGTGAAAGCAATCATTGAGACCATACTCCACATCTCCATATCTACCTGCCTTATGGAAACTCAAAGTCATGATACGATGTAGATAAGACTAAGAAAAAGAATGTGACTTCTTTAACATCATGCAGCTTGTGAATGTTCTGGCAAGAATTAGTCATGGGTCAATGGGGGTATTCTGGGAAGATAACAGAGTAGGTCAGACATTTCCAGACTCTCCAGATTTCCTCCACAAATAGAAAGAAAATTGCCATGAAATGAAAGTACAGCAGCAAAACAAAGAAGGTAAGGCATGTATCCTTCTATGACAACTTGAGAAGACCTCAGAAAAGACAAGGGGCTGAGGTCTGACCTGGGTGAAGTGTAGATACTTCCAGGCTGACTCCACAGAATCAACCAACAGTAGACCCTAAGACAGCTCTGTAAGCAGACTAGGCCTCAAGAAATTTCATCTCAAAGTTCATCTCACCCATAGCCTAAAGAAATTTCACCTCAAGAACTTTCACCTCACAACCTCAAGAGCTTTTATCTAAGAAACAGCAGAGGCTGGGTAGGGGAAGATTGGAAGGATCCTTTGCTTTTTCTGGAAGCTAGACCTAGAAGGGCTGGCCAGAAGTGATCCCAGCCTCTGTCTGTGGGCAAGGAGACAACATCACAAGCCTGGTTAATGCAGGTACCACAATGAGCAAGAGCATTTTCAAGAAAACATGATTGAGGGACCTAACTGAAATTTGGGAAAGGAGAGGAATGCCTAAGGTTGAGTCCCTGGACAAAATTCAGAAAATAATAGTAAGGAAAACCTGAGGCCAAGGGCAACATTATCCACAAATCAGGATGAAAATTTGATTATAATAGTGAGCTACTATAAATAAAATAAAACAAAATAACAATAAAAATGAGTAAGCAAAGGAAAAAGAATACAACCATAGAGAATTACTTAGGTGTCAAAGAATATTGGGTTCATATCTAGAGGAAGATAGTGAGGTTAAAAAAGCCACTCCTACCCCAAAGAGTAACATCAAATGGTCACAAGTCCAAAAGGAGTTCTTCAAAGAACATAAAAAGAAATTCAAACATTAAATAGGAGAGATTGAGGAAAAATAAGGAAAAAACAAAAGCCAAATCAGAAAATTATGAAAAGAAAGTAAACTAACTGGAAAAAAAGATGCAAAATAATAAGGTAGTAAAAACTCCTTGAAAACCAGAATTAAGCAAGAGAAATCAAATAACATTATAACACACCAAGAAATAATAAAACTAGGAAAAATTAAAGAGAATCTGAACTATCTCATTAGAAAAACAACTGATCTGCAGAAGAGATTGAGCAGATACATCATAACTACTGAAAGTTATGATCAAAAAATAATCTGGATATAATATCACAAGCGGTCATTAAGGAAAATCACCTTGACGTTCCAGCAGGAGAGTGAAGTAGAAATAGAAAAAAATGTGCTGTTCACAATATGAAAGAGATTCCAGAAGGAAAACTTATAGGAATATCATAGCTAAGCTTCAATAGTCCCCAGGTTAAGGAGAAAATATTGAAAGCAACAAGAAAAAAATAACACTGCAGAAATACAGTCAAGATTTCACAAGACCTCGCAGCTACTACTCTAAAAGACTGTAGGTCTTGAAACATTGTATTTTGGAGAGCAAAAGAGCTGGAGATGCATCCAAAAATAACAACCAGAAAACTTGAGTGTAATCCTGAATGAAAAAAATGGACACTTGACAAACTAAAAGACTTTTAGATATTTGTAACAAAAAAGACCAAAACTCAATGGAAAATTTTATATAAACGATCCAGAGGCAAGATAAGGAAAACATTCAAGACTATTTATATCTAGTGGTAGCCATCTCTAGAGTGGGGTGGGAGGAGAGGGACAGAAAAAATGAAACAAGAGAAACTAACATGATGACTTTGCTATATATTTTAAGGAAATAACAAGTTGTACATGGTAGATTCGCAATTTCATGTATAATCATCTTTTTTATTATACTATGTTGTGGAAAGTCTTGTTTTATTCCATAGATTAAAGTGAAGAATTAGTCTCAGGTCTCCAGGCCTCAAGCACAGACTCCTTCCTACCACTTCAACTGTGCTTCTTAAGCTCATTGGAAAATCACATTCACTCTGCCCTCAAGGGTGCATCACTGGTCAACTAGCTCTCTCTCTATATCTATCTATATATCTATCTATCTTTCCTTCTCTCATACCCATACCTCTATCAAAGACAACAGGAAGTGGAGGAGAGGATAATGGAGAAGACTGGAGGGATAGCTACCCATACTTCATGCAGAGATGAAAGAAGGGAAGGTAGAAGAGGAAGAGTTGTGATCTGGAGGTCCTAGAAACCTGTACCTGCAACAAACTATGGGAATTCTCACCAGCCTGAAGGTAAGTGATGCTTAAAACCTGGTTCCTGACTTGCTACCTGGGCAATCATGAATAAGTCAATCCCTTTTCTGGTTGTCACACAAAGGTAACACAGAAGTGTGTATTTGTGAGGTTGGGAGACATGACACTAGTGTGTTTGTGTGTATTATGTTATTTGTGTATATGTGTGAAAGATCAAAAGTCATGAAACTAAGACAAAGAAATAATAGGAAACTCGCAAGGCTGGGGAGAGGAGCAGTGTGTATATGTGAGTGTTAGAGAGGTTATGAAAACATGTGGCTAGTTGAACCAGAGACCTTTACCCTCTGCAGAAACAGAACATGACCAAGCTGGTCACTCTTTTGGTATCAGAGCTGAATGATGGAGAGGGGAAGCTGTGGCTATCTGTGATTCCTGGAGTGGCCCCTTAAGGAAGGATCTTAAAACACTAAAGAAACGGGTAGTGGTTACTTATCTGCTGGAGCAGTAATGACAGAGATACAGATGTTGAGAGGCAGAACTTTCCTATGATCACCCTGCTAAGGCTGTATAAGTTTGAGAGTCTCTCCTACACAGGCAGAAAGATGCTCCCTCCTGAAAGAGACAGAATAAGTTAGATCAGACATCCCTTTCTTTGCCACTCCTGGTAGAGAGACAATACCTGGGGATGTGGAAGGCAAGGGGTCAGGGAAGAAAGAATCGAGAGCTATGGATGGGACAACCAGTACTGGGAGAAGGTTGGAGGAAGATATGGGAGGTGAGGAGATTCCAAAAGAAAGATCATCAGGACCCTGGTCAGAAGAAGGTCAGCAGGGTTAGAGAGGGAAAGCACAAAGACAAAGGAGAAACGCTAAGAAAGGTGTTCAGGGGTTGGGGTGAGTGGGATTGATGGGCATGTGCAAGGGTTAAGAAACAACCTAGGTAGGGCTCTAAACTAGGTGGAGCTAAGACTGAAAGGACTGGAGGGGACAATAATAAGAAAGACCTAGGCAGTGGAAGGCATAAAGGGTCAAAGTTGGAAAAGGAAGGAGGTGGAGATAGGGCTTGGGCAGGCATTGTGGTGTATCTCTAAATTACTGCAGTCCAGTGTAGTACTTTGACCCTAATACTTCCAGGTTGGCCCTGGCTACAGCTCTTCCAGTCACTGAACAGAGCCAGAGACAAGTGTACCCACATCCTCTCAAAGCATCCCTTTGGGGCTTCCTAGATGAGGAACACTCTCTAGCCTTTCTTAACCTCAGTAAAGTTATTTCACCTCCAAGCCCTCCACTCACAACTACTTAGTAAAAAAGTGACTGCTTCTCCACCCCATTTCCATAATCATCAAGGCATTCAGCTCAACCCAGACATAGAGCTTGTTCTACACCCATGTTCAGACTCGTGACCCACTGAACCCCATATACAAGGGCAACTTGCTCTCCCACCAGCTCCCAACTTGACATCCCCCATATTAACAGCTTCTTTCCACTCACAGCCCCATCCTACTACTCTCTCTCCTCCTCCCCTACTCCATACATACACTGATGCCTTCTCAGCCCCAGCTGTTCCCCAAATAGGAGGAGAACAGAATTGACTCATCACACATAGACACAGGTACACTGCTCTGCTTATAATCTCCCACTCCCCAACATATACGGGCCCCCGCAAATGCACAGAGGTGCAAACCCAGCCTATTTGGCTCAGGTCTAGTCCCTTGTTTCTTTTCCTTTCTCTTTTTCCACTTTTGATCAGATTATGGAGTGTCTGAAGCTAGAAGCTACTCTTTGCCTTTTTGGTCGCAAACCAAGGATAGAAAGGCTTTCTCCATCCTTGTATTCATCTCATCTTATTCATGGGGGCCCCTTTTCTTCCTTCTTCCAAATTCCCTAGTTTCTGCAGAAATTATTCTTCCTACCTCGTCCTCATCTCTCCTATTTAATTGATTGTCAGTCTCAGTTTTTATCTTCCTATCTTTCCCATCTGATCCTTTCCGTAGACTCATTAGTACCATTCTAGTTCAGGCCTTCATCACCTCTCACCTCCTTGGGGTGTGCCTCCTCAAGTGTTTCCCCATTCCAATCATCCAACACATAACTGCTAAAGTAATTTTCCTTAAGCATAATATGATCATGTAAATCTACTACTTAATAAATCACTGTCGTTTTTCATCAGTCATTTGTGTCATGTCTGACACAGGTTTTCTTGGCAAAGATATTGGAGTGGTTTGCCATTTCCTGGAATACTTCAGCTAAATTTATCCTTTGCCTCAATCATTTATTTTTTAATTATAATTATTAATGGACATCTTATACCTCTTAGCCCACTGAATAGAAGCTTCTTGAGGGTAGATATTATGCCATTTTTATGTTGGCATATCACTCCTATTGGGATATTATTGAGTCTCTGGAAGTTCATAGCTAACTCAGGTCTCAAGGAGAATATCCTTTCTCTCCCTACTCCTAACATCATACTTTATTATGCCAATTGTGTTTGGTATATTAACCATCAGACAACAGACACAATTAGCTTAGGAAAATAAAACAGAACATTCCTCACCATAAACCTATGGCTTACTCTTTCTTAATTACAGATAACATCCATGAGAAGAGTGTTCACAAACTAATTTATATGATAGCAAGTGAACACAAGTGGCCATGCAAGTCATAACTGCCTGGTATCCTTTCTTTTTGTAGAATCCACATTCACCTCAATCCTAGAGACAGCACTGCCTTTTGCTCAGCTGGCTCCATAGTATCTATTCCTCTCTGCAGCTCAACTCTCATATATCATGTGCAAATCTCATTAGAGACAACAGCTAAGTCTTATCTCTGCTATGTCTCTGCTGTCCTGGAAGATATGTCCTCCCCCCAAGTGACTGCCTCTCTGTATATTTCACTTTTTGAATATATGTTTTAAACTCTATTTTTTTAATGTAATTTTGTTAGCAGAGAGAAGGGAGTCAGTCATTGATATTTATTGAATAGGTGGGTCGAAGAGCAATTTAACAGCTCTGAGTGATAGATTGGGGAAAAGAGACACCTGAGGCAGTGTTTGAGGTCAGAGAATATATATACATATATACACACACATATATACACACATACATATAAAAAAGGGATATATATAACATATACACCTATATACATGCATGCAATGTGTATATAGTGTATAAATAAACACATATGAGGCACATATGCATGCATGTGTTCATATATTTAAAGACACACTGTAGTAGTGGTAGAGTAGGGTGGTGAGCAGAGGTGCTTAGACCCTTATATTCACACTCACCCTCATTGTCTAGATGGATGTCCCAATACAAACACTAAAAAGTACATATACATATATATATATATATATATATATATATATATATATATGTATATAATTACCAATAGCAGATTCTATGTGAAACTGTGTATCTCCATTTCATACTGTTTGCTCACACACATACACACACATACATGTATGTATATGTATAAATGTATATATATGTGTGTGTTCATGTATATATACAAATGATTATAGCTCTCTATAACTACATGTGTGTATACACATGCATACATATATGTATACATATATAGTTATAGAGATAGAAGTGTAAATATAGGTATAGATATTCACACATAAGGTCCCAAAAGTCTTAGTGTTTGAGTCTTAAGCTATTAATGCTTAAAACTGAACTAAAAGTTTGAAGTCATGATTTCTATGCTTATAGAATATAGAAATTCAACAATTTTCTTTTTAAAAATTCAATTTTATTTTCTTTTCAAGTTCACATTTTCTTTCTCTCAATTATCCCTCTCCCCTTATCCCCATTGAGAAAGCAAGAGAAACAAAACCAGATACAAACATGTACACTCAAAATTCCTATATTGGCGATGTCAAAACAAACAAATTAAAAAAAAAAAAAGGAAAACAAATGCAGGCTAATTTTTTCACTTCTCCATCTGGAAGTAAGAAGCAAGTTTCATTACATTTTCTCAAAAGCTATGGTTGATCATTTTGTTTCTCAGTTCCTACAGTCTACCTAAATTGTTTCTTTGTGATGTTGCTGGTTTCATATATATTATTCTCCTGGTTCTACTCATTTCATTCTGCATTGTTTCTTAAAAACCTCTCAGGTTTTTCTGAAACAATCCATTTCATAATTTCTTAAAACATAATTGCATTCTCTCACATTCATATACCATAATTTGTTGAGCCATTCCCAAATTGATGGGCTTCCCCTCATTTTCCTGTTCTTTGAAAATTCAATAAAGCTATTGTAAATATAGTACATATAAGTCTCTTTCCTCTTTGATCTCTTTGGAGTATAAACATAGCAACAATGTCCCAGAGTCAAAATGTGTGAACAATTTAATAGTTTTAGGGTCTTGGTTCCATGATGATTTCCAGAATGGCTAGACAGTTCCATCAATTTTTTTTCCCACAATCTCTCCAGTACTTGTCAATTTTCTTTTTTTTTATTTTTGCCAATTTGACGAGTGCACGATGGTACTCAGAGTGCTTCTAATTTGTCTAATTCATAACGATTTAAAGCATTTTAGCACTATTGATAGCCTAATTTCTTCTTCTGAGAGATGCTTGCTGATGTCTTTTAATCATTGATCAATTTGGGAGTGATAGTCAAAAATCTGAGTCAGTTCTTTGTGTATCTCAGAAATGGGACATTTCTCAGAGAAATTTGCTTCAAGAATTTCCCGCAACCCAAACCCATAATTTCTGCTTCTTTTTTAATCTAAACTGTATTGGTTTTGTTTGTGCACAAACTTTTTAGTTTGATATAATAAAAATTGTCCATTGTACTTTCTGGGACCCTCTCAGTTTCTTGTTTCATCCTGAACTCTTTACTTATCCATAGTTCTGATAGGTCTAATATGTCATCCTTTGTATCTAAATTATTTGTCTTTGGTGTCTAATGAAGCTCTAAGCGCTCCACCTTGCCTGCGTCATGTGCCTTCATGGTCACTGGAATAAATTGTTGTCATCCACCCATTTCACCAGAGGAAGTCTTTGCATGCTTAGGGTAGACATCCCCCTAATTCACCAGTGGGTTTGAGACCCCTTGGTTACCTTCAATCTGGTTTAGTCCGTCTGCCAAAACAGTTTACCAGAGTGTGGCCGCTGTGCATGCTGTAGCTTCTTGGAGCCACAGATGAGAGTTAGGTGGAACAGATGGACACCAAAGGTGGAAAGAGCCCCAAAAAGGGCTCAGTAGCCATCACTCCAAAGGTACCAGTCCTCCCTGAACACACTTTACACCCATAGCATGAAAAGGAAAGTACAAGCGAAGCTTAGAGAGATGCAGGATTCCTGGCTCAGTAAGAAGGCAGATGAAATTCAGTTTCATGCTGATAGTAACAATACAAAGAGATATTGTGATTTCCTGATAGCTATTATGGATCCAAAAACCTATAGTGCATCACAACTACTCAAAGCTGATGAAGCCACATTGATTAGTGATAAGGACATGATCCTAGAGAGATGGACTGAACACTTCCATAGTGTTCTCAGCAGACCATCATCAATCAATACTGAGACCACTGACCATTTACCTCAGATTGAAGTCAGTATCTCCTCAGCTAAACTTCCAGCTGAAGAAGAGGTTTTGAGACCATTAGGCTCCTTTCATGTGGCAAAGCACCTGGTGTTGATTCTATTCCTGCTGAGATTTACAAGTTAGGGGACGATTGCTCATATAAAAGTTGACTGAAATATTCCAGGTTATATGACAAGAGGAAGTTATCCCTCAGGAGTTCAAGGATGGCTCCATTGTCCATCTCTATAAGGGTAAAGGGAATAGATTGTCCTGCAAAAATCACAGGGTGGGGGGGTCTCTCTTTTATGGAAAGATTCTTGCTAGAGCCCTCCTTAATAGGCTGATCCTTCACCTGATAATTGGTCATATACTTGAGAGCCAGTGTGACTTCGGAAAGGGCCAAGGAACAATCAATATGGTGTTTGCTGCCTGACAAATCCATAAGAAATACTAAGAGCAGAACAGAGGTTTGTACACAACGTTTGTAGATCTGACCAAGGCCTTTGACACTGTTAGTTGTGAGGGCTTATGGAAAACTGTGTCAAAATTCAGTTGCCCAGAGAAGTTCATCAGCATTGTACATCAGTTTCATGATGGCATGTTTGCCCAGGTTCTGGATAGTAGACAATGCTCTCATGCCTTCCCAGTCACCAATGGAGTGAAGCAGGGCTTTGTGCTTACTCCTGTGCTTTTTAGCCATGTTGTCAAATGCTTTCAATGAGGATGAACACAGCATCAAGATCAACTTACCAAACTGATGGCAAGTTCTTCAGTTTGAAAAGGCTCCAAGTCAAGACCAAAGTGGAGGGAGTGTTGGTGCATGATTTTCTGTTTGCAGATGATTATGTACTCAGTGCAGCCTCTGAAGCTGAGATGAAACAAAGTATGGATCAATTCTCTGATGCCTGTGCTAATTTTGACCTAATAATCAATATCAAGAAAACACAGGTACTCCATCAGCCATCACCACACCATCCATATGTGGAACCATTGGTTACAACAAATGGAGAAGTTTTGAATGCTTTGGATAAGTTCACTTACCTTGGTAGTATACTTTCCAGGGATGTACACATTGGCAATGAAGTTGATGCACACATAGCTAGAGATAGTTCAGTGTTTGGGAGGCTCTGAAGAAAAGTTTAGGAGAGAAGAGGTATTAGACTGATTACCAAACTAAAGAGCATTGTGCTGACCTCATTGTTGTATACTGGTAAAACATGGACAGTCTACCAGTGCCATGCCAGGAAACTAAATTGCTTCCATTTAAACTGTCTTAGAAAGATTCTGAAGATCACCTGGAAGGATAAGGTACTAGATACTAAGGTCCCTGCTTGAACTAAACTGCCAAGTATTCAAACTATGCTTCAGAGAGCACAACTCTGGGCTGGCCACGTTGTTCAAATGCAAAATGTACACTTGCCAAAAAGACTATTTTATGGAGAACTCACATGGGCAGGTGATCACACGGTGGTTAAGAAGAAGTGATACAAGGACACTTTCAAGGTCTCTCTAAAGAACTTTAGATTTGCTTGTGAGACATGGGAAACACTGACATAGGACCACTCTGCATGGCATGCCCACATTAGAAAAAGTGTGAGCAAAGCAGAATTGAAGTAGCACAAAGGAAACATAGGATGCACAAATTTGGAGTAACCACCCCAAATGTACACACAGACTATCTGTGCCAAATTTTAGGCAGAGCATTCTGAGCTCATATTGGTCTGATCAGCCGCAGTCATATACATTGAAACTTCACTTTATCATGGTGATGTCTCTTTGGTCCTCTTTGAGAATGAAGAACAACAATCAACCAAACAACAATGTGACCATTGGGAGCTTGTCTTGGCATAAGCATGAGATGTTGATCTATGTCCATTTCTATGAGATTGCTTTCTCATTTTCCCAACAGTTTTTATTGCATAGTGAATTCTTTCCTGAATAGCTGAGATCTTGGGTTTATCGTATGCTAGGCTATTGGATTCATTTGGTTCTGTGCATCTAAGTAGTCATCAATCTCTTTATTTCTTACTCATACCAAATTATTCTGATGTCTACAACTTTGAAATATAGTTTAAAATACAGTATTTCTAGGCTCTCTTCCTTCCTACTTTTTTTTTCATTAATTCCCTTAATACAATTGACTTGTTTACCACTCCAGGTGAATTATGTCATTTTTTTCTAGGTCTATAAAGTAGTTGTTGGTAATTTGGTATAATACTGAATAAATAAACTAATTTAGGTAATATTGTCATTTTTATTTATATTTGCTCAACCTACCCATGAACAATGAATATTTCTCCAACGATTTAGATCTATCTTTATATAAAGAGAGCTTTTTAGATGGTGATTATATAGTTGCTTTGCATGTCTTGGTTGGTTGACTCTCAAGTGTTTTATGCTATCAATAGTTATTTTGAATAGAATTTCTTTTTCTGTCTCTTCCTGCTAGATTTTCTTGGTAATATACAGACATGTTGATGATTTGTGGAAATTTATTTTATATCCAATAATTTTGTTAAAGCTGTTAATTGTTTCAATCACTTTTTAGTTGATTCTATAAGGTTCTCTAAGTAAACTGTCATAACATCAGCAAAAGATGGTCATTTTCCCTATATTTATTGCCTCAATTTCTTTTTCTTGCCCTATTGCTATACTTAGCATGTCTAGCACTGTGTTGAATAGCAATTGTAGCACTGTTCATCCTTGCTTTACCCTTAATCTTATTGGAAAGGCCTCTAATTTACTCCTCTTACACATAATGCTGGCTTTTGGTTTTGGTTGCACTACTTATCATTTTAAGGAAAGTTCCTTTCTAATAACAGGTAGTGGTACTATATCTTGTGAAAAGCTTTTTCTGCATTTATTGATATACTCATATGATTATTATTGTTTTGTTAAAATGGTTAATTATATTTATAGTTTTCCTAGTATTTAACCAGCCTTGAATTCCTAGTGTTAATCCAGCCTGGTCATAGTGTTTAATCTTTGTGATATATTATTGTACTATTCTTGTTAATACTGTATTTAAAATTTTTCATCAATATTCACTAGGGATATAGATCCATACTTTTCTCTTTTTGTTTTGACTGTCCCTAGTTTAGATATCAAGACCATATTTGCATCAAAGAAGTAATTTTGTAGGACCTTTTCCCCCATCTTTTCATGTAGTATTGGAATTAATTGTCCTTAAAATATTTGATATAATTCATTTGTGTAAATCTGATCTTGTTTCTACACACACACACACACACACACACACACACTCACACATACACACACACATCTTTTGGAGTTCAATTATGGTTTATTCAATTATTTTTCTAAGACAGTTATCAAAATCCTCTCTTTTATATTCCGCTAATCTGGGCAAATTATGTATTTCTTCCATTTCATTTAGTTTATTATATTGGCATATAATTTGGTGAAATAGCATCTAACAATTTACTTTATTTCTTCTTTATTGTTTGTGAATTCACTTTTCCATGTTTTATGCTGGCAACTTGTTTTTCTTTTTTTAAAAAATCAATTTAGTGAACCATTTTATCATCCCCCCCCCAAAGAATCAAATCCTTGTTTATTAATTAAATAAGAGGGGCAGGGTTCTGTTTTCAATTTCATCAATCACTTATTTGATTTTAGGGATTTCCACTTTGGTGTTTCATTTGGCTTTTGTTTCCTAGATTTTTTAGTTTAATGTCCATTTTATTAATCTTTTGTTCTTCCTTTTTATTAACAAAAATATTTAGAGATATAAATTCCCCTAAATATCGCTTAGGCAGCTAGGTGATACAGTTGATAGACTGCTGGATCTGGTACTAGGAAGACTCATCTTCCTGAGTTCAAATCTGGCCTCAGACATTTGCCAGCACTGTGACCTGGGACAGAGGGGGAAACCAGTTAACCTGTTTGTCTCAATTTCCTCATCTGTAGAATGAGCTGGAGAAGAAAAAACAAACCAGCCCAGTTTCTTTACAAGAAAACCCCAAATTGGATCACAAAGAATTGGACACAACTGAAAAACAACTGAACAACAATTCACTGTTTTGACTAAATAGTGTGTTGTCTCATAGTTGTCACTGTCTTTAATGAAATTATTGACTATTTCTATTATTTGCTCTTTTACTCACCTATTCTTTAACCTTGAGTTTTTTAGCTACCAATTCTGTTTTAATCTTGCTTCAAACACCCTTTATTGAATATCATCATGTCATATTATGGTTTTAAAAGATACATTTAATTTTTCTGCATTTTGATCATTTTATCCCCTAATACATGGTTTATTTGTGTAAGGGTATCATATACAGCTGAAAATAGCAACATTATTTTCTATTCCTATTCAATATTCTCCAGAAGTCTAGCATATCTGATTTTTCTAAGATTCTGTTTAGGTCCTTAATGAAGGATTACATTTATCTAGGTCAGAGAGAGATAAATTGAAGTTTCCCACCAATATGGCTTCACTCATTTCATTTTTCCTTTAAGAATTTAGGTGCTGTACCATTTGGTGCATATACATTTAATATTTATGTTCATTATGTATGGTACTTTTCAGCAAAATGTCACTTTCTCCTTTGTCTCTTTAACTTAGGTCAATTTTTGTAGTTGATTTGTCCAAGATTATGATTTTTTACTCCTGCCAGAAAGAAGATCTTAGGCATGACATTCACTGAAACACTAGTTCAATAACAGAAAACTAAAATGGAGATGCAGGGAGTGCTAATATGGCTATTAGGCACTTAAAGTTAGATCACTAA
>CM053773.1:208117421-208143969 GCA_028658325.1 Potorous gilbertii | reverse complement strand
CCCCCCCCCCATAGACTTCTCTTGTAAACCCATCTAGTCCTAGGGGTTTCTTTTCTTTGACTTGTTCAATTTCTTTTCCTGAGCTTGGGTTAAATCTTCTGTTTCTTGTTCTATTAATCTGGGCAATTTACATTTTTGTACATATTACATTTTCTTCAAATGGTCCGTTTCATTAGTATATACCTAGGCAAAACATTTTCTCACGATTTCCTTTATTTATTCTCTATTTCTTGTGAATTAGTTTTTTTTCATTATTTTATATTGGTTATTTGATTTTCTTTTCTTTTAAAAAAATCAAACTAATGAATAGTCTATTTTCAAAAAAAAAACACCTCACATACCTCCCAATTTTGTTTTTTAATTCAATTTTTTGCTTTCAATTTTGTTAATCCCTTCTATAGTTTTCATGATTTCTATTTTGGTGGCTAATTGGGGGGTTTTAACATGTTGTTTTTCTAGTTGTTGCATGCTTACTTTGTTAATCTGTTATTTCTCTTTACCTGATGAACATCTTCAGAGGTATACATTTTCCCATAACGACTACAGGGGTTGCATCTCCATAATTTTCTCACATTGCCTCATTGTTGTCCTTTTCTATTAAAATTATTGTTTGTTTTTATGATTTATTCTCTGACCCATTCATTCTTTAGAACTAAGCTATTTTTTCTCTAACTAAATTTTCCCCTCATTATCTTCACTATTTATCCTCAGTTTCTATCTATCCTAGACTTTTATTCTTTGATTCATCTCCATTATGTTTACTTATTCTTTCTTTAGTTTCTCTATAGTAATGAAATTTTCTTTTCTTTTCTGGTTTCTAAGTTATTGACTTATAGATCTTACTCCTTGGATTCCTTTTTCTGTTGTACTTTGCGCTCAGAAATGCCAGTTCCTACAGGTAATAGAGAGAATATTACATCATGGTAGTAATTTTCCTATGTCCCTGAGGTCATTAACTTTTGCCCTCCTTCTGTTCATTTTTACCCTCCTAATGTGCCTGGTACTATGCCTTCCCATTCTTCAAGGTGTCTATTGCCCTTAGAAACTCTGGTTTCCCTTCTCCTGAGGCAAGAGGAGTGGTTTCTATCAGCACCAATTCTTGCATATTATACCGATTTTATGCTCATGATCTCTCTATATAGAATATTTCTCTCCTCTTATAGGAGCAATGGCACCCCTCCTACCTGAACTCCCTCTTTCTTTCTCCTTTTTTTTAAAAACCCCTCTTTGCTCTTCTTTCTATTGTACTGTAGGAGTTATTGTCTTTTCATTGTTAGCCTTTGACTTGCTAAGAGTATATTACACACTCCCCTCTATCTTCTTTCTCCCTCCTCCGGTTTTAAATGCCCTTTCATTCTATTTAGTCCCACTAATTCACCTGAAGGCAAGGTGTTGTAAGGTTTAATCCATGATGTTTCAGAGCTATTTCTCAATAATTACTTTTCTTTGTCTTCTGCTTTCACTTTTATCTCCTTGTGTACCTGTACAAAGAAACCTCTTACCGATCTCTCTTCTACTTTATTTTATTTATTATTTATTTATTTGTTACTCTATTATTAATTTTATTACCATTCTTGGTGCCTGGATTTGTTTACCTTTCTTGAATATCTGATCTCTGCGGTATTTGAAAAAAGAAAATAATTTATTCAAATGTAGTTTCCTTTCTAGGAATGCCTCAAATGTCTTTTCTTTATTTAAAATCTTTTTCACTAATGAATAAGCTGATGTTTGTGAAGGTATGTCACCTTGGATCTTGTTCTCCTTTGCTCTTCAAAACTGGCATACAGTTAACACTTAATAAATGTGGTTTTTCCTTCCTTCTTTCCTCTTTTTTTTTTTTTGGTCTTTCTAACTGCCAAATTCATACTTTATGTTAGGTCTGGGTTCTGTGCACATCTGGAGGTGATGGCTTTGTGTCCTCTAGGTCTCTGTCACTACTGTCTTGGGAAACTGAGTGTTGTATTACAAGATCTCTTGTACAGTTCAGACTGAAGATCTTCAAGCTTTCAGAATTCCAAAACTTGTCTGATCTAGGCAAAAGTTCATTCTTTACACTCCTAGGATGAACTCTGAAAGTTCCTGTCTGGTTTTGGTCTTAAGAACATACCTGTGAGCTTGCCCCCATTGGAATTCTAGTAGACTGCTATTGGATTCAACTAATATCAGCCAACTGGAAATTTCTGCAAATTCACAGTAACAGAAATGCAGACTCCCCTTTGGTTTGGAGTTTCTGCCCTGGTTATTCAACTGCAGCCTTCAGACTGAAGTGGAAACTAAAACTGAGATTGTGACCTATTACAGGGCTAATACAGATGCTGTTTGCTCATGAACTTGCCTCTTGTCAGTGCACAGCCTAGAGGCCTATGACTGTTTTTCACTTTGAAATGCCATCCCCAAGCAAAGGTCTCCTCCTTATTTTGGCCTAAATCTGTGACCCAGAATTAGCTATGAGGTAATGTACAAGAGAGTTGCCAGTTGGCATCTGTTCCTGAACCCTGCACAAGTTTACATGGATTTAAGATCCGTTCTTGCCCTGATGTATAGTGTTTCCTTTTACTGGGATGCTCTTCATGACTGCACCTGGATCGATTCCATTATGAATAGCTGGAAACTTCTATGACAAACCTCTTATGTTGACATGGGTTGGGAAAATGGGTCACTGATTTTTATCTTGGATTTCCAAATCAGGACTCAATCTGATGCATATTCTAGATCTTTTTGGAGGAGTTGGATGGGGCTCAAATGAAACCTTTTCCTGCTTCTGTGACATCTTGTCTTCATCTGCTTCTCTTCCATTACAATGTAAAACTTGATTTTCATTTAATTCTTTATAATTTCTTCCCATGTTTTCCTTTTAATATTTCTCTTATTTCTAGGTTTTGTACTTCAATGTTTATATTTAGTTCTTGCCTTTTCATTAGGAATGCTTTAAAAGTTCTCTATTTTATTAAAGATCCATTCTCAAATACCCTCACCTCCATTAGATAGATGTGCTGGAAAGGTTATTTTTCATTGCAAGCTTGTATCTTTTGTCTTTTGGCAATTCATATTCCAAGTTCTCTATTTCTTTTCAGTGGTTTCTGCTAAATCTTCTGTGGACCTGCATGTGGCTTCTTGGTACTGCAGTTCTTTCTTTTTGGTTGTTTTCTTCAACTTAGATGTTCTGAATTTTGGCTCTAGATGATTTCACTTTGGGGTTACTTTCACGTGATTTATTCTTTCTATTTTTATTTGTCCTTAGCTTCCAAGAGATCTAGGTAGTTATTTTTCATGAGTTCTTGATATATGATGTCTAGGCTCTCTTTTTGGTCAAAAATTTCTAGTGATTTTTACACTATCTATTCTAGTGATTCTTACATTATCTTTCTATCTTTTTTCCAAGTCAGGTGTTTTTAATATAAGATATTTAGTATTTTATTTTATTTTTTCAAGTCTTTTGACTTTAATATTTCTTGTTGTTTCATTGAGTCACTATATTTCTATTTAGTGCATTCTAATGCTCAAACTTATTTCTTGGGTAAGGTTTTGAACCATTTCTTCTAAGTTATTTATTTTCTTTTTCAATTCTTTCCCCTAGAACTGTCATTTCCTTCATGTAAACATTTAAACTTTTTTTAAAAAAAAATCTTATTCTGTCTTATAAAAATTCTATTTCAACCTATTTATAAGCTATAACTTTCTATGAGGTATTACTTGTGTTTTGAAGCCATTCTCATCTTCTGGGTTTGTATTTGGGATGTTCTACCACCATAATATCTCTCAATGGTGGGATTCTTTATTTCTTTCTCCTTCCTTCATTTTGATATTTCTTATTTATTCTTTATTTATTTATTTCTTCTTTATTCCTCCTTCTGTGCTGGATTTGAGACCTGTTCTTGCCCTGGTATTTCCCTGTATCAAAATGCTCTTTGTGGCTGCTCCTGGACAGACCTTTCTTTGCTTTATTCCTTCAATTCTTCCTTCCTTCCTTTCCTTCTTTCTTTCTTTTATTTCACCTAGCCATACTTCCTGGCTTCACACTTTGTGTTAGGGCCAGCCTCCATAAAATTCTGGAAAGAATGTTTGGACTGTTCTTGGTTCTGGTTTTTGTTCTGCTAGATCCTGCTGCTACTTTTTCTAGGTATTGAATGTTGTATTCTTCTAGGAACAGCTCAACCAAGGGACCTATAAGTGATCAATGCTCCCCAAACAATCTGGTTAAGGCTAGTCTAATACTCTGAGTTTTACGAACTCTTGATCTTTGTTTGGTTCTGAGGATAAAAATTTGTGGGCTCATCTCTGTTTGGAACCCCAGCTATCGATAGCTGGACTCCACTACCCTTATCTAGCTTTAAGGCTCTGCAGATTTTGAAAGAGGGAGAGAACTTCAGACTTGGCTCTATCCTGGTTATTTTGCTGCTGAATTCAGACTTTCCTGGAGGCTGGATATGGGATTACATTCTGCTACTGGGACAGAGCAATATTGTTTCAATTTCTTATATAGTACATAGCCCCAGGCCCAGCACAGCTACTTTCCCTAAACCAAGGGTGAGGAACCTACAGCCTTGAGGCCACATATGGCCTAGGTCCTTGGGTATGATTTTTGACTCAGTCCAAGTTTACAGAACAAATCCTTTTATTAAGCAGATTTGTTCAATGAAGTTTAGATTCAGTCAAAGGGCCTCACCTGAGGACCTAGAGGGTCACATATGGTCTTGAGACCACAGGTTCCCTACCCTTTCCCTAGTTCATTCTCTACTATAAGGCAGAGGCCCCCTGCTCAGTCCATACTAGGTCTGTGACCAGAAATGAGTGATGGGAACATATAATAAAAGACTGAAGAACAAAAATATCAAAAGAAAAATCTTCCATAAAATCCTAGTAAGAAACAAAAATAAATCAACAAAAGATAAAAAAAGACAGAAAAAGAAGGGAAACCTCAAAAAGTACAAAGTTTTCTTAACAAATATCATAACATTAAGAGTAAATCAATGCTCCTCTGGATTCCGCAGAAAACAAGAAACTCCAAAAAGGATCAAAAGGGTACCAATCAGTCTAAATAAATTATTGTAGATTTAATAATCACCTTAAAGAGAGAAACTGAATGAGAACTACATGCAGAGACTGGAACTGTGTGTTCATCCTTCATTGCCAAAGAAGACCATGCCATCAGAGAAATAATGACATGACTTGCATTGAGTGAGGGAGGGCTGTGCAAGTCACCAGCCTCACTTCTCCTCCAAAGTCATCTGATCCAGTGACCAGATATTTATCAGGATGACTGGAGATGACCCAGGATGAGGCAATTGGGGTTAGTTGACTTGCCCAAGGTACACAGCTTGTAAGTGTCAAGTGTCTGAGGTGAGGGGCAGGTAGGTGGTGCAGTGGATAGAGCACCACTTCAGGAGTCAGGAGGACCTGAGTGCAGAGACTGGAAAGGCTTCTTGTAGAAGATGGGATTTTAGCTGAAATCTGAAGGAAGTCAAAGAAGTCAGGACATTGAGAGGAAGATGGAGAGCATTCTAGGCATGAGAGATAACCAGTGAAAATGACTGGAGTCTGGAGGTGGAGGGTTTAGTGAGAGGAACAGAAAGGTAGCCATTGTCATCGGGTCTTAGGGTGCCTGGATAGGAGTAAGGTGTAAGAAGACTGAAAAGGTAGAAGAGGTCAGGTTGTGAAGAGCTTTAAAAAGTCTTACAAGAGAAGGATCGAGGTAAGATGAAGGATTAAAGGCAGTCACCCAGTTGAAATCTCAATATTTCCCTCCAAACAACCTTAAAAGGATGCCTCAAATCAAAGTTTGGAGGGGTAGAGCCAACAAAAGGTCGAAAAGAAATATTTTTCTGGCCTAAGAAAACTAAAATTGGCAGTAAAGGTCTGTGACACTGGAGTATATGATAACACTGCCAACCTGGAGCTCACACACATGATGTTAGGATTAGCAACAGCACCAGAAGTTTCAGGAACTCAAGGCTCAGAGATGGTAAGAGGGTTGGACTACAAATTAGATATTGTAGGGGATCCTTTTTTGGCATTGGATACAGCTGGTGCTGACTGGCAACGCCATTGCCCATGTGCAGTCTGGGTCATAATTCCAAGGCAGAGAGGAGTGCTTGTGGTCAGCTGCAAGGGATCAGGGGCTTTTGTCACAATTCCAAGGCAGAGAAGAGCATTAGCCCTTGTATTCCCATGGGAGAAGGGGCTTTTTCTGAGTAAAGACAAGTTTAAGAGTACATACCTTTTCCTGAATCACACCACGTTGGAAACACTGAAAATTTGTAGATTCTCAGAACTAGCTTTGAAAACAGCAGTACCAAAAAACCCGAAGCTTGGGACAGTGTCTCCTCACACCCAAGCAGAGTTCAACTCTCACATCAAGTTCAAAGTCAAGAAATAGGCTAGAAAAATGAGCCAACAACAAAAACAACAAATAATTTAAACATACAAGGCTACTGTGGTGGCAAGGAGTGTGTCAGAAACTCAGAAGACACTGAAAGGAAAAATAACTACAAAGTCTCCAAAAGTAAATGTTAATTAGAGACAAGCCCAACAAGAATTATTGAAATAATTAAGTAAAGACATAAGAGTGGTATAATTGAGAATGATGCAAGAAAATTATAAAAAGAATTAACAACTTGGTAAAAAAGAAGCACTCAAAAATACTGAAGAAAATAGTACTTTAAGAAACAGAACTGACAACAGTAAAAGAAGCACAAATATTCACAGTAGAAAGAACCCCCTAATAAGTAGAAATGACCAAATGGAGGAAGAGGTCCAAAACCTTACTAAAGAAATTAATTCCATAAGAATTAGAATTGGGCTAGTAGAAGCTAATAATCCCATCAGAAATCAAGAAACAAAGTCAAAAAACTAAAAAATAGAAGAAAATATGAAATGTCTCACTGGAAAAACAGCTCATCTGGAAAATAGATACAGGAGAGATAATCTAAGAAGTTGTAATTGAAAAAAAGAGTCTAGACATCATCTTTCAAGAAATCATCAAGGAAAATTGCCTTAATATCCTAGAAACAGAAAATAAAATAGAATTGAAAGAATCCACTGATCACCTTCTGAAAAATATACCAAAATGAAAACTTCTAGGAATATCATAACCAAATTCCAGAATTTCTAGGACAAGGAGAAAATAGTGCAAGCAGACAGAAAAAAAAGCAATTCAAATATCATAGAGGTTCAGTCAATATAACTCAAAATTTAGTCGTTTTTACATTAAAGGATCAGAGGACTTGGAATGTGATATGCTGAAAGTCAAAGGAGCTAGAATTACAACCAAGAATCACCTACACAGATGAATATTCAATAAAAATGAGGATTTTTAAGCATTCCTGATGAAAAGAACAGAGCTAAATAGAAAATCTGACATTTAATCATAAGACTCAAGAGGAGTATAACAAGGTAAACAGGAAATGGTAATCATAAGAGACTCAATAAAGTCAAACTACTTATATTCCTATATGAGAAGATTGATACATGTAATTTCATTTTTAATATTTTATTTTCAGTGTTTTACAATCACTTCCACATATCTTAGATTTTTCCCCTCCCTATCCCCCTTTTCCACTACCTCCCTACTCCCTCACTGAGATGGCATGCAGTTTTGTATAGGTTCTACACAAACATTCCTATTAAATACATTTTCACCTTAGTCAGATACATGTCATTTCTAAGAAATTTGTCATTACTATGGGAGTCAAAAGGAGTTTACACATATAGAGAGCATGAGTTGATTATATTAAAATGATCTCAAAAAAACTGAAGGGAAGAGAAAGAAGAATACACTTGGAGAAGGGGGATGGGTGAGGCAGAATGAGAAAAATTATCCCTCATAAAAGAGGTTTGCCAGGAAGAGATTTTACAACAGAGGGGAAAAGGGGTGGAATGGGAAATGCTTGAACCTCTTTCTTATAGGAATTGATTTAAAGAGGGGATATATATATATATATATATATATGTATATATATATATATACACATACATACATGCATACATATATATACATACATACATACATACATACATATATATATATATATGTATATATATATATATATATATATATATATATATATATATATATATATATATATACATATATATATATATATACACTCAGGTGCATACAGAAATCTATCTTACCCAATGGGAAATAGAAAGGGGAGAGGATAAGAGAAAGGGGAGATGATAACAGGGAGGTCAAGTTAAGGAGGCAATAGTTAGAAGCAAAATAGACCTTTGAGGAGGGACAGGATAAAAATACAGAGAGAAGAAGAAAAAAAAGAAAATGGGATGGAAAGAAATACATATTAATCATACCTATGAATTTGAATGAGATTAGATCATGCAGGGGAGAGGAGCCAAGATGGTGGAGTAGAAAGATTCACATATGCTAGCTCCAAACCCACAGCCCACGGATTTCCTGTAAAAAGAACTCCCAACAAATTCTGGAGCAGTGGAAGCCATGCAGCAATGGAGTGAAGGAGATTTCCATTCCAGAAAGCCCTGAAAAACCGATCCCAAAGGTCCATCACACACTGGAAGGGAGCCTAGCCTTGCCCTGGCCACGTGGCACTGAGAGGAACAGATCCAAGCAGGCTTCAGGGATGAAATCTCCAGTGGCTGCGAAGGTCCCTCCACCCACCGGTGGAGGGCACACAGGTCAGTGAGAGAGACTTCTGGGCTGGCTGAGAGGGGAGCGAGGTGTCTCTATAACTCAGGTCCCCTTGGGAGGCAGTGGCAGAGGCAGTGGCGGCCAGAGGTTCCCGAAGCAGGCAGGACCTCAGGTCTTTTATGGAAGATTTCCACATAAACCTCCTGAGGGAACTGAGCCTGGGAGGCGGCCCTGCCCCCACCTGAGCACCAGAACTTAAGCTCACATTGAATAGAAGCCTCACCCACTGCTGAAAGACCTGAGGCTGGGGAGCAGCATTTGAATCTCAGACCCCAAGCACTAGTTGGGCGGATGTGGAGAGGAATCTCAGAAGTCAAGTAACTGGCTGGGAAAATGTCCAGAAAAGGGAAAAAAATAAGACCATAGAAGGTTACTTTCTTGGTGAACAGATGTTTCCTCCCTTCCTTTCTGATGAGGAAGAACAATGCTTACCATCAGGTGAAGACATAGGAGTCAAGGCCTCTGTATCCCAAACATCTGAAATAGATATCCAATGGGCTCAGGCCATGGAAGAGCTCAAAAAGAGATTAGATCATGCCAAAAAAAAAAAAAAAAGGAAGCAGATAGAAGAATGCACTAGAACCCAGAATCCAACCAAGTGTTATTTACATGGGATGTACTTGAAACAGAAACACATACACAGATTTAAAATAAAGGGATAGAACAGAATCTAATATACTTCAACTGAATTTTAAAAAGGCAAGGGTAGCAAGTATGATCTCATACAAAAAAAAAAAGCAAATATAGACCTAATGAAAAGAGATAATCAGGAAAACTACATTTTACTAAAATTTACTATAGACATAAAATGATATCAAGAAATTAATTCTATAACACATTTCTCTGATAAAGGCTTCATTTCCCAAATGCATAGAGAACTGAGTCAATTTTATAAAAATAAAAGTCATTCCTTAATTGATAAACAGTCAAAGAATATGAACAAGCAGTTTTCAGAAGAAATCAGAACTATGTATATTAATATGAAAAATGCTCTATATCACTACTGATTAGAGAAATGCTAATTAAAATTATGAGATACCACCTCAAATCTATTAAATTGGCTAATATGACAGAAAAGGAAGATGACAAATTTTGGAGAGGTTATGGGAGAATTAGAACATTAATGCACCTCTGTGAACTAATTCAACCTTTCTGGAAAACATTTTGGAACTGAGCTTAAAGGACAATAAAACAATGAATACCCTTTGACCTAGCAATACAACTCTTAGGTCTACATCACAAAGTAATCAATGCTACCTGTGGTCATATGAAAAAAATGTTTTAAATTGCTATTGATTAGAGAATGCAAATTAAATCAACTCTGAGGTACCAAACTACACCTATCAGATTGACTAATATGCCAGAAAAGGAGAATGATGGATATTGGAGGGGATGTGGGAAAATTTAAACACTAATGCACTGTTGATGAAGTTTTTTTTAATACTGATTCAACCATTCTGGAGAGCAATTTGGAACTGTGCCATAAAAGGGCCATAAAAACCATGCATACCCTTTGATGAAGAAATACCAATTTGGGGCCTATATCCCAAAGGGAGTTTTTTTAGAAAGGAAAAGGATGTATATGTACAAAAATGCAGCAATTCTTTTAGTGGTGGCAAAGAATTGGTATTTGAGGGGATGCCAATCAACTGGGGAATGGATGAATAAGTTGTATATTATTGTGATGGAATTCTATTTTGCTATAAGAAATGATGAGTTGGTTGCTCTCAGAAAAACTTGGAAACTTCATTTACATGAATTGATGCAAAGTGAAGTAAACAGAACCAGAAGAACATCATACACAGAAACAGCAATATTGTATGATATACCATGAATAACTTAGCTATTCTTAGCAATATGACGATCTAAGACAATTCTGAAGTATTTATGACGAAAGGTGCTGTCCATCTCCAGAGAAAGAACTGGTGGAACCTCAATGCAAATCAAAGATACTTTTACTTCACTTCCTTTGTTTTTCCTGGGGTTTTTTTTATCTCTGTTTTCTTTCACAGGGTGACTTACATGGAAATATGTTTTGCATGACTACACATTTATAAGCTATATCAAATTGCTTGCCTTCTTAATGGGGGGAGGGGAGGAAGGAAAAAATTTGGAGCTCAAAATTTTAAAAAAGAATGTTAAAATTATCTTTACATGAAAGTGGGAAAAATAAAATATTTTTAAAAAGAAGCATTTATTGAGTACCCTACTATATGTCGAGAATAATGTCCCCATAAGTCTTCACTTTTGCATATGGGTTGGCGTCCCAGCTGATGAGGTCCCTACAAGCTCTGAGTTTTATAGATTATTTTGTTAGATTCCCAGAGCAAAAAGAGAATATATTGAGGAAATACATCTGGACAAAGAAGATGAGGGTGAATACAAGGGTCTAAGTAACCCTGTTCACAATCCTACTCTACCATTGCTACATTGTGAGTCTTTTCTTTAAATATATGTGTGTACACAGACATATGTACATTTTATATGTGTGTATGCATATTATATATAGTTCCAAATATTTGTTATGTATTCAATATTATATATAATAATATGTATGTATGGGTATGTATAAATACACACACATGTGCGCATGTGCACACACACACACACACACACACACACACACATATATATATGTGTGTGTGTGTATGTATATACAGAAAGAGAGAATTCCAAATTGCTTTGCAGTATAGCTGGACCAGTTCATAGTTACATCAACTTTTTTTTCCCATATCCCTTCCAGCATTTGTCATTTTTCTTTTTTTAATCATCTTTGCCAATTGGATGAGTGTTATATGTTACCTCAGAGTTATTTTAATTTGAATTTCTCTAATAAGTGATGATTTAAAATATTTTGTAGTACTATTTGTAGCCTGGATTTCTCTTTGAAATCTGCTTGCTCATAGCTTTTGACAATTTATCAGTTGGACAATGACAGCCAAAAATTTAAATCAGTTCCCTAATGTATCTTAGCAATAAGACTTTTATCAAAGAAACTTGATGCAAAGATTCCTTCTGCCTCCTCCCCTCCCATAACTTCTCTTTTAATCTTCTCTTCTCTTTTAATCTTAGCTGTATTTGCTTTGCTTATGTACAAACTTTTTAATTTGATATAATCAAAATTGTCTGTTTGACTTCCTGGTCATCCCTCAATCTCGTTTAGTCATGAACTCTTCATCTATTCTCCTGATAGGTAATTTCTCTGATGCTTTTCTAATTTATGTCACCTTTATGTCTAAATTATGAACTTTTAGGAGTTTATCTTGGTATATACAGCATGAGATGTTAGTCTATACCCAGTTTCTACCAGACTGCAATCCTATTTTCCAATAGTTTTTTCTTGAATAGTGAGTTTTTGCCTGAATAGCCGGGATCTTTGGATTTTTTGTACATTAGGCTACTGGATTCATTTGCTTGTGCATTGAATACCCATTATTTTCCACTCATCAATCTCTTTATTATTTATTGAGTACCAATTGTTTGATGATTTTGGCTTCCCAATATAGTTTAAGATCTAATATTAGTAGATTCTCTTTTTGTCTACTTTTTCAAAATAATTCCCTTGACGTTCTTGACCTTTTCATTCCTCCAGGTGAATTTTGTCATTTTTTTCTAGTTCTATAAAGTATTTCTTCAATAATTTGGCATAGCACTTAATAAGTAAATTAATTTAGGTAGTATTGTCATTTTTATTATGTTAGCTCAAATTATTCATGAACCATCAATATTTCTCTAATTATTTAGATCTTTTTCTAGAAGGTATTTTATGATTATGTTTATATAGTTCCTGTGCATATCTTGGCAGATATACTCTCCATATTGTGCTACTTATCATCATGTAGTCATTTCAGTCATGTCTGACTCAGTGGCTCCATTTAGGGCTTTCTTGGCAAAGATAATAAAGTGCTTTTTCTATTTCATTCTCCAGTTCATCTTACAGATGAGGAAACTAAGGTAAATGGGTTAAGTGATTTGCCCAGGGTCACATAGCTAGTTTTGAACTTGGAAAGGTGAGTCTTCCTGGCTCCAAGTCCAGTACTCTATCCACTAAGCCACCTACCTTCTCATTTAAAATAGCTTACTCATTTTAAATAGAAATTTTCTATCTCTTACTGCTAGATTTTCCTGGTAATATAGACACGTTTATAACTTGGGGGGGGGGGTTATTTTATATTCTACAACTTTGCTAAAGATGTTAGTTGTTTCAATCTTTTTTAGTTGACTAGATAGTGTTCTCTAAGTAAACTGCCCTATCATCTGCAAAAGACAGTCATTTTACATATGCTTATTCAATTTTTTTCTTATTGCTACACCTAATATTATTAGCATTATATTGAACAGCAGTGAAGATATTGGACATCCTTATTTTACCTATGATAGAAAAGACAGAGCTCTAATTTATTCTTATTACAGATAATGACAGGTTTTAGTTTTAGATGATGCAACTAAAGCTCCATTGATTTTTATGCTTCCAAATAATAAGAATTAGTATTATATCTTATCAAAAGCTTTTCTACATCTATTGATATAATCATATGATTTTTATTGTGCCTATTATTATGGACAATTTTGTTTATAGTTTTCCTAATATTGAACCAGTCTTGCATTCCTGATACTGATCTACCCTGGCAATAGCGTATAATATTTGTGATGTGTCATAGTCTCCTTGCTAATATTTTATTTAACCTTTTTTTCATCAATATCTATTAGGGATATAAGGCTAGTATTTTCTTTTCTCAGTTTTGACTCTCTCTCTAGTTTAGATATCAAGATCATATCTATATCATATAAGAAATTTGGTAGGATTTTTTCCCTCCATCTTTTTTTACAGATAGTTCATTTAGTATTGGAATTGTTATTTAAATGTTCAATAGAATTCATCTGCATCCACCTAGTTTTATTCCTTCCTTCTCCCCACCATTTTTAGTTCAATTATAATCTATTCAGTTTTTCCTGTGATAGAATTATGTAAGTACTCTACTTCATATTCTGATAATCTGGGCAAATTATATTTTTCTAAATGTTCATCCATTTCATTTAGATTAACAATTTTATTGGCATGTAATCAGGTGAAATAGTACCTAGCAAGTACTTTTATTTCTTCTTTATTGTGTGTAGGTATATTTTTATGTTTTATGCTACTAACTTGGTTTTCTTCTTTTTAAAATTGTTACCTAATTGTTTTATCTATTTTATTTGGATTTTTTTTAAAGAATCAATTCCTTATTTTCTTTATTAATTTACTGAGGTTTTTCTTTTGCTTTCAGTTTCATTCATCTTTTATTTTAGAGATTTCTATCTTGGTGTTTAATTGAGGATTTTGTTTGTTTCCTAGATTTTTAATTTTATGTCCATTTTACAGATCTCTTCTTTTTCTTTTTATACTAACAGAAATATTTAGTGATGTCAAATTTCCCCTCCATACTGGCTGGCTACATCCCCAAATTTTTGATGTGTTGTCTCATAGTTATTATTTTTAATGAAATTACTATTTCTATTATTTGGCTTTTTTTACTCACACATTCATTAAAGTTTTTTTTTTTTAGATTCAGATCAATCTTTAATCTTTTCTTCACAGGCCCTTTATTGAACAGAGTTTTTTCATATTATGCTCTTAAAAGATACCCTTAATATTTCTGTTTTTCTGCATTTGTTTTTGAGGGTTTTGTTCCCTAATATATGGTTTATTTTTGTAAAAATGACATATACAGCTAAAAATAGGCATATTATTTTTCTAGTCCTATTCTATATTTTTTGAGACTGGTATATCTAATTTCTCTAAGATTCTGCTGAGGTCTTTTTTTGGGGTCCCCGAATCTTGGGGTCCCCAAGATCCCAAACTCAAGATTCTTGTCCCACAAGAGATCTTGATCTAGTGAGTAATGAATGAGGTGGGAGGCAGGATGGCAATCAACTTCGTTTATTCCAGCTAGCCCACACACTTAATAGCGTTGGTTACACAAACATACATTGCAAGCCTATCACATAACTGTTTTCCTTATAGGGATAGCTTCTTCACTCTATACCATGAACTGCCACGTTGTCAACGAGAGTGAGACCCTTCTTCCCAATTCCATCTTGTTCCACCCCTACCAACAAGCCCCTAGTTTACCTAGGCAGGCTCTCAGTGTGGCATCCAGAGATGGGCAGGGGTCGGCTCTAATTCATTCCATTACAGTCCTTAACTTTGTGTTAGGGGGTAGGGATGGGATGAATTTATCTAGGTCAGAGGGAGACAAATTGAAGGCTCCCACTATTGTAGTTTTGTGACTATTTCTTCTTATAATTCATTTAACTTTTCATTTATGAATCTAGGTATTGTGCCATTTGGTACATGTAAATATAAAATACACATACATATATACAGTTTTTATATTCATTGTCTGTAGTACTTTTCAGAGAATCTCATTTCTTCATTTATCACTTTTAATTCGGTCAATTTTTGCAATTATTTTGTCTGAGATCATGATTGCTACTCCAACTGGGAAGGAGATCTTGGGTACAAAAAAATTACTGAAACACTAGCACAATGACAGGAAGCTAAACAGATTCAGTGAGTGGTAATATGGCTGTCAGACCACTATAGTTAGATCACTAGACTTGGAATCAGAAAGATATGAGTTCAAATTTGGCCTCAGACACTTAAGGCCTGTGTGACCCTGGGTAGGGCACTGAACTTCTCTCAGACACAATTTCCTCATTGGTAAGATGGGGATAGTAATTGCAACTAATTCAAAGGGCTTTTGTGAGGATTCAGGGAGATAATATACAGTTCTTTGAAAATCTTAAAGTGCTATTTAGGGATCTTAATGTGGCCCCACACATGACCAGAAGTGATAGAGGACTGAGGTTACAGGATAGGGATGTTTGTGTAACACTGACTTCATATAAAGGCTTTTGGATGCGTGATTTCAAAGCAACCATCCTTAAGCTTATAGAAAGATAATATGTCTGTCAATTATAAAATTAGAGTTGAATTAGTTGTGTGCCACTTTATGCTGTGGGAATGTTTGTGCGGCACTGGCCTCACATGGGGCCCTTGTTTGTGTGGTTTCTGAGCCAGTACTCTTATTCATATAGAAAAAAAGGTGTGTCTTTGTGTCAACTATTCAATAAATGTGTTTAAGGTGACACTTTTTGCAAGTCTTAAAGTGCTATATAAATGTTATCTAGAGAATCTTCATTTGACCTCAAACATGGTCAGAAATCACAGTGTACTGAGGTTACAGGATGGGGATGTTTGTGTGATACAGGTTTTATATGGGGACCTTTGGATGTATGGTTTGAGAGCAACCGCCCTAAAGCTTATGGAAAGACATTGTGTCTCTATAAAGTAAGAGTTTAATTAGTTATCTGTGGTATCTGCACTGCACCATCACAGTGTGGAAATGTTTGTGACACATTGACCTCCACATAGACCTTTGCATGGTTCTAGGGTAACTGTCTTTACTGTCACAGAAAGACAGGGTTTGTGTCAGTTATTCAGCAAAAGAGTTTAATTAGTTAGGCACACATATCTGAATTGCCCCATTATGTGACATTCTATTTGAGTTAGACCTTAAAAGAAAGTTCCTTTCTTGGGATGATAGCACTTTCTTAAGAGACTGCAACATACTACCAGAGGGCACTCAGGCTACCAGAGAGTAATCAGACTGCAAATACAGTCTTACCCCATTTGTCACTCCACCAAGATCACTGGGAAGCTGAGGTGCAAAAATATCTTTGACCAAATGGCCACATTTGAATATAAACTACATCAGGGGTTCTTTGTTTCTTAGACTTTTTTTTTGGCAAAGTCCAGGAAGTTATGTTGGAGCTTATGGATTTCTCTAAACAATGTTTCTTTCCCACATTCATAATTGAAGGAAATGATAAATTTCAGCTAGAGGTTAATGAAAATAATTCTGTTTATTATAGTTTTGCTCATATGCAAGTTCATGGAGCCCCTGAAATCTATCCCTAAAACCTAAGTAGATGATCTACATGATCTACATGATAGAATGGAATATTGCTCAAGGTATTGAAACATGAAATCTACTGTCTCCCTAGATGGGCTCCACTCTTTCACACCAAGTCCCAATAGTTTCACACATTCCAAGATTTAACATGTGGTGATCACAGTCTGTTGTACGTACAATGAAGTTAGAAAGAGATTAGACTGAACACTTTAAATGGAGATCTTCCTATTCAACTTCATTCTCCAGATGCCTTCTCATTTCCTTCCTAGATCTTCTGGTTTTGGGGGATTTTGCGGGGGGCGAGGGCACAGAACACACATACCTGTGGCTTGTGGCAAAAGAATAGGGGAGGTATATTCACTCTAATAGAGAATCATGGACCAAAAGAGAATGTGGGGAAGGCTAGAAGAGGCATGTCCCCATCTTAGACTCATGGACTAAACACAGCAATCAGCTTCCCCAGATTACTAACTGAAGATTCCCAGTTGTTTGCAGCTTCCCCAATTTAGCTATGTCTCCTCCCAACTTACCTCAGGGAAAATGAATCATCAAGAAAGAAGCTAGGATAAAGACTTCTAAACAGCCTGGTAAATCCCTCCTCTCCAAACAAATGATCTCTTCTTCACTGTGGTTGTTGTTCAGTCTTTTTATAAAAACTTTAATATTTTATTTCTCGCCAATTACATGTAAAAACAATGTTCAACATTTGTTTTTAAAATTGAATCCCAAGGTGTCCCATTTCCTCCCCATCCACCCTACTAAGAAGGCAAGCAATTTGATATAAGTTGGACATGTGTACTCAAGCAAAATATTTCCATATTGTTTTCATCTACCCATCCCACCAGGGGAAGTCTTCACATGCTTGGAGTAGACACCTCCCTAACCCACCAATGGGTTTGGAACCACTTGGTTACCCTCAACCTGGTTTGGCCTGTCTGTCAGAAAGGTTTACCAGGGTGTGGCTGCTGCACATACTGCAGCTTCTTGGAGCCACAGGTGAGAGTTGAGTGGTCAGGTGAACACCAAAGGTGGAAAGCAGTCCTGAAAAGGGCTCGGCAGCCATCCCACCAAAGATACTGGTCCTCCCTGAACCCACCCTACATCTCAAGACCTTTGACACTGTTAGTCATGAAGGCTTATGGAAAATTATGTCAAAATTTGGTTGCCCAGAGAAGTACCTTAGTATTGTATGTTAATTTCATGATGCATGTTTGTCCAGGTTCTGGACAGTGGACAATGCTCCCATGCCTCCCCAGTCACCAGTGGAGTGAAACAAGATTCTGTGCTTCCTCCCATGCTTTTTAGCATGATATTTTCAACTATGTTATTGAATTCTTTCAATGAGGACGAACATGGCATTAAGGTCAACTACCATACTGATGGTAAGTTCTTAAATTTGAAAAGGCTACCAGCAAAGACCAAAGTGGAGGGAGTGTTGGTGCATGATTTTCTGTTTGCAGATGATTCTTCACTCAATGCAGTCTCTGAAGCTGAGATGCAACAAAGTATGAATCAATTCTCCAATGCCTGTGCTAATTTTGGTCTAATAATTAACACCAGGAAAACACAGGTGTTCCATCAGCCACCACCACGCCATCCATACATGAGACCATTGGTTACAATAAATGGAGAAGTTTTGAACCCTGTGGATAAGTTCACTTACCTTCATAGTGTACTTTCCAGGGATGTACATATTGACAAGGAGGTTGATGCACATATCGCCAAAGCTAGTTCAGTGTTTGGGAGACTCCAAAGAAAAGTTTGGGAGAAAAGAGGTATCAGACTGACTACCAAACTGAAGGTCTACAGAGCCGTTATGCTGACTTCATTGTTGTATGCCTGTGAAACATGAACAGTTTACCAGCACCTTGCCAGCAAACTGAATGACTTCCATTTGAACTATCTTAGGAAGATTCTGAGGATTACCTGGCAGGATAAGGTACCTGACAAAGAAGTCCCTGCTCGAGCTGAACTGCCAAGCATTCAAACTATCCTTCAGAAAGTGCAACTCCAATGGGTTAGCCACATTGTTCGAATGCAAAATGTACACTTGCCAAAAAGACTATTTTATGGAGAACTTGCATGGGGCAGGTGATCACATGGTGGTCAGAAGAAGCGATACAAGGACACTCTCAAGGTCTCTCTCAAGATCTTTGGATTTGGTTGTGCAACATGGGAGACACTGGCACAGTACCACTCAGCATGGATACCCACATCAGAAAGGGTGCTGTGCTCTATGAGAAAGCAGAATTGAGACAGCACAAAGGAAATGTAGGATATTCAACTTTGGAATATTCACCCCAAATATTCACACTGACTATCTGTACCCAACCTGTGGTAGAGCATTCCAAGCTTTTACTGGTCTGATCAGCCACAGTCAGACACCCTGAAACTTGAGCTTATCATGGTGATGTCATTTTGGTCATCTTCGAGAACAAAGGAAGACAGCAACCAACCAACCAACAATTTCCATATTAGTCATGTTGTAAAAAAAAACATACACCAATATTTAAAAACTCAAAAAATATAAATTAAAAACAAAGCACGCTTCAATCTGTATTCAGACTCCATCAGTTCTGTCTCTGGGGTTCAACAGCATTTTTCATCATAAGTCCTTAAGAGTTGTCTTGGATCACAGTATTGCTGAGAACAGCTAAGTCATTCACGGTTGATCATCTTACAATATTGCTGCTACTGAGTAAAATTTTCTACTGCTTCGGCTCACTTCACTCAGCATTACTTCATGTAAGTCTTTCCAGGATATTTATGAAACTCAGCTACTCATCATTTCTTATAGAACAATAGTATTACATTATATTCATATACCCCAAGTTGTTCAGCCATTCCCCAATTGATGGGCATCCCCTCAGTTTTCAATTCTTAGTCACCAGCTGCTATAAATACTTTTGTACATATAGGTCCTTTTTCTTTTTTGTCTCTTTTGGGATGCAGACCTAGTAGTTGCATTGCTAAGGCAAAAGTAGGCCTTTGGTTATAATTTCCAACTGTTCTACATAATGGTTGAATCAGTTCACTCCACCACCAGAGTATTATTGTCTCAATTTTCTCCCATTTCCTCCAACATTGTTCATTTTTCTTTTCCATCCTATTAGCCAATCTAATAGGTGTGAGGTAGTACCACAGATTGTTTTAGCTTGTTTCTCCAATCAATAAAGAGTTAGAGCACTTTCTCCTATGGTCATAACCATCTTTGAAAACTTCATCTGAAAACTGACTTCATATTTTATCAATTGGAGAATGATCTTATTCCTATTCATTTGACTCATTTCTCTATATATTTGAGAGATGAGGATTTTATCAGAGAAACTTGCCTCAAAAACTTCTTTTCACAGTTATGATTGCTAACTGTATTTCCCTCCATCCTATTTCCCCCCATTTATTCTATTCTCTATCTCATTTCATCCTGTCCCTCCTCAGAAGTGTTTTGCTTCTGACTATGGCCTGTCTCAATCTGCCCTCCCTTCTCTGAAAACTCTCCTTCTCCTCCACTTCCCCTCCTACTTTCCTGTTGAGTAACATAGATTTCTATACACAATTAAGTCTATGTTATTCCCTCTTTGAGCCAGTTCTGATGAGAGTAAGGTTCAAGTATTTCACACCACTTCCCCCATCTTCCCCTCCACTGTAAAAGCACTTTCATGTCTTTTATGTCAGATAATTTACCCTAGTCTACCTCTCCCTTTCCTTTTCTCCCAGTGCATTTCTTTCTCATCCCTTAATTTTATCTTTTAAGGTATCAGCCCATCCTATTTAATTCACACCTATATCTTCTATGTATATTCCTTCTAAGTGCCCTAATAATGAGGAGGTTCTTATTAGTTATAGGTATCATCTTCCCATATAGGGATATAAATGGTTTAACCTTATTAAATGCCTTATGATGTCACTTTCCTGTTTACTTGTTTCACACTTCTCTTGAATCTTGTATTTGAAAGTTAGATTTTCTATTCAGCTCTGGTCTTTTCATCAGGAATACTTAAAAGTCCTCAATTTTATTGAATATCCATTTTTCCTCTGAAGGATCATAGTCAGTTTTGCTAGACAGGTGATTCTTGGTTGTAATTCTAGTTCCTTTGCACTCTAGAATATCATATTCCAAGCCATCTTAACTTTTAATGTAAAAACTGCTAAATCTTGTACTATCCTGACTGTGGTTCCAATATATTTGAATTGTTTCTTTTTGGCTTATTACAATAATGTCTCCTTGACCTGGGGGCTCTGGAATTTGGCTATATTTCTGGGAGTTTTAATTCTTGGATCTCTTTCAGGAGGTGATTGGTGGATACTTTCTATTTCTATTTTACCCTCCGGTTCTAGAAAATTGGGGAAGTTTTCCTAGATAATTTTTTGAAAAATGATGTCTAGCTTCTTATTTTGATTATAGCTTTCAGGAAGTCCAATAATTTTTCAATTATCTTTCAGTGATCTATTTTCCAGATCAATTGTTTTTCCAATGATATTGTCTTTTTTTTTCATTCCTGTGATTTTGTTTTATTGTTTCTTGATGTTTTCTTGTCATTGACTTCCACTTGCTCAATTTTAATTTTTTAAGGCATTATTTTCTTCAGTGAAACTTTATATTTCCTTTCCCATTTAGCCAATTCTATTTTTAATGAGTTATTTCTTCACTGAATTTTTGTGCCTCTTCTTCCATTTAGCCAATTCTGCTTTTCAAGTCATTCTACTCTTCATTGAATTTTGATACCTCTTTTACCATTTGACCTATTCTATTTTTAAGGTGTTATTTTCTTCAGTATTTTTGTGCCTCCTTTACCAAGGTGCTGACCCTTTTTTCATGATTTTCTTACATCACTCTCATTTCTCTTCCCAATTTTTCCTCTTTCTCTCATAAGTTTTAAAATCCTTTTTGAGCCCTTCCATGATCTGAGAGCAATTCATATTTTTGTTGGAGACTTTGGCTACAGGAGTTTTGACTTTGCTATCTTCTTTTGAGTATTTATTTTGACCTTCCTGCTCATGGTAGTAACTTTTTAGTCAGAATGTTTCTGTTCACTCATTTTTGCAGCCAATTATTTGACTTTTTAACTCTTTGTTAAGGTAGGACTCTGCTTCCAATGTGGAGGATGTAACTCGAGCTTTGGGAGTTTTATGCAACTGTTTTCTAGGGACCTGTGAGATTTCAGTTCTTCCAAGGAGGAATGCTCTAAGGAGAAGTGTGTTTACTATTTTTATGGCAAGTGGTCTGGTCTGTTAATGACCACAAGCATTTTTTTAAGCCCTGGAACTGTTGTGAGGGTTCCCAAGCTCCTGTGGCTACAAGTTCTGGTATGCTAATGCTCTTCCTCACCCTGGAACTTACCTCCCAGGACTGCCACCCAGATCCAAGTATAGGCAAAACAACAGAGTACTGCCTCCAGTGCCAGTGAAAAGATACCTCTAATGTCCTTCTGATCAGTTGTTCAACCCCCTTACCATCTGTGGGCTGAAAGCTCTGGAAGCAGCCACTATAGCTACTGATTCAGTCACTCCCATGACCGGCACCTTGTTTGCTGGAGCCCAGTCCGTGCTGGTACTGCCTGCCCTGGACTACATTCCATTCTCACCCAGGTGCAACAAATCTTTCCTGCTGAACTTCCAAGTTGTTTCACCCTGTCCTTTTGTGGGTTGTGCCACTCCAGAATTTGTTTTAGGGAATTATTTAAATGTTTTTAGAGGAGCTTGTGGGCAAGCTCAGGTGAATCCCTGACTTTTCTTTGCCTCTGAGCTCTGCCCTCCCCCCATTGTTATTCAGTCTTGTCAGACTCTTCATGATCCCATTTGGGGTTTTTCTGGCAGAGAAACTGGAGTTGTTTGCCATTTTCTTCTCCAGATCATTTTACAGATGAGGAAACTGAGGTAAGGAAGGTCAAGTGATTTTCACAGGGCCACTCAGGTGGCATATAATCTGAGGCCTGATTTTTAACCCATATATTCCTGATTCTGGGCACAATGCTATATCCATTGAGCCACCTAGCTGCCTCAGATTCTTCTTTACAACATAGCAAAAGTCACCAGAAAGGCTAAAGGATCAACAAGTTACATTTGTGACTCAGTGTCCCCTTTTTAATTCCTTATGTCCTTCTGCTCTTTTGTAATTCAGACTCCTAGAAGACATACAAATACTACAACTTCTCGTCAGGACAGAACTGTCCTTGCCTCTTTGTCTTTATGGCAACAGTAGCTGTGGCTGTTATGGATCCTGCCACTGCCACTGCCATTGCCATAGACTCAAGGAAGTTTAAGAGAGGCAAGAACACTTCACCTGCTCTGGTCGGAAGCCGTGATAGTGAGACAGCTAGAAGCCAGTATGCCTGGGGGATGTTTTAGTCTTGGGCACAATCAGGGGAGCTTCAGGTAGCAGATGAAACCACAAGAGAAGTCAGCGTAGCCTTGAGAAGGAAAAGTACAGAGTTGCTGAGATTTCCACGTATCTTGAATGGAGAATCCTATTGGGTTGGTGAGATGAAGATTTCTCAATTAGCTAATAAATCTGAGGCAGAAAATAGAAACTCATTATTGATAGAGTGAAGCAAGAAAATCATGAAAAATGAGGTAACAGCTTGCTAAAGGAGATCCCAAAATGCTGAAGAAAATAATACCTTAAAAAATAAACTAGACCAAATGACAAAAGATGTCCAAAAAGCCAAAGAGGAGAAGAATGCCTTAAAAAGCAGAATTGGCCAAATACAAAAGGAAATTCAAAATCTCACTGGAGAAAATAATTCATCAAAAATTAGAATTGAGAAGTGGAAGCTAATGACTCTATGAGAAATCAAGAAATTATAAAACAAAATAAAAAGAATGAAAAAATAGAAGACAATGTGAAATCTCTCGCTGGAAAAAAAAAACAACTAACCAGGAAAATAGATCCAGGAGAAATAATTTTAAAATTATTGAACTATCTGAAAACTATGATCATAAAAAGAACCTAGACATCATCTTTCAAGAACTCCCAGGAATATTATAGTCAAATTCTAGAGTTGTCAGGTCAAGGAGTAAATAGTCTAAGTGGACAGAAAAGAAACCAATTCAAATATTATGGAAACACAGTCAGGATAACTCAAGATTTAGCAGCTTCTACCTTAATGGATCAGAGGGCTTGGTATATGATATTCCAGAGGGTAAAGGAGCTAGGATTAAAATCAAGGATCACCTACCCAGCAAAAATGAGTAATCTATGAAGGGGGAAAGTTGATATTCAATGACATGGAAGAATTTAATACAATCTTGGGAAAAAAATGAGAGTTAAAGAGAAAACTTGACTCTCAAATGTAAGACTCAAGAGAAGCATGAAAAGGTAAACAGAAAAGAGAAATCATAAGGGATTTATTAAAGTTGAACTGTTTACATTCCCACACATAAAGATGATATACGTAACTCATGCAACTTTTCTCATTATTAGGGTAGTTGGAAATAATATATGTATATGTATATATTTAGATATATAGATATATATATTTGTGTATATATATATATTTAGATATATATTTGTGTGTGTGTGTGTGTGTGTGTGTGTGTGTGTGTGTGTGTGTATATATATATATATATATACACCGAGGGCATGGCATGAGTTGAATGTGAAGGGATGAAATCTAAAAAAAAAAATTAAAAGGTGAGACAGAGGAATGTACTGGGAGAAGTAGAAAGGGAGAGGTAGAATGGGGTAAATTATTTCACATAAAGGAAGCAAGGAAAAGCTTTTATAGTGGAGGAGAAGAGGGTTAGAGGGAATGAATGAAGCTTACTCTCATAGAATTTGGCTTAAGGGGGAATAACATACACATTCAATTGGGCAGGGAATCAGTCAGTCCCAACAGCAGCAGGTTCACAGATTCCCTCAACCCACATGCACCAAGGTCAGTGGTGGGGTTTTTTCAGCTGGCCAGGAAGGGAGAAGGGCCTTCCATAGCTCTGGCCTTAGGAAGCCACTGCAGAGGCTATATTGGCAGGCTCAGCAGCCAGATCCATTGTTGGAGCATAAAAACCCTGGGGGCACTGAGGAGCTGATTCTTGCCTCCCCCCTGTGTGGAAGTTCTGGCGGAGCTGGTCTTTGTCTCACACTGAATGTTGGCCCTGCCCATCCAGCTTATCTGAAGATCAGCCCCCAGTGCTGACTTGGCAGAACTGGAGGCCAGGGGGCTGTGGAGAGGTAACTGCTAAGATTCTAGGCACAAAAATCCCTCTCTAAGCCCAGACCAGTACATGCTTGACTGTGCCACCTTGGAGAAACTGAGATCTTACAGTTTCCCAGAGTATACCCTACTTTTGACAAAAGACCCAAAGGTCAAGTAACTGGTCGGGAAAAAATGCCCAAAAAAGGGGAAAAAATAAGACTATAGAAGGTTACTTTCTTCATGAACAGATATCAGGGAAAGACATAAAAGTCTTTCAATGGGTTCAGGCCATGGAAGAGCTCAAAAAGGATTTTGAAAATAAGTAAGAGAGGTGGAGGAAAAATTGGGGAGAGAAAGGAGAGAGATACAAGAAAAGCATGAAAAGAGGGTCAACACCTTGCTAAAGGAGACCCAAAAAAAATTCTAAAGAAAATAACCCTTTTAAAAATAGGCTAACTCAATTGGCAAAAAAGGTTCAAAAAGCCAATGAGGAGAAGAATGATTTAAAAAACAGAATTAGCCAAATGGAAAAGGAGGTTCAAAAGCTCACTAAAGAAAATAGTTCTTTCAAAATTAGAATGGAACAGATGGAAGCTAATGACTTTATGAGAAACCAAAAAATCACAAAACAAAACCAAAAGAATGAAAAAATGGAAAATGGTGTGAAATGTCTTATTGGAAAAATGGCTGACATGGAGAATGGATCCAGGAGAGATAGTTTGGAAATTGTGGGACCACTTGAATTGTGGGACCCTTGATTGGGGAAGGAGCCTAGACATCATCTTTCATGAAATTGTCAGGGAAAGCTGCCCTGATGTTCTAGAATTAGGGGGCAGGATAAATGTTGAAGGAATCCACCAATCACTTCCTGAAGGGGATCCAGAAAGAGAAACTCCTAGGAACATTGTGGCCAAATTCCAGAGTTCCATGGTCAAGGAGAAAATATTGCAGGCATCTAGAAAGAAGTAATTCAAGTATTGTGGAAGTACAATCAGGATAACACAAGATCTAGAAGTTTCTATGTTAAGGGATTGAGGGGTGTGGAGTGTGATATTCCAGAAGCCAAAGGAACTGGGACTGGGACCAAGAATCACCTACCCAGAAAAACTGAGTATAATGCTTCAGGGAAAAAATGGTCTTTCAATGAAATAGAGGACTTTCAAGCATTCTTGATGAAAAGACCAGAGTTGAAAAGAAAATTTGATTTTCAAACACAAGGATGAAAAGAAGCATGAAAAGGTAAGCAGGAAAGAGAAATCATAAGGGACTTACTAAAGTTGAACTGTTTACATTCCTACATGGAAAGACAATATTTGTAACTCTTGAAACTTTTTCAGTATCTGGGTAGTTGGTGGGATTATACAGAGAGGGAGAGGGAGGGAGGGAGAGGGAGGGAGGGAGGGAGGGAGAGAGAGAAAGAGAGAGAGAGAGAGAGAGCATGCACAGGGTAAGTTGAATAGGAAGGGATCATATGTAAAAAAATGAACTTAAGGGGTAAGAAATGAATATATTGGAAGCAGAAAGGGAGAAATGGAATGGGGCAAATTATCTCTCACAAAAGAAGCAAGTACATGACTTTTCAGTGGAGGGAAAAAGAGGGGATATGAGAGAAAAAACATGAAGCTTACTCTTATCACATTCAACTAAAGGAAGGAATAAAATGCACACTCATTTTAGTATGAAAACCTATCTTACAATACAGGATAGAGGGGAGAAGGGGATAAGCAGGGTGGGGGGGGTGGTTAATGGAAGGGAAGGCAGTGAGAGGAGGAAGCACTCTTGGGGAGGGA
>CM053773.1:208092862-208116921 GCA_028658325.1 Potorous gilbertii | reverse complement strand
AGGAGACTACAGCAGTATGTCACAAAAATTATGCATTGTGACCAAGTGGGATTTATACTGGAATGCATGAATGGTTCAATATAAGGAAAACCATTAATATAACTGATTATATCAGTAACAAAAGCAACAGAATATTATTATATCAATAGGTGCAGAAAAAGCTCTTGAAAAATACAGCACCCATTCCTAGTGAAAACACTGAAGAGCATAGGAATAAATGGAGTTTTCCTTAAAATGATAAGTAGTGTCTCTTTAAAACCATCAACAGGCATTATCTAAGATGAGGGCACACTAGAAGCCTTCCCAACAAGATCAGGAGTGAAACAGGGATGCCCATTATGAACATTATTATTCAATATTGTACTAGAAATGTTAGAAATAGCAATAAGAGAAGAAAAAGAAATCGAAGGAATTAGAATAGGCAATGAGGAAACAAAACTATCATTCTTTGTAGAGGATACGATGATATATTTGGAAAATCCTAGAAATAAAACTAAAAATTAGTTGAAACAATTATTTTTAGCAAAATTGAAGGATATAAAAGAAATCCACACAAGTCATCAGCATTTCTATATATTACCAATAAAACCCTGCAGGAAGAGATAGAGATTAAAATATCTCAAAGTAACCATAGGCAATATAAAATATTTAGGAGTATGTCTCCCAAGACAAACCCAGATGATGAATAATTAATAATAATTGAGGAAACAATCCAAGTTGTAGGATTTACTAGCAAAAAAATAAAAGGGTCAATGAACTCCCCAGTCATTCCAAAGACCCTGAATACAGAATGAGACAAATTTTTAAGTATTAAAAACAATTAAATAAAACAATTAGTTAAAAGAAAACAATAGGATACAAGCCAGGATACAAAATTAGGTAATCTGATTCTAATCAGAGGAAAGATTAGGGATTTCCAAATTGGGAGGGGAAAGAGTAAGATGCCATTGTGTTGGGAAGGCAGTGAATAGATTTTAGGGGTCTTTCTTTTCCCAGAATTGAGAGGTGATGATTAATTGTATCCACTTGCATTTATGAAACAATAGATGGCTTATACCATCATCTAGTTTCCCATGGATGATTTACAGAAAAGCACCAAGAAGGAGGATAATACATGTGGCAGCACAAGATGGAGTCAGTGTTCATGAAATAGAGTCTAATTGGTTCTCTTAAGACCCACAACAAACCAGCTGTATCTTGTAACTGGTCTTCACTCCATTTTGTTAACCAAGAGAGGGTCAGTCTGAAGTTCCAGACACTGTTATCTTTGGTCTATATGGGATTGGCAGGGAAGCAGGAAAGAAAAGACGGGCCAGAGGTTGGAAATCTAAGAGAGAACTCTTCTCATAGACCACAAAAGAACAAGAACAACCACAAACCCACACAAGCCCATTTTTCTCATTAACTCTTCCTCATTGTTCTCTCTATCAACCTGAAGAACCTTTAGGATTCATTTTTACATCACTTCTATTTCCTCATCTATTCCTTCCATCTTTTAACTAGAATCTCTCCACTCCATTTCCCTTTTCAGTACCCTTCCAGAATCTGTCTTCCCCCATTACCAGATGAGATAGTATTTGTAAAGGCTTACCTGGTACCTGGAACCTACTAGGTACTTAAAAATAAATGTTCTTTCCTTTCATCCCTCCTATTCATTATAATGTAATCCAGAGAACCAATCCTTATAACAAACATTAGAGAAAGAGGAAAAAGTAGATCAGCAAAACTAACCAACAAAGCCACCATCTCTGACAGTGCATATTGCATTTCTTACATTCCTATATATTCCATACAGGCATACACCTGTAGACTGCTATCTTTCTACAAAGAAAGGAAAGAAAAAGAGTACATGTGCTTCCTCGTTTTTTTGTGACCTGGATTGATCATTAATCACAAAGCCATCAATTTAATTTTTGTTCTTTTCATTTCAATGTTGTAGTCATGTTATATAATACTTCTCTGCTTCGGTTTACTTCATATGACATCAGTTTCTAAAAGTCATTTAATGATTTCTGTATTCATCACTTTTATTATCCCTTATGAGATAGTCTGTAAGCACATGCCTCTGGACCCTAGTAGACTCAGACTCACTAAAAGTCTGGTAGTCCAGGAGAGGAGAGCTCAGAGTCCAGCTGTTCATTGTACCAAGGAGGAAATTTATCTAATGGTGATCCTTTTATCGCTACCTACTTGCTCTCTCTTGCTTCACTGGAGGGCTGGCTTCCAGAAGACAGGGACAGATGTCCTTCCTGTCTCCCTTCCTGTCTTACCCCCTCTCTCCCAGCCCCAGCCTAGCACATAGGAGAATTCAATAAGCGTCGTCTAGTGATAGCCATACAAAGCAATGGTCAGCTCTCTTCAAATCCTGGTTAGGGCCTGATTGTATGGGATTTTAAAAGCTAAACAGAGTAATATCTATTTTATCCTGGAGGCAATAGGAAAATATGGTATTGATTAAGTTGGAGAGTCATATGATCAAATCTTCACTTAAGGAAAATTAATTTGAAACACTACATAAGATGGTTAGAATGGGGGAAAGACTTGAGGCAGAGAAACCAATTAGGAGATGAGAGGTAATGAGGACCTGAACTAAAATGGTACCTTTGAGGGTATATAAAGGAATGGATGTGAGAGATAGGAAGATAAATCTGTAAGACTGGACAATTGATTGGATATGAGATGAGAGAGAGAAATTGAGGAAGAGATGGGAAAGGTGGTGATGCCAAAAATAAGAGAATTTGAAAGAGGGGAGAAAGCAGGCTACCTGAACAAGATAAGAGAGATGAATAGAAGGGCAGAGACCCTCTTCCACAAGAAGTTAAACTGTTGATGTTTAGGCAGCTAGAGAACACATGATGGGCCTCTGCATAAACTCTGTGGGCAAACTATGACGAGCACACTTGCAGTATAAGGATCTTGGTTCCTAAATTGGTAAATAGAAATGATAAATTGATTACAGAACAGGTAATAGCTCCCTAACACACACAGAACTAATAAAACAAGTGAAATTACAATAGGCTGAAAAAAGAAACTAAATATAGGTGGAGCCTTAGGGGTATCAAGTGATTTGGCAGTGTTTGTGAGCTTCAGGAATATGGTAGGCTTCTCCTGTGCATCCCTCAAATAGCTGTGCAGCGATCAGGGATTTTGTGGAAGTATTTCTATGACCTCCTACAGGTTCCAGGTCACTTATGGCACATCTCTAGGTAATGCTACTAAAACCTGCTAGTGATAAGACTTAGTAAAATTTATTAAAATATGACAAAAATCTAATCAGATTGGCCTTTCGGCAATTAGTTCATGTGGCAAAAACCTGTTCAGACCCTATGAATCTAATCCTATTAACAACAGAGCTATAAGAAGAACAAATTAGGAACGTCTAATTCATCTGAAACTTCAAAGAAGTTCAGTTTTTACATTGTACTTTCTCTTTCTATTTTTATGCAAACCTTATAATTGATATGGATAATATCATCCACAGGCTGAAGGAAGAGGACCTGACTTGGACAAGGAGTCAATTATTAATGTAATCTTACATGTAAAATCTTTAATCCAGTTTTGAAACATATAACTAGAACATACTCAAAGCCTATATGTCAATTAGAAACATTTGAAGGCCAATCATATATATATATATATACTAGAACTTTGATTTTTAACAGTTTAATCTTATTGCTTTCCCAAAGTTTACAACTTCAGTAAATTTTAAAAATTTATTAAATTTATTAAAAATCTTTATTCTATCTCTCTTTTATCCTATAATATTTTATATATATATAATATTTTAAATATATTATTCTTATAATATCCTGAGAGAATGAGATACTTCAAGGGAACAATATTATACATGAACATACAACTATTATTGATCAGTATATGGAATTGGCCACAAATTCAGATAAAAAAATAGTAGTCTTTCGCACTTGTATCCTATTATAGTAACTCAATTATTTTAGTATTAATATGTATTGCAATGACAAAACTTCCACTATTCATCTGTATTGATTAGAAAAATATGCTATAAAAGGAAAAGGGAGAGATATGGCTATGACTTTATTAATATTGTCCCTTCAAGGGCAAAGACTGATCTTACATAAGCCATAAGAGGGGAAAATCTCCCTTATCTTTGTTATATTCCAACTAAGAGTCATGGTTGATAGCAAATCATATTGCAAAATACCACATTATTCATAAGGTACCAAATCCAGGCTCAGTATTAACCAAGCATGAAAATTTCCTTTTCAGAAAGAAAATGGTATATGGGAAAATTTAGTCAAGATGATGCAACCTTGGCTATGCAAGGTCATTCTCTCACTTTTCCTGGGTGCATTCACCTGTAGCAGTTCTCAAACCATACTCTCTTTTGGTAACACATAGTATTCCTCTTAAATGGTGGACTACTGGCTTAATGTCAATTCAGACAATTATGTCTGAAATAAAAACTCAGAACAATACCAAATTACTGTCTAAAGAGTAGCAAAATTTCAATAACATAGCTTAGGGCTAGAATAGTATTATTTTCTTTCTCATGTTGAAATAATGGTTAACAATAAGCACATATAATAACATTTTATTTATCCTCCATTTATATATTAAGAATATCATACTCTAGAATTTCGCACATAGAGCAAATACATGATAATTTACTCAAAACTTCAGAAAAATGTTGATTATAGTAAGCCTGCAATCTGTATTGCCTCCTTACTCCTAAGGCAAAATGAAATTCTTGAATCCAAGGTCTATTGTTACTAAGTTGGTTTAAAGATGTAGCTTCATACTGTCCATTAACAGATACAATTTCATAATTTTCGTAAGTGATGGTCAAATATTTCAGATGAAACTTTCTCTGTAGTATAAGCAAATGGGTAGATCCCCTTCACTTCAAATGGGATGGTTCTAGTTTTTTAAGCTTCATTATTTTATAACATACTCAAAATGTACTCAAATCCCTTCTCTTAAGTTCTTTCTTCTCTAATTATTCCCTACAAAAGTGGTTTTGTAAGAGTGTCATGGTCTTTGTGCTTTTTTGGAGAAGTCTGGATTGCATGGACATGGTAATGAGGGACAGTTTTGGCTTCAAAGTCTTGCCTTACAGCATCAATAATTCATTTTTCCTAGGCTCTAATTCTTCAGGCCTGGTTTTTAACATACACAATTAACAACAATCAAAGGCCCCATTTTTGTCTGGCTACATTCACTTCCCACAATGATCTAAATTCCAAGTCCAGTTGCATGCTTTGGACATTCCCAGCTGAACGTGAAGTTTAACCTTACCCCAGGTTTTGAGAGTTTGAGGTTTACCCTGTCCCAATCCCATCTTGATACTAGTATCACATTGCCTTGCAACAACCTAAAGTTGAGTAAGACCATCTCCTCACCACTGCCCCATTTCCATGCATAAAAGATAATGAATCAGTTTTGACTTCTGGACCTATTTCTCTTTATTCTTCCTGAGTTTAAAGAGTTTAATTCTCTGACCACTTCATAGCTGACTGATTCCTGGGAGAGTTCACTCTGGCCTGTGATTGGACAAAAGTCTGAGGGTCAGCTGTGCAGGCAGAGTAGACTTACTCAGTGATGACCACAGTAGCAAATGGCCCATCTTGGCTGACTCATCAAATTGTTAAAAGGAAAAATTTTTGCTTAGACTGCATGCTGTAATAGGGAAACTCAGGAAATAATACAAGAGGAGTTTGTTGTACCACACCAAAGCAGAAGTGCTGGACATGGCCTAGGTCTGAATTCAAACAGATTCTTCTCAGTATGTGTGTTTGGCCTTTGTTGCCGAAGAAGACTATGCCATCAGAGAAATAATGATATGACTTGCACTTGACTTTGTTCTGAGTGAGTGAGAGCTGTGTAGGCAAGGTTACCAGTCATGAGAACCATGGAAGGTTTGAGAAGGGATAAAAATATATGGAATATCCTGCGAGGAGTGGAATAGTGAGTTACTTAGGGAACTTTAAAAGGGCCACTTAGGGAAGTTTAAAAGGACTCTCTCTTCATCCCCCTCCCCCTCACTCTGTTCTTCTAAGGGACAGGCAAACCCAAGGACAATAGTTCAGGGGAAAAGATTGCTCAGTAGAAAGATCACTAAATTTACCATAAAATTCTCAGCAGAGATATTCTGTCCTTTCTCCCGTACTCTAAGGTCCAGTAAAGGGGTTGTACAGAGAGACAGACAGACACAATGAAATAGAAGTGAAAGGCCCCTGTCCTCTATAAGTCTTGTTCTATGAAGTGCATGCTCAATCAAAATTTGTGACATTTCCCAAGGTGTTTCAATCTTCAGGCAGTCAGGAGACCAGTCATCCAGGAATTCTCACTAAGCTGGACCAGATTATGATACAGGGAAAGCCTCAGTGAGCTGACCAGTCCCTTGACCCCTCCGGGCTCGAATAGCTGTGACATCATTGAACTGCAGTCTTCCATTGCTCTGCTCTCTCACTGTCAACTGCTCATCGCTCAGGTCTAGCTCCTCTATGTCACTTCTCACATCATTCTTTATCTGAGAACCATAGGGACAATCCATCAATAATATCTTTTAAACTCCTACAATGCACCCACCATTGTGCAAGGCAAGGGAGGTACCAAAACGCAACAGATCCTGCCCTTAATGAACTTCCCTTCTATTGGGATAAATAGCCTATACTTATAAAATCATATATTCAAAATAAATAGACAAGGAAATTTTGGGATGCATGGCAGTAGAAGTTACGGGGTAGGGAGATAATCAGGAAATGCCTAATTTAGGTGATTCTTGCATTGAACCTTAGAGGAAATAAGGAATTCTAAGAAGCAGATGTGCAGGGGGGATTACATTTCAGGAAGGGGGTGCAGCATGTGTAAAGACACAGAGATGGAACGTGGAGTGTCCTTGGTGAGGGATGGCAAGAAGGTCAGTTTGACCAGACAGAATTGTGAGTAAAGCAATGGCAGCAATGTATAGTGAGTTTGGAAAAGTAGATTGGGCCTGAGTGGCACAAAACTTTAAATGACTGATACTTTCTTTTAGTGGTAATAGGGAGCTAAGAATTGTGAGTAAAGCAATGGCAGCAATGTATAGTGAGTTTGGAAAAGTAGACTGAGCCTGAGTGGCACAAAACTTTAAATGACTGATACTTTCTTTTAGTGGTAATCGGGAGCTAAGGATGGCCATTGTTACCTTGCCATTGATCCTGCCTGCTATTTCACCCTCTGGACTACTGGACCTTGTATTTGCTCCAGCACTGCCCTCAAACCCCTTTTCCCTGATTTCCAGCTTTCAAACATGCATCAATGATCCATTGCTCCCAGAAAAGACATGTTGATAGATTATGACTCCCTTTACAATCCCAATGGCTTCCTAAAAGAGATGATGTTTGTAAAGTGCTTTGCAAACCCTAAATCACTACATAAGAGCTGGTTATTACTCTCAAGCCATCACTACTCTCTATGTGTTGCCTCCACTTTCTTAAGGGTACAAGATCCATTTTTTACTGGTATCTCTGGAGTTTAGTACTATGTTAAAGCTTTTAATAATTGTTTTTTGTTCATTCGTTGGGTAGGAGTTTATTCTTTACTCAGTAAATGAATTTATCACCAAGTCTCTTATCAATCAACAGCCAGAGGATTCTTCTTCCTTCCATTTTGAATGAGTTCAGTGTCTTCCCACCTCCAACTCATCCCAAACTCCTACCTTCTAGGTAAGACTTTAACGTACCTATGGATAGTCCCTTAAATACCGTAACTTTCCAACTCAACTACTCAATTCCCTCTCCACCTTAGCCACACATAGAAATAAATGGTCATACCCTTGAGCTTGCCATCATTCAGAAATATTCTACTTCCCTGTACATAAATCCTGAGGTTCTTTTATCCAATCATCATCTTTTATTATTGCATCTTTCCTTTTGCTTTACAATGCCCAATGTTGTTCTTTACTGTGACCTCCAATTCTCCTCACCCCTCCATTGCTTATCAGGTTATCACTACTGTATGGACTACACTTTTCTTTCTTTCCTATTTTGACTCCAGTCTCACTGCATGGTATCCTTCCATTTGAATAACTTGCCTCCTTGTCCTGTTAACTAGCACACTTTGCCTAATCCTAACCTGGGATTACTCCCACCATGCATCCCCTTTGTTCCTATTCACATGCTCCTGAATGGAGATTGAGGAAATCACAAGATCATAATAACTGAGATTTCCTACAAATTTGCTACACATCCTCAACTGAGCTCTCACTGAAGAAGAGAATCCTTTTAATGCTTTCTTAACTGATTTGCTAGACCACTTTTTCATCCTTCCTCAAGACTCCCACAGCACTCTTCCCTTTGCTCTCTCAGCTGAGGACCTGACTCCTACTTCATTGAAACAATTAAAGTCATGCAAGGAGAACTTCCTCATCTCCCCCACTTCTCTTCTCACATCATTCATGCAGATACTCCCACTATCTCTTTTTTCAATATTCTCTCACATAAAAATGGTGGTTTTCCTCCTTGATGTGCATCCTTGATCTCATCCCTTTCCATCTTCTTAAGCATACTGTCTTCTCTATCATCTTTTTTCTCTCTGGTCTAACCTTGTGTTTTGAGAAAACCATTTTTCAGTTGTGTGAAGGATGAATTAGATAGTTCAGGTGAAAGGTGATGAGGACCTGCACTAGGATGATGGGTATGTGAACAAAGAAGAAGGGCTTAGAAAGGTGAGATATTATGTAGGTAGAAATGACAAGATTTGGCACCTGACTGAATATATGGGATGAGACAGAATGGAAAATAAAAATGGACAGAGATGGGGTGAAAGAAATGAGACACTCTCTTTCTCTCCTTCTGTCTCTATCTGTCTCTGTCTCTCTGTCTCTCTCACACATACACACACAGATTGAGTTTGGGAGACAAGAGGTGAAAGATAAACACACTTTATAAGATGCCGTGTTGGTACTACTTAGGTGCCTATTGGCACTAGAATGCCAGGTCTGAGTTTCCATGTTTCCCTTTCACCTCCAGTACTCCTCCCCTTTTCCTTTGCTGATGGTCATGGGTTGAGGGAAGGGTGGGTGAGCCAGAGAAAGGTTTGTACATACCTGGCCTTCTGAAAAAAGCTTGTACAACATTTTGAGGATGAAGAAAGACCAGTAGAGATTGAGACTCAGTGAAACCAACAGGAAGGAAATCGAAAAATAACATCCAAAGAACAACTGGTTGTTGGTCTTGAAAACGTAGTAGGAAGTGTAGATGACTCTGTAAGAAAGAGAGGAACTGGGGGTCACAATGTGGAAAGGGAGGAGGCAGGGCTTAGACATTGCTGTCTACACTGGTAGGTCATCTACATTGCTATCCCTCCAAAATGGGAGGGGCAGAGTAAAAGTCACAGGGATCCTCAAAGGGCCCCTGACTTGACCTTATCCCATTTTTTTCCACAGGACTTGTCAGGCAGGAGGCTCACTCCTCTTTCTAGGAGGCAGCTCTTGACAGCAGAAGGTCCCCAGGACTTAGACCCTGTTTCTCCTCCCTGACCTTGACCCACCCCACTCTTAGGACTAGGCTTACTTGTTTGGGAAGAAAATCAATCTGGTAATGAAGAAAACCATAGCAAAGATGATGAATATGACGTCCTTAGTTTTGTCCCACTTTGCATAATTTAGCATCTTACCAGCCTGGACGGAGACAACAGAAAGAATTTTGGTAAACATAAACACAGAGTTGGGAGGGGGCTTCAGAGGGTTTCTAGTACAACTTACATTTGTCCAAGAATCCCCCTAGATAAATCATCATTTCACCTGAAGGTCTAAAATGATGGGGAACTCATATTCCCATGGACCATACTTTCCACTTCCAGAGAACTTTATTCCTTAGGAAGCATTTTCTTATATGCAGCCTCAAGATTCCCCTTGAAGGCTGGGCTGAGTTTCAAGGCACTGAACAGTGAGAAATAGCCCTACCCCATCCTTTTTATTTTATGTAGGACAGAACTAGTCACAGGATAAACATATATGGATGGGTTGTGACATTCAATGTGGATCTATCCCCTTGTCTCCAGTTACACAGTCACCAGAATCAGGGATAGTTCCTCTTGCCTAGATTACTGTAAGCAGCCTCTTAATTGGACCCCCTGCCTCAAATCTCTCCCCATTCTAATTTATTCTCCACTCAACTGCCAAAGTGATCTTCCTCTGGTAAAGATCCAACCATATCAATTCACTGGTCAAAAATTCCAGTGGCTCTCTACAATCTCCACAATCATGTTTGGCATTCAAAGCCCCTCATTACCTACCCCCAACTTACCTTTCCAAACTTATTAATCACTTTGCTATACTCTGTTTTCTAATCTGGTCTATTTCCTGTTCCTCAAATGCATTAAAATATAATTAATATATACAAACAACAATAATAGATAGCATGTTTAGTTGATTCAGTCTTGTCTGACTCTCCATGACCCCATCTGAGGTTTTCTTGGCAAAGATACTGTAGTAGTTTGCCATTTCCTTCTCCAGCTCATTTTCCATATGAGGAAACTGAGGCAAACCACCCTAAATGACTGATATTTAGCAGGTACTTAATAGATGTTTGTTGATTGATTAATGTATGTCTGGATTAATTGTTATCTCCCCTGTTTTGGTCACTGGGTCTTTCTGAATGCACCCCAAACTGCATTAACTTTTGTGGTTGCCAGTGTCATCCCCTGAATTTCCATTGTACTTTTTACCCACTAATCTTGCAAGTGTTTTCCAAAGAAAGCATTGTTCAGACACACTTCACTATTTTCTGTTGCAAAGTTGATTTTTCCCTCCATCTCAACTACAGCCCTTCCTCTGTGCATCTTTTGACCTAGAACCCTGTTGGAATTCAACCTGTTGCTTCCAGTCTCCCTCATTTTCTGCCATTAGCACATTGGCAAAGTCACCAATGATTCTGATAGTCAGGTTATTCAGGGCCTCTGGGCCCTTATATGCAGCCTATTCAGCTTTCCTCCTCTTTCAGCTCTATCTCCTGCCCAAACTTATATATCTTCTCTCTTACTCTTTGTCCCCATGATGCCTTCCAAGGCTTGACTTTGGAGGGAAGAATTGAAGAATGTTGGCCTGGAGGAGACCACTCAGAGGCAGTAGCCATCCCCATGGGAAAGTTAAGCAGGAGGACTGATGACCATTGAATGAATGCCTCACAGGTAGGGCGGATGCTTGACAATGTTTTTTTTTTTTTACTGAGGTAATTGACTAGGCTATAATGATATAGCAACTCCTGACTGGTCCTCATGACTGGGGTTTGACTTTCCACAGAAAATCAGAAAGACAGACTCAGGATGGAACTTTGTTCTCTGAAGTGGACCATGAGAATTGTGGAAACATATGTATCAACTCCCCTTCACTATTAGGTTCTTTGTTAACACTTCTGCTCTCTTGGAATTCCAGCAAGGTTGGGGCAGGTATTTCTCTACTGTCTATCCCTTTGCAGTGCAGGCCATAGACCAGTAATCCTGAGAAACAGTGATTTCCACCCTTAGTGGTAGCCTTATAGGATAAAGTATTCCAGAGTTCTAAACTCAGGTATCGATTTACTAGAAGGAGAAGAGTTTATCAGAGAAGATAGCCATTCTTATAATAGTCCTATAACTGAAAGACCAAAGTAATCCATGCCCTCACATCAGGATCTTGACAGTGAAAGCCTGAGGACACTGTGAAATATCTGTCACACTGTTCCTTTCAGGAGGAGTAGGTAAAATGGACACAGAGAACTAACCGTGATGTTTTGTGCTTCTGTGTCTTTTGAAAATGAGAATTTGTTTCAATATGATTGATATATTAGGGAATACTTTGATCAGAGCAGGAACTTCAAGTCTGCTTCTATTTGATTTTTATTTTCTGCAAAGAGCAATGAAAAAACTCAGAAAATGTCACCACTTCATAGTAGCTGAGAAGCTGCAAGCTTTCTTGGGGTCTTTGTCAAGGTAAAGTGTCACTGTGTATCTTCTAGTACAGCAAGAGCTAAGAGCACAGAAAGGCTGGTCTACACCACTCCCACCTTTGCCCCTATTCCCTTCTGCCATGGCCTCATGCCTACTTGTTTGTTTACCTGGGGCCTAGATGGAACAGCAACCTATGGCCAAGGGCACAGTTTCCATTTGTTTTGCTATTTATGCATTTCTTAATCATTTAATATATGCAAAAGTGTGTATGCTTTTTAAAAATTAGGTTCCTAACTTTTTTTTGGTGTGTCACTGATAAAGTTTTTGAGTTATGTAACTTTAGGCTCCTTATCCTCATAAACTCTATGTTTTTTTTTATGGTGGTTTTTGAATGGCACTGTGTTTCTTGGGAATGCTTATGTCACATTATAACAGAATGACTACATTTGCTAATGCACACCTAAGAGTATTGCATCAGACATCCCCTGTGCTGGGGGAAATAAACAGCTGTCCTATACCTAATACCCATATTACATAATGAAAACCTTTTCGTAGAAGTGATCCAGTTAGTATGCCTCCTCCCTTATTTTGGGGAGACACTAGATGTGAACTATAGCTAAGTTTTGTTTTTAGAGATTTCCCTGGACTTTTATTCTCTGGTAGGGCAAATAAGTGATGTGGTGGTAGAGTACAAAGTGTGGCGTCAGGAAGATCTACATTCAAATTCAGCCTCAGACACCTAGTAGCTGTATGACCTTGGGCAAGTCACTTAACCCCATTTGTTTCAGTTATTAGTCTGTAAAATGTGCACACACTAGAGAAGGAAATGGTAAACCAGTCCAGCCTTTACCCCAAGAAAACCCCATGGACATAGTCCATGTCAGACATGATGGAACAACTAAGCAACAATAGTAAAGGGGCAGAGCCAATGAGAGAAAAAGTCTTACTTCGTTCTTTAGGGTCATTCCCGCTCTTCCTAGGGATGGTGTCAGGTCCATGTGAGCCCTGAGTCCATTCCCTCTGTTAGGGCCTCCTGGGCCACCAGTCACAATGGAATACTATATTGGCAGGGGAGTTTAGGGACAGCTCTGTTCCCTTCTCTAAGGCTGTGGCCCCTGCATACATGAGACACCCAGGGACCCAGGTGAATCCCAGCTATATTCCTCCAGGTTGGACTCACTCACCTCCAGGAAGATATCTGACACGTCATATAATATTATCACTAGAGCACCAATGCGCAAAAAGTTGGCGGAATAAGAGTGGGACAGCAAAGTGATAGCTGTAAAATGATGGATGATGTACCCTATGAAGTCCTGGGAAGAGAAGGGCAGTTATGAGGACCTTGCTTATTTCCCAGAGGATGTAGTTCATTTTGCCCATACTTGGGGATAGACTCTGACCCACAGTCTAGGTGTACCTTTCCTCTTATCACTTCTGCCCTGATTTCATGACAGTCCTCTTAGGGAATATTCAAGTCTGTCAAGAGGATGAAGAGATTGAGGTGAGATACAAGAAGAAGATGAAGAAAGAGAGTCAAATGATTGAGAGCTGGTGATTGGGTTGGATATGAACCTAGGAGTAGGAGCTCCATAGAGAGCAACTTGGCTATTGAATTGAACAGAATGGAATTGGCTCCTTAGCTTCTGGTCCTCTTACCAAGCTCAAGTGACCAGATCTGTCCTTACTGCTTCTACTCCCCAGGAACTGGTCTTCAGGGCCAGGACCAAACATGGCACTTTCCTCATGGGGACAGACACTACAAGTCAGGCTCTTCTCCCCTCTACTCTACTCCCTTGACTGGGAAGATGAGAGCTTTCCTCCAAACCTGGACTCCCTCCAGACTCACCTTTCTCTTCACATCGTGGTTCACAGTGAGCAACAAGGAGAGGTAGTAGCTGAGCTCCAAGATATACCACAAGTATAGGGCAGGCTGTAGAGTCTGAGGGTCAAAGCAGCCACTTGGTCATTGGTGTTGCCCATAGATGGACACAGGGTTCAAAAGGGAAACAACTGTTTTGGAACTCCAGTAAGACGCTTGACTTATCCCACTCTCCAGCCATGCAAGGCTATGGTCTATGATTAGAACACACCTGGAACCAGTCTTCCATAAATCAGGTCATGCGCACAATCACACAATTAACAGTCATCTATTAAATTTACTTATTATGTGCCAGGCACTGGGGATACAAAGACAAAAATGAAACTTCCTGCCTTCAAGAAGTTGATATGTAGTTAGAGGAAACAACATATCCATGCACATATTGGTACACATACATACATTCACAGTGTACCACATAAATACATATACATATGCACATATGTATATAGTACATATGTATGTATACACACACACATGAAATAGATAAAAGGGAGATAAAACAGCAGTTGGGTAGGTAATCAAATAAACCTTCACAAAGAAAGTGGGCATTTGGACTGAGTCTTGAAGGATTACAGTGATTTCAAGAAGTGGTGGTGGGGTGGCAGTGTATTCCAATTGTGGGGGAAGGGTGCTGAGATGGGAAAGGGAGAATCATGTATGAAAAGACTAAGATGCCAGTTTGCTGGATCATAGTACACAGAAAGAAGAGGAGTGTACATTAAGGTTTGAAAAGTAGATGGAGGTGAGGTTATTGGCTTTAGATACCAAACACAGTAGTTCATCTTTAACCTTCATCAATGGACTTTATTGAATTAGGACCTAATGTAGTTAGACCAGTCTTTACAGCAGCTGCATATAGGATGGATTGGAATGGGGAAGAGAAGGGTAGGGAGGTCCATGAGGAAGCTAATACAATAATCTAGGTGAGAGGTGAAGAGAGTCTGTGACTGTGTGAGTGGAGAGAAGGGGACAGTGTTGGGTGTTGGGGTGTTGGGGAGGTAGAAACAACAAGATGTAGGAACTGACTGGATATGGGGAAGCAAAAGGGAAATGCTGAGAATGATGACAACATGAAATTATAAACCTTATTTAGAAGAATAGGGCTGCTCTCAACCGAATAGGGAAGCTTGGAAGACAAACTGGTTTTGAGGGAAAGATAATGAGTTGTATTTTAGACATGTTAAGTCATGCAGGTCATCCAGCATGAAAAGTCCAAAAGACAGTTGAAGATGACAAATTCAAAAAGAGAGATTGGGGTTAAGTATCGAGATCTAGGAGTCATCAACATAGAGATGGTAATTAAATCCAGGGTCTTAATGAAATACACCAATATAATGATCCATCGTAATATATGTGAATAATATATGATAGTAACAACAATAACTGGTGCTTATATAATGCTTTAACATTTGCAAAGCACTCTACATATGTGATCTCACTTAAGATTAATAACACCCTGGGTGGTAGGTGCTATGCTTATCTGCATTTTTCCAGATGGAAACAGGGCTAAGTGACTTCCCCAAAGTCACACAGCTAGGAAGTATCTGAGACAGGATTTGAACTCAGGTCTTTCTGACTCCAAGTCCATCAAGCTATGTACGGCATCACCTAGGAGATAGCTAGCCAACTTGATTATAGTTAGGATACAGAGAAATCTAGATAAAACTATTCAGGTGAAATTTATGAAGGGTAAATATAGAAGGCAGAGCCAAGATGGTGGAGAAAAGGCAGGAACTTGCCTGAGCCCTCCTAATTTCCTCTCCCAACAACTTTAAACTATGCCTGAAATTGAATTCTGGAGTGGCAGAACCCACAAAAGGACAGGGTGAAACAATTTTCCAGCCCAAGATAACTTAGAAGGGCAGAAGGAAAGGCTGTCTCATTTGGGTATAAGGGGAGTACAGCACAGCACATGTCTATGCAAGTCAGTGGGAGGCCCCTAGCCCCAGCACAGATCAGCAACCAGGGCCTTGTGGCCTCAGCATAGCAGGTCAGTGGCAAAATAGGCTAACTCTGAGGCTTCTAGGCACCCCCCCCCCCACAAAGTATAGCAGGTGAATGGTACAGTTCTGGAGGCCTTGGTACAATAGGTGAGCTGCCAGCCTGGGAGGCCCAAGTGCACCAAGCCAGGGACCAGGTCCCTGGTCTCCACATAATAAACCTGTCCTAGGAACAGAGTTCAACTTTAAAAGTCATGGGATAGGCTAGACAATGATCAAAACAAAACAAAACAAAAAGAACTCTGACCATAGAAAGCTACTATGGTAACAGACTGATTGAAGCACAAACTCAGAAGAGGACAATAATGTCAAAATACCTCCACATGAAGCCTCAAAGAGAAATATGAATTGGTCTCAGGCCCAAAAAGAACTCCTGGAAGAGCTTAGAAAAGATTTTAAAAATCAGAGAGGTAGAAGAAAAATTGGGAAAAAAATGAAAGTTACACAAGAGAATCATGAAAAAAGAGTCAAAAGTTTGGTACAGGAAGATCAAAAAATAGAAAAAGATGTACAAAAATTCACTGAAAAAAACCCCAACTCTTTAGAAAGAATTGTCCAAATGGAAAAGGAAGTAAAAATCCATGGAAGAAAATAACTCATTAAAAAGTAGAATGAGTCAAATAGAAAAGGAGTTACAAAAGTTAACTGAAGAAAATAATTCCTTAAAAATTAGAACTGGACAAGTCTCTATAGGACATCAAGAATCAATTGAACGCAATCAAAAGGATGAAAAATAGAACAAAATATGAAATATCTCATTGGAAAAACAACTGATTTAGAAAATAGATCCAGGAGAGATAATTTAGGAATTGTTGGACTACCCAAAAGCCATGATTAAAAAAGAGCCTGGACAGCATCTTTCAAGAAATCATTAAGGAAAAACTGCCTTGATATCCTAGAACTAAAGGGTAAAATAGTAATCCAAAGAATCTACTGAGTAGATCTCAAAATGAAAACTTCCAGGAATATTATAGCCAAATTCCAGAACTTTCAGGTAAAGGAGAAAATGCTACAAGCAGCCAGAAAAAAAACAATTCAAGAATTGAGGAGCCAAAGCCTGGATAACACAAGATCAGAGGGTCCAAATATTCTTGAAGGCAAAGGAACTTGGATTACAACCAACATTCCCAGCAAAACTAAACACAATCGTTCAGAGGAAAGAATGGACATTCAATGAAATAGAGAATTTCAAACATTCCTAATGAAAAAACCAGACCTAAAGAGAAAATTTGATTTACAAATACAAGACTCAAGAGAAATATAAAAAGGTAAAAGGGAAAGAGAAAACATTTTATTCAACAAGTAATTCAATAAAGTTAAACTGTTTAAATCCCCAAATAGGAACATGATACTTGTAACTCTTAAGAACTGTATCAATATATGGGTAGTTAGGAATGTAAAGAGAAGATCAATGAATTGAGTATGCATCTTAAAAAAATAGAAAAAGAATAGATTAAAATCCCCAATTAAACACCAGATTGGATGTCCTGAAAATAAAAAATTAATTAATTAATTAATAAAGCCGAGAGAAAACTATCAAGCTAACAAATAAAACTAGGAGCTGGTTTGATGAAAAAAAAAAAACCCTGATAAAACAGACAAACCATTAGTTAGTTTGTGAGCTACCAATGAAGAAGAAATTAAAACAATAATTAGGAACTACTCTGCCCAATTGGTGCCAATAATTTTATGATGCCAATATGGTGCTGGTACCTAAACCATGAAGATCCAGAGCAGAGAAATAAAACTGTAGACACATTTCTCCAATGAATATTGATGTAAAAATTTTAAATAAAATATTAGCAAGGAGATAAAAGCAATATATCACAAAAATCATACATTATGACCAGGTGGGATATGTACAAGAAATGATGGACTGGTTCAATGTTAGGAAAACTATCAGCATAATTGTCTATATCAATAACAAAACCAAGAGAAACCATATGATTATCTCAATAGGAGCAAAAAAAGCTTTTGAAAAATACAGCACCCATTCCTATTATGAACACTGGAGAGTACAGGATTAAATGGAGCTTTCCTTAAAGTGATAGGTAGTATCTATCTAAAACTATTAGCAAGCATTATCTATAATGAGGATAAGTTAGAAGCTTTCCCAATAAGATCAAGGGGAAGCAAGAAAGCTCATTATCACCACTCTTATTTAATATTGTACTAGAAACATTAGCTATAGCATTAAAAGAAGAAAAAGAAATGGAAAGAATTAAAACAGGCTATGAGGAAACAAAACTATTACTCTGCAGATGATGTGATGGTATATTTAAAGAATCCTAGAGATCAAGTAAAAAACTATTTGAAATAATAAACAACTTTAGCAAAGTTAGAGGATATAAAATAAACCCACATAAATCATCAACATTTCTATATATTACCAACAAGGTCCAATAGCAAGAGATAGAAAAAGTAAAGTAATTGTAGACAACGTAAAATACTTGGGAGGCTACCTACCAAGACAAACCCAAAAACCATATGAACACAATTACAAAACACTTTTCATACAAATAAAGTAAGATTAAACAACTGGAAAAATATCAATTGCTCATGGATAGGCTGAGCCAATATAATAAAAATAACAATTCTACCTAAATTAATTTACTTATACAGTGCCATATCAATCAAACTACCAAAAAATCATTTTATAGTTAGAAAAAATCATAACAAAATTCATTGGGAAGAAAAAAAGGTCAAGAGTGTCAAGTGAATTAATTCAAACAAATGTGAAAAAAAGGTGGCCTAGCCATACCAGATCTCAAACTGTATTATAAAGTGGTAATCATCAAAACTATCTGGCACTGGATTGGTGGATCATGGAAAAGATTAAGAACACAAGACGCAGTAATAAATGACTATAGTAATCTAGTGTTCCATAAACTCAAGGACTTCAGCTTTTGGGACATAAACTCACTATTCAGCAAAAACTACTGGGAAAACTGGAAAGCAGTTTGGTAGAAAAACTAGGTAAAGAGTAATATCTTAGACTGTATATCAAGATAAGATCAAAATGATTACATGGTTTAAACATAAAGGGTGATACCACAAGCAAATTGGGAGAGTAAAGAATAGTTCACTTGTCAGAATTATGGAGAAGACTTTATGACCAAATAAGAGATAGAGAACATTATGAAATGTAAAATGGATAATTTTGATTACATTAAAGAAACACTTTTGCACAAACTAAATCAAATGCAACCAAGATTAGAAGGAAAGCAGAAAGAAGGGAAACAATTTTGACAGAAAGTATTTCTGATAAAAGTTTAATGTCTCAATTATATAGAGAACTGAGTCAAATTTATAATAAACGTCTTTCCCTAACTGTTAAATGGTCAAAGGATATGAAGAGGTAGTTTTCAGAATGAAAAAATCAAAGCTATCTATAATCATATGAAAAAATGCTCTAAATCACTATTGATCAGAGAAATGTAAAGTAAAACAACTCTGAAGTACCACCTCACACCTATCAGATTAACTAAAATGGCAGAAAGGAAAATAACAAATGTTAGAGGGGATATGGGAAATTTGGGAAACAGTGCACTATTACCACTGGAGTTGTGAACTGATCCAACCATTCTGAGGAGCAATTTAGAACTATACTCAAAGGTCTATAAAACTGTGCAAACTCTTTGATCAGCAACATAAAAAAGAGAGAGAAAAATGATAAAGAATCTCTTTATGCAAAAATATTTATTGCAGCTCTTTTTGTAGTGGCAAAGAATTAGAAAGTGAGAGGATGCCCATTAATTGGGGAATGGCTGAACAAATTGTGATATATGATTGAAAGAAATGATGAGCAGGCAGATTTCAGAAGAACCTGGAAACAATTACATGAGCATTGTATATAGTAATAGCAACACTGTATGATGATTAACTCTCCATGACTTAGGTATTCTCAGCAATATAATGAACCAAGACAATTTCAAAGGACTCATGATGAAAAATGCTACCCACCTCCAGAGAAAGTACTGATGGAATCTGAATGCAGATTGAAGCATACTATTTTTCACTTTCTGTATTTTTTTCATGTATTGGGTCTGTGTTTTCTTTTAAAACCTGTCTAACACGGAAATATAGTTTGCAAGTTTGAACATGTATCATCTACATCAAATTGCTTACTACCTCATGGAGGGAGAGTGGATGGAGAGAAAAGAGAAAATTTGGAACTCAAAATTTAAAAAAAAATGTTAAAAATTGTCTTTACATGAAACTAGGGACAAATAGAATATTATTTTAAAAGACTAAACTTTAAAAAGGTAAAATCTTAAATTTTAAAGCATACAAGTTTAAAAAGTCAATTTCACAAGTACAGTATGGGGTAGACAGAGGTTGATAGTTATCAACCCGTCTGTAAAGTATCTGGGGGTTTTAGTGGGCTGCAAGTCGAATATGAGTCAACAAAAGAATTAATTAAATATTAGTCTAAGTTATGAGGAATAATATTCAACACTAAGTAAGTCTTTTTGCAAATAATTATGAAGCAATTTGTTGAAGGAGACAGGAGAGGATGAAATCAAAGGAATCTATAGAGAGGTTGACCTTGGTGAGAAGAGTAATTTTTCATTGGAGACACAGAAGAAAAGGGGGATGTTGTTTAGGCATTTTAATTTCTTTTCTCAATGAAGTATGGGAAAATATTCTCAGCTGATTCAGGATGTGTGAAGGAGGTGGTGCTGGCAGTTCAACAAGAGAAGCAAAAGAATTGGGCCAATTTTTATAGGGAACACCAAAGACAATCAATTGCAGGATGGGAAGGAGTTATAGTGAGTCTGATTTGGCTACAGTGTTGAGTTCTAGGTGCCATATTTTAGGGAAAACTTTGAAAAACTGGAGGAAGAGGGTGATCAGGATAGTTAGGGGCTGATTATGATAATTATTTATTATAATTATGAATATGATGAGCTTGGAGAAAATAAAATAAATGGAGGGCATAGTTCATGTCTGTAAATACTTAGAGGGCCATCATGTGGAAGACAACTCCAGAGGGAAGAACGAGGCTCAGTAGAAGGAAGCTAGAGAGGGCCAGATTTAGAGTTGATGTAAGACCAAACTTCTTAGCAAAGAAAGTTTTCTCAGAGTAGACTGGGATGCCTTGAAAAATAAGAGGTTTTCCCTCCCTGGAGAATGTCAAGTAGAGGTGATGTGAACAATTTTTGAGTAATTATAAAGGAGAATTTTGTTCAGTTTTGACAGCCTTTCTGGTCCTTTTCAATCTTGAGATTCCATGATTCTGAAAGTATGGGTTCAGAGTAAAGATAGGAAGATGGAAAGAGCACACAGTGAATATTTTCATTTCTGGTCACTATGGAGATAGTGTACTGGACATGGAGTCATCATCATCATCACCATCACCAGTCATTCCCAGGGCTTTTTTCAGGGGATTAGTCTAGCACCTGTTCTTATCCATGGACTGCTCACCTGCTTAGGGTATCCATTCCAGATTGTCTCTGGCTGGCCAAACCAGGTTTCCTGTAAAAAACAATGGACATATTTTAGACACTGCTTTCAGAATAACTAGTACCTACAAGTAATGGTTCCTTCCCATAGCTTTGAACTTTCTCCTAGGGAACTCTAAGTACTCTGTAGAAATGATTGCACTGTCACCTTACACCATGTCCTATCCTTTTTCTGGCTGCCTCCTCCCCAGGTTCAGGACAAGTCAGAATCAGATTTAGGAGGTATATGAGAGATTTGGGAGGTTAGATGAGAGACGACCCTTTGTTCCTTTCTATATCCCTTTAGATCATTAATACCTGGTCTTTCTGTTAGCTAGGGAATGTGGGCTGGGTTGGAGAGGTCTGTCAAACTATGGAACTTCCAAATGATTAGAACATTTAACTAGTTTTTCTGTTTTTTTTTTTTTAAGTTTAAAAGTTTTAGCAGTGTAATATGGCAGCCTGTTGAGGGCCAGGGTGGAGTGCGGTTGACAAGATCAGGATAGACCTTCAGGGAAACTGTTCTTTGAGACTGTGCTCATTGTCATCCAGAATGGCTTTCCATGCCTCCAGGTGTTGCTGTCCCCATGAGACAAACAAGAGAATTACAGAAAACAGGGATATGTAAAATAGATGCCCTCTAGGCTCCCAGTCTGATTTAATTAGTCTAGGTTGGAGACAAGCAGAATGTCACGCTTCTGTCTTTAAATACCTGTACCCTCAGATCAATAGAGGGAGTTGGTCTTTCTTCTCCCACCTCCCCTGGCTTTCTTCTTCACCACATCGCTGAGCTGTGTAGGGACGCAGGCCTTCCGCTACATCTGGTACCCGAACAGGGACATGATCCAGGAAAGGGACTTATCTTTCAGTGATAGTGGGCCCCTTGGAAAGGAGTCCCAAATTGTGACAAGGCAACTAAGGTAAGGGGAAGCCTCGAAGAACCCCCTGGGGAGGCATTTCACTTTGTCCGAGGTTCATGCAGGCACAGTAAAATCTCAGCAATGGGGAGAGCTTACTGTGTTAACAGAATCAGAAGGTAGATTCTGTTCATAAGAGGTTAACAATGGGTCAGATACTTTTCAAGGGCAGAAACGCTCAGGTAGAGGCAATTGCGGAAAAGGAGGAAGGGGAAGAAGAGGTGGATTCCTGGTCAAAGGAAGCCTCAGCACCCCTGGAACCCTTGACTCCCACAGAATCGCTGCCATTCTATACTCCTCCAGAAACCCCAGATCCCATTAACCCAGGAGGGGTTTCAAGAGAACTCACCCCTCTGGATTTTAAATTTTTACAGGAATTAAAACAAGGGCCAATCAATTATGGACACTCAGTCTCTTCTAGACAGCATTTCTCAGACAACCCTATGCCCCACTGATTGGTGTAATTTAGATAAAACCACACTTGAAGGAGATTACTTAATGTGGAAATTTGAATTTCACAAAGTATGTTTGGAACAAAGTGAAAGAAATCAAGCCATAGGTTTAATTTGTGCAGAGGATTTCTGACAATATTTTCTCGGTCTTTTGAATTCTTGTTGTTTGTATATGTATTCTGTCTCTGTGTTCTGTGTGAGTGTTTGTGTGTTAATCTCTTTCCCATGTTTTCTCTTTCCTTCCGCCTCATCCCTTCTCTCTGATGATTGCAGCATCAGGGAGGAGTATGGAAGAAAGAGAAACTAAGCTGAGACCTTCATCCCTTACTCCAAAAGATCTTGGGTCCCATCCCATACACGACTGTCAGAGCCTATTTCAGAGGGAAATAGACAAGCAGACAGCTTGCTCACACTGACAAGTTTTAGAAGCATAGCATTCCTACAACCAATTTCATCAGTCCACTTCCATGCTTCACAGGCAATTTCATACTATTAGAGATCAAGCAAGAAGCACTGTAGTAACGTCTTGTCCACATTGCATTCCATTTTTGTCAGCTCCATCAAATATATCCATCAATCTTAGAGGATGCAATCCTCTTGAAATATGGCAAAGGGATGTCACACATGTCACAGAATTTGGAAGGAATAAATAGCTTCATGTGACTAGACACATATTCAGGTCATACTTTTGCCACCCCACTGACTGGGGAATCAACAAAATTTATTATCAATCATCTGTTTAGGTGTTTTGCAACTCTAGGTATTCCACAAATTATAAAAACAGATAATGGTCCGGCTTGTACTAGTCAAGCTAGTTCTGTCTGTTATACAGAATACAGCATAGAACTGGCATCCCATATAATCCTACTTGTCAAGCCATTGAAGAATGTCACAATCATGACATAAAAACTGTCCTCAAAACAAAAGAAAGGGGGAGAAGGCAAAAGAATGAGGAGAAGAGTTGACATGGTGTTGTATACCTGACACCAGATAGAGGCTTATGTCTGCTCAAAAATTTCAAAAAGGCAAAACACACCTCACTGATTGGAAAAAAAGTGAAGGTGAAATGGAACAACACAAAAGACAGGCCCTGGGTTAACATGGGGCCGAGGGTATGTTTGTATTTCCACGGAAAATGGTGAAGAAACGATCTGGATACTGGAAAGAAACATTTGACCTCTGCCATACATTGTCGAGGAAAAGAGGAAAGAAAAACAAAAACCAAGACCACAACAAGCCTGTCATGGGACTGACAGGACAATGAAGACACTCATTTTGTTTCTGGGCACCCTCCAGCTGACCTCTGCAGCAGAAGGAAGATTGAGAGGAAGATAGATGAACTTTTTGTACATAATCTGCCTTGAGTTACGAGTGGTGAAATGGGGAGGAAAGACAGAGGAGGTAATTATGGTAGCATATGGGTCTAAAGTTATTGGGAAACAAATTGATATAGATAGAATTTTTGCTTATATGATTAG
>CM053773.1:208074823-208092362 GCA_028658325.1 Potorous gilbertii | reverse complement strand
TCAAAAAGAACTATTTAACTTGGAGAGAAGGGGATGGTTTCAGGAGATGTTACGGAAACAGACTAGACTTGGCAACTGATTGAATATGGAGATGAGGTATTGGGAATGACTCATAGGGAGAAAACCATGTCTATAGAACACAGAATGGTCAAAGGTATGAATGACTTTAGAGATCATCCTATCATTTCTCAGATAAAACAACTAAGGCTCCAAAAAGGGTCAAATGACTTGACAGGTCACAAAGCAAGTCAGCAGCAGAGCTTGTATTGGAACTCAGCTCTAGTGAATTCTTAATCCTCTCTGAGGTTAAAGGTTGGTAGAACTTGATTCTCAGAGTATCCCCCTCCATAGAGGAAACAGGAACACAGAGAGCAGGTGTTTGAGGGCACACTTTTTTATTCAAGGACCACTGAACATCAGAGACTGCCCTATTGAAGGGTATGGAGACTTAAATCTCCCAGCATCCTTAATGGTATTCTAACCTGGAGCCTGCTCACCTCTTTGGGATTCTTACTCTGGGTCTGGAAAAATGACTCCAGGATTGGGTTGGGAGTAACCTTGATCCTGATGGGGTCACGCACACCCAGGGCTTTGCTCAAGGACAGCCCTATGAACCTGTGAGAGGAAACAGGAGGAGCTGAGGACACAGGAATTCTCCTATTTATGGCCCTTTGGGAGCTTTCTGCCAAATCTTGCCCACCAACTGATCCACTATAGCCAATTTGGCATGGCCTGTGGGAGATGGGGCATGGGAGGAGGATGTATGAAGGGGAAGGGGATGCAAATTGGATGCTTAACCTAGAGGAAAAGATCATATATTTTCCTTGTGGAAAGAGATGCAGGGCTGTCAGGAAAGGGGACAGGAATATCCCTTTCAGGGGATTAGATAAGTTGCCCAAGATTCAGGGCCACAAAGAGCAAATGTTCTCCCCACTGAAATTCATGAAATATTTGGTAAAGACCTATTGTGCCACCAACAGAGCTAGGGGGAGATATGGATTTTAAGATATCCTTGCCTTTGATAAGTTTGTGACCTGATAGGTTAATAAGGCACCCATATATACTGGATTTTTAGCAAAGATATTTGATGGAAAGGTTTTTTTTCATAGTAAAGTTTTCTAAAAACAAAAGGCATCAACAAAATTTTAATTGTTTTTGAAAGGGGGTAAGGGAAAACCCTTCACAACTAACTCACCTCTCAGTGCCGTATCTAATGACTACGAAGACAAATGTCAAGGGAATGGCAGCCAGCAGATCTTTGGGGTGAGGGTATGTGAGGCCATCTGAATCTTCCATGTCAGCCCATGTGTACTGAGGGGGCATCCAGTACTCATCCTTCCAAAATGACTTGTACAGGGTGGCCAGCATCCTGAGGGTAATTTACCAATTATCTCATGAGGCAAGGCAAAACATATTAATAGAGTCAGCGCACCCAGATAATCAGTTTTAGAAACAGCATGTCACAGCCGTAAGAGACCTTAAGGAAGTCTAACCACTTAACCTTAACCACAGATAGAGAAACTGAAGCTCCAAAATAGGAGAAGATTTACCTAAGGTCACATGGTGAGTCAATGACGGAGCTGAGCCCGGAACTCAGGTCTTCTACTTCCTTGTCCACGGCTATTTCCACTGCATTTGCCACCCAGAGGTCCTTGGAGTTGGGGGGTTAGGGTGTGGGTGAGAATCCATTGCTGGGAAGTTCTCATCTAACATACTGGCTGCTGCCTAAATCTTTCTTGGCATAAGAGACCCAGGTGTCCCAGTTTGTCTAGCACCTACTTAAAATAGCTTAACTCAGCCCAGTACTGTTTATGATATGTTTATGGATTGTCAAGGTGGCAGAGGTTCCCAAGGAGGGAAACAGATCCTAGAAGCAAAGAAATGGCAGGGCCCATAGAATCGAGAATGCCAGAGGTGGCAGCTCTTAGTGAATGTCAGAGCTACAAGGGTCCTTAGACCAAAAGGGAGAATGACAGAGATGGGATAACGATCAGTTTCAAGCAAGAAGAGTGATCTCCCCATCACTGAAAGTATTCGAGAAGAGGTTGTGTGATGACTCCTGTTGGTGCCAGTGTAAGAAAGGATTCTTGCTTCAGGTGAGAGTGGTATTAGACCTGTCTCAGGGCCTGTCCAGCTGTGTCATTCTAAACATCCTCTAGAAGAGCTTCCCTTGGCTCCCTCCCTTTCCCCCATCTTCACCAATGACCCCTCCCCAGGCTGCTAGTGAGGAGTGCTTGGGACATAGACTCTGAAACTTCACCTCTCTGAGTTCAGGAAGACCTCAAAGGGGCCTTCTTGCCCTGAATGTCCTTCTGCCCCTAAACAGCAGTGGCTAGTGAGAGTGGCTGCCCACTGAGAGGCCAGGCCATTATCCTATTTCCAGAGAAAGACCCTGACTCTCCTTACCTGGGGGCACTGTCCCTCCCTATATACCATATATCTTGTCTACCCTGGGCTGAAAGCATCACCCAAAAGAGAATATAAATTCCTTGGGGGCCAAGAGCCAGTTTGTTTTTTACTTTGTTTTGTCCTTTTGCCTACTCCTAACTCAGTACCTGGCATCTCATTCTCACTGATTGAGAATCTCAGACATGAAAGGTGTCCCTGAGACTACATAATGCAACCATGCATGAACAAGCAAATCAATAGAGACGAGTCCTTGCTTCAGCTGACTCAACAAAGGACCTGAGCCACATTTCCTTTTGAAGACCTTAAAAGAAAGGGAACCCATTACCTCCAGTGGGAGCCAATTCTATTTTTTCATACCTCTTATTGTTAAGAACATTTTCTTCAAGGAAACAATTCCAAAGATTAGGAAAAATGAATTTGTTTGAAGGAAACATTTATGAAGGACCTATTAGATACTAGATGTTATGCTACGTGTGGACAGCTGGGTGGCCCCACAGAGCATATAGCGCAGAGCCTGGAGTCAAGAAGACAATCTTCCTGAGTTCAAATCCAGCCTCATACACTTACTAGCTGTGTGACCCTGGACAAGTCATTTAACCTTGTTTGTCTCAGTTTCCCTTTCTGTAAAGTGAGCTGGAGAAGGAAATGGCCAACTACTGCAGTATCTTTGCTTAATAGCTAAGGTTACCCTTGGGAAGATGTAGGTTCAGATTAGCTGTGTGACCCTGGGCAACCTCACTTAACAGCTCTATGCCTCCTTTTCCTCTTCCGCAAAATGGGCAATAACAATGACTAGAGGTGTTAGCCCAGTACTCTTCAAAAAAAGCCCTGTTACATTCACTATCATCTATGGCCTGAATTTATCTTCTGTGGCTTCTTGATCCTGATTTTCTTCCAAGTTTTTCTTTGGGCAGCCTAGGGCCTTGGGGACACTCTAGGAGGGTCAGATTAATAGATGGGGGAAAGAGAGGAAAGGACACAAGCACTTATTAAGCACCTACTGTATACTAGGCCTTGTGCTAAGCATTTTACGCATTTATCAGTTGATCTCAAGTCAGTCAGTTTCTTTCACACCAAATCTTGACAAACTAACTTGGGCAGGAGCCTCCTGTGAGCCCTTTGTGAGACACCAAACCTCTTTGTCTAGGGACATTCTGTAGTGTCTAATACCAGTAATCATAGTTAGTGTTTAAGGTAGGCAAAGTGCTTTACAAATCTCAGTTGATCTTAGCAATCTTGGGAAGTAGATATTATTGCCCTCATTTTATAGATGAGGAAACTGAGGTATCAAGAAGTTAAAATAACTTGCCCAGGATCCCATAAGCTAGTGTCTGAGGCTACATTTGAAGTCAGGTTTTCCTGAATGCAGGTGCATTGCTCTATCCAATTCATCATGTATCTGCCTCAATTAAGAATCAACACTTTATTAAGTGCCTACCATGTGCCTGGCACTGTGCAGTTCCTTCTCTCTTAACTAGTCTTCACCTTTTCCTGGGGAGCAGATGTTTCACCTGGTTCTCCCTGAAGGAATAGTTAGAAATTGGGGAGGTGTGTCTTGGGATATGCTGAGCTAACCAAAAATAACTCCTGTCAGCGGACAACTGAGGCTCCCTTGGTGCATACTTAGCAATGTTACCAGCCCTAGGGACCTTCCTTAGGTGTAGGGGCAAAATAGGAGACACACACACACACACACACACACACACACACACACACACACGGAGGGAGAGAGAGACAGAGAGAGAGAGAGAGAGAGAGACCAAGAGACAGAGAGAGAAAAGAGATACACACAGAGAGACACAGCGATAATGAGAGAAATAGAGAGAGACACAGAGAGACAGAGACAGAGAGAGAGGCAGAGAGATAGAGACAGAGAGAGATAGACACACACCGAGAGAAAGATGGCTGACTGGCCTGCCACAAGACAAGAGTAGAGAGGAGACTAAGAGTTAGACTTCTCCCTGAAACCAAGTCAAGAAGCATTCATTAAGTACCTTTTATGTGCCAGGCATTGTGCTAAGAACTGGGGATACAAAGAAAGACAAAAGACAGCCCAGCTCACAAGGAGCTCCCAGTCTAATGCCAGCAAACAATTATTCACAGATGAGATATAGACAGGACCAGTTGGAGATCATCTCAGAGGGAAGACACCAGAATTAACAGGGATTGGGAAAGATTTCTTGCAGAAGGTAGGGGTATCGCTGAGATTTAAAGGAGAACAGGGAAGTCAGGAGGTAGCATTGAGAGAGGGAATTTCAGGGAAGGGGCACCAGGTAAAAATTCCTGGGGCTGGAAGATGGAATGTCTTATTGGAGGCAACAATGGAGAAATACTTCTCACTCTCACCAGATGTGGATAATATCCAAGAATTTTCAGAGGAAGACAGATATCATTTTAGAGAGGAGTCTTCAAGAGACAAAGGCTACTTCACATCACTAGGTTCTCTGCCAAGCAACCTGCAACCTCAGGCATATAAACATGCAATGGAAAATATCAGAAGTGCCAAGAACATCATCAGAAAACTCTTGTACCAACTCTATGAAACAACTGATTTGACTTATTAAAGCAAGCAAGGTTCTGAGGGTCGGCAGAATTACCATAAGGCCCTACTTGGGATGTGGATCAAGAGTAATAAGAACCAGTTTGAAGACATGGATGGTGATACACAGCTCCTGGAAATCTGGACGCTAAGTAAGTCCTGTAGCATTGCCCTGAAATTACAATCAGCCTTCATGGACTTCATGCCTAAAGTCCAAGGTCTCCTAAGTAGCCTTCAAGACAAGCTCCAACAGGCTTGTTATGATATCCAGGAACTTCATACCACCTTTTCCCTAAGTAATGGGTTTGAAGGTCTAGAAAATTATCATCTGACTCAGAGCCAGTTTAAGTTGACCCAAGCCCAGGAAAATATAGAAGAATTGTTTTGTTTCTTAGAAGGTAGTATTCCTTCTGGTTCGATTGTAAGACCACTTTTTCCCCTTCAATATTCTTATATTGTGTTATAGAATCAGGCTGATAATTTCAGATTCCTGGCAAGCAATCTTGTGCTAGTTCATAGTTAATAACGGCACTCTGTATGTATTTCAGATTATGCAAATAAAGTTGCATTTAAAATTAAAAAAAAAAAAGAGGAAAAACAAGAAGGTTAGCATCTCTGGGTCCTGTAGGATGTTGAAAGAAGACTGGAAAGGTGGGAGTGGGGGTAAGGTTCTAAAGGACTTTAAAAGCTGAACACAGGATTTTAGATTTGATCCTGGAGGTGCTAGGGAGGCAGTGGAGTTTATTGAACAGGCTGAAGTAGGAGCTGTGTGACATGGTCAGATCTGGGCTCTAGGAAAGGGTAAACTGAGGCAAGAAGAATGACCAGAAGCCATGAAATAATCTCAGCATGCAGTGACGATGGTGTGCACCAGGTTCATTATAGAAACTAGGAGAGAAACAAGGAGAGAAGCTTTTGATGAGTGCTTGGATATGAAACGTGAGAGAGGGTGGGGAGATGAGGATGGCACCTAAGTAGCTGAAGCCAGGTGACTAGGAGGTTGCTGGTACCCTCAACAGTAGAAAAGAAAGTGGGAAAAGGGAATGGTTTGGGGTAAAATATGATGAGTTCGGTTTTGGATGCATTACCAGAAAGCCTCCCTTGTGAGGATGAGTATGCATCACTGACGGAACAGACCTTTAAAGACTCCAATTATCCCCTACACTTCTGCAGGACTAGTCTGTACAAGAACGATTTGGGCAAAGGGTAGGAGGGATTGAGCTGGGGAGGGGGAGGTGCATGCAGGAGAGACTACTTACCTGCAACACAGACAGATGTTGAAACAGAGGCTTCTAGAGGCTCACCTGTTTCTGCTCCTGCAGAGGTTTTGCGTGTCTGACACCAAGTCTTTTGATTGCAACTTACCCTCCCTGTTCTTTAAGCAGCAGATTTAGCCTAATAAATCACAAAAGAGTTGCTTCCCACCCAGAGGTGGGGTTCAGAGGAGGGAAAGGCTAGGGTGGGGCTTGGGGTGGGAGGAAGGAGGTGGAGGTCGATGTGGAGGCCTTTGGGATGGGAGCTAGTCAGTCCTTCAATAAGTATTTATTAAGTGCTTACTATGTGCCAACCAATTGTGCCATGCCCTGGGCACACAAAGAAAGGCAAAATAGTCCCTGCCCTCAAGGAGATAGTCTAATGAGGGTGGGAAGGTACATATACATCACTACGTGCAAAGAAGGTATGGACAGAATAAACTATAGATAATTACCAGAGTGAGGGGAGATGGCTGGGATCTCCTGGAGGGGTCTGGGGACTCTGGAACTATAGGGTCTGGGAAAAGAATGGCAGACAAGGGCATGAACCAGTGGGGCAGGAAGCAGGGCTGGGATTGATTTAGAGGTGAGGTTTACAATGTACAGGGAAATATTTGATAATGGTCATAGTTTGACATCAAAAATTAGTTTGACTTCAAAAAATTTTTTTGCCATGGTTTACGTTAAATTTGATTTTGACTTCTGCATATGCAAAAGATGCCCTTTCAATGTCACAGCTTCCATTACTAATAGGAAGTAAGATGAGTACATCCCATGGTCTATCCTTCAGGTCTAGTCCTGTAACTAACTGTGGTGTCTAGTAAAGTACTACCCAGTAGGATCTCAATAAATGTGTACTCTGTCTTTCAAAGAGATGATCCCATTTTGTTCTTAGAGAATGGAAATACAAAATAACAGTTGCTATTTTAAGTACTTCCTTCAATTCAGAGTAGCAATAAAAAGACCATCCATATTTATGAAATCAGTTTTCATTTTAAGGAAAATTAGTTTTTGGTAATTTCTAGAATTTTAGTAAATCCTTAATGATTTTGGCAGGTGAAAAATCTTAAAAACTACAACAACTTAGAGATCAAATGAGCTGAGTATAGTTTGCATGCTCTTAAGGACTGGGCTTATTGGCTAGTCCACCATTACATTTAAGTAGTAATTTTGAAATGATTGTTGGTGCAGAGAGGGCGATTTGCTTTTTGGCTGCCCACCTATGAGTCAATACACAGAGAAAAATTTAATTCACATTCCAATGATAGAAGAAACGTCTTCCTGGTTATGGTAGTTTTGAATTTCTACTGCTACTTCTTGTTTTTTTCATTCAACTGAACTAGGCATTACCTAAATGACAAGTTTAATTTTGTGAATCGATATTTTTAAAGATGAACGAGTCCTTTGGATCTATAGATTGACCTTTTCGATGCCCCCCAAAACTAAACTCTATTTATATTTGCTGTTTAGTCGTGTCCAACTCTTTGTGACTCCATTTGGAATTTTCTTGTTGAAGGTACTGGAGTGGTCTTTCATTTCCTTCTCCAGCTCATTTTACAGATGAGAAAACTAAGGCAAACAGTTTTATTAAGTGACTTGACCAGGGTCACACAGCTAGTAAGTGTCTGAGGCGGTATTTGAACTCAGCCCCAGGGCTATTGTCTATCCATTGCAGAATACATCTCTCTCTCTGTCTGTCTGTCTCTGTCTCTGTCTGTCTCTTTCTCTCTCCTCCCGCCCACCCCCCCCCCCGTGCCTCTATCTCTCTCTGTGTCTCTCTGTCCCTGTCTCTCTGTCTGTCTCATATCTTATATACACATATATATTTGGCTCTAGTCAAAACATTTACTTTAGCACTTTCTTCAGCAGCCTCACGTACAGATCAGTGGATTGATTCCCTCTTTCTTTTTCTGAGTGGACCATATTGTGGATTCATTAACATTAAACTCATGGCCAAGAGCTCTATCTTTCAGGCCTGAATGAAGCTTATCTAACACATGGTTTTACCCTAAGGCACATCACAGCCTTCTGGTGCTTAGAGACACTAGATAGCACTTCAGCACTACACTTGGGGCCATTTTGAACAGCAAAATCACCCACAGAATGTACAAAAACACAAAAGTGGCTCTACATAGATCATGAAGAGGATACTTGTTTACTGCATTCAAATCAAAACAAGGTAGATGTCTGTGGGAAGCCAAAAGCTATCTGGACTACCCCATCGCAGCAAACATCCAGCCTTGCGACATGCCACCCTGGATCTGGAACATTCCTCGGTTATCTTAATCTTTACTGCCCCTCCTTGCTTCTACCCTCTGGAAACCCCCTCCTTCCTCTAGTATGACTATAATTACTGCTGCTCTGCCCTTCAATAAACGAGACTTGATCAGAAAGCCTTTCTTGTCTCCATTCTCCGCGTCTCCTGTCCCCTGCCCCCTCTTTTCTTCCTCCAGGTCCCCGTTTTTGTCCCGCGGGCCGGGACAGATGTCCCCTTACTCTGCCTCAGCTGAGAATTTGTGCCTAGGGTGACTCAAATTTTTCACTGCTCTTCCCTTGTCTGCAAACACACACACACACACACACACACACACACAGGTATAGGTATAGGTATATGTATATGTATATAGGTGTATATATGTATATTATATATATATATGTATGTATATGGTTACCTCAAGGACCTTTTGAATGTAATGGTGAGAAGGTAGTCCTTTGGGAATGAAACCTTTTGTGAACTATGAGAATAGCTTAGTGTGCTCAAGTTAGCCCAGAGAGTGGGTGTCCAAAGGCATTATGTGAGAGGTATGTGATGATGCAGTGTGTCTTGGTTAGCCACATGCCTGTTACATAAGTATCTTTAATGTGAGTGATATTAAATACTTTTAGCTTGGAGAGCCTTGATGACTATCAAATCCAATGAACCCCTTAATTACTCACATTTATTGTTTGATTAAACATGTGACCAAGGGGGAAGGGGTTATGCATTTGGGATTTTACTGAATCTTTGGACAATAACTAAAAAACATTTAATACCTTTGTATATGGTAAAAATTAAAGAAAATTAACTTTTAAAGATTATTAAAGGCTTTCTCGGGCATAAAATTTCCATTCTAGACTCTCAAAGAGTGAGACTTCCAGAAAGCTTGCTGGAAAAGTCTTCACCAGGTACTCCCAGACCACTTGCCCTGGTGCGTCAAATGATTATCCATGATGAATTCTTAGGCTTTAGGTTAAAAGATGTTTCTTTCCCTGCAGAAGCTAGGATTAAAATAGAGGGGCAGATTGCTTGTGCAGATAAGTTCTTTCCCAACAGAGAAAGAGGCCCAGAACAGCACAATCTCTACAGCCTTGGAAATTTTGCTAATCTTAACTCCTGATACTTTGTAAAGGTTAACCATGGTACTGATGGCTTATGGGATGCATTTCCCATGAAAAGTACCGATATCCGTTGGGAGAAAGGGGTCAGGGAGGAGCTGGAAACTAATCTTACACAGGATTGTGTAAACCCAAACAAGCTCGAAAGATGGCTATTTTATAAAGGTCATATTGTTTGAAAGTGTAGAGTTGCGGGTACTGGTAAGTGTGCCTTAATTTAATTGCAAACACTGAAACTTTTTGCATGATGATTCATAGTACATACAGTTAATGAAGATAATGAAGCCACCCCACTCCCACCCCCACAAGTGATGGACTCACATTGCACAATGAGAACACGTATTTTTAGACATATCCAATGAAGAAGCATGTTTTGCTTGGCTATCTATATGTTACAAGGATTTTTTAGTTTTAATAATTTTTTGTTGATACATTTAGTTTTTAAAACATTACAATAGTTTTCTCCACTATCTTTCATCTTCCCCTCCCCTCCCCCATAATAAATAGTTTTTGTTGGGACAAAAAGAAAAGGAAAAGGAAAAAATTCACTATAACCGATTGGAGAAGTCTGAAAATAACATGTAACCCACAGTACTTGTGGATCTCCTGTCTCTGCAGAGAGGCTGGATGGGATGTCTTCTCATATTTCTTCTTCTGAGCTATGCTTACTCTTTGCAATTTTACAACATTCACTTTTTCTTTTTTAACCAGTGGGGATGGTAACAGGAAGTGTATGTGTGGGGTGACAATTAGTAGAGTTCCTCCCCTCAACCTTTTTCTAAAAAAAATTCAAAAGAATAGAAGGAAGGCCAGACTATCAGGGTGTTACTTTCCTTATAGAATTTGTTACATACGTGAAAACCAAACTATACATAATAAAGATTTAGAGTTTCTTGTACAATTTCTTTTTTTCTTAGAAGGCAGATAGACAATTAGGTGGTACAGTATAGATTGCTGAGTCTGGAGTCAGAAACACCTGAACTGTGTGAACCTGGGTAGGTTACTTAATCACTATCTGCCTTTGTTTCCTCAACTCGTAAAATGGGGTTAATAATAGCTCCTACCTCACAGAGCTGTTGGGAAGATTAAGTGAGATTTGTAAAGCACTGAGCACAGCATCTGGTACATAGTAGGTACTTAAAGAATGTTTATTCCCTCCCTCTGGTTCTATAACGTACATGAAAATGCTCAGACTACTTGGTATTAATTTCAGGATTAAAATAAGGGAAAACAATTATTAAAAGAAAAAAAAACCTGTTTGAGCTGGAGCTTCAATGATGATAAATTCAGTGGGTAGATGTTAAATTCTTTCTCTCTCTGACTCATCTCCTAACTTTTATTATTCTGTGACCTTAGAGTTCAGCTCCCTTGCAATTCCATCCATCCATCCATCCATTCCATTAGTCAGGTACTCTATCTCTTCTCAACTTTGCTTTTGCTCTCTGGGAAGAAGGTATCCACCCACCACCCCTCTCTCTTAGACACCTGCTAGATGATTGCCGCTAAATTTTAACCTCTCCCCTGGCTAGCTTCACTGATAAGATTATGATCACATCTGTTACCTTGACGTCCCCTTCCCCAGAACACTGGTGGAGTTGGCTGTCTAACTTGGAAGAATGGTTTGGACCGATTCTTACAATCGATGATAAGGAAGAAGTTTCCCATATGTACATGTAGACATTTATAAAGACCACAAAGACATACCAAATCACTCTCTCTTGAGAAACAATTTCTGATCCTTTAAAGGACAGCATGGGGGATGGATTGAATTGAAGGGAGGGAGAGGATATTGCAGGGGAAAAAAATTTCTTTACCTGTATCCAAAATCAGCTTTTTCTGCTTTCCCATTGACTGTATTGCTTTAAGTTTTGTATGGTTTTTGTTGCTGTTGTTTTGTTGCTCAGTTATGTCTAACTCTTTGCGATCCCATGGACCACAGCACACCAGTCCCTTCTATCCTCCATTGTCTCTCAAAGTCTGTCCAAGTTCATGTTTGTTATTAACATGGCACCATCTATCTATCCATCTTATCTGCTGCCATCCTATTTTCCTTTTCCAATATCTTCTCATTTTGTGGCCAAAGTGTTTAAGCTTCAGCTTGAAAAATATACCTCTATTGTGGGCATCCACCCATTCATACAGTGAAAAGTATTTTAAGGTCTCTATTTTTGTCCAGATCAAATGATTCTTGTTTTGAAACTGTTTCTCTGGTAATCTTTATGTACCAGTTTCATTTATGTAAGAAAGCACAAGCTTCATGCCTACAGTTGATGTACTTGTATGATACTGGCCTCACTTGGAACAGAGCTATTCTCACCAGAGATGCTCTATTTCACAGATTGGAGGCTCCTTCCATCTTGCCAATGAACATTGCATTTCTACCTCCTTGAATGATGAGGGACCTGGTCTCTCTGATCAGCAATACCTAGCTCAAGTCACACACACTGGGAGAATCTGGTCTGAGATCTTGATGACTAGTAGGAATCTGGTATAAGCTTATAAGGGAATAATTTTTGTAACTTTACTGCTGTCCAAGGGAAGTCAACTACCATTAAGCACTATTTATTTACCAGGTACTATATTTAGTTCTGGGGATACAAAGAAAGTAAAAAACAATCCCTGTCCTGAAGGAGCTCAAGTCTAATGAAGAAGAAAATATGCAGATGGTTATGTATAAAAAAGATATATTGTGTACATGCAATACACATGCATATATGCATGCGATGTACATACATGCTCACAATATGTATACACATACACACATGTGTGAATGTATATGTGTATACACACATACATAATAAATTGGGGCAGAGTAGTCTATGATTAAGGAGGAATGGGAAAAGCTTCTTGAAGAAGGCAGGATTTTAGCTGAGACTTGAAGGAAACCAGGGAAGCCAGGAGGCTGGACAAGGACAGAGAAAGAATTCCCTGCATGGTGGTGTTGCGGGGCAGTCAGTGAAAACGTTTGAAGTTGGGAGATGGAGAGTTTTGTTTGAGGAACAGTAAGGAACCAAGGTCACTGAATTGCAGAGGAGCTAGGGTAGGGAGTAAAAGAAGTCTAGAAAGGTAGGAAGGAGATGGTTATGAAAGACTTTATTTATTTAATCTTTATTATTAACTTTTATCATCTTTTAAAAATTCAGTATTACTTTATTTTCATTTCCAAATTTTTTCTTTTTCCCTCCCCATCCATTACTCACGGAGAAGATTAGAAAAAAAGTCCACATCAAATATGTGCAATCATTAAAATCAAATTCCTGTATCAGCCATGCAAAAAAAGAAAAAGAAAGAAATTAAAGAATATGTGCTTCAGTCTGTACTCTGAATCCATCATCTCTCTATCTGGAAGTGGAGAGCATGTGTGATCACAAATGTCCTTCAGAAACATGTTGAGTACAGCATTGATCAGAGTTATTAAATCTTTCAAAGTTGATTAATTTTATAATATTGTTAATATACAATGTATAATTCATGTACCCACATACACTATATACATATACATACATATAATCAGGAGAAATATGTATGTTTCTCCTGATTCTGCTCATTTACTTTGCATCAGTTCATAAATTTCCTCAGGTTTCTCTGAAATCATTTCCTGCATAATTTCATATAACACTATAGTATTCCATCATGTTCACATAACAGAATTTGTTCAGCCATTCCCCAACGGATGGACATCCCCTCAATTTCCAATTCTTTGTCACCAGAAAAGAGCTGCTATAAACATTTTTGTATATATAGGTCCTTTTCCTTTACTTTTTAAAAATCTCTTTTAGGATACAGACCTAGTAGTGGTATTGCTAGATCAAAGGGTATGTGTGATTTTATAGATCTTTGGGTATAGGTCTGATTTGCTCTATATAATGTTTGAATCAGTTCACAACTCCACCAACAGTACATTAATATCTCAATTTTCCCATATCCCATGAACACATTTTTCTTTTTTGTCCTGTTAGTCAATCTATTAGGTATGAAATTCTACCTCAGAATTATTTTAATTTGCATTTCACCCATCAATAGCGATCTAGAGCATTTTCACATGACTATAGCTTTATTTCATCTGAAAACTGACTGTTCATATTTTGTGATTACTTATCAGTTGGAAATGGCTCTTATTTTTATAAATTTGATTAGGTTTGCTAAATATTTGAGAAATGAGGCCTTTATCAGAGACACTTGCTTCAGAATTTTTTCACAGTTACCATTGCTAAATGTATTTCCTCCCATCCTATCAACCCAATTTATTCTATTCTTTCTCTCCTTTTACCTCATCCCTCCCCCAAAATGTTTTGCTTCTGACTATTGCTCCCCCATCTGCCCTCACTTCTATTACCCTCCCCTTCTCTTATGCCTTTCTCCTCCTATTTTACTGTAGAGTAAGTAAAATAGATTGCTATACCCATCTGAGTGTATATAATTCCTTCTTTGAGCCAATTTCAATGAGAGTAAGGTTCACTCATTCCCTTCACCTCCTCCCTCTTCCCCTCCACTGCAAAAGTTTTTTTTTTTGCCTCTTTTATGTGAGATAATTTACCCCATTCTACTTCTCCCTTTCTTTTTCTCCCAGTACATACCTCTCTAATCCCCTAGTCTCATTTTTTTAGATATCATTCCTTCACATTCAACTTGCACCTGTATCCTCTGTCTATATATACTTCTTCTAACTATCCTAATACTGGGAAAAGATTTATGAGTTACAAATATCATTTTCCCATGTAGGAATGTAAACAGTTTAACCTTATTATTAAGTCCCTTATGATTTCCCTTTTCTGTTTATCTTTTTATGCCTCTCTTGAGTCTTGGATTTGAAAGTCAAATTTTTCTACTCAGCTCTGGTCTTTTCCTCAAGAATGTTTCAAATTCCTTTATCTCATTGAATACCCATTTTTAACCCTGAAGGATGATACTGAGTTTTACTGGGTAGGTGATTCTTGGTTGTAATTCTAGCTCCTTTGCTCTCTGGAATATCATATCCCAAGCACTCTGATCCTTTAATGTAGAAGCTACTAAATCTTGTGTTATCCTGATTGTGGCTCTTTGATACTTGAATTGTTTCTTTATGGCTGCTTACAACATTTTTCTCCTTAACCTAGGGACTCTGGAATTTGGCTATAATATTCCTGGCAGTTTTCATTTTGGGATCTATTCCAGGGGGTGATCAGTGGATTCTTTCAACTTCAATTTTACCTCCTGGTTCTAGAATATCAAAACAGTTTTCCTTGATAATTTCTTAAAAGATGATGTCTAGGATTTTTTTTTTTGATCATGGCTTCCAGGTAGTCTAATAACTTTTAAATTATCTTTCCTGGATCTATTTTCCGGGTCAGTTGTTTTTCCAATGAGATATTTCACATTGTCTTCCATTTTTCATTCTTTTGGGGATTTTTGTTTTTAAATTTCTCATAAAGTCATTAGCTTCAATTTGCTCCATTGTAATTTTTGAGGAACTATTTTCTTCAGTGAGGCTTTGTACCTACTTTTTCATTTGGATAATTCTTCTTTTTAAGGCATTCTCTTCTCAGTGGCTTTTTGGACCTCTTTTACCATTTGCCCCAGTCTGTTTTTTTTAAGGTATTATTTTCTTCAGTTGTTGACTCCTTTTCATGATTTTTCTTCCATCACTCTCATTTCCCTTCTGAATTTTTCTCTCCCTCTCTTACTTGATTTACAAAATCCTTTTTGAGTTCTTCCATGTCCTGAGACCAATTCATATTTTTCTTTGGATGCAAGAACTTTTATTTTTCTTGTTTTCTTTTGAGTGTGTGTTTTGATTTTCTTTGTAACTTTCTATAGTCAAGAGCTTCCCCTCACCCCACATTGTTCACTCATTTCCCTAGTCTATTATTTGCCTTTTAATTATTTATTAGAGTGGGGCTCTTCCAGGGTGGAGGGTGCACTGTCCTAAGCTTCATGGGGTTTGTGCAGCTTTTTTCTGGAATACTTCTAGAGACCTGTAAGTTTTCAGTTCTTCAAGGTGGTATGGTCAAAGGAGAGGTATTTACTTCTCTCCTGGCTTGTGCTCTGGTCTATAAGCAACTACAAGCACACTTTTCTGTCTTGGAACTGTGACAAGGGTCCCTGGTTCACTGTGGCCACAAACTTTATAGTACTAGTGCTCCTCTTTGCAACACAACAGAATCCTTCTTCCAGTGCCAGCAAAGACACCTCTTTAACCCTCTTATACCCAATTGTTCAACATTTTTACTATCTGTGACCTGAGAACTCTAGAAGCAGCTGCTGCTAATGTTGATTCAGTTGCATCCCAGGCCTTCTGTTGGTTTGTTGGGCCCCACTCTGTGGTGATGCAGCCTGCACTGAACTGTGATCCACTCTCATTTTGTGTGACAGACCTTTCTGGCCAATCTTCTAAGTTATCTTGGGCTGGAAAATAGTTTTGCTCCATTCCTTTGTGGGTTCTCTTGCTTCAGAATTTGTTCTGAAGTATTATTTAAAGTTTTTTTGAGAGGTTTTGGGGACAGTTTAGGTGAGTGCTGACTTTTCTCTGCCATCTTGGCTCCACTTCCAACCTTATCTCTTTCTAGTGAATTTTCTAGATCTGTTTGTAGGAGTTGGTGGGTGGGCCTCACTATATTGCTTGCTATCACTCCACCCTCTTCACTCTGTCTCTAGTAGAAGAACTTGAAGAGCAAAACATAGAAGTTTATATTTGATTCTGTTTAGCTGTTTCTATTGTGGCTTGGCAACATACTACTATTTCTTTTTTTTCTAGCCAGTTTTACATGAAATACAAGTCTATATCTAAACACAGATACAAGTTGACATGTACCAAGAAAGCTAACCACAGATAGTATGAGGATAAGAATACAAAATTTGCCATTTGCTATTGGTTGTGATCTAGAGAAACTTAAAGACAAGGAGATTCATCCTCCTCATTTGGCAGATAAATCGAGCACAGAGAGGCAAATTCATCCACTTAAGGTAATATGGTGAGGAAGTGTCTAGGTTAGAATTTGATTTCAGAAATTCTTGGCTCCTATGACAAAGTAAGAGCCTAATAAATGTTCTCTTTCTCTCTCTCCCTCTCATGCTCTTCCTTCATGTCTTCTTTCACTTTATCTATTTCCTCCTGTTTTTCTGTAGGCTGCATTTAGTGAAGACTAGTACCTCTGATATGAGAGCCCTTTTCAGGGCTGCTTTCCACTTTTGGTTTCCATTTGATTCACCTAACTCTACTTTTGGCTCCAAGAGCTGTAGCATACACACTGACCATACTCTGGTAAACCATTTCAGCAGATAGTCTAAACCAGGTTGTGAGTTGTGGGTCTCAAACCCTTCAGTAAGCAAGAGGGTGTCTACACCAGGCATGTGAAGACTTCCCCTGGTGGAATGGGCAGATGAGAACAATTTGTTCCAATATTCATGAAGGTAGCTGAAGTAGGTGCTATGGAGCACTATAAATTCAGTTAGATGTGAAAGACACCAAGATCATCCACTGCATCCCGAGCTGTTACTTGTCATCTTAACTTTGTCTTGCCACTGGACTTGGATGACTCTGACTTCTGGAATATCATATTCCATGCCCTTCCATCCCTTAATGTAGAAGCTGCTAGATCTTGTGTTCTCCTGATTGTATTTCCACAATACTGGAATTGTTTCTTTCTAGCTGCTTGCAATATTTTCTCCTTGACCAAGGAACTCTGGAATTTGGACACAATTCTTAGGAGTTTCTCTTTTTGGATCTCTTTCAGGTGGTGATCAGTGGATTCTTTCAATATTTACTTTGCCCTCTGGTTCTAGAATATCAGGGCAGTTTTCCATGATAATTTCATGAAAGATGATGTCTAGGCTCTTTTTTTGATCATGGTTTTCAGGTAGTCCCATAATTTTTAAATTGTCTCTCCTGGATCTATTTGCCAGTCAGTTGTTTTTCCAATGAGATATTTCACATTCTCTTCCATTTTGTCATTCTCTTGGTTTTGTTTTGTGATTTCTTGGTTTC
>CM053773.1:208058304-208074323 GCA_028658325.1 Potorous gilbertii | reverse complement strand
ATCCCACCAGGCTTCCTGTCCTAAACAGGTACTCGAAATAGCTGACACAGGAAAGGGTAAACAAAGTTTCAATTGAAATTACAACTCAGGACATCTGTGTTTTTCCTTATCACTAGCATGCCAGGAGAAGGGTCTGGTAAGGAAGTCCTATTTGCTTGCCTAACACCGAAAGGCATTCTCTGAGTTTAACAAAGGAGACTACTATGTTCAGGGTCTTCTTAATTCAAACTTTGGCCCTTATTAAAGTCTAAAATTTATATTAAATATTTTCACCTAGCAGTACCATTACTAGGCATATACCTTAAAGAGATGAAAGATTCATATAGTATGTGAATCTAATGGAGTAATATTATAGCATAATAAATAATGAAAGGAACAGATTCAGAGAAACCTGGGAAGATTTGTATATGATAAAGAATGAACCAAGAGATCAATTTAAACATTGACTAAAATTGTAAAGAAAAGTAATTTTTTAAGACTTAAGAACTTTGACCAACTCAATGATGTATTAATCATGACTCCAGTGCACTGATGAGGAAATATCTTTGCCATTTCTTGAAAGAGATGTACAGAATGAGAGGCAAACTTGTGGAAATGGGCAATGTATGGACTTGTTTTACTTACTTGCTTATTATGAGGGAGTATTTTATTTTTTTTAGAAGGGAGAACTGGAGGGGAAATAAGGAGGAATGATAGTGATACAAAAAGAAAAAAGCCTAATAGGAGCATTAATGAAACTGCTTATTTTTTAAATGTACTGAAGAAAGCAGAAGGTGATTCAGAAAGAAATACGTTCAAGACAGCTTTGAAATTAAGGTGCTGAATATTTTATGCATTAAAAAAACCAAGCTGCATGTAATGAAGATTCGTAGTTTTTCATGAACAATTAATTCTCTTTTCCTATTCTTCTCAGTATGTCAAAGGACTTATATACACATTTGTGTTTGTCAAGTTTAGAACAAAAAAAATTTGTAATCCAAAAAAGGTAGAATTCATGTGATATAACAGACAGCCTGCATCTCTACGGGGCTTGGTGATGTGGTGAAGGAAAAAGACACCGGAAGCGGGAGATGATAGACCAACTCCTCTTCATTTATCTGAGGGTCCGGGTATTTATAGACAGAAACTGCAAGCCTACCTGACATTCTGCTTGTCTCTGCCCTAGTGATTAAATCAGTCAGGGTGATTGAATCTGTTTAATCAGACTGTGAGCCTGTAGGCATTATTTTACATATTCCCTTGTTTTCTGTAATTCACTTGTTTGTCTCACAGAGACAACAACATCTGGGGGGCTTGGAGAGCCATTCCAGATGATAATGAGCACAGTCTCAAAGAATAGTTTCCCTAAAGGTCTATCTTGACCGATCTTGTCAACCACACTCTACCCTGGCCCTCAACAATGTGACATATTCAGTGAATATGAAGAGGCAAGCAGTCTCTGGACTAAGGACTGGGAGAAGCAATGTAATTGGATAGCATCTAAATTGATTAAAGCTTTGAATGTCAGGCTGAGGAGTTAGGATATATAGGATAGTGTATAGGATAAGTGAGTGGAGGGTGAATAGATAAATATTATTGTCAATGGGTGAGAAGTTAGTGTAGGGCCCGAGGGGATGACTTGGGAGAGAAGACAGGGAGAGCTAGGGAAGATTAGTGGGAAGCAGTAAGACCCCAGGATTGAGTTAGAAGATGAGTTTGAGGTACAATTTTGCTTTTATATATAACTTGGGTCTTCAGAATAGGTCATTAGATTATTAGTTCCTTGAGGGCAAGGACTGAATTTTGCTTCTTTTTGTATCCCCAGTGCTTAGCACAGTGCCTGGCACATAGTAGGTCCATTTTAAATATTCATTGACTGAAAAGTGGTAGTCCAGTGTAGTGGAAAGAACAGTCTATCTGCAGTCAGAAGACCTACTTGTTCTGTTATTTACTAATTGACTGACCTTGGACAAGTTGCTAAGGTTCTCTTGAGTCTCAGTTTCCTCATCTATAAAATGAGGTAATCCTGAAAGTCCCTTGCAGGTTTCTCCCAGTTCTAGGTATATAGCTCAAATGAAATCTCAGACAGAAAGAAATCACATCGATGCTGAAATATTGATTATGATGCACGTTGTAATAGGAAAAAAATAGGAAACAAAGTAGATGCCTGTCAGCTGGGTATTAGGTAAACAAGTTACGGTTTGTTATTCAATTATATGAATTGATAATGTTTAATATAAAATTTTGGAATAATCTCTTTGTTCTCTCTGAAGCAAATTGAGAGAGTGCCTCTTCCTATGTCAACAAAAGCCAGCCAGGGCTGACTTAACATTCCTTAAGAGACCTTTAACTTAAGACACTATCTTGAATAATGGGACATTTTCCCTATCTTAATATTTGTAGACATGTACTATGTTATGGCATGTTAATGATAAAGAAAACGCACACATCTTGGGTCGTAATTTCTATGTGGAACTTTGTCAAACTCTGTTATCTTATTGTATTTACAACCTATGCAATTAAGAAATTCCTTTCTAATGGTCTAGTTAACACTTATGGAGATCATAAATCTGAAGGACACAGAATACTTCTTTGTCCTAAAACATATTTAAGGCTGCCCACTTCTTTGTATCAGTAGCCAGGACATTTCTGGCTCCATAATGCATTATGTTACCGTTATCTTAATAAGGAATTGATTAATTAATTAAATCGTAAAATGCATGCATTGAGCCTGTTGCCTTTTCTTTAACCAAGTTTCAGGTCAACAGAATGTAACTGACTATTTTCTTTGTTTCAAGGAGAGGCTCATTGGGTGATTCTGGGACAGAGGAGGGTGTATCCAGAAATGACTTTGATATAAAAGCCAAAGGAAACAATACAACTTTACCTTTAAAAATGAGGAGTGGGGAGAAACTCATAGTTGACTTTTCTCTCACAGACATATCTAACAATTATTATGACAAATGTCATTGAAATAACTGCTTGGGGTGAGGGTATAGGGCCCCATTGGAGTACTCATGAGGGAACAAATATTGATTCTTCCAAAACCAATCATATAGGCAGACCAGCATCCTGTAAACAAGAGGCAGAAAGTTTTAGTGGAAGTGTCCCAAAAATGTAGTGACACATCATTGACAAGGAATACTATGTGCTGATTGATTAAAAAAGTTCTGGTAAACGGAGAATAAATATACATGGATTTCTGATTGTAAAAACAGACAATGTCATAGCTGCAAGTACCTTGAGGTCATTTTTCAGAGAGGGAAACTGGGACCCAGTGAGGGAACGTATGTTATGTCAGTGGCAGAAGTAGGTCTAGAACCCAAGTCACCTGACTCTTGTCCAGAGCTCTTTTTATCACACTTGCCTTTGTTGCCCCAAGGCCACATGCAGGACATATTTGAATGGTCCTCATTTAATAAGAATATTCAATGCTACCTTTTCACAAGAGGCCCTTGTAGATGAGGTATTGTATTCTGGAGCTACTACTGCAAAGCCAAATCAACATCTGACTTCTAAAGAGAAACCAATATTTTCCTCTCCTAAAGTGAATGACTTTCCCACATCCCTTTCTCAACCCTGGAGCAGAAGCATATTCCCCAAAAGCATATAAATTCCTTAAAGGAAGAGACAATTTTAATTTTTGCCTTTGTAACTCCTTCAGTTAGCATTTCACACAACATAATCTTAATAAATGCTTGTTGAATAGAAATCCATAAATACAAATATTTTCCCAGTATAGGGACTATCAACTCATGGGCATGCTCAGAGTAACAATCCCTGGTTCAGGATACCATGTGGAAGGGTTTTGTTTTGTTTTTGGAGGGCAATGCTGCTTCTACATATTGGTGATTCCTAACTGAGGGACTTGTATTTTGAAATGACTGCATCCTTTTATCAATTGAAGAGTCAGAATTCTCTGGATGAACAAAGTCTGGTGACCTGCCTCCTGGGAGAGATAATCTTTGAGGATCTCTTGGGAGTGAAGCCTCCTCAAAGAGTTAATTGTTTCTTGTTCAGTTGAAACATTTGCAACAGGTTGAGCTTGTAAAGAAATGTTTCAACATGTTCTACACTTTCCCAAACTTTCCCTCTTTGCTTTTAGGCACATAAGAAGGAAGAATAACACCTCCTCCCTGCTCCTCCACAACTTCCCTCCTGTCCTTGTCTCCAGGCAAGTTTTTGAAACTGTCTTTCTTCTCTGTTGCTGGAGTAAATTGTCACAGATAGATTGTATCCTCAGGGCTTGCACTGATGAGTACTGAGGAAGAGGGTTAGGGAGGAGGGAATTGGGGTTAGGACCTAAAAAACCTGCTGTGCAGGGCATACCCTTGCTCTCCTCAACCACTGCCATCTTGAGCCCAGGCAGGAGTGCCCTTTCTCGAGAAAACGGAATAAATATCTTTCCTTTTTACTCCTTTGGTCAAGACTCTAATTTTATTAAGGGGGTTGTCCCACACACTCCTAATTCAATTTTCTTTTTCTAGTGACGACTCATGAAAGAATGCTTTTGACTTATATGCTGAGAATCAAGTATGAGAAGACTGGCTAGCCTCATTCCCTAACCCAATCTTCATGTGACTAAATTCACATGGAAGTTAAAGCACATGTCCTGCTTGGGCAAGGCTGAGCTTGAATTTGGGATGCTTCTTTTGTGCTAGTCCTTTCTTATATGTGTACAGTCTTCGAGGTAACTTTGTGAGGTAGAGAAATCAAAAGGCCTTGGATCCTATTGGGTAGGAGCTAGTTTGTGGCAGGGGAAGTTTATGTATTGGAGATGATGGCCTCTAATGAGAAGACGGTGAAAACCTAGCCATTTTGGCAGCAGACATAAACCTGGTATTGTTTGGATAGTGCCAATATAAGGTGAAAAGTAAGATGAGTATAGTGACCATACCCTGGTAAAGTCATCTCAGCAGATGAGTTAAAGCAGGTTGAAAGTAACTGACAGGACCCAAATTCATCAGTGGGTTGTGGATTAAACATGTGAAGACTCCCTCTCCTCCTCCTTTGAGGAATGGGCAGATGAGAACAATTTGTTCCAGCGGCCATGAAGGTGGCTGAAGCAGGTGCTGTAGATTACTTAAAGCTTGGTCAGACATCAAAGACATGAAGGTTATTCACTGCATCCTAGGCCATTACCCATCATCTTGACTTTTGTCTTTCCATTGAACTTCAATAACTCTGGAAGAAAAAGTGAACCTGACAACATTGTCCTTAAATCCAATTCACACAAGTCAAGACATCACCCCCTGATGTCATTGGTTCTCTTAGAAAATGGAGGATGAACTACAACAATGGCCCTGAAAACTGCTTTATGTTTTGATTAAGTTTAAGTAGTAGTCTCCTAGAAAATTTTAATAGTACTTAAAAGTTGTTAACTGAATCCAGGTTGTTTTTTGTGCTTTTGTGAGTGTAATTTATTTAGCATTTCTTTTGTATGTAGGAGTAAATTATCACAATAAATGACTCATATTGTCCAGTGAGTACCTTGTTATATCTTCTCTTTCTGAGGTCCTAGAAATGAGCCAGGAAGTGAGATTATCTCTGAGTGTCAGGGTGGTGGGTTTAATGAGCTAAAGACTGGACCAAGAGCCTAGTACTTTCTCATTAGAGGACAGAATTCCTTAAGATTGAATGTGTTTTAAGCTGAATGCCTGGTTATTGAACATGGAGTGGTGTAATGCCACCAGCAGCTATTCAAGGTTAGACTAATTGAGTGGCTCTGTTAATATCCCTGACCTAAAAAAAAACCAAACAAAAAAACCAAACAAACCTGACATTTCTATAACTCTTGAAGGTTTGCAAAATATACATTATCTTAACATTTACTAGGACCACTTTGACCACCATCTCCCTCAGACACAAATAGAGACAGCCCAGGATCTTGAACCCAAGAACTTGTAGAGCATCAGTGAATCCTTCTCAGTAGCCCTCCCAGCTTAGCCCTCACACCCATCTTGAAGGGGACAGATTATTTTGGAAAAGTGGCCTACTTCAACACCAGTAGTGGCAACTGTTGACCAAGTGTCACCAAAAGGCAGATAGGTCACAAGAGTGCCATCAGTAGGCACTTCCTGGGAGTGGCAGCACCTTTCCAGGTAACTGTTCCTGCTTTTAGCCCAGGACTTATGGCCATCATCTATGGGAAAAATTTCTATAGAAAAGGAGCTAATTTTCATCAACTATTGCCCATAGGGCAAGCCATCCAATCTTACCGAAGTAGGAAGAGAGAGCTAGGTGACAACATATGCCAGGCATATCAAACTACCATCATCTCCTTGATCTCTATTTCCTTCAGACCCCAGTAGAGACAGCCCTAGACCTTGAATCCCAGAATCTTAGAAATAGCAATGCCTACAGTCCAGCTTTTGTAGCTTTTATCCTGAGAAGTAATCTGTGTGAAAATGCAACTGATTTTTTAGTATTCATAGCTACCAAAGACCCAGAAAAGAAAGCTGTTGCCACTAAAGCCATTGACATCATCTGATGATTCAACATCAGAAACTATAACAAATCCCTGGCATACCAGTTTCTGCTTCAAAGTAGGCTAGAGAAGTACCAGTGTGTGGCAATGGGGGGTTGGGGAAGTGTCACAGAATCACAGACTATCAAATATAAAAGGGGCCTTATTCCAATCAGACACACCTATTAATGAATGTGATCCCCACCTCTAACCAGGTTTTGCTTGAAAATCTCCAATGGGGGTAACCTACTGCATCCTAAAGGAACCTATTTCACTTGTCTGTCATGGATAGGAAATTTTTACTCAAAGAACAATTCAAATGAAGGGGAAAATGGTGGCAGAGGAATGAAGAGACTATGTGGAAGGATCAGAAAGTCAACACTTTCCATTTTTTTTTAAAGAAGTATAGAAGAAACAAGAGCAGATAACAGGATGAATATAGTTCTGTAAAAAACCAGCATTGTGAGTGATGATACTCTGAACAATCTGAGGGTAGGGAGAGTAAGCTAAGGATGACAGAAAAGCTTGGTGTGGTTTTGTTTAGACTATGTTGGGGAGACTGAAGCAAGGACAGGACTAGGACAGCTGCAGATAAAACAGGAAAACGGGATGGAGGAGATCCATAGGAGGGATAAGCACAGTTGTCTTTAGATAAGGTTTTGATACACTCAGCCATTCCGCTGATGAGGAGAAGGTGGGGGTGGAGGAGCTAGACCATTTCACTCTGCAGGACAGAATCCCATAGCTTTTGATTGCACCCTCTACCCCTTGCTCAGAAGAGGGCAAGAATAAGATCTCCATTTTCAATTCAGCAGTTACAAAAAAGAGAAAACTAACTTTTTATTCATCACCTTCCACACCTACTATGAGGGTTTGAAGGAGGGGAAGAACACATACAGCCAGTACTGAAACTTGTCAGGACAGATGTTCCCGGTTGTTTAAGTTCACTTTTTCTCTACAGAACTACAAGAAATAGTGGGGGAGGAGAGAGGCTGTTTATGATTGTTTTCCCCCTCCCAATACTGGGCATTCCAGCACCCACCAAGATGTCCTAGCCCTTCTGGTTACCTTATTATAGCCACCTTAAAGGATGGGCATCCAATTAATTAATAAACATTTATTAAGTAATTACCATGTGCCAGGCACTGTACTAAGTACTAGAAGGTACAAAAGAAGCATAATATTGTCTTTCCCCAGTGTCTAGTTATTTCTCCCCTAACCATCCAATCTGTGATCAGGGGAACCCATAAGGAGCATGAAACTGATTGGACATCAGATCCCAGACTTGTTCTTCCACACTCAGAGGTAGGTGGAGTGATCTGGCAAATACAGAGTAAAGTAAAGAGGCAGGAGGCGATAGCTGAGTTACTGTTGTCCAGAGGATAAGCAAGAGCTTTTGGAAAATGAAAGGAGAGGAGATGCCCAGATTAGGGGGGAAAGAAGAAATCTGAGCCTGCCCATCAGGGGAAGAGAAGGAATGTTGGGAATGAGAGCCATGAGCCCTGTCTGTGTCTCTCTGCTTCTGTTTCCCAACAGGTAACTCAGACTCTTACCTGACTACTACTAGGAACAGATTGAGATGCCACCATCTGCCTCCTACTCTTTCTCTAGGTGGTCATCGTGATGTACTATATTTGTGACCCGTCTCACTGGCTCAGCAATAGTGACTACACCCTCACTTTACCATGAGGATTATGAAAAATCATGGGGTGAGAGGGGGTAACCCTGGCTTCCTGAAGGCTCTACCAAAATCACAGAATATATTAGTGAGGCCTACCCAAGATGTCTCCTCAGTCAGAAGCCTCATGGATGTTGGGTGTGCTGCCTGGCTCCAGGAACATCTACTGCACAGATCCAAGGTTTTCCATTGAACTCTATCCAGAGTACCCTACCACTATGTATATTCTTGCCCTTCCTATCCCTTCCTCAGGAGGAGAAATTAACTTCTATATTACGACTCCCAGGTGGGGAGTCAGGACAATGGGATGTAGACTCAGTACCTAAAGGTTATCAGATGAACTAATTCATCTGGAGTAGAAAGAAGAATTTTAGATATGATTAGAAGATATTTTAATATCAGTGAATGCAACTTTTATACATTATGTTATGTAAGGGCATTCGGAAATATAAAACAATGTCACAGGCCAATGTGGACCCTTCCCTTCACTCATCCTTCCTCTTCAGTTTTGGAGAAAATAATCTCAGAACTTACTTTTTCTCCTTGGGACAATGTAGCCAAGTTCTTCCAACCCTGTAAATGTTCAGTTTCTGACCTCCTGAAAAGGGAGAATGTTTTCCCTAGTAGTATAGTCATACCCCAACCCTGACTAGGTTTAATGCAAACTTTCTATCTTGGAAAGTGCCTAACTGAATGATGGTATAGCCTCTCACACTTTCATCCCTAGCATAGTAGTTGGTCCATTTACCATATACAAGGGCACCCTGAATCCTGAATATGTGTACCTAAACAGACTCTGTAGGGGCAGTCTTCCAGGGCATGCTTAAGAGGTTCCACAGATTTGCCAGGGTCTTCCTACCTTGGTTAGGGATGTATGGGGCAGAATGCATGATCCTTAACTTATTAGTCACCACAGCACTTATAGCCAATGAAATATGTAAGTCCATAGGTGCCCAGGAAAGAAACTTTAGTTCCCTGGCCTTGGTGGTTTTAGCTTGCTGCATTGCCCTAGATTGTCTTCTGGATATTTATGGAGGCATCTGTGCCTTACTATGTACCTTGCTGTTTCTTTTAGGTGAAAATCAGTGGACAAGTAGAGTAATCTCTGGGTAATATTAGTAGATACCTGGGATAGGCCTGATCTTTCTCTCCAAGGTTGAACCAATGCAGTCGTGGTACTTGTCCCCCTTTTTCTGGGCTAGAGTTTTGGAGAGGACACTCAGACACCTCCAATCAGCCTCTCTAATCTCCATCTTCATGGTCCCAGTATTAATGTTGGTCCACTGTGTCCTGAGACATATCCAACAAGTGTTACCTTAATTATTCAAAGTCTGACTTCTCAGGTTGACTGTCCTAGAAGGCAAAGCTTATGCTGAGATATACTGGGACAGTAGAACCAGAAGATGGACTGAATAGACAGAGGAGCTTATGGCCCCACTCCCTGAGGCCTCTTTTGTTATATAACAGGAACATGCTTAAGGTATGAACCATACCCAGTTCTAACTAGAACTGACAGATCAAACTTTTCTGTCAGCTTGCTGGTGCAGCACAGTTAAAGTTCTCCCTTCCTCACCCCAAGTGAGTCTTTCTGGTTAATTTTTAGAAATCTTTCCTTTTGCTGCTAATCCATGTTTCCTGACCCCATCATCTTACTGGTGACATGACAGCTGCCATAGCAGACTCTTTCCTTGAAAACCTCATGTGATGCCTCAAACTCAGCTGTTCTGCACCTTTAACTAGAAGGGCATAGCCCCATTCAGCATGCTGTGCCATGGGATGGTGAGGGCGAGAGAGAGGTCACATTCAACTCTATCCTTGATTGAATTGCTGTTCTTCTCTCCATACCCTCTTGTGATACACCAGACTGTGAGTATCCAAAAACCATCCTAGTGTTGCTGAAGGCTGTTCACCGGCTGTCTCAAATTTACATGACAAATAACGAAGTAAATAGCTTAAATGCTACAAAATGATAAAGCAAAGTTTGGCCCCAGAGAAGAGTTATGAGAAGACACCTCTTCCTGTTTCTTTGCACAGGTCGGGGACCATGGGCATGGAATACTGCTTAAATATCAAGCTTCTTCTTTTCTTTGCTATCTTAGTTTGGCCATTTTTTTTCTTTTTCCCTTTTACTATTCTTTACTATTACAGAAGATTCTTAAGGAAGGGTTGTGGTGAGCGCTACAGTAGAAAATGCAAATGACCCCAAAGCAAAATATGTCAATAAAATTACATTAAAATTAAAAAAATTGAAAATATGGTTAGTGTCCATCTAGACCAGGCCTGTACAACCTGCAACTCTCAACATAGCAAAGGATTTTGGGCAGTCCATGAAAAACATAGAGGGAAATATCCATTGAAGTGGTGATCACAAAGTCAGGAGTAGGTCAGAGCACCAACAGAGATGGACAGATGGTTCTCAAAAAATTGCAAACTATTAATAACTGTATAGAAGATTGCTCCAAATCATTTAACAATAAGACAAATGGAAATCAAAACCAATCTGAAGTTTCGCTCTGTAGGGTTAATGAAATATAAGATCTTCCTTGTCCATTAACAGGCTTATTTGACCACATGTGTTCCTTTTCCCCTTAGAACAGGGGCTGTGTTCCCAGGTCTAAAGGTAGGCAAGTATTTCAATCACAGATGTCTTACTGCTTTGAACTCCAACCTAGTTCACGCCTGTGACACATTCTAAGTCACATAGAGCCCTGATGCAGAGTCAATCAGACTCTGGGTTACAGGGGATTTTCATACTTTCCAATTAAGTGTTGAGGCACCAAGTTTTTCAAGCTTCTCTGCACTAGGCCAATCAGCCAAGTCTTTGTTGCATATTATTATATTGCTTGGAGGGAGAGGAACTGGCAGAGGGAGGAACTTGCCTAGAGGGACTTGCTTTTAGGGAGGCTTGCTTACAGGAAGGCTTGTTTGTGGGATGTTTAAAATGTTGGTTGGTGTTCTCTGGATTGGTGATGTGTACAAATATCTTTATTATTGTCTGAAGTTTTGCCTTCTGGTATCTCAATGTGATGTTCTGAATAAATGTTTTGGTTTGGGTCTTGAATGGTAAGAGTTTATTATATTTTGTAGAAATACACATGCATATTTGTAGCAGCTGCTATGAATAGTGTTGGTGTTACACACTCCCACTTAGAAAATTGGCCAAGAAGACATTAGTCAATGGTGGAGGTATGGAAAAATAGGTACATTATTGGGTGACGGGTGGAAGTGTTGGTCTAACCATTCTGAAAGGCAATTTGAAATTAAACTTAATTAAGAAAATGATCATAATTCCTATACCCTTTCACCCCAAAAAAGGTTGAAAATAGAAAAGAAGTTCTCATACATCAAAACATTAGTAGAAGCACATTTTCCAGTAGTATGAATAGGAAACAAAGTAGATGGTAGATAATTAAGGAATGGTTAAACAAAAATACAGAAAGATCTTTATGAACTGATACAAAATGAAATAAGCAGAATTAGGACAACAATATTACATTGTTTGCAGCAATGTAAATGGAAAGAATTAGAACCACAAGAAATCACAATTGAACACTGTACAATCCTAATGATCGAGCTTGGCTTCAACAAAAGAAATGAGAATGTGACTCTTCTTTGCAGAGCTGGGATGTCTGGATGTGGGATACTACCTAAACTATCAAACTGGATCGTTGTGCTTGTTGGTTTTGCTGAGCTATTTCCTCTTCCCCATCTTCTTTTTTTTCTTATTCTTTGTGGGAAGGAGACAGGAGAACTGACTTTATTGACAGCAGCTCAGCAGTCACATCTGCCTACTCTTTCAGTAGTCAGAGAAGTATTCTTTTTGACCTGATGACTCAGACTCATCAAAGGCACCTAGATTCCTGGATTTTGTCATACCATTAAGTAATAGTACTGCTGCTCATCTAATCTTTCTTACATGCGCCTTTGTCCTATCCTGTTTCTTTTCAATAAAGCATATGTTTCTAAGGCCATATTCAGATATGGATTTTCATCCCACCAAGTGTCAATGATATCCTATCAAATTTCCTTCCTTATGTTGGGATCTCTAGAATGTCTTGTTACCCAAACTTTCTGTATTTTTACATAGACATCTAAAGCCAATGCTTTAATTGATGGCTTTATTCTTAGATTGTGTCTTTTGTGAATGCTTGGATTTCTTAATTGCCATACCATTTAGAGCATCTAGTTTAGTTTCTAAACAGTAGATAGTTATCTCCTTCACTCTTCCTTTTCAACTTCATATGATTTTGATCAAATTTGCAAGACTTGAAGCTACTACATTCTATCAGTTCTTTGCAGGTATACCCTATGCCTGGCCAGGGATTTGTCATTCCTATATATTATATGATCCATTCTTATATATTTTAATTAATTTTTAATTTTTCCAAATATGCCTTTCTTTTCTGAATCCTTTGCTTTTGATGGACAACATTGATAGAGACACTGCCTGAGACTCAAGTCACTTGAATTTCTTGACTAAGGCTTCATCATTTTTAATGGTTTTTCCTAGATTCTTTTTGGGAGGACAAATTTATGACCACAAAAATTACTAGAAGGTCATTGTGGTTTTCTGGGTTAAGAAGTTTTAAGACAACTTAAGAAGTCTTAAGAAAACTTGAGAAGTCTTTTCATCATCTTGGGCACTTGCCACAAAAATATAATAAGTAAATAAATAGCTCCCTCTATAGCCCTCAGTAGGGAATTCCTTTTACCTTTATACTGGATTATCTCTCACCTGATGGTACCTGAGGATTCATGACATCATTCCTTGAAATAAAAGCAACTTCTTGATCTTAAGGGAATTTAGCTCCCCCTTTTTTTGAGGAGAAACTTGTATTTCTTACTTCCAAGCATTCGTACTTCTTAGCAAAGTAATTACCACATTTTCTTGTTTAGTTGTTTCAGTTAAGTAAAATTCTTCGATATCTCATTTTGGGGCTCTTTTGGCAAAGATACTGGAGTGGTTTGCCATTTCCTTCTTCAGCTCGTTTTATAGATGAAGAGCTGAAGCAGACAGGGTTAAGTGACTTGCCCAGGGTCACACAGTTAGTAAGTGTCTGAGGCTGTATTTGAATTCATGAGGATGTCTTCCTGATATCTAGTATAGTGCTTTACACTTTATGCCCCTGTATACTTACCACATAGTTGGTTCTTAATGAATGCCCCTTCCTTCCTTCCTTCCTTCCTTCCTTCCTTCCTTCCTTCCTTCCTTCCTTCCTTCCCATGACATGGCTCAAGATTCCCTTCTGGCTTCTCATATACATTTTCTTCTTTGCTTCTACATTAAACCACCTCTCCCTCTCCCCTTTTCTCTTCCTCTCCCTTTCCTTCTCCCTCTCCACCCCCACTCTGATAATTCCATTCATCAGGCTCTTAATCTTCTCTACTAGAAGAGAGATTAACATATACTTGAAATACAGATTGCAGTAAGTAGGACACAGGAGATATATAAACACTCTGTACTCATTGCCAGTCACTACAAAATTCTTCCTGCTCTCTATACTAACCAGAAGTAAGATCTTAGGTCCTTACTTTCTTTCTATCAGCAGATCTCCAATTATTCTCCAATTGACCGTTAAGGGCCTCCAAAACCTGACATCAGTCTATATTTCCAACTCTATTTTCCAGTACTCCCCTTTAAAGTAGCCTATAATTTTAGCCAGATGAGACCCTTTCTACTTCCATACCCTTGCATGTACTCTCCCTAACACTTTTAATTTCCTCTCCATTCTTTCTACTCATTGACATCTTCAAGCAGCAGGCCGTCTCACTATTTCATCACCACCACCTTGATGAAATTCTTCTACACTGTCAACCTTATGCATCAGGATTCTACTATTATTGGCATAAAATATCCCTGATTATCCCATGGAGATGAAAGAGCCTAGTGTCATTCTCTTGTCTGCCCTAACAGATCTTTTGCTAAACCACTTGTATTCACTGCTTCTCACAATGTATAAAGAAGTACAGGAGTGGTCACATGCAAACATATGGTCCCAATCCCCTGGAACACATGGGTTTAGAAGGGTCTTCTAACCTGAGAAGCAGCAGGGATATTTCAGTTGTAGTAGCTCAAAGGACCTGATTCTGTCACTTACCACCTCTACATATTGAGCAACTTCTTCAGTTAATCCACCAATCAAAAAGCATTTCTTAAATACCAACTATGTGGCCCAGCATTGTGCTAGGCCAATATAAGGGTATGTATGGTCCCTTCCCTGAAAGAACTTACATTGCTACACAACATACTCATTTTTCATATATAAGTTTATAGAAAATAAATACAAAATGAACATACAAAATAAATACAGAGTAACTTGGAAGAGGGAAGGCCCCAAAAACTGTAGGACATAGGGAAATTACTCATGTAAAATGTGACCCTTGAACTCAACTTTGGTGTAAACAAGGGATTCTAAGATGAGGAGGTGATGAAGGAATGGATTCTAGGCATGGGAGACAGTCTATGCAAAGTCAAGGGGTGGGAGATATTGTGCCATGAGTGAGAAACAGCAAGAAATCTAGTTTGGTTGGACTGTGGAATATGTGAAGGGGGGTAATACATATACTAAGGACAGAAAGGTGGATTGGAACCAGATTGTGAAAGGATCTAAATGCCAAACTGAGAAGTCTCTTTGAACTGACATAGTAACAGAGTCACTGGAATTTATTGAGTAGGGAAGTGACGTGATCAGACTTGTGCTTTAGGAAAATAATCTGGAAGCTGTGTGAAAGATAGATGGGAGAAGGGAGAGATTTGAATCTCGGGGACAAATGGGAAAATTGTTGTCTTAGTCTAGCCAAGAGATGATGAAAGACTGAAGTAAGGTGGTAGCAGTGTGATCAAAGATGGTTGTGAGATATAGAGGAAAATCATCAAAATTTGGCAGTTGATTAGATATATGGCTGAGGGAGAATAAAAAATTTAGCATGACTTTGAGGTTTCCAAACTGGGTCACTGGAAGGACTGCGGCAGAAATGGACAGAAATCATAGAGGTCAGAAGACAGGTTTGGAGGTAGGGGAAGATGAGAAATTGTTTTGAACAGTGATTTTGAGATACCTATGGGACAAATAATTTGAAATGCCCAATGGGCAGTTGGTAATGTAATGGAAATTTCTACTTTTTCTCCTCTTACTTTCTATTAAACCCCTCATAATATGGCTTCTCTCCTCCTCGTTCCATTAAAACTACTCTCTCCAAAGTTACTAGTGATCTCTTATTTGATAAATCTGCTGACCTCTCTGCAGCCTTTGACCCTGCTGATCATTCTCTCCTCCTTGATACTGTCTTCTCTCTATGTTTTTGGGACTCCACTCTCTCGGTTCTTCTCCTACCCTTCATCAGTCTACTTTGCTGGATTCCCCTCCAGGTCATGCCCACTAACCATGGCTGTCCCACAGGGTCCTGTCCTGGGATCTCTTCTCCTTTTATACTACTTTGTTGTCTCATTAGTTCCCTTATATTTAATTACAATTTCTATGCTGATGATTTTCAAATCTACTTGTCCTTCCCCAGTCTCTCTGTTGATCCCCACTCTTGCATTTCCAGCTGCTTTTTAGATATATCAAACTGTATGTCCAGTGGATATCTTCAACTCTGTATATCCAAAACAGAACTCATTATATTCTCCCTAAACTCTCCCCCATTCTTACTTTCTTTATGACTGTAGAGGGCACCATCATCTTCCTAATCCCCTATGCTAATCATCTAGGAGTCATATTCTGTTCCTCACAATCACTAACTCCCTTGTATCCAAGACCTCTTGATTTAACTTTTGTAATATCTCTCCAATACATACCCTTCTTTTCTCTGACACTTTCTTTACTCTGGTGCAGGCTCTTATCACCTCATACCTGGACTATAGCTAAGTCATGCTAACTATGTAATCTCAGGTTG
>CM053773.1:208020154-208057804 GCA_028658325.1 Potorous gilbertii | reverse complement strand
CTCCACCTCTCTAACTTGATTTTCAAAATCCTTTTTGAGCTCTTCCATGGCCTGAGCCCATTGGATATCTATTTCATATGTTTGGGATACAGAGGCCTTGACTCCTATGTCTTTACCTGATGGTAAGCAATTTTCTTCCTCGTCAGAGAGGAAGGTTGGAATTATTTGTTCACCAAGAAAATAACCTTCTATGGTCTTATTTTTTTCCCCTTTTCTGGGCATTTTCCCAGCCAGTTACTTGACTTCTGAGAGTCCTCTCCACCCCAGCCTAGGTCTGCCCAGCTAGTGCTTGGGGTCTGAGATTCAAATGCTGCTCCCCAGCCTCAGGGCTTTTGGTGGCTGGCCTGGCTGCTATTCAGGGTAAGATTAAATCAGGTTCTCAGGTGGGGGCAGGGTCGCCACCCAGGCTCAGTTCCCTCAGGGTGTTTATGCAGAGACCTTCTGTAATAGAGCTGCTGCTGAGCTCCTGTTTGCTCCAGGAGCTGGCCACCCGCTGCCTCTGTTGCTGCCTCCCGAGCGGGCCCGAGTCATGGAGACACCCTGCTCCCCACTCAGCTCGTCCAGACGTCTCTCTCACTGACCTGTGCGTTTGTGGGTGGAGGGACCTTCATGGCTGCTGGAGATTCTGTCCCCGAAGCCTGCTCGGATCTGCTTGCTCCTCTCAGTGCTGTGCGGCCGGGACAGGGCAGGGCTCCGCTCCTGTCTGGTGCATGATGGACCTTTGGCATCGGTTTTTCAGGGCTCTCCCTCCCTCCCCAGTCCCACTGAGAAGGCAAGCAATTAAATACAGACTAAATATGTGCTGTTTTGCAAAAGACTTCCATAATAATCATGTTGTGTAATACTAATTATATTGTCCTCTGTCCTACTCTATCCCCTCTTATTTTTTTCTCCCATAATTGACCTTGTCCCTTCTCAAAAGTGTTTATTTCTAGTGACTCCCTTCTCCCATTTGCCCTTCCTTCTAACATTCCCCTCACCCTACTTGTTGCCCCCTCTCCTACTTTCCTGTGGTGTGATATAAATTTTCATATCAAATTTAGTGAGCATGTTATTCCCTCCTTCAGCCACATGTGGAGAGAGTAGCTTCATTTTCCCCCTCTCCCCTTCTCCCTTTTCTCCTTCATTGAACATGATTTTTCTTATCTCTTTTATGAGTTCTAGCTTGCCATGTTCTATTTCTCCCTTTCTCTTCCAGGTATTTTCCTCTTTCACCCCTTAATTTTTATTTTATTTTATATTTCTGTGTAGATATCATCTCTTCTGATTAAACACACCCTGTAATCTCTATCTATATATGTGTATGTGTGTGTCTGTGTCTATGTACAATCTCTCCATCTACCGAAATACTGAGAAAAAATTCAAGAGTTATAAATATTTTCTTTCCATGTGGTAATGTAAACAGTTCAGCTTTAGAGAGTCTTTTATGATTTTTCTTTCCTGTTTACCTTTTCATGTTTCTCTTGATTCTTGTCTTAGGAAGCCAAATTTTCTATACAAATCTGGTCTTTTCCTCAATATGAATGATTGAAAGTCCTCTATATCACTGAATGACCATTTATTCCCTTGAAGTATTATACTCAGATTTGCTGGGAGGTAATCCTCATTCCTTTGACCTCTGAAATATCCCATTCTAAGCCCTTCGATCTCTTAATGTTGAAGCTGCCAAATCCTATGTTATCTTGATTGTATTTCCACAATACTCAAATTGTTTCTTTCTAGCTGCTTGCAGTGTTTTATCCTTGATCTGGGAACTCTGAAATTTGGCCACAATATTCCTAGGAATTTCTCTGTTCGGGTCTCTTTCAAGAGGTGATCCATGGATTCTTTCAATATTTATTTTGCCCTCTGAGTCTATAACATCAGGGCAGTTTTCCTTGATAATTTCATGGAAGATAATGTCTAGGCTCTTTTTTTGATCATGGCTTTCAGGTAGTCCCATAATTTTTAAATTGTTTCTCCTGGATCTATTTTCCAGGTCAGTTGTTTTTCCAATGAGATGTTTTACATTTTCTTCTATTTTTTCAAACTTTTAGTTTTGTTTACTAACTGCTTCGTTTATCTCATAGTGATTCATTTCCCTGAACTCAATTTTGTTCAGTGATCTTTTAAAACTTCTCCTCCATTTGACTAATTCTGCTTTTTAAAACCTCCTTCTCCTCATTGGCTTTTTGGATCTCTTTTTTCCAATTGGGTTAGCCTCTTTTTAAAGCTGTTATTTTCCTCAGCATTTTTTTGGTTCTCCTTTAGTAAGCTGCTAAATTGTTTTTTAAGGTTTTCTATTGCCTGAGCCCAATTTAAGTTCTCTTTGGAGGTCCTGGAGGCAGAGGCCTTGACTTCCTCTGACAGTATGCTTTGTTCTTCCTCACCTGAAAGGATGGGGAGAGATACCTGTTCCCCAAGAAAGTAACCTTCTATGGTCTTATTTTTTTTCCCTTTTTTGGGCATTTTCCCAGCCAGTTACTTGACTTCTGAGTTTCTTCTCCACAACCACCTCACCTCCAATTCAGCCAAGCCAGCACTGAGGGCTGAGATTAAGATGAGATTCTTCAAGCCTTCAGGGGCTTTAGAAGGGGGCAGGACTACTATTCAGTGTGAGATTAAGATGAGCTGCTTAGGAAGGGGCAGGGCCACCACATAGGGCTAGGTTCTCTCAGGGGGTTTACTCTGAGACCTTCAACAATGGATGTGGGCTACTGACTGCTTTGGGAGCCCCTGTCTGCTGCTCCCTCTACTGCTGCCCCTGAGGAGGCCTGAGTTAAGGGGATAACCTGCTCCCTTCTTGGCCAGCCAAAAAGACAGCCTTCTTGGTGCCTGTGGGTTAAGAGATCTGCGCTGCTGCTAAAGCCTGCTCAGATCCGCTCCTTTAGGTGCTGCGTGGCCAAGGCAGGGCTGGGCTCTGCTCCACATCTGATGTGTGACAGACCTTTCCCGTTGGTCTTTCAGATTGCTCTGGAATAGAAATCTCCTCCACTCCATTTTTTCTATGGCTTCTGCTGCTCTAGAATTTGTTGAGAGTCCTTCTTTACAGGTATTTTATGGGCTGTGGGGTAAGAGCTAGCATATGTCTTTCTACTCCACCATCTTTAGAGTTACTTTCAATGGCTACTAAGATTAAGTCTTCAGGTAAATTAAGTTTTCAGATAAGGTGATTCATAGGACATAGTCTCTCAAGAATCAAAAGGGACAGAGAAGCCACTGAAGAAAAATAAAAATTTCCAAGGGAAAATACACAGCAGAGGTGGGGGTAGGATGATTAATAATGATGACGATGATTACACTTGATAGGTAACCTTTATATAGTTCTTTAAGGTGTGCAAACTCTTTGCATACATTATTCACATTCCTTACAATAATCTTGTGAAGTAAGTGATGCTATTTTCTCCATTTTACAGATAAGGAAATTGAATCTGAGAGAAATTACATGATTAGGAAGGACTGAAGGCTGCATTTGAACTTAGGTGTTCTTGATTTCATATTCTACTCTATAGTCAATAGTCTATCAATTCAATTTTCTATCTATCATTCCACCTAGCTATTATGAATGGATAGGATCACTTACCGTCAGCAAAGTGAATGGACAGACAAATAGGACTCCTGCTTTCCAAATTGGCTTATTTCTACCCTTCACTAGCCTAATCCGGGTTACCTTTGTATTTCTCCATCATGCTTCCCTCTCTCATTTCCCCTGCCACTTCCATATCCCCCTATTCACTTAGCTTCAGAGAATTTCTTGCTCCTTATGTTTCAGTTCTAGTTTCTCTGGAAATTAAACTATCATTGGGCCTGCCTCCTAGAAAGGTCACATTGGTAGGAGAGGTGAATCAAATGAGACTGGAGACAGTAGTATAGAGCAAAACATGGTGGTTGAAAGGAAGGTGAGAGGGGAAGACCTCAATTCCTGGTGATTATGAGAAACACATCCTCTTCCCCGAACACACCCAACTTTCCCCTCCCTAAGGAGGGGACACTCTGCCCCTAAGGAACTGAAGGCCTCCAAGAACCTATTGGGCACATGCTTCATTCCAGAGGCTTCAACTTAATGTCTAGGGTTAGGGTTCATAGATTTGCCTTCTTTCCTTCATCATCAAGCCTATACGGCAAGTACCTCAAGTAAAACATTTCTTAAGCCACACCCTGGTTTCTGCCATGAACTTGTTGTGCTTTGGAAAAGAGGGGGAAGAAGGGGCCCACACTGAGTTAGTTTCTGAAGTCAGCATGAGAAAGACTTCACAATTCAATTTAGCCAGGGTTTGGTAAGTGCTTACTTTTTTAAAGGCACTCTGAAATGACAAAAAGAAAACATTCCCTGCCTTAAAGACCTTACATTCTACTGGAGGTAAAAATAGTGCATAGATAAATAAATAATAAATATATGCAAAATAAATACATAATAATTTCAGGGAGCTTATTATTGTCCAAGAGGGAGGGGGTAATCAGGAGGGGCCTCTTGTAGAAAGTGTCAAGAGCTGAGGGCCCTGAAAATCAAAGGTGAGGAAGGAAAGCCTTCCAGGCATGGCCTGTGCAAAGGTATGCAAAGGTATGGTGGTGGGAAATAGAGTGTCATTAAAAAGAAATAAGGAGTAGGACAGTTTACATGCCAAACATAGGAGTTTGTATTTGATCTTAGATTCAATAGGTAACCTTTGAACCTTCTTGAATAATGAAGTAACATGGTTAGACCAGTACTCAAGGAATATCAATGTTGTAGTGTTAAAAGGAAAAATTTTCATTTGGACCTCACCCTGAATAATAAGGCAAACTTATGAAATAAGACAAAAGGAGTTTATTGCTTGTAACCAAGGCCCTGGGATTCAAAGTGTGGGGTTTTTATAGACAGGATTAAATAACTTCCATGTAAGGGAAAGACAATCTTGACTAGTACCTGTTTCAATGAGGAGATGGAGTTAGTGCTGCCTCAGTTCCTCCGCTATCATAGGGAGATAGGCTCATTATGCATGTGGACTATCCTTTCCTGTGGGCTGGCTAGCATGTACCCCAAAGGATAGGCAAGTTGGAAACACAAGGTCCCTCACACTGATTCAGCAGTAGTAGCAGACTCTGCACAATAATCCTTTTTCTCATTCTATGAGAAATTATGGTGCAACATCATAATCAGACCTCTATGATTCTTTTATCCTCAATGGTATTATTCCAATTTCTGATGCATGTAATTTGTGAATTGGCTTGAGAATCAGTTCTTTGCAACAAGGGAGCCATTTTAAACATAAACAGTACGTAAATCCTATGAAGGCATACAAGAAAAAACCCACAGATACTTTAGTAATGAAAGATTTGGAAACCAAGAGGTTAGCCATTGTCATGGAAATCAGAGTTCCTTCCCCTCTTCCTGGAAGGAGTTCCAGGCATTTCAAACTGAGTCCATGTGGGTAAGATGTCATCAAAGCTGTCAGAAACCCAGGAGTAGCACATGTGACTTATGAAAGGCATACCCCTTTCTGCCAGGAAGAAATCTAGAGCCAAACTATTTTGTAAGGCTACAGGCCCAAAATGTGTGGACTTCAGTATTAAGGTCCCCCATTGCACCTATGGTTTCATTAGCAAATACCTATGAAAATACGTTCATTTATTCAATAACATTGGACTGTATCTGGTCCCATAAATGGGTAATATGATGGGAAAGTGTGTTCAGGTGCTCACCTTAAAGTGGAAAGTGGAATGGAAGGCTGGATTGATGAATGCTTGCTTTCAAGCGTGTGTTAGCAGGCAGGGTAGGTGTGGGTCAGAGGCCAAAAGCACTTGTCCCAACCTATATCTGTCCATACAATTTGAGGGGAGTCAGTAATATGTGCTTTTTTTCTTTTTGGTTACACAAGAAATCAAATCCCTGTGGGGATATAAAAAAAAGATTTCTTAGTTTAAGAAAAATTCCTAGAATGCCATTTCCATCCTGAATAGTTCCATTTCTTTTTAGAGAAAGGAAATAATTACATCCCATTTGCAATTCTCATTTCCTCTCCTATCATCTCATTTTGTTCATAATACAGGCCTGACAAAATGTCACAAGTACAGAATTAGGTGAGAATTGTAAATGATTTGCAACCTTTTCTCAATTAAAGATGGATGGGAGGACTCATGCTTCCAAACCAAGGAAGTACAATTTGATGTTCTATCTAAGGCTATCATATTGACTGCAAAAGAATAATCACAGAAGTCCTGGATGTCTGCTTCCTTGTCCACCAGGGACAGTCTTTCTCCCAAGGACAAAGGGGACATATGCAAATATCCAGATGCTGGTTCAGTTAAAAGCATGACTTGTGTATTGGATCTGATGTACATAAGTGTTGAGCTCTCCTGTTCTCCCAACCCCAAGGGTGCAAAGCAAGACAGAAAGTGCAAGCATTAAATGCACGGTAGATACCAAGTGAAGGATTGTGCCCTGATTGTCAGGTTCAAAGAAGCAAGCCGCCAAAGACCACTGATTGGTGTTGGAAGGCAAATTTAACTTCAATATAGGAATGAATTTGATAATTTCAGAGTTGCTTAGCAGTAAAATGGGATATTTATGTAGGAGCTGAGCTCCCTATCTTTATTCAAGAAGTTGAAAGGCAGCTTGTTGGGGTTAGTGGAGAGGTTCCTCATCCACTCAAGTAGAGCTTCAACTGGAGGCTCAACAAGGTCTCTCCTAGCTCTGAGATTCAAGGGTTTTTGTGTCCAGGACAATTGTGGAAGCAATAGGAAGAGTGATGAAGATGAATGCTGAATGGGGAATGAGCTGGAAATGAAGGAGTTCAGGGACTCTGAGACAGTAAGCCTTGTACCTTTCAAGTTTTGTTGTTCTCTCTCTGGGTCTGGGAAAGTCCAGGCTCCACACATCCATTTCTACCTTGAATGGACTTCTCTGTTCTCTGGGATCTGTCAGCACTGACTCTCTTGGGATAGAGAGACAGGTCTAAGGCTAGTCAGCCCACTCCAGCCTGAGTCCTGCAACTATTTCATTGGCTCAAGGAGAAGCCATCTCCTTCCAGATTTATTTAGGTATGTGGGTACCCCTCAGGGACTCTTCCAAGGGGTTTTCCTGCTCCCTCTTTATCCCCCTCCTCCTCGCTCTGTTCTTCTAAGAGATGGGGACAGATCTCAGTAGCCAAGTCCACAGACAACGGTTCAAGGGGAAAGGCTGTCCAAAAGACCACTCAATTCACCATAAAGTCCTCAATAGAGATATTCCATCATTCCTCCTCTAACCTTGAGGTCCAGTAAATGTGGGGACAGAGAGAGACAGACATAGTAAAACAGAAGTGAAGGGCCTGGAATAGCACAGGACTTGTTCTATGGAGTCTATGTTCAATTAGAATCTGAGATATTTCCAGGGTGACTTGTTCAGGTAGTCGGGAGACCAGTCATCCAAAGATCTTCACTGAGCTGGACTAGGTTATGCCACTGAGACAGGCTCAGTAGTAATCTGGCCAGTTCCTCAAACTCCCCCGGGCGCGAAGGTCTGTGACATTGCTGGACTGGAGTCTCCCATTGCTCTGTTCTATCACTGTCAACTGCTCATCACTTGAGTCCTCCTCCTCTATGTCACTTCTCACATCATTCTTCACCTGAAAGCCAGAGAGACAATTCATTAATAAGCATTCATTGAGCCCCACCAGGCATCCATTATTGTACAAAGCAATGAAAAGACTGAGACAAAAATACAAAGGAACTTCTCTCACGAGAACTATCCTGCACTTATAAAATTGTGTACAAAACACATGAAAAGTAAATAGACAAGGAAATTTTGGAATGGATGGCAGCAGGAGTTGGGGTGGTAAAAAATCAAGAAATGCTTAATTTAGATGATGCTTGAACTGAGTCTTAGAAGAAATAGGGAATTCTAAGAAGTGGAAGTGAGGGGGATCATATTTCAGGCAAGGGGGTATAGCATGTCCAAAGACACAAAGATGGAGATGGAGTGCCCTGGGTGAGGGACAGCAAGAATGGGGAGTGAAACAATGGAAATAATACAGAGCGACTCTGAAAAATAGACTGTGGCCAAGTGATGCAAAGTTTTAAAGAACTAATAGTCTATACTTTCTTTTGGTGGTAACAGGGAGCTAGGGAAAACCACTATTACCTTGCCATTGATCCTGCCTGCTGTTTCACCCTCTGGACCACTGGAACTTGCATTTTCCCTGGCACTGTGTGAACTCTCAAACCCCCTTTCCCTGATTTTCAGCTTTGGAACATGCATCAACATTCCATTGTTCCAAGAAAGGGCATGCTGATCATGACCCCATTTACAATTCCAGTGATTTCCCAAATGAGGTAATGTTTGTAAATCTTTGCAAATCTTAAATCACTATACAAATGCCATTATTCTCAAACCAAAATATCCTTTACTGGCCACTACCTTCTATGTGTTACCTTTTTTTCTTCAGGGACAGGAACAGTCTCAATTTTGTATCAGTATTCTTGGAGCTTAGGATGATGATAAGACTTTTAATAGTTACTTTTTCATTTATTCATTCACTGAGTAGGAGAGTTTATTCTTTACCAATTCTTTACCCAAACTAGGTCTTCATGACTGTTATCAATAAATAGCCATGTGTTATCAATAAATAGCCACAGTATTCTCTTTCCTTCTACCCTCAATGAGTTTAGTGTGTAGTTCATAGTGTTTCTCTCCCCCAAGCTGCAACCCTCAAACTTTTCAACTGTACTACTCAATTCTTATGATCTACTCCTCTCCACCCTAGGCACACATAAAAGCAGTCATATCCTTGATCATTCCATCACCCACAAATACTCTACTTCCATTTACATAAACTCTGAGTTTCTCATAATCTTTTCTTATTCTATCTTTCCCTCTGCTTTATATCCCCAAGACCTGTTCTCTTCACTATGATCTCCAATTCTCTTACCCCTCAGTTCCTTATCAGGTCATCCCTGGACTGACTCCACTCTCTTTCCTTTCATATATTGATTCCTTGAGTAATCATTCCAACTGTATGGTATCCTCTCCATTTGAATCTCTTGCCTCCTTGTCCTCTTAGTTATCATACTTTGCCAAACCCTGACCTTGAATTACTCCCACCACCGATTTCCTTTGTTCTTATTCACATGATACTGAATAGAGGTTGAGGAAATCATAAAATCATAATAATGGAGATCCCTGACAATTTTATGTTACACATGCTCAAATGAGCTCTCACTGAAACAAGGGAATACTTTTATACTTTCCTTATTGATTTGTTAGACCATAAAACACAATGGAAATTCCAAAGCCTTTCATCCATCCTCAAGACTCCCAGAGTTTTCTTCACTCTACTCTCTCAGCTGAGGACCTCACCATCTACTTCACAGAAACAACTGAGACTGTTTAATGAGAGTTCCCTCATCTCCCCTCCTCATCTTCTCACATCACTGAGGTATCTTTTCCTGCTATCTCTTCATTCACCATTCTTTCACATAAAATAGTGGCCTTTCTCCTTGCCAAGGAAAGCAAATTCTTCGATATGTACACAAACTTGATCACATCCTTTCTCATCTTCTCCAATATACTGTCCTCTTTATTATCTCTTTCTTTCTGATCTAACCTGAGTTTTGGGAAAAAAAACACCTTTAAACTATATAAAGGATGAAATAAATAGTTCAGGGAAAATGTAGTGTAGGATGATGGGTAAGTGAAGCAAGAAGAAGGAGTTAAAAGCATGAGCCATTGTGGAGGTAGAATTGACAACATTTGGCATCTGGTTGAATATGCAAGGTGAGATTGAGTAGAAAAGAAGGATGGACAGAGATGGGATGAAAGAAATAAGAGGAGAAGGATGGAGAGAGAGAAAGAGAGAGAGAGAGAGAGAGAGAGAGAGAGAGAGAGAGAGAGAGAGAGAGAGAGGAGGAAAGGAAAGAGAAAAGGCCAGAAGAAAAGAAAAGTGAAGGGAGATAAGAGAAAAGAGGAGGGGACATGAGAGAAAGTGAAGGGGAGGAAGAGAGGAGGAGGGGGGAGAGAGACAAAGACAGAGAGAAGATACAAGGAGAAAAGGAGAGAAAGGAGAAGAGAGAGTGGGAAAAATAAGAGATGAAAGACAAGGATAGTGGGTAGTAAGATGACTTGAAGACACTCCATGCTCCCCTTCCATCTTTGATAGCCCTCTGCTTTTTCCCTCTTCTCCTTTGCTGATGGTCATGGATTGGGGAAGGGTGGGTAGGCCAGGGCAAGGTTTGTACCTACCTGACCCTCTGATAAAAGCCTGTAGAACATTCGGAGGATGAGGAAGAACCAGAAGGCATTGAGACCCTGAAGGACCATCAGGAGGGCATTGGCAAAATAGTATCCAAAGAAGACCTGATAGTTGGTTAGGAAACTATAGGAAGTGGTGTAGAGGACTCTATAAGAGAGAGAGAGAGGAAGTGAGGGTTACAATATAGGAAGGGGCAGAAGGCAGGCTACCAGGGCTCAGACATGTTGGTCTCCAAGAAGCAACCCCCAAAGAAATGAGAGGGGCAGGGTGAAAAGCCACTGGGATGGAGGAAGAACATCCTAAAAGGACCCCTGGCTCTAACTAATCCCATCTTTCTCACACATAGAAGTATGTGTCAGGCAGGAGGCTCACTTCTTTTTCTAGGAGGCAGCTCTTGGGACCCAGATCCTTTTCCTCCTCCCTGCCCTTGACCCAACCCCCTTTTAGGACCAGGCTCACTTGATTGGGAAGAGAATGAGTCTGCTAACGAAGAACACCAGAGAGAACAGGATGAACATTATGTCCCGAGCTTGACTCCACTGTGCGTAAATTAACATCTTACAAGCCTGGAAGGAGATGGCAGAGGGAATTTTGGTAACACATAAACCCAGAACTAGGAGGGGCCTCAGATGGTATCTAGTACACCCTACACTTGTTGAAGAGCCCCTTAGATATATCATCATTTCACCTGGAGGCTTACAGTGATGGGCAACTCAAAACATCTCACAGATGACCCATTCTACTGTCAGAGAGCTTTGTGCCTTAGGGTTTTCTTTTCCTTTTTTGCAGTTGTCCCTTAGAAAGTGGGCATTGATCTAACCTATCCTTTTAATTTTGTACAGGACAGAGCTAGTTACAGGATAAACACACATGCCTGGGTTATGGGATTCAGTGTGGATCTAGCCCCCTCAAATCCACCCTTCTTCAGAATGTCTCCATTTTCTGGAAAGTACCATATCCCTGGTCACTCCTGTTGGAAACTTCATCATCATCCTTGACTCCTTACCTTTGCCAGCCTCCCCACATGCATGTCCAAGCAGTTGCTACATTTCTCATCTATATCCTCTTGTCTCTAGTTACACAGCCATCAGAATTATGTTATTAGTTTCTCTTCCCTAGATTACTATACTCAGCCCCCTAATTGGATCCCTGCCTCAAGTCTCCCCCCACTCCAGTCCATTTTCCAATCAGTTGTCAAAGTAATCTTATTAAAGTAAACATCTGAATTCACTTTTGTTTGTTATTTTTGTATTGAATTCATTCATTCTTCAAGTTCTGAATTCTCTCCCTCCCTCCCACCAGTACCCCACTTCTTGTGAAGGCAAGAAACATTATATTGATTATATATATATGAAATCATGCAAAACATGTTTCTATGTTAGCCATGTTATGAAAAAAACCTCAAGAAAAATAAATTGAAAAAATTGTGTTCTTGCTTTCAGATTCCATTAGTTCTTTCTCCAATGACAGCATTTTAAATCACAAATCTTTCAGAACAGTCTGGATCATTGTATTGACCAGAATAGCTAAGTCACTCACAGTTGAGGATCCTTCCAATCCTGTTACTGTATGATGTTCTCTTGCTTCTGTTCACTTTGCATCAGTTCATGTAAGCTTTTCCAGATTTTTCTGAGACCATCATATTCATCATTTCTTATAGCACAATGTTCCATCACAATCATATACCACAACTGTCCAGTCATTCCCCAGTTGATGAAAATACCCTCGATTTCCAATTCTTTGCCACCACAAAAAGAGCTTGCTTAAATATTTGTGTGTGTATGTGTGTGTATATGTATATATATGTATATATATATATATATATATATATATATATATACATATATATTTATATATCTTTTTTCTTTGATCTCTTTGGGATAGAGACCTAGTAATGTTATTGCTGAAACACAGTTTTATAGTCCTCTGGACATAAATCTAAAATGCTCTCCAAAATAGTTGGATCCAATCACAACTCTACCAACAGTGCAGTAGTGTCCCAATTTTTCCATATTGCCTCCAATATTTATCATTTTCCTTTTTTGTCATATTAACCAATCTGATAGATGTGAGGTGGTATCTCAAAGATGTTTTAATTTGCACTTCTCTGATCAATAGTGATTTAGAGCGTTCTTTCATATAACTACAGATAACTTTGATTTCTTCTTCTAAAAAGTTTCTCTTTATAACATTTGTTCACTTATCAATTGAGGAATGATCTGTTGTCTTATAAATTTGACTCAGTTCTCTACATATTTGAGAAATGAGTTCTTAATCAGAGAAACTTTCCGTAAATCCTGCCTCTCCCACCACTGCCAGTTTCCTGCTTTCTTTCTAATCTTGGCTACATTTGCTTTATTTGCCAAATTTTAAAAAAATTTAATGTACTGAAAATTATTCATTTTACTCTTGTTTTGACATAAATTGTTTTCTTATTAATAGATCTGACAGGTAAATTTGTCCATTCTCCTCTAATTTGTTTATGAGATCTGCCTTTCTGTCTAAATCTGTCAAAATGACCTTATGTGGGCATATGATGTAAGATATTTGTCTATGCCTAGTTTCTGCCAAAGTGCTCTCCATTTCCCCCAGCAATTTTTGTCAAATAGTGAATTCCAGTCCTAAAAGCTTAAATCTTTGTATTTCTCAAACACTTGATTACTATGATTATTTACTACTGTGTACTGTGTACCTGTTTTATTCCACTGATTCACCACTCTATTTGTGAGCCACTACCAGATTGTTCTGATGATTACCACACTGTAATACAGTTTAAAATCTGATACTGCTAGATCACATTACTTCACATTTTCCCCTTGATTCCCTTGATATTGTTGACCTTTTGTTCTTCTAGATAACTTTTGTTATTATTTTTGAGACTTATAAAATAATTTTTAGTAGCTTGATTGGCATGACAATAAGTGAGTAAATTAATGTAGGCAACATTGTCATTTTTATTATATTGGTTCAGCCTAATCATATTTCTACAGTTGTTTAGATATGTATTTATCTGAAAAGTGTTTCCAATTTTGTGCATTAAGTTCCCAGGTTTGTCTTAGCAGATAACTTCCCAAGTATTTTATATTGACTATGGTTATTTTAGATGGAATTTGTCTTTATAATCTCTTTGTCCTGGACTTTGTTGGCAATATATAGAAATGCTGATGACTAATGAGGATTTATTTTTATATCCCGCAAGTTTGCTAAAGTTAATTATTTCAACTAGTCTTTCGGTTGATTCTCTGGAATTCTCCAGATATGCCATTATATCATCTGCAAAGACTGATAGATTTTTTTTTTGTAGTGCCTATTCTAATTCCTTCAATTTCTTCTTCTCTTGTTGTTATAGCTGACATTTCTAGTACAATACTGAATAATAGTGGTGATAATGTGCATCCTTGTTTCACCCCTGAGCTTATTTGGAATTCTAGTGGGAAAACCCACTACAAATAATACTTGCTGATGGCTTTAGATACCATTTTGAGGAGAGTTCTGTTTATTCATATGATTCCTGGTGTTTGTAAGAGGAATGAGTGTTCTATTTTATCAAAGTTTTTTTCTGCATCTATTCAGATAATCCTATGATTTCTCTTGATTTGGATATTGATATGTTCAACTTTACTGGTAGTGTTCCAAATATTGAACCAGCATTGCATTTCTGATATAAATCCCATCTAGTCATAATGTATGACCTCTGTGACATTGTACTGTAATCTCCTTGTTAGCGTTTTATTTAAAAATTTTGCATCAGTATTCATTGAAGAAATTGAGAAATAGTTTTCTTTCTCTATTTTTCCTCTTCCTGATTTAATTGTAATTGTGTCATAAAAGAAATAGGGAAGAAATACTTCTTAGCCTATTTTTCCAAATAATTCACACAGTAATGGAATTGGTTTTTTTAATGTTTGGTAGAATTCATTTGTGAATTCATTGAGTTCTGGGGATTTTTTATTAGGGATTTCATTGATTTCTTTTTCTAAGATAGAGTTATTTCCTTTTTTGTTAATCTGGTCAGTTAAAAGTTTGTAAATATTCATCCATTTCACTTATGTCAGATTTATTGACACGGGAAAAATAGCTCCTAGTAATTGCTTTAATTTCACCTTCACTGATTCACATTTTTTCATTTCTGCTTACAGTAATTTATCTATTTTACTCTGTGTGTTTTTTACATAAAATTATCAATTCAATGGGCTTTTAATCTCCAATTTGTAAAATCTCTCCTTTGATTTTAAAATTTCCAATTTGATGTTTAATTGGAGATTTTAAATTAAATTGTTACTTTCTAGTTTTTTAAGTTGCATGCTCAATTCGTTGATCTGTTCTTTCTCTATTTTATTAATGTAAACATTTGGAATCACAAAATTTCTCATATGTACTATTTGGCTATACACAATAAATTTTAGTGTGTTTTCTCCTTATTGTCATTTTTGATGAAATTATTGATTTCTCCTATAATTTGTGCTTTAATCCATTTACTTTTCAGGAGTAGGTTATTTAGTCTCCAGTTAATTTTTGGTCTGTATCATTATCTGACAAGAATGCATTTAATATTTCTGCCTTTCTGTCTTTGGTTGTAAAGGTTTGACACATGTTTAACAAGGGTGCAAGTGGAACAGTAGCCCAAGGCCAAGGGCATAGCCAATATGTTTTGTACTATTTATGTACTTCTTAACCATTTAATATGTATTTAACTCTGCTATCTTTTTCATTAAGTCCTTATATTTTTATGTGTTATTGATGACATCTTTGAGTGTTGTGCTTTTAACTTCATCATCCTCAAAAGCTCTATGCTTTTTTTGGGGGTGGTGATTTTGGTGTCATGGTGTTTCTTGGGAATGCTTACATCACATTATAGCAGAAATAACTGTATTTGCTAATGTGTACTTCAAGTCTTTTGCATCAGACATTCCCTGTGATGGGGTAAAGAAATAGCTATTATATACCCAGTACTCATATTTTATAATAAAAACTTTTTATAAGAAGGACACAGTTCACATGACTCCTTTATTTTTCTAGAAGACTCCAGATATGAACCATAGCTAACTGTTATTTTTAGACATTTCCCTGGACTTTGACTCACTGGTAGGGACAGTGTCAGGGAGAGAAAAAGTCTCACCTCTCTCTTTGGGCCATTCCCACTCTCTCCAGGGGTGGAGTCAGGTCCATGTGAGCCCTGAGCTCCTACTTCTGTAGGGACCCCTGGGCCACTAAGCAAAATGAACTACTATAATGGTAAGGGAATTTAGGGACAGCTCTCTTCCCTTCTCTGGACCTATGGCCCCTGAACACATGAGGCTTGAAGGTAATCAGGCAGATTCCAGCTATACCCCTCCAGGTTGAGCTTACTCACCTCCATGAAGATATCTGACACGTCATGTAGCAACAGCACCAGGGCACCAATGCACACAAAGTTGGCAGAATAGGAGAATAAGATCAAAGAGATAGTAACAACATGGTGGATGACCTGCTCCTTGAAGTCCTGGAAAGATGAGGACAGCCATGAAGCCTGGGTCTTGCTTTACTTCCCAGAGGATGTAGCTGGCTTTGCTCATGCTCAGGGTTAGATTTTGATCCATATTCTAGGTACACATTTCCTCCCATAAATTTTAATCCAATTATATGACAGTGCTCTTGAGGAAGATTAAAGTCTCTCAAGAGGAAGCAGAAGGAGATAAAGGAAGAAGATCAAGTGTCTGACAGTGTGGTGGAGGGAAAGTTGGAGATTGGGTTAGATAGGGACCTAGCAGTAGCAGCTCCAGAGAGAGCACCTTGGTTATTGAATTGAACAGAATGGAACTGGCCCCTTAGCTTCTGGTCCCCTTATTTAGTCTTCCACAGAATCCACCAAGCTCAAGTGGACCACTCCTCCCCTTACTGTTTCTGTGGTATAAGGTCTTGTGCTTGCAGCAGGTACTGATATTAAGGGCCAGGGCCAAGCAAGATACTTTTCTCATGGGGCTGAGAGTAGAGGCCAGCCTCTTCTTTCCTCTACTCTTCTCTCTTGGCTGGGAAGACTTTCCCACAACCTGGGGTCCCTCCAGACTCACCTTCCTCTTTACATCGAGGGTCAGAGTAAGCAGCAAGGAGAAGTAGAAGCTGAGTTCCAAGAGGTACCACCAGTATAGGGCAGGCTGTAGAGGCTGATGATCAAAGCAGTCACTTGGTCATGGGTATTGCTCATAGAGAGACACAGAGTGAAGCAGGGAAATGACCATTTAGGAACTCTAGAACCATGGGCCTAAGCACCCTACTTTACCCCATTCTCCATGGATAATAAGCTATGGTCTATGACTAGAACACAGTCTTCAATAAATCAGGACATGCTCAGCAATCAAACAATCCACAAACATCTATTAACCTTACCTATTATGTGCCAGATACTGGACTAGGCAATGAGGATACAAAGGCAAAAATGAAGCAGTTCTTGCCCTCAAGAAGCTTACATTCTATTAGGAAAAAAAAAACATGTACATGCACATATTCACACAAGACATACATTCACAACACACACACACATATCCTCATATGTATATAGTACAAATGTATGTACATACAGTCAAAATAGATTCAAAGCAATTTGGGTGAAAGACATTGTCATCTGGGTAATCAAGGAAAGCTTCACAAAGAAAGTGGCATTTGGACTGAGTCTTGAAGGATTATAGCAATTCCAAGATGCAGAGATGAAGAGGGAGTACATTCCAAGCATGGGGAACTCACATTGAAATGGGAAAGGAAAAATCATGTAAGAAAAGAGTAAGAAGGCAAATTTGACTGGATCACAGAATGTATTAAGAAGAAATATGTGCAATAAGGCTGGAAAAGTAGGTAGGTACAAGTTTGTTAGCTTTAAATACCAAATACAATAGTTCATCTTTGACCTTTGAAGTGCAAGGGAATCAATGGATTTTTTTGGAATTAGGATGTGATTTAGTCAGACAAATTTCTCAGGTAACTATATGTAGGATGGATAGGAATTAATAGTATTTTATTTTTTCCAATTACACATAAAGATAGTTTTCAACATTTTTTTCTGTGAGATTTTGAGTTCCAAATTTTTCTCCCTCTTTCCCTTCCTTACCCTCTTAGTATAGGATCTGAGATGTTGGTCTATTCCTATTTTCTGCCATTCTGTTTCCAATTTCCCCAGCAAATAGTGAGTTCTTCATTTTCTTCCTTTATTGCTAAAGCTAACATTTCTAGTACAATACTGAATAATAGTGGTGATGATGCACATCCTTATTTCAGTCCTGATCTTCCTGTTTATTCCCACTATATTTAATACTTGTTGATGGTTTTAGGCAGGTAATGCTTATCACTTTCAGAAAAATCCCATTTATTCCTATTGCTCTAGTGTTTTTAATGGAAAAGGGTGCTGCTTTTGTCAAAAGCTTTTTTTCTGCATCTATTGAAATAATCTATTGAAATAATGTTTTCTCTTAGTTTTGCTATTGCTATGGTCTCTTATGCTTATAGTTTTCATAATATTTAATCAACCTTGTATTCTTGGCATAACTCCCTCCTGGTCATAGTATCCTGCTTATAAATTGCTTTAATCACTTTGCTAATATTTTATTTAAAATTTTATATCAATATTTATTAGTGAAATTGGCCTATCATTTTCTTTTTCTGTTTTGTTTTTTTCTGGTTTAGGTATCAGAACCATATTTGTACCAGAAAAGGAATTTGATAGAACTCCTTCTTCATCTATTTTTTCAAATAGTTTATATAGCAATGGAATTAATTGTTCTTTAAATATTTGGTAGAATTCACTTGTAAATCCATTTGGTTCTGGAGATATTTTCTTAGGAGTTCAGTGATGTCTTGTTCAATTTTTTTTTTAAATAGGGGTTACTTAAATATTTTATTTCCTCACTTGTTAATTTTGGCAATTTGTCCTTTTGTAAATATTCATTAATTTTCACTTAGATTGTCAGGTTTTTCATCATGCAGTTGGGCAAAATAACTCCTTATTGTTTCTTCAATTTCATCTTCACTGGTAGTGAATTAACCTTTTAATTTTTGATTCTGGTAATGTGGTTTCCTTTTTTAAAAAATCAGTTTAACCAAAGGTTTAATCTATTTTATTATTTTTCCCATAAAACCACCTCTTAGTTTTGTGCACTTATTTAATTCAATGGTTTGGTTACTTTCAATTTTATTAACCTTTCCTTTGATTTTCAGAATTTCTAATTTGTTATTTAATTGAGGATTTTTAATTTGTTCTTTTTCTAGCTTTTTTAGCTGCATAACCAATTCACTGCACTTTTCTTTCTCTTTTTTATTGATGTAAGTATTTAGTGATATATAGTTTTCCTCTAAGAACTACTTTGTTTGCATCCCATAAATTTTGGTATGTTGTTTTATTATTGTTGACCAATTCTATTTTTTATGGAGTTGTTTTGTTCAATTTTTGTACTTCTTTTTTCAAGATGTTGACTCTTTTCTTCATAAATCTCCTACAAAATTCTAATTTCTTTGTCTAATTTTTCTTCTACCTCTCTCATTTGATTTTTAAAATCCTTTTTGAGCTCTTCTAAGAGGACTTTTAGGACTTGAGTCCAATTCAGTTCGAGACTTCACATGTAGACATTTTGACATTGTTACCCTCTTCTGAGTTAGTGTTTTGATCTTTTCTGTCCTATAGTAGCTTTCTATGGCCAGGGTTCTTCTTGTTTGTTTTTTTAACATGGAGTTCTGCTCCTGGGGTACAGGGGATACTGTCTCAAGTTTCTTGTAGTGAGAGTCAGGCTCCTAGTCACTGGCTTTCTGGCCCAGGATCTCAGGTGTTGGTGGCACTGGGGTAGCCTGGACTAGTTGTGCCTTATTTGTTGGGGTTCTGGTGCTGGCAGCTTGTCTCTTGCACTGGGACTTGAGACCTAACAGATTGTCACTAACCTATTAAGCCAGAAATGGGGCCCTTGGCTGCTGATCTGTGCTATGCCTAAGAGCCTGCTGCTGGTTTTCCCACATGCTGTCTGCATTGTACTGTACTCCACTTTTACCAAAGTGAGACAGACCATTTCTGAGATCCTTCCAAGTTATCTTAAGCTAGGAAATTGTTTCACTCTGTCCTTTTGTGGGTTCTGTAACTCCAGAATCCATTTTAGAGTCTTGGTTTAATGTTATTTCCAAGGGAAACTTGGGAGAACTCAAGCAACTTTTTTACTTCTCTCCACTATCTTGCCTCCAAAGTTCATGTAGGATGGCTTGGAATGGGGAAAGACTTAGGGCAGAGAGGGCAATGAGGAGGTTGATGTAATAACCTAGGTTAAAGGGGATGAGGGCCTGTGACTGTGTGAGTGAGAGGAGGAGACAGATGTAACGTGTTGGGGAGGTGGAAACAAGATTTAGGAACTGATTGACTATGAGAGAAGGAAGAGGAAGTGTTGAGAATGACTACCACGTGAAACTGCAAGCATCATTTGGAAGGACAGGGCTGTTCTCAGAAGAACAGGAAAGTTTGGAAGACAGATTGCTTTGAGGTAAATATAATGAGTTGTGTTTTAGACTGGTTGAATGTGAGTTGTAAGCAAGTGATCCAGCATGAAAGGTCCAAAAGGCAGCTGGAGATGTGTGATTAAAGCCCAGGAAAGAGAGACTAGGTCTAGTTGTATAGACCTGGGAGTCATCAGGGTCAAGGTGATGATTAAACCCAAGGCTCTGATGAAGTACACCAATATAATTTGTATTTGTGACATTTGTATAGCACTTTAAGATGGCAAAGCACTTTACATATGTGATCTCACTTAAGCCTATTAACAACCCTGAGCAGTAGGTACTATGATTATCTGTATCTCTCCAAATGGAAACAGGGCTAAGTGACTTGCCCAGGGTCATACAGCAAGGAAGTATCTGAGACAGACTTTGAACCTAGGTATTCCTGAATTCCAAGACTGGAATGGTATGAACCACATCACCTAGCCAGCAAAAGAGTGTAAAGAAAGAAGAGGACCCAACACAGTCTTTGGGATAAGGGGTATGACATGGATAATAAGCCAAGAAAACAAACTGATGTGGCAGAGTAAGACAGTTGGTAGAAAAAACAGGGCAGTTAGATGGCACAATGAATAGAGTGCTGAACTGGGAGCTATGAAGCCCTGAGTTCAAATCCTGCTTCAGACACTTGCTTATTGTGTGGCTTTGGGGAGGTCACAATTTCAGCATCAGTTTATTCATCTGCAAAATGAGGATAATGGTGCCTACTTTTCAGGGTCATTGAGATGATCAAATGAGATAACATAGCTAGAGTTCTTTGGAAACCTTCAAGTTTTGCCTGAATGCTATCCTCACTATTGTTGTGGAGACAGTAAATTCCCAAAAACCCAGGAAGGGGAAGCACCCAAGAAGAGACAGTGGTCAACAATACCAAAGGCTGCAGTCAAGAAAGATGAGAATTTTCTTAAAATTCTATTAAATTTGGCAATTAAAAGGCTACAGGAGGCTTTGGACCAAGTTGTACAAATGACTAATGAGGTCAGATTGCAAAGGACTGGAGAGAACAGCAAGAAGTTTGAGGAGTTTAGAGGGTGTAATGATTGTGTTTGACCTTTGTTGCCAAAGAAGACCATGACATCAGAGAAATGATGACATGACTTGCACTTGACTTTGTTTTGAGTGAGGGAGGGCTGTGCAAGTCACCAGTCTCACTTTCCTCCAGAGCCATCTGAATCCAGTGACCAGATATTCATCAGGATGACTGCAAATGACCCGGGATGCACTGGGAGACGTTGGCCCCTTTAGGCCAAGGTCTATGCAGGTACTCACTTAGGGACAGGTAATGCCCATTCATTGAATAAGCCTGTTTAGGAAGTAGCCAGGGCATAGCTCTTTCAATAAGTCAGACTGAGAGGGAAACAGAAACAGTTGCTATTGATAATCACTTTGAAAGGACTGTAGTCAGGGAGAAAGAGCCAGAAAAAAGGAGAGACTGCAGATTAGAAAATAGATAATTAGGGAATAGTTTTTCGTAGAAGAAAAAGGGGATGAGATCAAGGGAAATTGGAGAAGTGTTGGCCTTAGTGAGAAGGCCCATCTCTTTATCAGAGACTTACAAAAAGGAAAAAATGGGGGATGAGATGAAGGGGTTCCGAGATATGGATAAAGAAAGCAGAGGAAGCTCATGGTATATGGCCTCTTTTCTCAGTAGAATATGGGATAAAGTCTTCTTCTGAGTCAGGGTATATGGAGGTGGTGGTGTGGGAAGTTCAAAGAAAGAAGAAAAAAATTGGGACAGCTGCTGTGTAGAATGTCCAAGACAATCAACTACAAGAAGGAGATTACAGTGAGGGCATAATGGAAGTTACAGAACATAACAACTAACCTTATTATTTCCCCTGAAGAAGTAAACAAATTGGAAAGGTAGGGAAATGCTGCAGTGCTGACTTAAATGTTAGTCAAGCATATGAGAAATCTCTCAGGATATTCTTGTAGAAAAGATAAAATATGTTGATTATTAAATGGTACAATTAGGTGGATTCAGAGATGGTTGAATGGCCATACTCTAAAAGTGGTCATTTAGTTGCATTTTGGTAGTAATTTGGCAGGAGGCCTCCCTTGAGAAGTGCTAGGATCCGTGGTTGGCCCTATGCTGTTTAACATAACATCTTTTAATGAATGGATTAGATAAAGGTACCGATGACAGGCTGACAAAATTTTAGATGATATGAAACTGGAGGGACAGCTAGCCAACTTGATGACAGGATCCAAAGAAATCTTCATGATTTAGGATGCCTAGATATAAGACTAATAAGAAGAAATTTTTGAGGGTTAAAAGTTTAAAAAATCAGTTTCACCATAATATGAGATAGAAGTCGTTAGGTGTCAATTGGTATCAGTTAGCTATCAATAGATATTAATCTGATAAATATTTGATGGTTTTAGTGGACTACAAACTCAACATGAATTAGCAATATACTGAGAGAACCAAATGAATTAATTCAATATTAGTCTAAAATATGAGAAGAATAATATTCAACATCATACAAGTCCTTTTGCACATGATCATGGAGTAATTTGTTGAAGGAGATTGGAAGGGATAAAGTCAAGGGTATCTGTAGAGGAACTGTCCTTTGTAGGAAGAGTCATCTCTTCGTTAGAGATATATAGAAGAGAAAAGGGGAGATGAGGTCAAGGAATTTTGAAATGTGAACAAGGAGAAAAGAGAGAGTAATAGCAAATGACTGATTTTTCTCAGTTAAGTATGGGATAAGGTCCCCAGTTGAGTCAGGATGTATGAAGGGGTTGGTGTGAGCAATGCAAGGACAGAAGAATATGGGAAAACTTCTGTAGGGAATGCCCAACACAATCAATTGCCAGAAGGGAAAGAATTACAGTCAGTCTGATGTCACTATGCTTATGTTCTTGGTGCCATATTTTAGAAAAGACATAGAAAAATGGAGAAGGTTGAAAAGAAGAATAGTCAGACTAGTTATAGACCTTGAGATCACACCACAATCAGAATTTATTTAAAAAATTGAATATAGTTTGCTTGGAGAAAATAAAACAAAAGGACACGGCTCATATGTCCAAATACTTGAAGGACCATTATATGGAAGATGACCCCAGAGGGAAAAATTAGGCTCAATGGAAGAAGACTAGAAAGGGTCAATTTAGGTTTGATGTAAGAGCAAACTTCCTACTAAAGACAGTTATCCCAAAGTAGACTGGGCCGTTATGAAAAGTGAAAAGTTTGCCCTAGAGAACTTCAGATTGAGGCAACAACCATTTATTAAGTAATTATGGCAGAACATTTTCGTTATTTATGGAATAGGCCAGACAGCCTTTCTGGTTCTTTCCATTGTTGAGATTCTGTGATTCTGAAGGTTTGAAGAAAGGATAGGAAGAGGGGGAGGGTGTGCAGCAATTATGTTCATTTTTGGTCACTAGGGGGCAGAATGGACCAAATACTAGACTTGGAAGCAGGAAGACCTTAATTCAAATCCAACCTCAGACTCCTACTAAATGTGTGACCTGGGGCAAGTTATTTAACTTCTGTCTGCCTCAGTTTCCTCAACTGTAAAATGAAAATAATCATAGCATCTCCCTCACAGAGTTGTTGTGAGAGTCAAGCAAGATAAGATTTGTAAAGCGCTTTACAAACCTGCTTTCATCATAATCATGACCATCATTGTTCCTAGGACTTGTTTCAGTGGACAAATCTGCCACCTTTCCTTGTCCAGGGACTGCTCACCTGCTTAGGGTATCCATTCCAGACTGTCTCAGGCTGGCTAAACCAGGTTTTCTGAAAGAAATAAAGACATGTCCTAGACATTGGCCTCAGAATCACTAGTCCCCGAAGGTAATGGTTCTTCTCCATAGCTTCGAGTCTTTCTCCAGGGAACTCCAGGCACTCATCAGGAATGATGATATTGCCACTTAACATCATCTCCTATCTTTATTCTGATCTCCCCTTTGTCCCTCCTCCCCAGGTTCAGAACAAGTCAGAATGAAACTCATGAGGTATAACCCCTAGTTAGATGAGAGGCTTGACCTTTGGTGTCTTTCTATACCCCACCCCAGGTCATTAGCATCTGGTCCCTCTGTTAACTCTGGAATAACTAAGGCTGGGTTAGAGAGGTCTGTAAAAATAAGAAACTACTATATGACTGGACCATTTAAGCACTCTCTCCTCCCCTCCCCTCTCCTCTCTTCTACTCCCCTCCCCTTTCCTCTCTACTCCTCTTCTTTTCTTATCCTCCTCTCCTTTCCTTCTCCTCCTCCTCTCTCTCCTTTTTCGTTTGTGTGTGTGTGTGTATGTGTGTGTGTGTGTGTACTTTTAGCAGTGTAATATGGCAGCCAAATACACTAATAGGACATTGAGCTGCCTTAAGAGGGGCATAGTTTCCAGAAATAGGGAGGAGTCAACGAGTTGTATTGTATTCTCATCAAACCTCATCCTGAAGACTGGGTACAATTCTATACACCATGGTTTAAGGAAATGGATAAACTGGGGATTGTCTAGAGGAGATCAATTAGTAACAAAAAGTAGGTAAATTTGCCTAGAATATGGTGTTTAGAATATAGTGAGAGCTTACATGTGACAAGCCTCAAAAGATAGATTAAGGCCAAACTGTAAAAGACTTTACAAACCAAAGAGAAAAATTTGTATTTTATCTTAGAGGCAATAGGGAATCATTTATGTTTCTTGAGGAGGGAGGTGACATGATCAGATGGGAACTTTAGGAACATCTGTGTGGAGAATGGACTGTTAGAAGGGAGATAATGGGGACCACAGAACCAATTAGGGGCCTATAGTGTTAGTGGGGAGCAGAGGTGCTGAAGGCCTGAATTGGGGGGGGGGGTCTGTTGGGAGTAGAGAGAAGGAGATGGTTTCCAGAGATGTTATGGAAAAAGAATTAGCAAGACTTGACCATTGATTAGATGGAAAGAGTTTTGAATTCATATCATATAAGAGAAATATCACTAGAGAAATTGAGCAACCAGGTGAGTGTGATGATGTCTCCAAGTCAGTTGTCATGAGAGGAGGGATTCACCTTGTTCTGCTTGGTCCCAGAAGGCGGAACCAAGAGTAATGACCGGAAGTTACAAAGAAGTCAATTTTGGTTTGATCTCAGGAAAAATTTCTTAATAATGAGAGCTGTCCCAAAGTGGAATGGGCTACCCTGGGATGTGACATCTTCTCCCACATGGAGGTCTTCAAGCCAAAGCTAGGTGATGGCCATTTGTTAGGAATGTTACCTACATGGATTGGACAAGATGGATGCTGAGGCCCTTTTTAATTCCCAATTCCTGGGATTCTGTCATCTTCTTCTTACTCCTTTCCTTCCCCACCAAGCCTGGCCTTGCTCCCTCTGAAACCCTCATTTCTGTGATTTAGTAGCACTATTTATGTTTCAGTACTTATCTGACTCACCCTGGCTGTAGGATGTAGGAGACAGTCATCATGCTCCCCTAGTTGCTCACGTTCTCTACTAGACCCTTATATGACATGAATTCAAAGTCTTTCTCATCCAATGAATGGTCAAGTCTTGCTGATTCTATTTCTATAACATCTTTTGAAACCATCTCCTTTTCTCTGCTCTCACTACACATCCCCAATTCAGGCCATCATCAGCTCTGCTCCCCACTATTGCAACAGCCTCCCAATTGGTTCTGTGGCCCTCACTGTCTCCCTTCTAACAGTCCATCTGGTCAAACTGACCAGTCTAGTTACATTATTCTCTGAGGGTGTGACCTTTCCTCCCCCATCCCCAATACCACAGTCCCTGATGACTGAAAGGTGAGGTAGTATCTGAGGATACAGGGCAAATCAAGGTTGATGGGGGAATGGAGGATTTGGGGCAAGGTAGAATAGGCTGATGATGAAATAGAAAAGAAGGGAAAGAAACATGGTGAGAGAGAAAGGTAGCAGAGATAAAAATTATATGGAGAGCCTAAGAGGGCAGAGAATGGGGGAATGGAATCAAGAAAAAAAGAATCAAGGGAATGGGAGTGGAAAGGTTTGAGGGACAGAGAGGATAAGAGATGGAGGGGGGAGAGAGATGAAGAGAATGAGAGACGGAGAGGACAAAAGTCATAAAGTATAAATTGAGAGGGATGATGAGCATGAGGACATGGGGATAGAGAGGATGGGAAGGGACAGGAAGGATGGGAAAAGAAAGCACAAGGATGAAAGTATAGGAACAGAGAACAAAGAGGACAGGTACAGAAAAGATAGGAGGATAGAAGGGATTGGAGGAAGATGAAAGAAGATGAATGGGCAGAAAAAGGCAGAAGGACAAAGACAATGGGAACGGAGGGTAGCAGGGATGGTTATGTGGTGGGGACAGGACAGGACATACTCACATTGTAGAAGATGAGCAGGCCATCGAAGAAAGAAGTGGAGTAAAATAAAAATTTCCAACTGAAAATACAGAATGGAGTAGATGACTGGATGAGGTCAAATTGCTGGGAGTGGAGGGAGTGGGTGAAGAGATGAACATAAGGGGCCCCTGCTTTCCAAGTCAGGCCTGATTCCATGGCCCATGAACCCAAGTCTAGGTACCTTGGAACCAGTATTCCACCAGGGCCCCCCAGCTCACCAGGCTTCAGAGAATTTCTTGCTCATTAATGGTCGCTCTTGATTTCTGCGGCGTCGAAACCAGCGCTCTGTTTGCCTTACAGAGAGGCTGCATTGGCTGGCCAGGTGACTCAGCTCATTCTGGGGATAACAGGAAAAAATTAGGGTTAGAGTAGACCAAGGGAGGACCTTAGCTTTAGGTGACTGTCTATTTCTTTAAGATCATATAGTTTCCCTATATGGGAAGTGCTCAAGAGCACAGCAAAGGATATGCTTCAGTCCAAAGACCTTGAGCCTAGTTTCTAGGGGTAGAGTTCAAGTAGCTTTCCTCTCCCCCAAGCACCTCCCCCCTTAGTTGAGGTGCAGATCCCTCAATAAAATCTTCCCCAAGATGTACCCTAGCCCCTTCCATAACCTCTTTGGGAAAGAGGAGGCCCATGCTGGGGGAGCATCTCTGAAACCAACTTGTCAGGCACTATGGGAAGATACCCTGCCTTCACTTAGCTTGCACTGGACAAGATGGATGCCAAGATCCTTTCCAATAACTAAATATAATGTAATTAAGTATGAAATAGATGTAAAAAATGCAAAGTAATTTCAGGAGAATATTAATAATTGGAAAAATTAGGAAGATATTCTTGAATGAGGTAGAAACCTTGAAGAGAGCTGGAGTTTTAACAATGAAAAAATGAGAACATTCCTGGAGAAGGAGAGCATGTCAGACATGGGAGTCTGCCTATACAATGGCATGGGGGTGGGAGATGGAATGTTAAATAATAGCAAGTATGTGAATTTAGCTAGAACAGAGTGTGTGGGGATAATGATATGTGACAAGTCTTGAAATGTAGATTAAAGGTCTACTGAAAAGGACTTTACAGGTTAAAAAGAATTGTATTTAACTTGGAGTCAATAGAGAGTCATTCAGGGGAGCAGAGAGTTGACATAGTCAGTCATGACTGATTGATGGCTGTGTGGAGCACAGACCGTAAAGGGGAAGACAGCGGGGGCAACGGAATAAATTAGAAGGCCATTGTAATAGTGGGGGGGGGAGGCAGAGATGGTGAGGGCATGAATTCAAGTGACTGTGGGAAGAGTGGAGAGAAGGGGATAGTTTCAGGAGAGGTTATGGAATCAGAATCAACAAGACTTAGTAACCGATTGAATATGGAGATAAGATATTGGGAATGACTCACAGAGGGAAAACCATGTCTATAGAACACAGAATGGCAAAGGTAGGAATGACTTTAGAGATAATTCCCTCATTTTTCAGATAAAACAACCAAAAAATCAAGTGATTTGACTAAAGTCACAAAGTAAGCCAGCAGCAGAGGTGGGATTAGAACTCAGTTCTACTGAACTCAGTCCTCTCTGAGGTTAGAGGTTGGTATGACTTGATGCTCAGAGTATCCCCCTCTCTAGAAGAAACAGGAATACAGAGAGCAGGTGTCTGAGTGAGCTCTGGGCACATAGCACCTCCCATCTCCCTCACTTCTTATTCTAGGACCACTGAACAACAGAGACTGCCCTATTGAAGGATGTGGAGACTTAAACCTTAGAGGATCCTTAATGTTATCCAAAGCCTGCTCACCTTTTTGGGATTCTTACTCTGCGTCTGGAAAAATGACTCCAGCATGCGGTTGGGAGTAGCCTTGATCCTGCGGGTGTCACGCACACCCATGGCTCTGCTTAAGGGCAATCCTATGATTCTGTGAAAGGAGACAGGAGAAGCTAAGTATGCAGGAAGTCTCTTATTTATGGCCCTTTGGGAGCCCTCTGCTAAATCTTGCCCTCCAGCTCATCTACCACAGCTGAATTGGCATAGCCTGGGGGAGGGAGAACGGAAGGAGGATGTATGAAGGGGATGGGGTGTCTGTGGGGCACATGTTAGATGTTTAGCTTGGTTGAGAAGAGTATCATGTATTTTCCTAATGGGAAGAAGTCCTGGGCTGTCAGAATAGGGGGCATTAATATCCTTATTAGTGTATTAGATGAGTTCCCCAAGGTTCTGAGGCTACAACCAAAGAGAAAACATTCTCCTCCCCTTAAATTTATTGAGTATTTGGTAAGCATTTATCATGTACCAAGCCAAGTGCCCAGTGCTAGGGGGAGAGAGAGATTTAAATTAAGTACTATTCTTGCCAACAAGAAGCTTATGATCTGGTATGGGATTAAGGCCCCCACATAGATATCCATAATATTATATAGTGTTTCAAATCAGTGAAAAGGAAAAGGTGGTCATAGCAATTAGGAATAAGGTAAGGAAAGAAGTCAAGAAAGTCTTCTTGGTGATGGTGGCATTAGTTTTGGATGTCAAAAGTTAGTGAGAAAAGAAAGTAAGCTCATGTGCAAGAAGTATACAAGAGCTTTCAAGGGAGTAGTGTTCTACAATTAAGCTGCAACTGACTACAAGGCAGAAAAATGCTAAAGCACCACTCCATTTCTCATGGCTCAATCATAATCTGATCATATTTCTATGGCTGTGATTCGTTGTATCTGCAAGTAAAGGTGCCAGGAATGTAGGTGAGCAAGAAGCAGAGACAAGCAGAGATCTTACCCTTGAGCATAGCTTGCCACTGTATCTTTTTCAACCAAGTCATTGGCATGGGAACAACTGGAAAAATTTAGTGTTTAAAAACTAAGGAACTCTGATCCCAAGAGCTACTTGATAGTAAACAAATGTTGTCTGATATATACCCAAGCCTTTAACTGGGGGAAATTCTTATCTATAGAAAACTCACTCTAAGTTAACATGAGTTTTCTGACATAAAGGATCAAGTTGTCTATCATAAGTTGTCTAGTTCTTTTTCCTAAGAATTGGTCCCCTACTAAACATTGCTGGGGAAATGAAAAGTTTCAGGAAATAATAAACCAGGGGAGGTTTCTTCTGGTCCCAGAGAAAGGATTCTTCTGTCTTTTCTAAAAATGTTAGGTAAAAACAAAATCTTGGCAGAATGGTAGCTGAGGAAGCTAGTCAGAAACTGTGAGTATTACAAAGATACCATAGTCAAACTAGCAGACCACAGTCCTGTGGGGATCAGGAAATCAGGGAGCCAAATTATAAGCATTTGACAGGAGCTAGACCAGCATGAACCAGGCCTGTTCAGTAGCCTATAAGACCTAAGTCAAAGGGACGTAACTTGTGTAACCCAGTAACATCAAAGATCATTCTTCAACACAAATAACCTACATGTGTAACTCGCCATGAATCTGACAGATATGTGTTCATTCTTTCCACTGATATATTGTATTTTGGGGAGACTAGGACCCAGATACTTGGGGCTACTTTTCTCATCCTAATGTCTTATTAAATGCTTTTGATTTGAACTAGTTATATCTTCTGGCTGAATATTAAAGGTGAGTACATCAGTAGGGGCTCATGAGGTAAATATATTAGGGGAATGGATGCACAGAGTTCCTTAAATCTGGGGCCTTCATGCACTGGAGGATGCCCCTCAGACTTGAAGTTGCCCAAAGTAATTAAATATTCAAATATTGCAATCTCACAAGATTTAAGTGGAAAACACTTTGTAAACCTACTTTGAATGTGTGATGTGGTGAAAAGAATGTTAGATTTGGAATTAAAGGACCTGGGTTGGGATCTCTGCTATTACTCATTCTGTGAGCATGGGTAAAACACCTTGCCACTTTGGATCTCAGTTTTCTCTACTGAAAATAAGACGGTTGGACTAAAAAAGAATGCTACACTAGTGATCCAAAGGAGATCTTGCTGAAACACAACAGAATGAAATGGTTGTCAGTAAAACTAAGTTCAGGCACATCACAGACTCAAAAGAAGGGCATCGTAATTAATAGGAAAGCTATAAATGGAAGAAAATGAAAACCGAACAAAAAACACTGAAGTACGAAAACAAAATCTCTCCATTATGTATCTTTGATAAGAATCTTCTACGTGAGATACACTGAAAACTAATAAAGATGTAGAAAGCCAAAACAGTTTGATAATAGATAAGTCACCTAAGGATATGACAAAAGGTTCTCCAAAAAATTACAAACTGCCAATAGCTAAATTTTAAAAATTGCTCCATATCACTAATAATAAGAGAAATTCAGACAAAAATAATTCAGACGTCTCACTTCATACCCATCGAAATAGCAACATGACAAAAGATGGAAACTGTCAATGTGAGAGGGGTTGTAGGAACATAGACATAATAATACACTATTCATAGAGCTCTGAATTGGCCCAAACATTCTAGAAAGAAATTTGAATTAATATTACAAAAGTCACTAAACTTGAAACCATTTGACTCAGACATCTCATTGCTAGGAATATATAATGCTGCAGGGGTGTCAGTGACACAAGGGAAGATCTCCCATATAACAAAATGTTAATAACAGCACATTTTGTGGTAGAAAACAAAAATTAGAAACAAAAACAAAAAAAACCCTGGAAACATAATACATTCCTATTGATTAGGGAATAGTTAAATAAATTGTGGTACATGAATTTAATGGAAAATTATTTAATAAACAAAATGATAAATGTGAGGAATTTAAAGAAACTTGAAAAACTTGACTGAACTAATGCAGAGTGAAGTAAAATTCCTAAGAACAGTATGCACAGTGAGTGCAATAATGTAAGTTGAACTTGAATGTTAATTAATTTAATGACAAATCTTGCCTCACTTCTCCATTGAAGAGATGAAGAAATGAACTTGTCCCTGCGTTCCTTACAGATGTGGAGTCCTATGGATACAGAATGTTGCATATAGCCTCAGATGTGATTGATACATAGTTGACCTTGATTAACTGTTTTCTTTGTTAGAAGTGAAAGAGTACACTGGGTGGGTTGGGAACAGGGGAGGGCATATCCTGAAAGAACCATAAAAACAAATGGCATCAACACAATTTTAACTTTTTAAAAAAAGAGTTTAAGGAGAAACCATTCACAGTGGACTCACCTCTCAATGCCAAATCTAATGACTATTAAAAAAAATGTCAGGGGAATGGCAGCCAACAGGTCCTTGGGATGAGGGTATGTGATGCCATCTGAATCTTCCAAATCAGCCCAGGTGTATCCGGGGGGGATCCAGTATTCAGCCTTCCAAAATGACTTGTACAGGGTGTCCAGCATCCTGAGAACCAAGCATCAAAGGTTTTAATAGGAATCAGCAGGGAAAGACATGTGTTGATTATTCACAAGCTAGTAAACATAGTCAATGCACCCAGATCATCAGTTTTAGAAACAGAGAATGCTTATAACTATAAGAATCCTAAAGGATGACGAACCATTTCATCTTACAGATAGAGAAACTGAAGCACCAAAGTAGGAGGAGACTTGGGTCACATGGTGAGTCCATGACAGATCTGAGCCTAGAACTCAGATCTCCTGTTTCCTTGTCCAGGGCTATTTCCACTGCATTTGCCTCCCAGAGGTCCTGGAAGTTGGGGGGTTAGGATGTGGATGAGAATCCATTGCTGGACAGTTCTCATCTAGCATGCTGCTGCTGCCTAAATGTTCCTTGGTCTAAGAGACCCAGCTGTCCCAGTCTAACACCTACTTTAAATAGCTTAACTCAGCCCAGCGCTGTTTCCATTGTGACCATGGATTGTCAAGGGGGCAGAGGTTGTGGGAAGGCAGCTCCCAAGGAGGGAAAACAGATCCTAGAACTAAAGAGCTATCAGGGTCCATAGAAGCCAGAATGCCAGAAGTGGAAGGCTCTTAGTAAGTGTCAGAGCTACGAGGGTCTTCAGAACAAAAACCAGAATGACAGAGCTAGGGCAACTATTCATTTCAGGCAAGAAGACTGATCTCACCATCATTGTAAGTATTTGGGGAGAAAAGCTGCATGATGACACCTGTTGGTGCCAGTGTAGGAGAGGATTGTTGCTTCAGGTGGGAGTTGTACTAGAATTGTCTTAGGGCCTGTCCAGCTCTGTCACTCAAAGAATCCTCTGGAAGACCTTCCCAAGGCTACCTTGCCCTCCCCCATCTTCACCAGTGACCTCTCCCCAGGATGCTAGTGAGAAGTGCTTGGGACATAGGCTCTGGGACTTCACCCTTATGAGTTCAGGAAGACCTCAAAGGGGCCTCCTTGCCCTCAATGTCCTTGTGCCCCCAAATAGCAGTGACTACCCCCAAATGGTGAGAGTGGCTGGCTGCCCACTGAGAGACCAGGCCATTATCCCATTTGCAGAGAAAGACCCTGACTCTCCTCACCTGGGGGCGCTGTCCCTCCCTATATACCATGGCCCCATGTCTACTCTGGGCCAGAAGCATTGTCCAAAAGAGAACATAAATTCCTTGTGGGTCAAGAGTTGGTTTGTTTTTAATTTGTTTTGTCCATATGTTACTAATTGCTAATTCAGTACCTGCTGTCTCATTCTCACTGATTGAGAATCTCAGATTTGAAAGTGGTCCTTGAGATGATCTAGTCCAACTATGCAAGGAAAAGAATCCCTCTCCAGCTGACCCAACAAGGAGCATGAGCCACGTTTCCCTTTGAAGACTTCCAAAGAAAGTGAACCTGCTACCTCCTTTGGGAGTCTGTTCTATTTTTCCACATCTCTGATTTTTAAGCACATTTTCTTCAAGGAAACAATTCCAAAGATCAGGGAAAATGGAAATTGTCTGAAGGAAACATTTATTAAGCACCTACTTGTAATAGTAATTTAAAATGGAAAGATCTTTCTACTTAATTAATAGGCCTATAGGATCTGCTTAAATCACTTGGAAGCCTGGGTCACATATGGTGGGAGGAGCTTGCTGGAAAGGCAGAACAGGAAGGGTGGAATGGAACTGGGAGGAAGTGAGTGAATGGGGTCAGGACAAAAGGGATAGAATGCAGGCCAATTGACACAGGCCAACTGACACATGGTGACAGTTGACAGTTGAGAAGGCCCTTACTGTGGGAGAGGAGGTTTGAGAATGGCTTTTCCCTCTGATGTGATCATGTTTATTAACTTCTTTGTCACCATAATGGATTTTGCTTTTTGGTTCTGGGATTTGTCTTTCTGGTCTTTCAGTACATGTTTTTCTTCTGCCTTCTTTTTGGAGGGTCTTTTATACTTTGCAATTGAGAACTACACCAGCATATTCATAGTCACTGTGTCACTGTGAATATTGCCTTGGTGATACACCTGACATCATGAATGGGATCACCAAGTAAAAAATCTCTCTTTGGAGGCAGAAATGATTTAGAGGAAGACATTAATATCCCAGGATGGGAGATTTTACCATTTTCCTCACTAACAAGGGAGTGGGCTAAAAGCACTGAACCCTATGAAAACTGGGAAGAGATGTTACAGGAGGGGGAACCTGGAGATTTGGAAAGGTGCTTGCAAGGAATACCAATAGGACCATGGAAGGAGTTAGCAGGGGTAAGTAGGAGAGGCTGGATTTTATTAATAGATTACCATATTATGTGTAGAAACAGAGATGAGCAGCTTAAGGAAAAAATTCAAATGGAAAAAGAGTACAAGAGCAGTCTGGGGGGCTCTCAGGCAGAAGGAAAGAGTGTTCATTTAACTCAGAAGAAGCTGAAGGCTAACAAAAGTCATGCTCATCTGACCTCTGTACAGACCCAACTTAGTTGCCACAGTGACAAAGGAAGTGAAATAATTTTAGAGGAAGAAGTTTAGAGGAAGAAGTCAGAAGCAAACCCAATAGTGAGGCAGAAATAGGAGAACCAAGAATGTAACTCAGAGTTCAGGGAAATAATTGAGGATTTTACTCAGTAGGAGATCACAGAAATTTTGAGTAAATTCATTGAAAGGATGGGAGAATTGTTAATATCTTGGATGGTGAGAATCAGTGATGATGGAGCTGGAGGAATAGCTATAGATCCTGTCAACTGCCTGAAATTTATAAGTATTAGTCAGAATCCTTTTGTACAGCAAACTTTTAGAGATTACAGTTTGCAATGAGGTAACAATACAACTAAACTGTTGACTGGCTGCAGAAGGCTGCAGTAGGCAGTACCCTACTGACTCTATGTGGCCTAGTGGAGACAGACCTTGGTATTCACTTAGGGACTGTATAAGAAAGGAGGAGGTAATAATGCCATAATGACTGAAAATGCAGATGCGTACTATGATACTCCCTTTGCAGTTTGCCATAGGAATATAATAGTGCAGACTGCTCCTACTTACAAGCACTTGATTTTGACTCTATTAACTGGGGAAATAGAGCACCTAATTTCAGAGGTGCTCCACAAGATTTCACAGTTTGTTTCTTTGTTTGTTTTTTGGCTTTTCATTTGTTAAACTTGTTTCTGAGATTTGTTTCCTATAGGCTTAGTACCCTCCACATGCACATGCCTGATCCTTAAGCTGGATGTGACCTGTCTATGATGGTGATGTGTTATCTCTGGACCTGAAGCTGACCAAACTCCAGATGCCAGCTAAAGAACTGATCTCTCAAATGGGACCTCTTGGGGCAGGGACAACTCTATGTCCAATCTCAGCAGAAAGTAGTTGTGGAAGAAGAGACCTTCTCCCCTTACCCCATGATTTTGGGCCCTAAGTGTAGAGGGGGAGAATGATGGGGTGCTTATAATACCAGTTGCCCCACCGACCTATGTAATGATTATAAAAATCCTTGGGGAAGAATGTAATAGTAATTTAAAATGGAAAGATCTTTCTAATTAATTAATGGGTCTTTATGATCTACTTAAATCACCTCAAAACCTGGGTCACATGTGGTAGGAGGAGCTTGCTGAAGAGGCAGAACAGGAAGGGTGGAGTGCAACTGGGAGGAAATGTGTGAGTGGAGTCAGGGCAGAGGGGATAGAACTCTGGCCAACTGATACAGGGCCAGCTGACACATTGTGAGTGTTGACAATTGAGAAGGCCCTGGATGAGCGAGGGTAGGTTTGAGAATGGCTTTGCTTTCTGCTGTGATCATGTTTATTAACTTCTTTGTTACCACAGCAGATTTTGCTTTCTGGTTCTGGGATTTGTCTTTCTTGTCTTTCAATAAATGTTTTCTTCTGCCTTCTATATGGAGAGTCTCTTATCCTTTGTGATGGAGAGCTACACCAATACATTCATAGTCACCAGCAGTGCTGTGAATATTGCCTTGGCAATTCACTACTATATACTAGGTACTATACTAAGCAATTGACAAATACCTCATTTGATCCTGATTGATACTCTGAGAGGTAGCTTCTATTATTATCCTTATTTTACAGTTGAGGAAATTGAGGCAGGCAGAAATTAAGTGACTCAGGGTCACACATCAGGTGTCTGAGGCCCAATTTGAACTCAGGTCTTTCTGATTCCAGGCCTAGGACTCTATTCACTTTGCCCTGTGGATACACAAGGAACTCACTAAGCAGTTCAGATTATTAAAATGCATATACAGAAGTTGGAAGCAAGAGCAGATGACAGGAAATAAATAAATATAAGAGCATGGCAGGATCCTTCATAAATAGCCTCATGAGTTATTAATTCAAATGGGTGGAAGATAGAGAGGAAATCTAAGGTCACTAATACAGGGATACTGTTGTTTAAAGCACCATTGAGGAAAAGAGAAGCATCCTGAGAGATGGGATCTTTGCTTGGTCTGTCAGAGCTGTGTGAGTAAAGAAAAGGGTGAAGATTCAGTGTAGACTGGGGAGATAGATTCAGTAAGACCTGGCAAGGGATTGGATATGAGGAGTTGGGAAGACTGCACAATTGATAATGCCAAGGTTTCAAACCTGGGTGACTGGAGGGCAGGGAAGTGTTTCTTAACTCTCTCTGAATCCCTGGTGCTTATCTCTGGCCCATAGTTAAAAGTTTAATAAGTGCTTGTTGACAGGAAGGATGTCTGTGCCTTCTACAGAAGAATCAGAATTATCTTGGGGCTCTTGATCTCTTTGGTGAATTCTGAAATTCATTCTCCTTATTTCCCCCATTCCTCTCCCCACCTTGCCTTTTGACCTATCTTTCTTTCCCTCGCATGACCCAGCACAATACATTCAATATATGTTTGTTCACTGACTGGCTATCTAGGCCATGTGCCAAATATTTCTATCTTTATCTTCTTCATCTCTAATGAACTTGAAGAGGAAACTCCTCCTTGCTGACCAGAGAAATCTCCAGCAGAACTTCCCCAATGTCTCCTGTCTCCCAGTGTACCATCTGAGATACAATTGTCCTAAATTCCAGGCAGGAACTTATGCCACCTTCCTAGCTTTGAGGGGAAGATGGGGCCAGTTGGGTAGTCTTAATATGGAAGGCATCCAGCAACTACATTGATCACTATAATGTGGACTGCCTAGTGGGGCTGGAGCATTAAGCAGAAACCTCACACATGGTATTCTGCTAATTTCCTTGGACCCTGACCCAGTGGAAAATAGAAGCTGGTCATAGCATGAGCAACTGAAGTAGGGATGAATGCCTGAGCACTGATGAGCTCATCCCAGGAGAGGAGCCATATTCCATCAGTTCTTGGTAGCTATGTGGACAGTCTGGGTACAAACACCTGCTGATTGTGTTCTCCTGTAATATGCAGGCTCTATCTGCCCCCCTCATGTTCACTCCCTTGCAGATCCTAGGCCTTACAGATGGGAAGAGGGTGATAAACTTCTCTGCCTTCTCTGGACAAAGGCTTTTTCAGAGGTCTGACTTATCATGAATGGGGAAAAACCAGACTACACCACTCTTTTCTAACCTAGAAGCCTTTATGGACCAGCCCTAAAGTCAGATGACCCAATTCCAGCCCCTAGAAGCTGCCAAGGAACCTTCATCATAAGCTGGTTTTTGTGTCCCTTCTTTATAAAGGCCTCTCATAGGTTTTAATAGTTCAGAAAGAGTGTAAATAGCAGTTGTTTACTTAACCTTTAATTACTGAATGAGTGTCGCATCAGACAAACTAAGACCTAGAAAAGACCTTAGCTTAAAAAGGCCACGGTCTCCCACTGAATCGGGGCCATTGCTTGACCTATGTCTTGCCATTGGACTCCAGTGACTCTGGAGGAGAGTGAGAGGTGACTACACAGCTCTGCTTCCCTTAAATTCAGTTCACGTGCAGACAAGACATTACCTCCTGATGTCACTGGTCCTCTTCAAAAATGAAGAATGAAGGGGGGTGGAGCCAAGATGGCGGAGTAGAAAGACTCATATATGCTAGCTCCAAACCCACAGCCCATAGATTTTCTCTAAAAAGACCTCCCAACAAATTCTGGAACAGTGGAAGCCACGCAGCAACACAGTGAAGGAGATTTCCATTCCAGAGAGCCCTCAAAAACTGATCCCAAAGGTCCATCGCACACCGGACAGGCGCGGAGCCCTCCCCTGCCCTGGCCTCCTGACACTAAGAGGAGCAAGCAAATCCGAGCAGTCTTCGGGGACAGAATCTCCAGTGGCCACGAAGGTCCCTCCACCCACAGATGCACAGGTCAGTGAGAGAGACGGGCTGAGAGGGGAGCGGGGTGTCTCCAGGACTCAGGCCCCCTCAGGAGGCAGCAGCAGTGGCAGAGGCAGCGGCAGAGGCAG
>CM053773.1:208003381-208020054 GCA_028658325.1 Potorous gilbertii | reverse complement strand
CTCTCTGACGAGGAAGAAAATTGCTTACCATCAGGTAAAGACATAGAAATCAAGGCCTCTGTATTCCAAACATCTGAAATAGATATCCAATGGGCTCAGGCCATGGAAGAGCTCAAAAAGGATTTTGAAAATCAAGTTAGAGAGGTGGAGGAAAAACTAGGAAGAGAAATGAGAGAGATGCAAGAAAAGCATGAAAAACGGGTCAAAACCTTAATAAAGGAGGCCCCAAAAAATGATGAAGAAAAATAACACCTTGAAAAATAGGCTAACTCAATTGGCAAAAGAGGTTCAAAAAGCCAATGAGGAGAAGAATGCTTTCAAAAGCAGAGTTAGCCAAGCGGAAAAAGAGGTGCTAAAGCTCACTGAAGAAAATAGTTCTCTCAAAATTAGAATGGAACAGATGGAGGCTAATGACTTTCTGAGAAACCAAGAAATCACAAAACAAAACCAAAAGAATGAAAAAATGGAAGAGAATGTGAAATATCAAAAATGAAGAATAAGCAACAACAGTCTCAAGGGCTCCATGAGGAACTGGGAAAAGAAAAGAAGGGCTGAATGACTAAGCAGGAAAAGAGAGGGGAAGGAAGCCTACTAAGATCCATTGGGAACCAATCACCAGCTATCGGCCATCAAGAGACTAGTAAAAGGTCAGAGCTGGAAGGGCCCTTAGAATTCAAAATGGCAGAGCTGGGAAGACCCTTAGAACTCAGAATAGCATAACTTAGAATTCAGAGTGGCAGAGTTGAAAGAGGACTTCTATTTAGACTAGTCCAGATGTTTTGTTTTACAAATGTGGAAACTGAGTCCTGGGAAGGGAAAGGAAAAGCTGGGAAGACTGTTTTCATTAGGAAGTGACTTATTCTGACCATTGTGACTCATTTCTTGGTTCAACGAGCTAATAATTTTCACGTTCAACGAGCTAATAATTTTCACATCCAGGAGTGAAAGTAAGTAACAAGTCAAGGTTGTTATTGTTATTTCTTATTGTTGTTGTTTCTAATTCTTATTCAATAAGAAATTACCACTGGAATTACTACTGTAAAATCTCCTGAAATTACACATGCAAATCCCACTGTGGAAGACAACTGAGCAGAACCTTTTGCATTAAGTATCATTTCTTATAATCGCTTTTGCTTGTATGTTAAAAGTTAATAGTTTTCTTTGAACCATGGGACTTGGAGTTTCATAAATTCACATTTGTTTTATTTGTACAAAACCTTTTTAATGTAATTGAAATTATCCATTTTATACCTAACTTTGCTCTCTATTTCTTGTTTATTCATAAATTGTTTGCCTACTCATAAGTCTGGTGAGTAATAGGCTCTATGTTCTAATTTTTTTGTAAAATCTCTCTTCATATTTAAGTCATATATTCATTTTGTCCTTATCTTGGTAAATGGGGATCTATGCCTAGTTTCTACCATACCGCTTTCTAATTGTTCCAAGAATTTTTACCAAATAATAATTCTTATCCCAAAATCTTAAGTCTTTAAAGGACACATGAAGAAAGAAACTATCTGCTTCCAGAGATAGAACTGATAGATAGAAGTGGAATAATTTTACATATATGTGTGCGTATGTGTGTATTTGTACCTAATGGTAATCAGCTCTGGGGGGGAGGAGACAGAAAGAAATTTACATGATAATTTTGTTGTATATTTGAATGGATTAGGTTGTTGTGCATAGTAGATTTTCACTTTCATGTACAATCATCTTTTTTATTGCACTTTATTATGGAAATGCTTGCTTTATTCCGTAAATTCAAAATAAAATTAAACAAATTAAAATGTATTAAAGGAAGACTAAAAAAATAAATTCACATTCCAAAATTCACAATTTTGTTTTCTTTTCTCCTATTTGTTTCAAAAGTTTTCACTGCCTGGCATGCTATCTCTGATCCACCCATGCCCCCCAAATAAGGGAACAATTGGCCCAAAACGGTATGTCCTTCATCTGGAAGTATCTCAGGGAGCCAGCCCAGAGGTTCATTTGCACTCCCTGCTATCAATATCTGTTTAGGATCTGAGTAGCTAAAACTTATCTCTGCGAAGACTCTTAACCTCATAATCTTACTGTTACACATAAGCTGTATGAGGGTTATAGCACAAGGCTAATTCTCAGAATGATTCATTTAGAGAGCACAGCTGGCTAAATTTTTGGGAAATATACAGTAAAGCTTGATCCCCTCCCCTTCCTTTGGAATTAGCCACCACAAACAGAGAATGAAGAGGCTTTCTTGAGGGCACTCAGTAAAGTTATTGGCATATCTAAGATTAGAAACTATATATGCTGGCTCCCAAAATAGAAGTCTCTTCATTGGACTACCTCTTTTAAGAGAGGTGACAAGGAAAGAAGAGATTTTCCCAGCTCCAGAGAGCAGGGCTAGATTCAGATATTTTCTACATGAAGCTCCTTTGGTGACTTCTTGTAATTTCTTTATTATCGTCATCATTATAGCTAACATTTATACGGCACCTAAGATTTAGAAAGCATTTTTCAAATAACTCATTTTATCTTTGTAAGAATCCTGGAAGGTAGGTGCTATTATTCGCCCCATTTTACAGATGACAAAACTGAGTGATTTGGTCAGAGGCATACACCTAGTAAGTGTCTGAGGCAGAATCTGAATTCAGGGCTTCCTGACTCTAGGTCTAGTCCTCTGTCCACTACACTATCAAGCTGTCATCAACTAGTAATGATGACTCTTTGTGTCCAACAAAGCCGCTAATTCACCTAGCTGTACTCTTCTAGTCCGCAGCTGTCCATCTTTTCCACTGGCCTGCCTGACCAAAACACTCCAGCTATGAAAAGCAAAGCAAAGCACAATTAATACATCGACAAGTAGACGTTAAGTGCTTATGATGTGCCAGACTCTAGCGTCATAACAATTCAAAGTCCTCAAAGCCTTGCATTCTGATGGAGGAGACAACATGCAGATAAGTACATATATATAATAAAGAAGAGGGTAGGCTCAGAAGGAGGAAAGGAAAGGGACCAGAAAAGGCCTCCTATAGGAGGTCAGAGCTGAGCTGTTTTGAAGAAAAACCAGAATTTTAAGTGGTTTTTAGGTTTTAAGGAAGGAGCATTTCCTGCAAGCAGACAGCAGCTGCAAAAATATAGTGATGGGAGAAGTCCTGTATGTGAGAAACAGCAATTAGGTTAGTTTAACTGTACTGAGTGCATGGAGGGAGGTACTAAAGAGGAAAACAATTAGAGAGTAGATTGTTAATTTTTAGTGTGAACATTTATACCTTAAATATTCCCAGTGCTACAAATTTAGGTTTGATTGTTTTATTGATTTCTGGACTTAAGAAAGTGATGAATAGAATTAAACTTTAAAGTGTGTTTTAAGAACATTCATTTTTTTCTGGAGAGCTGGTTATTAAAAATTTACTAGCATACTACTGGAAAAAGGTCAGTTTTAAGAGTTTAAAGAATTGGACTTTACATTTGATTTTATAGGGAATATGGAACCACTGAACTTTAACAAGGAGGAGATAACATGGCCACTTTGGCAGCTGTATGGCTCAAAGATTATAGTTCAGTCACTTACCGACTGCATAATCTTGGGCAAAGCTTTCAAACTTTATGATTCTCAATTCCTTGATTGAGTATACTAGGACCCAGGAGGTGGTAATCTCATCATCCTTAGACTAGGATGCTTTCTAGTCTAGCCTAGTCAGACCAGAATTGAGTTCTAAGCATTCCATTTTTATCAGGGCACTGATTAAGTGGAGAGGATCTAGAGAAGACACATTAGGACACTCAAGGTCATGAGCTTACATCATATGTGGACTGGTTAAAAGAACTGGGAGTATTTAGCTTGGACAAATATTTAAATAACTGTCAAGTGGGGTCAACCTTGTTTTGTTCAGCCCCAAAGGACAGCACCAAGAACAGCAAACATGGGTATGATGTCAGGAGAAACCACCCAACAATTAGAGCAATGCCAAGGTAGAATGGGCTGCCTCAGTAAATAGTGCGTTCCTCCTCACTGGGATCTTTCAGCAAACAGGGGATGATGTCCTTTTCTCAGATTCTGGCTAATGAGCAGAGGACTTTTGTGCAGAGATTAGCTAGAACCTGTTGGAAGTGGATTTTTGGAAGGACCCAACTAATTCTATTTAGTTCTATATTAACCATTTTGTGGTATATGATCTCTGCATGATCTACAGGAATAGCTGCAACACTCAGTTTCTTTCAATGTCTTCTTTCTCCCTTAATTGGTACAAAAAGACAGTTACTATAAAAGAGGATTTCAACAGTGTAAGGGGTGTTCTTCTCCCTTATTTAGCCTGATGGAGAGTTCGTTTTGATTTAGTGCAATTTGCAATACCAACAAGGACACATTCCTTCTCAATATCCTGTTACTAATGATATACATTCTCCTTACAAGCACATATTTTTCTTTGTATGATCAGCTACAATATGATGAGAACTCAAATTGTTTTCTTTCTTTCATGTAATATATAAATACTACTAACCAAATTGTAAATGACACACATTTTTATCAGTTGCTGATGGAGTGTTTCACACTCTGAGTGAAGAAATTGCAATAAAATGTCTCAGATTTGTATTGGCTTATTGGCATTAGCTACATCAAGGTAAATGAAAATTCATGTGAACAAATAAAAGTTCCAAATCTGAAATTCTGGGATTTCCTCTTAGTTCTCAAATTAGCCTAAAAATTACTATTTAAAAAACTTATTTATCTTTTTAACATTCATTTAAAAAAAAAGTTTTGAACCCTCACCATCCTACCTTTCTCCCATCCTTTTTGAAGGCAGAAAATGTGATAGCAACTGTACATGTGAAATAATGCCAAAAATGTTTCCATCTTAGCCATGTTGCAAAAAATAAAAACACAAAATTTATGAAAGAAAAAATTATGCTTCCATCTTTATTTAGACTCCATAAGTTCTCCCTCTAAAGATGGATGGTCTTTTTCATCATAAGTCCTTCAAAAGTGTCTTAAATCATTGTATTGATCAGAATAGGTAAATCATTCACAGCTGCTCATCATACAACTTTACTGGTACCATATACAATATTCTCCTGGTTCTTTCACTTCACTTTGCATTAGTTTATATATCTCTTCTCAGGTTTTTCTGAAACCATCCTGCTTGTCATTTCTTATAGCACAATAGTATTCCATCACAATTATATAATACAACTTATTCGGCCATTCCCCAAATGATGGGCAAGTCCTTAATTGACAGTTCTTTGACACAACAAAAAGAGCTACCAGCAATATTTTGTACATATATTTTGAATTCTTAGTGGCATTACTGTATCAAAAGGTATGCACAATTTTATAGCCCTTTGAGCACAGTTCCTAATTGTTCCTCCAAATGGTTTCACAACTCCACCAATAGGGCACTTGTGTCTCAGTTTCTCCACATTCCCCCCAACATTTATCATTTTCATTTTCTGTCATATTATTCCATCTTATAGGTATGAGATGGTACCTCAAAGTTCATTGAATTAGTATTTCTCTAATCCACAATGACTTGGAGAATTTTTCATACTATTTATCATTTTAAGGAAAGCTCCATTTATTCCTTTGCTTTCCAGTGTTTTTAATATGAATGGGTGTGCCATTTTGTCAAAAACTTTTTTCTCTATCTATTGAGATAATCATATGATTTTTGTTGCTTTTGGTATTGATATGATCAATCATGCTGACAGTTTTCCTAAAACTGAATTAACCCTGCATTCCTGGTATTAATCCCACCTGGTCAAAATGTATGATCTTTCTGATACGTTGCTGTAATCTTCTTGCTAGTGTTTTATTTAACATTTTTTTGCATCAATACTCACTAGGGAAATTGGTCTGTAGTTACCTTTCTCTATTTTGACTCTTCCTGGTTTAGGTGTCAGCACCATATTACTGTCATAAAAGGAATTGAGTAGAATCCTTTCTTTGTCTAATTTCCCAAATAGTTTATATAGTATTAGAAGCAATATTTTTTCAAATGTTTGGTAGAATTCACTTGTCACTCTGTTTAGTCTGAGGGATTTTTTCCTATGGAGCTTATTGATGGTTGATTTAATTTCTTTTTTTAAGATAGGGTTATTCGATTTCCTAAGATAAAATTATTTCTTCTTCTGTTAATCTAGGCAATTTATATTTTTGTAAATATTCATCCATTTCACTTAGATTGTCAGATTCATTGACATATAATTAGTCAAAATAAATCCCAATAATTTCTTTAATTACGTCTTCATTGGTAGTGAATTTATCTTTTTCATTTTTTAATACTGGTAATTTGGTTTTCTCCTTTCTTTTTAATTAAAGTAACCAATGGTTTATCTATTTTATTGGTGTTTTCATAAAATCAGTTTCTAATTTTATTTGTTATTTAAAATTTTCTTATTTTCAATTTTATTAATCTTATCTTTGATTTTCAAATTTTCCAATTTGGTATTTAGTTGCAGATTTCTAATTTCTTCTTTTTCTAGTTTTTTTTTAATTGCATGCCCAGTTCATTGATCTGTTCCTTCTCTGTTTTATTCATATAAGCATTTAGAGATATAAAATTTCCCCTAAGAACTCCCTTGACTGCATCCCATAAATTTTGGTATGTTGTTTCATTGTTGATACTCTCTTTCATGAAATTATTGATTATTTCCATAACTTGTTCTGTGACCCATACATTCTTTAGGATTAGTTTATTTAGTTTACAATTAATTTTTAATGTTCCTACTGCCCTTTATGTAATATACTTTCATTGCATTATAGTATTAAAAAGATGCATTTAAAATTTCTGCTTTTCTGTACTGGTTGCAGAATTTTTAGGCCTCAATGTTTTGTGAAGATGTCATGTATAGCCAAGAAAATTCCTTGTATTTCCTTGTATTCCTGTATTCCTTTCCTGTTTCATTCAATTTTCATTAGAGATCTATTAATAGAGGTTTATCTATTTCTGACAGGGGGAACATTGATGTCTCCTCATAACTTAGTTTTGCTCCCTATTTCCTCCTGTAATTCATTTAACTTATCTTTTAAGATGTTAGATTCTATGCTATTTAGTGTATATGTGTTTAGTATTGATGGTACTTCATTGTCTATAGTACTTTATCTAGTAAAATGTTGTTTCCCTGCTTATCTCTTTTCATCAGGTCTATTTTTGCTTTGTCTGAGGTCATAATTGCTCCATTGTCTTTTTTATCTTAGCTGAAGCAAAATAAATTCTGCTCCAGTCCTTTATTTTTACTATATATCTTCCTCTCTTTCAAGTTTGTTTTTTGTAAACATATTGTTGGATTCTAATTTCTAGTACATTCTTCTATTCACTTCTATTTTATCCACTGAACTCAGTAATGTGCATGGGCAATTCGACAGGTCCCTAAATCTAGTACCAGGAAAGAATCCTCTGTTATCTTTCCGGCCAGTTGTCCACTACCCTTATCATTAGGAGCTGAGAGCTCCTGAAGCTGCTGCTGTTATAGATGCCTCCAAGGACTGTTGCTTGTGCTGTCACAGCATTGGCTATACTCGCGACTAGCCATGACCCTGGTGTCACAGACTTATACTGCTGACCTCCTAATTTGCCTTGGACTGGAAAAAAAATGTCTCACTGTGACATTTTCTTGCCTCTGCCACTCTAGAATTCAATTTGAGGCATTATTTTAAAGTGGTTTAGAGGGGAAGAGTTCAGCTAGTTGTTGCCTGTACTCAACCATCTTGGCTCTGCCTCTCTGAATTCATATTTCCTGTCTAGAGCCCTGTGACACCTAAATTGAAGAAGTAGAAAGGTCCAGTTCATACACACAAACCAGAATCCCTGTCCATCAATCATCTTCTTGAAGGGGAACCCATGACCTCTCAAGGCAACACAATTCAGTATGGGATAGCTCAAACTGTTAAAATGGTTCCCTGAAATTAAGCTAAAACTAGAGACACAATGACAGGAGGAACTTGACTGAGAGTCAAGACCTCATACAACCAAAAGTTCTAATATAAGGGAATGCCAGATTGTGGGCTACTGTTACAAACATTGAGGGAACTCAGATGAGAGCAGAAGAGTCATAGAAATCATTCAGGTAGGGTACCCTGTGCCTAGGATGATTATATTACTATCAAATTTCCCTTCCTAAGGCAGTGTGGCAAAATCCAGAAAGTCTGAATTAAAGTGGGAAAAGAATTGGGTAGTAATATGGTAAATCAGGGTATAGGAAGATGTCATAGGAATCAGGGTGAAAAACAAAGGAAGGAGTATTAGATGGGGAAGTGAAGTCACTTGGGAGTCATGAGAGCAAGGCAGAGAGAAAAGAAATATGAAGATGGTAATGGAGAAAACAATGAAGCCTTCCTTGGAAATAGGGCCCTGAGCTCAGCATTCACTTTTAATATTCACAGGAAGGCTCAGGAGATTGGCTCTGGGAGTCAGCATAGGCTCTTCTCTTCAGGTCATCTCAAGCCTGAGGACTCTGCCTCACCTTATCTCATCCCTCTTGGCCCCAGCAGTTCAGGCCACGGATGGTACTCATCCATAAGTACCAGCCTATCCAATTTCTCTTCCAATAGGGCATTCTTCTGTCTCAATCAAGCAAGTTGTGGGGTTGAATTCTGGCTGGGGTCTACCTTGCTTCTCAACCCTCTACCCTCAAGAACTAAGAAATACTCCAGAGATTTTGATCAGAATTCTTCTGGGCTTAGAATTGTCTTGGACCTGGAAGCAAACCTGGACTAGCCTCATGTTCCTAGAAGTGGATGTGTGAACGATATAGAGAAGGTATGAAACAGGGCTTAAATGTGTAACCTGAGGGTAACAGGACTTTTGGGGAACAGGATGTGACCCAAGAAAAACAGAGATGAGTGACACAAGTGTATATATGTATGTTTCACATGGGTATGTATTTGTGATAAGAGTGCCTGGCATTTGGGGTGTGTGTGTGTGTGTGTGTGTGTGTGAAATGGAGGTATCACAGAAGTGAGGTCACTTGGGAAGTACAAGGGGAGAATACAGAGAAAGAGACAAAGTAAGAAGGATGTGTGTGTGTTTGTTTGTGTGTGTGTGTGTGTGTGTGTGTGTGTGTGTGTGTGTACTGGAAGCCTCCCTTGAGGTGTGGAAGAAGCATGTGATAGACAAATTAATCAGCAAGCATTTTTTTTTTTAAAGCCCAACCACGTGTCAGTAACTGGGCAAAGTACTCAGGCTGCAAAGTCAAAAGTGAAATACTCCCTTCCCCCTAGAACTTTCATTGTACTGGTGGAAATATTACACATATAACTATATACCGGAAAGATACAAGATAATGGAGGAAGGAGATGCACTGGCACTGTGGGGGGTGCGGGAGGAGGGGAAAATATCTCAGGCAGGAATTACTGTTTGATAAGATCCTTAAAGAAAAGCAAGGATGCATGTTTTTTGAGGATCCGAGCAGGAAGTGTGCTCTGGCACGAGGGACAGAGAGTGCCCCCGGCAGGACAGACTTATAGGAGCCCCCTGGGTGGGCAGGTGGGAGGGACAGAGCCTGGGGAAAGGGGCTGGGCGCAATGAGCACCAGTCCAGTGGATGTGAGTTGGGGAAACTCTTTAGAAGGGGGAGAGGGGCTAGTGATCTGGCAAGACAAAGGATAAGGGCCAGGGGGAGCCGGGGAGGGTGGGGGAGTGAGGGGGGCAGAGAACCACTTACCTGCCGCTGAAGGGCAGAAAGACAGAGAACAGTTGGAACCGACTCTCCCCTTCTCTGGAGCAGCCTTGGCTCAAGTGGCACGGTTTGGTTCTGTGGCCCTTCCCGGGTGGAAGGCAAAGGAGTGGGGAGGCTACCCTTAGGGAAGGGTCTGGCCAGGGGTCCTGGAGGGTGGAGGGTAGAGACGAGCTCGGAGTGAGATGGAGCTCGAGCCTGGGGAGCGGAGCAGGCGGGACAAAGGGAACTTGGTGATGAGAAGACCGAAAGAACGTGGGGCGGGCTCTTGTCGTGGGGGGAGGATTGGAGGGAGGCGGGTGGCTCCCTGGAAAGAGGCCAGAAGCTAGGGAAAGCCAGAGGTGTCCGCAGGGTGATTCCCGGGGAGGGGGAAGGGGTGGAGGTGGTGGTACAGAATGGGAGCAGGTGGAAGGACAGGGAGGAGACGGCTAGAGATAAGGGAAGAGGAATTAGGGGAGCCCAGCAGATTCGAAGGAGGCACCAGAAAGCCCTGAACCTTCTCACTCTCTGGCCTGGCCCCAGACGTTCCTCCAGCCCGATACTGGAAGAGAGGATAGACTGACCTTTCCGATCATCGCTCGATCGCTGCCTCTGGGCTTCCAGGGATTTGGCCAATCTCCAACCCGGCACCCCTTCATCCATACAAGCTCACCTCCACTCATCCCCTCCCCACAGGATCACCACCCTGCCTCACGCTGGGGCACTCAGCCCCATTCAAGAAATAGGGTTACTTTCTCCCTTCGGACACCTCTGGTACACCCAGGCTCATGACAGCACCCCCTCTAGACACTGAACACAAGGACACATGGCCCCTTCCTACCTTTCCTGTAGTGGAACACTTTATGCTTCCTACAACCGACACACCTTCCCACTCCATGTACTCTATGATCCAGCTACACTGGCCTCCTTGCTACTCCTAGCACAAGACATATTCTGACTCCAAGCCTTTTCTCTGTCATCTTCCTTCAAGTCTTCCTAAAGAAATAAGCTCAAGTTTCCCACCTGCAAGAGATCTTTCCCTGTCCCACCCCTCTTCTTCCCTTTCTCTTTACTTCCATCCCTTCCCTCTGAGTTACCTCCCATTTACACTATAAATTTCTTGTAAATCCATTATAGAATGGTAGTTCCTTGAGCTCAGGGCTTCTTTTTTTATCTTTCTTTATATACCCAGAGCTTAGAACAGTGTCTGGTATATAGTTGGTTGTTGTCCAAAGTCAAGTTTCAATGTGTCTGACTCTGGCTGATCAGAGCAATACGAGCTTCAAATGCTGTACCACAGATTGGGTACAGATAGTCCATGTGGACATTTGTGGTGGTTACTCCAAATTTGTGCATCCTCCTTTTACTTTGTGCTGTCTCAATTCTGCTTTGTTCATAGAGCACAGCACCCTTTCTGATATGGGCGTGCCATGCTGAGTGATCCTGTGCCAGTGTCTCCCATGTTGCATAGTCGAATCCAAAGTCCTTGAGAGTGTCCTTGTATCACCTCTTCTGATCACCATGTGATTGCCTTCCCCATGCCAGTTCTCCATAAAATAGTCTTTTTGACAAGTATACATCTTGCATTCAAACAACTGGCCAACCCATTGGAGTTGCACTCTCTGAGGCATAGTTGGAATGCTTGGCAAAAGACATCATCCACATACCATTTTACTATTTTACGGGTATATAGTAAGTGCTTAATAAATATTAACTCTCTCCCACTGATCCACAGTTCCCTCAAGACAGACAGGTTCATGGCTTCCGAGAAGCACTCCCGCCCACTAACAACTCACCACAGTTTTAGGGGTTCCCCACCACAAGATTCTAGAGCCCTCTCAGACCCAGCTGCCCCAACACCATGTACCACCCTAGAGCAGTCAGAAAAAGTTTCCCTTCCTCACTCAATTTTCTCCCCCTTTTTAGCTTCAGGAAGCTTTTCCAAATTCCCATTAATGGTAGTGCCTTCCTTCTGCTGATTGTTTCTCATTCATCCTATATGTTACTTATTTGAACACAGCTATTTGCATTTTGTCTTCTCCATTAAATTGTGAACTCCTCAGAGCAGGGACTATTCTTTTTACCTTTCATTTTTTATCCTCAGTGATTAGCACAATGTCTAGTACATAGTAGGCACTTAATAAATGTGTATTGACTGATTTCTCCCTGCCATCTCCCACCCCCCCACCCACCTCCTCCCCCCTGCCAAAAGTGGGAGGATTAAGGGAGTGGGTACATAAATTGTTCTTCTCAGGCACAAAACCTGGGATAAGAGCTTTCCTGGTTCAATCCTGGTCTCTCCAATCCTTTCCTTTCTGTTCATGTGTATTGGGTAACTTACCAGCTCTTCCCTGTGTAGACTCTGTGAATCGAATCCGTGAGAGGAGAAAGACTTTCCTTTCCTTCCTCTCTTTCTTTTACCTGAGAATTAGGTCTGGTGGGGCCTGAGGTTGAGTGTGCATATTAGGGGTATAGTTTCATTTTCATTTGGTTTGTACTCAGTTTCAGGTCTGGGAGGTGATTCTCATGGAAATTTGGAGGCAGGGAGGTAAATCAAGCCAGGATGGAATGGAGGCTCTGTGAAACCAGGATGCCTGGGATCCAAGTCCCTCAGTGGGTGGAGTTGGACTTGGAACTAAGACTGTGCCCTATAGGAACTGAGCCAAGCTGTGAATATGATCCTGTCTTCTCCTCAGAAATTAAGGTGGTGCAGGGGTTTGGGGGGAAGGGAATGGAGGAAGGAGAATGGTGGAAGAAGGATTATGCTTCTCACATTTAGGAAGAATAAGTTTGTATATTTGTGATAATACCTTGAAGGAATATTTCTGTATAGAAACTAATCTTACTATCAGTGGTGAATGGAACAGAGGATCACTCTTTAGAATTGGGGGCAAACCATCATCGATGGGAGCTAGAGCCATTTTCAGAGAGCCTAGATGCACTGCAAATCCCTTGTAAGGGCACAAGAAAACCTAGAGGGAGGAGTGAAAAAATAACTTAGCTTTCAGGTGGTAGGGGCCAGGGTGCTGTCTATTACAAATATAACTCATCTTTGTGGTGTTAGAGATTTTAGAGCTGGAAGAACTCTGAGAAAAGAGAACATCAAACTGGGAGTGCTCTTAGACAGAAAGTTAGAACTAGGGAGAGAATTAGAACAAAATTTCAAAGCCAAGAGGACCCATAGAACACAGAATGTGAGAACTGAGGAATGGACCTGAGAATTCAGAAGATCAAAACTACAGAATGTCAGAGCTGGGGGGGGTCCTTAGAACATAAAATGTCAGAGCTAGGAGACCAGTCACTTTCAATGCATGTGATCTCCTCTACCCATTCTATTTCCTGTACAACAGAAAGGTAGGGCCTAAGTCCAAGGTCATGTAACAAATCTCTGCACCCCTGACCCTTTTTTTTAACTTCTAGACTATGACTCTTTTCAACGATGTTACATTGAGAAATAGTACATGAGTTTTCCCTCTGATATGACAGTTTACTTGTTGGGTGTGAGATTTTGAACAATATGTAGTTAATTAAAGATGCTGATTAATTTTCAGAAAGAGTTCTCTCCCTCCTCAGATTTCCCTGGAGTCCTTTTCCATTTTTCCATGTCCCCATCCTCCCTTTCTATCTATGGGTAAGTTGCATCCACTCCCACACTTGTCCCTTAAGGATAAGGACAGTGTCACATTTTTTCATTCTGCAAATCTGGTACCACCCTTGATACATAGTAGGAGCTTAATAAATGTTGATTGAATTTGTTTTTTCCTTTGTCCCTTTAGTGGGAGGAACATCTCAACAAACCCCCCCACCCCCACCCCATGCAAATTAAAATAGTTTTTTTTTTCTTCTGAGAGGTTGTAAGGCTATCTACAGGATTTGATTAACTCAGAGTGACAAGGGTCAAGCTGTGCCTAGATAAATATAGTTTCCTGGTGTCCTCTGGCTCTATTTGCATGGCTTCCTGATCAGCTAAGATCATCCAAAGGCCCATCTAGGTGGAAATATCTCAAGGTTGTGCCAGTCACCATGACCAAATCTACTTCCATATGGAAGAGGGAGCCTTGTTTCCCCAAGCTAATTGCTGGAGTATGTTTGGTAATTATCCTTTCTATGGTATAGCTAAGTAAATCTCCTTTAGTCAATTGTAGAAAGACCTGTAAGTGCCTCATTTCATTCCAGTATCAAACCTAAATTAATAGAGTATTGACTTCAACCAGGCCTGCCCATAAGAGCTCCCATCACACTGTCCCTTGTGTGTATATTCATTGCAAGATTATCCACAGAGCACAGAGTACCCTTTAAAAAAATATCTCAGACCTAAGATAAGAACTAGACGGGACTTCTAGATAATCTAATGTAATCCTTTCATTCTATAGATGAAAAAATCAAGGCACACCCACTGAGCTTAAGTGACTTGCTCAAGGTTACGCAATGGTAGCAATGGGGTAATTGAACCTAGATCCTCTGAACCCAGTATCCAGTTCACTTTCCACTGGATTGAATCATGTTCCCAGCCTTTAATGATGACATTGGAATATCTGTAGTCAGTCAACTGACAGAATTTCTATCCTCTATTACTAAGCCTCTTTGCATCCTTATTTCTTCCTTTTTTAGGCTTTACCTTCTTGGGATGGTTTTCTGGATACTGTTAGTTCCCTCAGGAACTGCCTTTGTCATCATCTCTGGAAGTGAAAAGCTCAAGTAGAGTAAGGCCCATCTGGAAAGGCTGCTCAGGGACCTGATTTTTTCCTCCACCAACTCTGAATCTTTCTAAAAGTTACCATAAACAGTGAGGTAATACCAGTACTAAATGTATATGTACCAAATGATACATCCACATTTTTAAAGGAGAAATTAAATGAGATACAGGAGGAAATAGACAGCAAAACTATATTAGAAGGGAATCTCAACTGTTCCCTCTCAAAACTAAATAAATCGAACTAAAAAATAAACAAGAAAGAAGTTAAGGAGGTGAATAAACCTCTGGAGAAAATTGAAAGGTGATTGAATGGAATGGATCTTTTTCTCAACGGTACATGACATTAACACCCAAAAAATACAAGTGCTCCATCAGTCCCACCCCACCATCCATACATGGAATGATTGGTTACAATAAATGGAGAAGATTTGAATGAGGTGGATTAAGTTCACTTATCTTGGTAGTGTACTTTCCAGGATGTACACATTGACAATGAGGTTGATGCATGCATTGCCAGAGCTAGCTCAGTATTTGGAAGGCTCCGAAGAAAGGTTTGGGAAAGAAGAGGTATTAGACAGACTACTAAACTGAAGGTCTACAGAGCTGTTGTGCTCACCTCATTGTTATATGCTTGTGGAACATGGACAGTCTACCAGTGCCATGCCAGGAAACTGAACTGCTTCTATTTGAACTGTCTTAGGAAGATTCTGAGGATCACCTGGCCGGATAAGGTGCCAGACACTGAAGTCCTTGCTCAAGCTGAAAAGTGTTCAAACTATACTTCAGAGAGCACAACTCCGATGGGCTGGCCATGTTGTTCAAATGCAAAATATATGCTTGCCAAAATGACTATTTTATGAAGAACTTGCACGGAGCAGGTGATCATGGTGGCCAGAAGAAATGATACAAAGACACTCTCAAGGTCTCTCTCAAGAAATTTAGATTTGACTGTGTAACATGGGAGACGCTGGCTGAGGACTATTCAGCATGGCATGCCCACATAAGAAAAGGTGTTGTACTCTTCAAGCAAAGCAGAATTGAGATAGCACAAAGTAAATGCAGGATGCACAAATTTGGGATATCCACCCAAAATATTCATACAGACTATATGTGCCCAGCCTGTGGTAGAGCATTCAGAGCTCATATTGGTCTGATCAGCCACAGTCGGACACACTGAAATTTCACTTTACAATGGTGATGTCATTTTGGTCCTCTTCGAAGAAAAAAGACAACAACTACCATAGGTTATGCATATTCAGTCAGGTAAAATACTTCCATATTGTTAATTTTGTGAAGGAAAAGAAAAAGAAAGAGAGAGAAAGAGGGATGAAGAGATAGAGAGAGAGAGATGGAAGAAAAGAAAGGAAAGAAGAAATGAAGGAAGAGAGGAAGGAAGAAAATAAGGAAGGAAATTTTTTTTTAAATATGTTTTGGTCTGTATCAGTTCTTTCTCTAGAGTCAGATAACAGATACAGTACTACTAGTGGTATTGCTGGATCAAAGGGATCTTGGATCACAGTTTTATACCCCTTTGGACATAGTTCCAAATTGTTTGTGAGAAAGGTTGTATCAGTTCACAACTCCACCAAGAGTACATTAGCAGGGCGGAGCCAAGATGGCGGAGTAGAAAGACTCACATTTGCTAGCTCCGAACCCACAGCCCATGGATTTCCTCTAAAAAGAACTCCTGACAAATTCTGGAACAGTAGAAGCTGCGCAGAAACACAGTGAAGGAGATTTCCATTGCAGAGAGCCCTGAAAAGCCGACCCCAGGGTTCCACCGAGCCCGGACGGAGCGGAGCCCTGCCCTGCAGAGCCCTCCCCTGCCTTGCCCCGGCACTGAAGGAGTGAGCAGACCCAAGCAGGCTTCGGGGACCGTAATCTCCGGCAGCCGCGAAGGTCCCTCCACCCACAGACTCACAGGTCAGTGAGAGAGACGAGCTGAGAGGGGTATCTCCGGGACTCGAACCCCCTCAGGAGGCAGCCGCTGCAGCAGAGGCAGAGGCAGCTGTGGCCAGAGGCTTCCAGAGCAGGCAGGAGCTCAGCAGCAGCTTCATTACAAAAGGTCTCTGCATAAACCACCTGAGGGAACTGAACCTGGGAGGTGGCCCTGCCCCAACCTGGACACCAGCAGATAAGCTCCCATTGAAGAGCAGTCAGGCCTGCCTCAAAAGCCCTGAGGCTGGGGAGCAGCATTTGAATCTCAGACCCCAAGCACTAGCTGGGCGGATCTAGGCCAGGGGGTGGAGAGGACTCTCAGAAGTCAAGTAACTGGCTGGGAAAAATGCCCAGAAAAGGGAAAAAAACTAAGACCATAGAAGGTTATTTCCTTGAGAAGATGATTC
>CM053773.1:207977323-208002881 GCA_028658325.1 Potorous gilbertii | reverse complement strand
TGGAAATTCTGGAATTTGGCCACAATGTTCCTAGAAGTTTCCCTTTTTGGATCTCTTTCAGGCGGTGATTGATAGACTCCTTGAATACTTATTTTGCCCTCTGGTTCTAGACTATCAGGGCAATTTTCCTTGATAATTTCATGAAGGATGATGTCTAGGCTCTTTTTTTGATCATGGCTTTCAAGTAGTCCCATAATTTTTAAATTGTCTCTCCTGAATCTATTTTTCAGGTCAGTGGTTTTTCCAATGAGATATTTCACATTAACTTCCATTTTTTCATTCTCTTGGTTTTGTTTTGTGATTTCTTGGTTTTTCATAAAATCATTAGCCTCCATCTGTTCCATTCTAATTTTGAGAGAACTATTTTCTTCAGTGAACTTTTGGTCCTCCTTTTCCATTTAGCTAATTCTGCTTTTTAAAGCATTCTTCTCCTCATTGGCTTTTTGAAGCTCTTTTGCCAATTAAGTTAGCCTATTTTTCAAGGTGTTATTTTCTTCAGCATTTTTTTTGGGCCTCCTTTATCAAGATATTGACCCATTTTTCATGCTTTTCTTGCATCTCTCTCATTTCTACTCCCAGTTTTTCCTTCACCTGTCTAACTTGATTTTCAAAATCCTTTTTGAGCTCTTCCATGGCCTGAGCCCATTGAATATCTATTTCGGATGTTTGGGATGCAGAAGCCTTGACTTCTATGTCTTTCCCTGATGGTAAGCATTGTTCCTCCTTATCAGAAAGGAAGGGAGGAAATATATGTTCACCAAGAAAGTAACCTTCTGTGGTCTTACTTTTTTTCCCTTTTCTAGGCATTTTCCCAGCCAGTTACTTGACTTCTGAGATTCTTGGTCTTCTTTTTCACCAAAGATTCTGTAGTCTGTATCTTTCTCCAATTTTTCCTCATTTCCACAGCTATTTAATTGACTTTTGAGCTCTTTGTCAAAATGGTTCTCTGCTTCCAGTAGGGGTGGAGGTGTGGGTTGTATTGCCAGTCACTCAATTCCTTCACAATCTGTGGACCTAGAGCTCCAAAAACAGTCACTACCACTGTCTCTGTTGCTGCTGTGGCTGCTGCGGGTTCCTCCACCCCCACCCCCCTCTGGCTTCCTGTTTCTGGAGCTAGACCACTCTATTCTCTCACACAGGTCTAACAGATTTTTTCCACTGATCTCCCAATTTGTCTTTGGCATTTTGGGTCATGAAGTCTAGAAACTACCACAGATGCCAGATATTAAGACCCCCCCCCACCTATTCAGGTCCCCTCTGTGCCAGTGAGGCCCACACAGGACTGCACTCTGTTCCCAGCATGGCATGATAGACACTTCCCCTCTAGCTTCCAGGCTATATTGTGCTAGAGATTTGTTTCATTCCATCATTCTATGGGTGCTGCAGCTTCAGAATTTGCTTACAGTCATTTTTTACATGTATTTGGCTAGACTTGGAGAGAGAACTCTAGCAAGTTTGTGCTACTGCTCTGCCATCTGGGGTCCATTCCCTTTTTCTCTGCATCTTTTGAGATAATCATATGATTTCTGTCGGTTTTGTTATTGAAATGGCCAGTTATGCTAATAGTTTTCCTAGTATTGGACCAGCCTTGCATTCTGGTATGATTCTCACCTGGTCACAATGGATTATCCTCTTAATAAGTTGCTGTAACTCTATGCTAATATTATATTTAAAATTTTTGCATCCATATTCAATGAGGAAATTGGTCTATAATTTTCATTCTCTATTTTGGTTATTCATGCTTAGCACCATATTTCTGTCCTAAAAGGAATTTGGTAGAATTCCTTCTTTATCTATTTCCCAAAATGGTTCATGTAGTATTGAAATTAATTGTTCTTTAAAAGTGTAGTAGAATTTACTTGCAAATACATTGGATCCTGAAGATTTTTCTTACAGAGTTAATTAATGGCTTGTTCAACATCTTTTTCTAAGATGGGATTATATAAATATTTTATTTCCTCTCCTGTCAATCTGAACAATTTATATTTCTTTAACTATTCATTCACTTCACTTAGATTGTCAGACTTATTGGCATACAGTTGAGCAGAATAGTGCCTAATTATTGCTTTAGTTAACTCTCCATTTGTGATGAATTCACTCTTCATTTTTGATGCCAGTTGGTTTTCTTGTTTATTTTTAAAAATCAAATTAACCAATGGTTTATCTATTTTATTTTCATTCTTATAAAAGTAGCTCTTAGTTTTATTTATTATTTAATAATTTTCTTACTTTCAATTTTATTAATCTCTCCTTTGATTTTCAGAATTTCTAATTTGTTATTTAATTGGGCATTTTTAATTTGTTCTTTTTCTAACTCCTTTAAGTGCATGCCCAATTCATTGATCTGTTCTTTCTCTATTTTGTTCATGTAAACATATAGGGATATAACATTTCCCCTAAATACTGCTATGACTGCATCCCATAAATTTTGGTAGGTTGTCTCATTATTGTTACTCTCTTTGATGAAATTCTTGATTGTTTTTATGATTTGTTGTTTGACCCACTCATTCTTTAGGATTAGACTATTTAGTTTCTAGTTAATTTTTAATCTATCTTTCCATGTCCCTTTATTATATATAATATTTTATTCCATCATGGTATGAAAAGGATGCTTTTAATATTTCTGCCTTTGTGTATTGGGTTCTGAGGTTTTTATGCCTTAATACATGGTTGATTTTTGTGTAGATGCCATGTGCTGCTGAGAAAAAGTATATTCCTTTCTCTACCTATTCAATTTTATTTAGAGATCTTTAATATCTAATTTTTCTAAAATTCTGTTCCTCTCCTTAATTTCATTCTTATTTTGTGGTTAGATTTATCTAATTCTGAAAGGGAAGGGTTGCAATCCCCCACTAGTATAGTTTTACTGTCTATTTCTTTCTATGACTCAGTTAACTCCTCTATGAATTTTGATGCTATACCACTTGGTGCCTGTATATTTAGTATTGATATGATGCCTTTTAGAAAGATGTAGTTCCTTTCTTTATCTCATTTAATTAGAACCATTTTTATTTTTGTTTTGTCTGAAATCAGGATTGCTACATCTACTTTTATTTACTTCTACTAAAGTATAGTATATTCTACTCAGCCATTTACATTTATTCTGTTTGTGTCTCTCTGATTCAGATGTGTTTCTTGTAAACAACAAACTGTGGAATTCTGGTTTTTAACCTACTCTGCTATTTACTTAATTTTATGGGAGAGTTCATCCCATTCACATTCACAGTTATGATGACTGTGTATTTCTCTCCATCCTATTTCTCTCCTTTTTTATACTTTTCTCTTTTCTTTCACTCTGTTACTCCCTACAAGCTTTTTTCTTCTGACCACTACCTCCCCTGATCTGCCCTCCCTTCTATTAGCCTCCCTCCTTTTTCCCTTTTTCCTCCTACTTCTGCCCTAACTTCTGCTCTCCCTTCTATCATTCCCTTTTCCTCTTTCCCCTTTCCTTTCCTACTTCCTATAGGGTCCCAACTGAGTGTGTATATTATTCCCTCTTTGAGTCAAATCCGATGAGAGTAAGGTTCAAAGAATTCTTACCCCTTCTCTTCTTTCTTCTATTGTAATAGGACTTTCATGCCTTTCATGTGCCATAATTTACCCCCATTCTGCCTCCCCCCTTCCTCTTCTCCTAGTACAATTATCTTTTTATCTCTTAATTATTTTTACTATCACAGCAAAGTCCTACCTACACCCTCTAAGTTCACTTTTTCTATCTGCCTTAATCAGATAAAATTCTTAAGAATTACAAATGTCATATTCATATGTAGGGAGGTAGACAGTTTATCATTATTGAATATCATGTTATTTTTTCTTCTGTTTGCCCTTCTTTGCTTCTCTTGAGTCTTACATTTGGAAGTCAGTTTTGTTTTGTTTTGTTTCATTTTTCTGTTCATTTCTGGTCTTTTCATCAGGAAAGTTTGAATTGTCCTATTTCTTTGAATGTCAATCTTTTTCCTTGAAAGATTATGCTCCATTTTGCTAGGTAATTGATTCTTGGTTGTCAACCAAGTCCCACTGCTTTCTGGAATGTCATATCCAAGTCTCCTGATCCTTTGAATTAGAAGCCACTAAGTCTTGTGTAATCCTGACTGTGGCTGCTTGCTATTTGAATTGATTTTTTTTCTGACTGCTTAAACTAATTTCTCATCGAACTGACAGTTCTGGAATTTAGCTGTAATATTCCTTGGAGTTTTTATTTTTGGATCTCCTTCAGGAGGTGATCAGTGGATTTTTTCCAATGCCTATGTTATCCTCTGATTCTAGGACATCATGTTTGTTTTCCTTGATAATTTCTAGAAAGATGCTGTCCAGGTTCATTTTTTTAATCATGATTTTCAGGTAGTACATTAATACTTAAATTACCTCTCTTGGACCCGTTTTCCAAGTAAGTAGTTTTTCAGTGAGGTATTTTACATTTTCTATTTTTTCATTCTATTTTGTTTGACTAATTCTTGATATCTCATAGAATGATTAGCTTAAGTGACCCAACCCTAATTTTTAGGGAATTATTTTCTTCAGTTGACTTTTGTGTCTTCTCTCCCATTTGGCCACTTCTACTTGGGGCGGGGAGGGGGGTTTGGAAGTTTTTTAGCAAGAAATATAGCAAAGAGACTAATTCCAGATGCTTTCCCCTGCTCCATCCCCCGCCCCCACTGCATGATGCCACACACACATATGTATGGGTATACATGTAGGTCAGTGTATATGTGTGTACATTTCTGTGCCTGTGTAGATGTATCTAGGCCCAATTTGGGTGTAGGTGTCTAAGAACATTTCTTCGTTCTTCCACTAATCTCCCACAGGGTACACAGCCTCTGAATTCTAGAGTCATTCAGAGCTTTTGTTATTGCTAGACCTCCCCCTGCCATCACCACCACTCCAATCCCCAATATGCATGGCCATCCAGGCCAGAGAGAGATAAAAGGCCAATCCCATGAAGGCCGTGCAGGCATTCCACATAATGGGCAGGAAGACCAGCAGACTCAGCACACACACACATTGGCCAAGAGCCCTCTGCAACTGGCCTGGGAATTCCCAGAGGCCTGCCCTCCCACCCATTCTGTGCTGGGATGCTATTGGACAAGAGGTGGTTTCTTCCTGGAAGCAGTAAGAAGGCCCTTCAGCCTTGATGGCACTGATTTGGTCACATTCTTTTCCTGAATCCACTGACTTCTTTTCAGGAGCTGCACAGGAGGGGGACCACAAATAGCCAGACCTCAGGATTTCTTCTTCTTCTGGATCCTGACTGAGTCCATTCTTTACCAAGACAAAGCCTGGATTCTGTCCTGCCAGCCACATGCTAGTGACAATGCCAGAAAGGGGATTCCTTCAGAGTGTCTCTTTCTCTGACTCCTCCTCTGCACCAGAATATAACCCTAGCTCCTCAAGCTCGCTACCCCCTTTTTCAGCATCTTTAAAGAGCTCCACCATGTCCTGCACACTTTGCATGGAATAGTGCTCTCCACCAGAGAGCTGTTCAAGGCTCTCTCTGACCCTATTCACTTAAGGAAGACATCTTGGTCAGGGACAGTGATAGGATTCCCCCTCCCCATCAGCTACCTTGCTGGCCCTCAAGCACCTCATATGAGTCAGGTAGAACTTTTCCAACTCCAAGGCCACACTCTCCTCAGTTTGGGCACTCTACTGAGTGGCCCTGAAAAAGCACATGACTCACAGGACTTGCCCAATCCTCAGCCTGAAATGAGGGAACTCTCTGGGTTCCTCACTGATCTGGCACCAAGTTCAGCACAGAAGTGGGGAATCTCAATGGTGGAGGATTGCAGGGATGCTAGGAACATCTCAGACACATACAGAGCCTTTGTTTTTTGGAAAGCTAGACAACATGACATCTGAGGCCAGTATTATTTGTGGCCCTGCCTGGTGTGGCAGAGAAGTTACTAATATGCTCTCTGACCCCTATCCCCTTCATCTGGGTATTTCACTGAAGAAATGGGGTTGTCTATATTCTCTTTTCTGAGTTCCTTCTCAGCTTATCTGTGTCCAACAGGTTTCATACAGCTCTTCAGCTATTTCATCTCCATCTACCAAAAGAGGTGCTTTGCTGTTGGGAGGTGGCACAGGTGACACAGGAAGCCCTGGGAAGCTCAGTCCCTTAGCCTGAGGTCTCTTTCTGTATACCATTCAGCCTTGGGCTGAGGTCTCCTTCTATATACCACTGTATACTTCTTGCCTTGGTTGTTGGCCCAGTAGGTGACTTCCAGTGTCTGGCAGCACTCCACGAAATTTATATAGGGACCATCCTGAACCTGGGCATCAGTACTGGTAGGCTCAAAAGGCAGTTGGAAGGTAAAGCAGTCTGTCTGCCCCACATCCTCAGGGGAGCTCTTCCTGCCCCACACATAGTGGGCTGTGTAGTCGCTGAAGGTCAGCTAGCCATCGTGGGTGGCATGCATATGCATGACCTTGTGGTAAGAACTGGAATGAGGCCCCACGGCACTGGCACTCAACCAGGTGCCCAGGGATACTGGTGAGGGAGAGGGGTGCAATCCATCCTCCAGCTCCACCCTGGAGTCCCACAAGTGCTCCAGCCTGACAGGGTAGCACAAAGCCAGGCAGCAGATAAAAGGGATACCTAAGGGTGGAGTTGGGGGTCTCCTGCAGGTGACACATTGTCATTGTCCCCTTCCCCAGTCCCTGCAGCCCCAGGGCTGGTAGCACCTCAGGTGGGCCATGGGTATTCAGATCCCCCTGAAGGGCTGCACTGCCAGACCCTGGCTCCTCCTCTGCTCTGAGACTGCTCTACAAGGGGCTATCTAGCTCCTCAGCAGCTTGGCTGTGGCCTGGGCTCTGGGGACACCCTGGCCACATTGTGTTGAGGAAAAGATATATCTCTTTCTGGGTCATCTCCCGTCTTCCTGAGGAATATCAGGTCATTGGATTCACATGGCTCTAGAGGAAAAATGAGGGTGGTGACCTTGCACAGCCCTCCCTCACTCAAAACAAAGTGAAGTGCAAGTCATGTCATCATTTCTCTGATGGCATGGTCTTCTTTGGCAATGAAGGATGAACACAACATATTCCCTTCTATCCCCATTCAGTTTTCCTTAGAGGCCTTTCATATCTAACTTCTCCAAAATTCTATTCACTCCCCCTCTGATTGTTTTCCCCTTTCCTCTTTACTTTCTTTTGGCTTCTCTTGAATCTTGTATTTGAAAATCAGATGTTCTATTTAGAACTGGACTTTTCATCAAAGAAGTTTGAAAATCCCCCGTTTCCTTAAATGTTCATGTTTTCTCCTAAAATGTTATCCTTAATTTTGTGGGCAATTGATTCTTTGTTGTAATCCAAGCTCTTTTGATTTCTGGAATATTATATTCCAAGCCCTCTGATACTTTAAGTCAGAAGCTGTTAAGTCCTGTGTAATCCTGACTGGTGCCCATTGATATTTGCAGTATTTTCTACTTGACCTGTTAGTATTGGAATTTGGTCAAAATATTCCTTGGAGTTTTCATTTTGAGATCTCTTTCAGGAGGTAATCTATGGATTCTTTCAATGACTATTTTACCCTCTGATTCTAGGATATCAGGGAAGATTTTCTTGATAATTTCTTGAAAGGTGCTATCCAGGCTCTTTTTCTGATCATGGTTTTCAAGTACTTCAAATATTCTTAAATTATCTCTCCCAGACCAATTTTCCAAGTCAGTAGTTTTTCCAATGAGGTATTTACATTTTTTTCTATTTTATATTCTATCTTTTATTTTTCTGACTGATTCTTGGTACTTTATAGAGTTATTTGCTTACACTTGCCCTATTCTAACTTTCAAGGAATTATTTTCTTCAGTTACCTTTTGTATCTTGTTTTCCATTTGGTCAATACTACTTTTAAGGAGTTGTTTTTTTCAGTATATTTTTTCCCCATTTGGTCAATTCTATTTTTTAGGAAGTATTCTTCAGTCATTATGTCTGTACTATTGACTTTTTTAAAGCTATTGACTCTTTTTTCATAATTCTCCTGAATACTCTCATAACTTTTACCAATTATTCTTCTTTCTTTCTTATTTGATTTTTAAAATAGTTTTTGAACTCTTCCAAGAGGAATTTTTGGACTTGAAACCAATACATATTCTCCTTTGAGGCTGTGCATGTAGGCATTTTAACATTGTTGTCCTCTTCTGAGTTTGCATTTTGACCTTCCTGGTAACCACACTAGCTATCTATGGTCCGGGCTCTTTTTTGTTTTTTGCTCATTTTTAGTTGATCTCTGCACCTGGAGTACTGGGGGCACTATCTCAAATTTCTTACATGGGGGATGAAGGATCTATTTGCTGGAATTTTTTGGGAGGAGGCCTTACATGCTGGCAGCTTATCCACTGCTCTGGGGTGGCCCAGTCAAATCACACATATTGTGTCCTGGATTCTGGTGCTGGAAGATCAGCTGCTGTGCTGGGTCTAGAGGAGTCACAGCTTATCTGCTGCGCCACTCACCAATTGATCCAGAACTGGGGGACCTCGGTTGTTGATCTGTACTGTGGTTAAGAAAAGCTACCAGGCAGTTATGAGTTGCATGGCCACAAGTGTTCACTTGCTATCATATTAAAAGTTTGTGCTCACTATTCTCATGGATGATATCTGTAACTAAGAAAAATTGGGCCCTGGATACATGATGAGGAATGTTTTGCTTTACTTTCCTAAGCTAATTGTGTCTATTGTCTGTTGATTAATGGATCAAACATCATTGGACATAATAAGCTATAATATTAGGAGTAGGTAGAGACAGGATATTCTTCTTGAAACCTGAATTAGCAATGAACTTCCAGAAACCCAACAAAATTCCAACAATATCACCAATATACTATCTGTCCTCAAGAAATTTCTATTGCATGGGGTAAATGGTATAGGATGTTCATTAATAGCTATAATTAAAAAACAAAATGATTGAAGCAAAGGATACATTTAGTCAAAGTATTCCAGGAAATCTTAAGAAAGATAACACTTTCAGTGCAAAATTGAGAATCTTTGTTCTTTTTCATTTTTTCCAAAATTTATTCGTTCTTTCATTTAAAAGTAAGACACAACAACTATTAACTTTGGGAGCCAGAAAAGTATCTAAAATACCATTTGTGAAGGGTAGAGTGAAAGAAAAGATGATGGACTGAGAGTTAGGAATTTTGGGATCAAATAATCACTGATCTGGCATTTGACTTTGGGCAATTCCCTTTTCCTCCTTGGATCTCAGACCCACCTTCATTAAGTAAATGGATGTGATGAGATAATAATCCTTTAGAGTCTAAGACAGTGTTGAGTACATAGGGGACAAGTTCATTGGAAAGATGACTGGATTAAAGTCAAAGGGGTTTCATTCAAATCTCATGTCTATTACTTTCAACCTGTATGATGTTGGGGCAAGTCAATTAACAGCATTTTGCCTCTGTTTTCTCATATGTGAAATGAATGAGTCTGGAGTAGATAATTTCTATGATTTCTTCCAGTTCTAAATTTATAACCCTGTGATCTCAAAAGTCCTTCCCAGTTGTGGGAAAAATATACAAAAACCATCTGAATCTACTAATCATTGCAATTAGGTGGTATAGTTAATAGAGGACTGGAGTCAAGAAGTTCAAATCCACTCTTAAGTACATACTATCTGTATATCCTTGACAAGTCATTTAACTTGTGTCTGACTCAAGTATAAAATGGGAATGGTAATGACACCTACCTAGCACAGTTATGAAGATAGATGTTTGTAAAGTGTTTATCATTGTATATAGTAGACATTTAATAAACACTTACTTGCTTTCCCTCTCTCATCTTTCCCAAATATCCTATTCAGATTTATCTCTTCTGCCCTCTGCTGGTCATATGGGGAAACAGAAAAAGGAGAGAGAAAGTCTCCAGGCTTGTTCCACTGTTAGGCAAGGCAATCTCTTTGTTTAATTGAGTTTAAAAAAAAAAACAATGCTCAGATCAGGAAAAGAAGAAGGGTAAAGTCAGTGACAGGGTTCTCTTTGACTTCTGAGGACCTACAACTTAAAACAGTGCAAAGAATTCTGACTTTCAAGTCAGAGGAATTAAAATGCAACAATTCATGCAATCTCTATGACCTTGGGCAAATCACTTCATCTTGATTTGTACAACGTAAAAGGAGGAAGGCTGGAACAAAAGGTGTCTTGGTTCTGGATACTTGAAGTACTTTAGTCAAGACGGAACTTTGATCACTGGCCTTCACAGGGAGCCAGTCAAAAGTAGCAGAAACTGTTATCACTGCCCCACCAACACCCACTGTCTATATGGGATGATCAGGGAGGCATGAAAGAAAAGAAGGGACAGAGGTTAAGAACCTAGAGAAAGAGCTATTCCTCCCAACAACAACAAAAATAACAACAAAACAACCCAAAAAAGCCCAACATAGAACCATTCCTATCATTAACTCCTCCCCCATGTCTTCTTCTCTATTGATCCACAGGATCTTTGTAATCTAAAGAAAAACTAATCATTTCATTTTTACACTTTTATTTCAACATTTATTTCATCCTCCTTGGAGTTGGGATCTCTCCACCCTAGTCCTTCTTTTCAGCCCCCTTTCAGGAACTGTCTTCCCCCTTTTTCAAATGAGATAATATTTGCAAATGCCTAGGACAATGCCTGACACCTACTAGATGCTTTAAAAAAATCCTTTACTCCCTCCTATCCATTAGAATGTAATCTAGAGAGCCAATCCTTATAACAAACAAGAAAGAGGAAAGGGTAGGTCAGCAAAACTAACCAAAACAGCCACCATTTCTGACAGTGCATGTGGAATTCCACAACTGTACACTGCTATCTCTCTGAAAGACAGGAGAGGAATATATTTTCTTCCCTCTTTTCGGTGACCTGGCTTTTATTTCTGTTCTTTCCATTTCCATTGTTGGAGTCATGCTTTATCTTATTTTCCTGTTTCTGTTTATTTCATACTACATCAGTTTCTATTGGTCATCTGATGCTTTTCTGTACTCTTCCACTTTATGCTTTCTTATGGGGCAATCAGTAAACACATGCCTCTAGACTCTGCTAAACTCAGACTCAGTCACATAGCTCAGGAGAAGAAGGCTCAGAGTCCAACCCCTCATTGTGCTAAGGAGGAAATGCAATTTATAGACATCCTTTTATCTCCGCCTGCCTAATCTCTCCTGCTTCCCTGGAGGGCTGGCTCCCAGAGGACAGGGACAAGTCTACCCCTGTCCCTCCTCCCTCCGTCTCCCACTGAGCCTCAGCCTAGCAAATAGAACTCAATAAGTGTTGACTAGTGATGGCCCATCCAGAGCAGTGTCTAGTTCTCTTCAAATGCTGGTCAGAGCCTAGTTGTCTAGGACTTGAAAAGCTAAATAGAATAATTTCTGTTTTCTGCTGGAGACAATAGCAAAATATTAGATTGATTAAGTAGGGCAGTTAGGTGGCACAGTGGACAATGTGCTAGGCCTGGAATCAGGACAACTAATCTTCCTGAGTTCAAATCTGGCTTTAAACACTTACTAGCTATATAACTCTTGGCAAGTTATTTCACCTTGCTTGCTTCCTCAACTGTAAATAAAGTGAGCCAGAGAAGGGAATGGTCAGCCACTCTAGTATCTTTGCCAAGAAAACCTCAAATGGTGTCATGAAGAGTCAGTCATCACAGAAATGTCTGAATAACAATGACTAATTAACTAGTAGAGTCACATGATCAAATTATACTTAAGGAAAATTACTTTGGCAATAGTGTGTAGGATGGTTGGAATGGGGAAAGACTTGAGGCAGAGAAACCCCAAGAAAGTGAGAGATGATGAAGGTCTGAACTAGACTGGTACTAATGAGTAGACAGAAAGGACTAGATGGGAGAGACAGGAAGATAAAAACTAAGATTTGGCAATCAATTGGATAGGAGAGGTGAGAGAAAAAAGTTGAAGAGGATGTGGGAATGGTAATTTCTGCAGAAATTAGGGAGTTTGGAAGAGGGAAAATAAAAGACCCCCATGAATAAGATAAGAGAGATGAATAGAAAGGTAGAGACCTTCTTTCTGTCCTTGGTTTGTGGCCAAGAAGGCAGCTGATAACTGCTAGCTTCAGACACTCCATATTTTAATCAAAAATGAAAAAGAGAGGAAGACAAAGTTAGAAGGAATGGGGCCTGAGCCAAATGGCTTGTATTTGTATGTACCTTTGTGCCTTTATGGGGGTCTCATGTGTGCTGGGAGGGGGATCATGAGTGGGGCAGTGTATTTGTGTCTAGTTGGGATGGGGTAATACTATTCTCCATCTCCTTTCTCCCATCTGGACATCTGTGCATTTCTTCCGTAGCACAGCTAGGGCTAAGAAAGCACCCGTGGATATATGTGGAGAGAGGAGGAGAAGTAGTAGGGAGTAAGTGGGTGGAAGCTGCTAATATGAGAGGTGTCAAGTTGGAAGCAGAGGGGAAAGAAAGTTGACCCTTGAATATGGGATTTAGTGAGTCATGAGCCTAATGGGTGCAGAGAACATGGATGTCTACAGGGCTCTATATGGGTGGGGCTGAGTGCCTTGGTGACTACGGAGATGGGATGGAGAAGAAATGATCCATTTTTAAGGGGCTGTAAATCGAGGACTTGGAGGTGAGCCAGTTTTACGGAGGTTAAGATAATCCAGGAAGCCCCAAAGGAAAGTTTTGGGAGTGTGTCAGTACACTTGTGTCTGACCCTGTTCAGTGACTGGAAGAGAGCTGTAGCTACAGCCAAGCTGGAAGTACTAGGGCCAAAGTACTGGACTGCAGGAATTTAGGGCTCCACCATGACCCCTGACCAAGCTCTATCTTCTACCTCCTTCCTTCTGCAACCTTGACCCTTTGTGCCTTTCCCTACCTAGGTCCTCCCTCGCAGTAACCCCTCCAACCCCCTCAGTCTTAGCTCCACCTGGCTTAGAGCCCTACCTAAGTTGTCCCTTAACCCTTGCCCCTGCCCTTCAGCTCCACTCCACCCCAATCCCCTGAACCACTTTCCTAGAGTCTCTCCCTTGTCTTTGTAGTTTCCTTCTCTAAACCTGCTGACCTTCCTCTGACCAGGGTCCTAATGACCTTTCTTTTGTATTGCCCCCATTGCCCCTACCTCTTCTTCCTACCACTTCCCAATACAGATTTTTCTATTGTTCCAGAGTCCCATACAAAGCTTTCAGTCCTCTCCTCTCTGGCTCCTTATCCTATGCCATCCCAGGCATTGACTCCATATCTTCTTCTCCGGAAGCTGCTCCTGAGTGGGAAAAAAGGGATGTTTGATACAACCTATCCTGCCTTTTTTCAGGAGTCATCCTTCTGCCTAGACCGCAAAGAATCATAAACTTAAACAACATGAGGGGGGTAACCAAAGAGGGGGTCTACCTCCCCCGATATCTATCCTCTTGTTTTTATTGCTCCAGCAGGTAAGTAACTCCCACCCATTCCCTTAGTGTTTCAAGACCCTTCCTTTAGGGGCTGTTCCAAGGCAAAAACACAGTCACAGCTTCTCCACCCTTTTCAGCTCTGATACCACAAGGGTATCAGCTTGGTCCTATTCTATTTCTTCTGGGGGTAAAAGTCTGTGATTCTCCCAGCCACATGGTATTGCTCACCACACATACACAAACACTGACCCTCTCCCCAGCTTCCCAAGTTTCCTCTGTCTTACTTTTCTGATTTCTAAATTACATATACACACACAACACAACACAATACACACACCAGCATCACAGATTCCAATATCACAAATACACATCTCTTTTCACCTTTGTGTGACACCCAGAGAAGAAAATTACTTGTTTATTATTGCCCAGGTACCAAGCCAGGAACCATCACCTGCCCTCTTATGGAGCGATACTTTGAGACTGATGAGATTTCCCATAGTTAGTTGCAGGTGCAGGCTTCCAGGACTGCCTTTCCTACATCCACATCCCTGCCTTTCCTATTTTTCCCCCTTCCACCCCTACAGCTAAGAAATATATGTATATGTGTTCCTTCATTGTTCTCTTTCCTTGTTCCATCCCCCATTTCCTGATGTCATTGCTAGAGAAAATTTGTATGTATGAGAGACAGAGAGAGAGAGAGAGAGAGAGACAGAGAGACAGAGAGAGACAGAGAGAGACAGAGAGAGAGAGAGAGAGAAAGAGAGAGAGAGAGAGAGAGAGAGAGACAACATCATGCTTCCTGGAAAGAAGTAGACAGAAGACATTTCATATAATAGGCTCTTACTAAATGTCAATTGCAATGATGGAATCTTGGTAATACTTCTGAGGAAAGAAGGTCACAGCCTTAGTTAAGTTGTTGAAATCAGTGTAAAAGGAACTTGCCTATCTATGAACCCTGCTCATGCTTCCAGGTTTCCCAGACAGGAAATGTCTTAAGAACCACCATAAAGCAGCCTCCTTTAAACCTGGGCCATAGATAACAGTAAGTATGATCTGGACTTTTTAAGGTGTACAAAGTCCTTAATTCAGAGCTCCCTACCCAGGGAGGCAAAGGCCATGATTATTTTCCCGTTTTGCAGCCTATGAAACAGAGTCTGGAAAGATTAATTATCTTGCCCAGGGTGATACAGCCAGGAAGTATCTTGGGTAGAATCCGAACACTGTTCTTTCTGATTCCAAGTCCAGCATGTTGTTTGACTAATGCAGAATACAGAAGGCATATTACCTCAGAGTTAAATCCTGGAAGCTATATCTCTTTAATGCAGTTCAAGATTGGATTTGAATTTTGGGAATTTGGGGGAAGGGTTTGGTTGCCAGTTGATGCAGATGAGTTATTAAAGAGCTTGCACTTGACTTAAAAGCCCAGGAATAAACATTCATTTATAGGCAACTGCTATGTGCCAGGTACTTTACAAATATTATCTTATTTGATGCTTACAACTACCCTGGGAGATGGGTGCTGTTATTATACTCATTTTACAGTTGAGGAAACTGAGGCAGACAGAGGTTAAGTGACTTTCTCCGGACCACATAGCCAGTAAACATCTGAGGACATATTTGAACTCAGGTCATTCTGACTCCCAGTCCAGTACACTACTTCAATACATAACTGTTATCTAACCATGTCTCCCCCATCCTATATGTATAGAGCTTTGGGGGATAGGGTAGGGCAGGGAATTCAGGTATAAGACTGTCCTTATTAAATTCCATTATATTGGACATAGTCCATTTCTCCAGCCTGTTAAGATATTTTTGGATCCTGATTTTCATCTATGGTGTAAGCTACCCATCCAGCTTTGGATCATCTGAACAGTTGATAAGTGTTCCCTCTAGGCTTTTATCCAACTACATAGTAAGTACCGTCTTTCATTCTAGTACTGCACAAACAGTCAGCCAAAAACCCACAAGAAATAGGAAAGGAGGCTGCCTCCTTATTTGCCTATTCTGTCACTGATTTCACCCTTTTAAAACATAGAGTCAGAGCTGGGAGGGCTCTAGATCATTAAATAAAATAACAGAGCTTGAAGGTAAAGAAAAAGAAGGAATAATAAATTTATTAAGGAACTTGATTTGCCTGAGCTCCTTTATTATTCAGGAGAAAACAAAATAGCCTGGGAATCAAAATCAACCAATCAGGAGGCAGAATGAATATTGCTCTAATTTGACATACCAGTGTTCCTTTGCAGTGTCCACTGGGTGAACAAGGAACACCTCTGCTGAGCCAACCCTGATCTAAAGCAAGAAAGTCCTACATCATCATGAAGTAGATCACCAAGTCTTAGACTAAACACTTTGCAGGCTAGGTAGTTCACTATCTGCTGGAGCTATTTGATTCTTCTGCTTAATGGTTATTTTAATTTACTGGGGCATAGTATCTGCCTGAGCAAAGAGAACCAAGGCAGAGTTCAAATGCAAAACCTGGAAGTTTTTTTGGGCGAGTATAGTACATGTATGCATGAAGAACAGCAAAAGACTGGGAGTTTAGAGAGTGGTTTATATGGTTTTACAACAAAGGGAGCCAGGAAAATAGGAAGAATACTGGTTACCTGGGACCAGGATGTTGTGCAAGCTCTGTCCAGTTGGGGTCAGTATGAATCAGTTTGAGCCAGCCCTCTGGTTGCTGGATCCTCATCTAGGTCACGCCCTTTACTTTAGCTATCTTACATGGCTCTGTCCTGGACTATTTTCTTCCTCTGATCTATTACCCTTGGTGATATCCTCAGGTTCCATGGCTATCTCTATGTTTTTAATCTGGAGAAAATTTCAAACTCTCAAAATTTTCCTCCACTAAAGAGTTGAAATAACACCTTACGGAGAACAAAGTGTGAGTGGAGATAAATAAGAATAAGGGCACAACCAGGGTCTTCCTGGGACAATTTGAGAAGATCTGAAGAAAAATCATAGGAGGAAGTTTGGTCATTGTGAAGAGTAAACACCTCCAGGCTAGGATTCATTTTAAGAACAAGCAACAAATCCTGAGGTTAGTTGGTTTGAGAGGCTGCCTTGGCCCCAGTCACAGGAGCTTTCACCACCACCACCCCCCACAGCGGAGAGAGTTGGACTTTGAGCCCAGAAAGATTAAGAGACCTCTACTGATGAGGAACATCAGACCCAGCTGAGCTTCAAAGAGCTGTGAGGGCAAGAAAGATCCAGCACATGCCTAGTAAATACAGAAGCCTCTGGGTGTGGGAACTTACAGGAGGTTGGAGATTTGGCTTTAGTTCCAGGCCAGAGGTGGGAACTGAAGATCTGAGACAAGAGGCATCATTTCCCATACCCCAGAGGTAGAGGTGATTACAAAAATTAAGCTATTACCACAAAAACTGCACAAGCAAAAGAGGAAGAATCCAACCATAGAAAGCTATTATGGGAATAGAGATAACTGGGGTTCATCTTCAGAGGAGGGTGTTGAAGTAAAGAAACCCCCAAAGAGCAATGTCAAATGGTTATCTGTCCAAAAAGAATTCATAGAAGATCTTTAAAAAGACTTAAAGACCAAATGACAGAGATGGAGGAAAAACGAAGGAAAAAATATGAATAATCCAAGAAAAACTTGAAGGTTATGAAAGGAAATTTAACCAATTAGAAAAGGAAATCTAGAATCTTAAGGAAGAAAATGAGACCTTGAAAATTAGAATTGGGCAAAGTGAAACCAACAAAACTGTAAGAGGTCAAGAAATAATTAACCAAAATATGAATAATTAAAAAATAGAAGAGAAAGTGAAACATAAGAAAAACAACAGATTTAGAGAATATATCAAGAAGAGAGAATGTAAAAATAATTGAACCAACTGAAAGTTACGATCAAAAAAAGAATCTTGATACAATAACACAAGAAATAATTAAAGAAAATTGTCCTGAAGCATTACAAAGGGGATAAGTAGAAATAGAAAAAATCCATAGATTGCCACTTAAAAGAGATTCTATGAGGAAAACTCCTAGGAATATTATAGTCATATTCCAAAACCCTCAACTCAAGGATAAAATATTAAAAGCATCACAATTTAAATATGGTGGTGCCACAATTAGACTCACACAAGACCTAGCAGCAGAGACATTAAAGAATTGAAGGTCTTGGAATATACTATGTCAAAGAAACTGGGGCTTCAGCTGCAAATATAATACCCTGCAAGGTTAAATATTTTCCTCAGTGAAAAAAAGTAGACATTTGATAAACTGTCAGATTTTTAAGATTTTGTTTAAAAAATCCTGCTCTTAATAGATTTAACATACAAGAACCAAGAGAAAGTTAAGTTACACACAAAAGACTGATTATGAGCAATTCATAAGGACAGATTGTTTACTGTCTACTATATATATATATATATATATATATACATATATATATATATATATAATGTAACATGTGTGTCTAAGATTCTTATTAATTGGGTAGCTCATAAGTAAGAGGAAAATTTGAGTAGGCTATGAATTTTAAAAGTAAAATCATTTAGGAACAGCTAAAAAGTAATTGTTTTATACAAATGGGGTGCAAGAGGAAGAATGGATACAGAGGAATTAGATGGAGGAGGATGACTGGTAGTTTTGGTAACCTACTTTCATTGGGTTAAATAGGGAAAAATACATATATATTTAGAAAAGTGTAAAAGTCTTTTAAATTCAGAAAAAATAAAGTGATAGAGATATAGGGAAGGGAAGAGGACAAGGGAGAGATCTTTAGAGGAGAGGGTGAGGGAATACATAAAAAGGTGTATAGAAGGGTGTTTATATTTAAGAGAATAGGTGGATAGGAGAGAGATCCTTGAATGGGTTAGGCAAGTAATAGGAGGGTAAGGTAGTCAGTAGAAGTTAAGTAGAGGAGACAGGAGGGATAGAAAACAAGAGATACGCTCAAACATAGAAAAGGTCAAGAGTAGAATATGTTTGGGAAAGTATATGTCTATGTATGTATATATGTGTATGGGTATGTATACATCTATAGCTATAGAGAAATATATCTAAACTTTATTGTAGCCTTTTGCGGGGAGGGAGGAGAGAACAAAGTAAAAAAGTGCACAGAAGACAATAAAAGAATTCACAAAGAAGTGAAGATAGACAATTTTAAACACAAGTATTATTAATCATATAAGCTTTTTTGAAATGAAAATTTATTCTTACATAAATTGAATCCACTTTTATGTTCTGCTGTGCATATGACCTGCTTTTCTTCTCTTTTAGCTTTGTATTTAAGTTCCAATATTTAAATGTATATGTTTTGACTTCTTTTTTTCTGTTCTGTATTTGTGTGCTGGTGTTTGAATTTAAATAAAATTTTAAAACAAAACAGACTAGGTCAAATGGTAAAAGGTACAAAAATTCAATGAAGAATGCTTTCAAAAGTAGAATGGGCCAGATGGAAAAGGAGGTACGAAAGTTCACTGAAGAAAATAACTTCTTAAAAATGAGAATTGAGCAAGTGAAAGCTAATGACTTTATGAGAAATTTAAAAAAGAACAATAAAAGAAAGCCAAAAGAAGGAGAGCATAGAAAACAATGTGAAATGTTGCAAAAACAATTGACCTGCAAAATAAATCCAGGAGAGATAATTCAAAAATTATCAAATTATCAAGGAAAACCACCTTGATATTCTAGAACCAGAGGATAAAATAGAAATTGAAAGAATCCACTGAGCACCTCTTAAAAGAGATCCCAAAATGAAAACATATCAGGAATATTAGAGCCAAATTTCAGAGTTCCTAGGTCAAGAAGAAAGTATTGCAAGCAACCAGAAAGAAACAACTCAAGTATATTGAGCCACAATCAGGATAACACAAGATTTAGCAGTTTCTACATTAAAGGATTGGAGGGCTTGTATTATGATATTCCAGGGGCAAAGGAGGTAGAATTACAATCAAGAATCACCTACCCAGTAAAACTGAGCATAATCCTCAGGGGAAAATGGATATTTAATGAGAGAGACACTTTCAAGTATTCTTGGTGATAAGACCAGAGCTGAATAGAAAATTTGACTTTCAGATACAAGACTCAAGAGAAGCATCAAAAGGTAAACAGAAAAGAGAAATCATAAGGGGCTTAATAAGTTTTAACTGTTTACATTCCTATATGGAAAAACAGTATTTGTAACTGATAAGACCTTTCTCATTAGTAAGCTAGTTAGAAGGACTATATGTGGACAGAGGGCATAAGTGTACATTGAATATGAAGGGATGATATTTAAAAAATAAAATTAAGGAGTGAGAGAAGAATGTGCTAAGAGACTGAGAAAGAGAGAGGTAGAACTGGGCAAATTATATTACATAAAAGAGGTAAGAAAAAAACTTTTACAGTGGAGGGGGAAAGGGAGGTGAGGCAGAGTGAGTGAACTTACTGTCGTGTGTGTTTGTGTGTGTGTTCGTCCTTCATTCCTGAAGAAGACCATGCCATCAGAGAAATGATGACATGACTTGCACTTGATTTTGTTTTGAATGAGGGAGGGCTGTGCAGTTCACCAGCCTCATTTCTCCAGAGTCATCTGAATCCAGTGACCAGATATTCATCAAGATGACTAGAGATGACACAGTATGAGACAATTTAGGTTAAGTGACTTGCCCAAGGTCACATAGCTAGTGAGTGTCAAGTGTCTGAGGTGAGATTTGAGCTCAGGTTCCCCTGACTCCTGCACTGGTGCTATATCCACTGCACCACCTAGCTGTCCTACCTTATTGTTACATACACACTGAATAGGATATAGAAATCTATCTTACCCTTCAGAAATGTAGGAGGGGAAGAGGGAGTGATAGAAGGGAAGGCAGATCAGAAGTAAAATGCTTTGGAGGAGGGACAGGATGGGAGGAGAGAGAAGAGAGCAGAGTCCAGATGGTGGAATAGAAGTAGGGACCAGCTAAAGCACTCCCCCAAAACCTTTTGAATAACCTGTAAAAAATGACTCTAAACAAATTCTAGAGCAACAGAAGTCACAAAATGACAGACTGAAGCAAATTGCCAACCTAAGACAACCTGGAAGGTTGATGGGAAGGGTCTATCAAACCAGACTGGGAGCAGAGTACAGTTTGGCATGAGTCTCTCCAGTGCAGAGAGAGTGAGAACAGGCCTTAGGGGACTGAATTGTGGGCAGTTACTGTTTATTCCAGACTCCTAAACCCACAAATGCTAAAGACAACTTCAAGGGTCAGTGGGAACGGTCTCTCACCTGGCTGAGAGGAGAGATTGATCTGGCCCCAGCCCCACAGCAGCTGCATCCATGGCTGAAGTGGAGGCTGCTTCTGGAGACCTCCACTTAACAAAGCCCAAAAGTCAAGTAATTGCCTGGGGAAATAAGAAAAAGAGGAAAAAGAAACAGACCATAAGTCCTTACTTTCTCAGTGAAGAGGTATTTTCTTATGTCATTGCTGATGAGGAAGATCAAAACATACAGTCAGAAGAAGACAAAGCCAAAGCTCCTGAATTGAAAGCTTCTAAGAAAAATGTGAATTTGTCCTGGACATAGAAGAGCTCAAAAAGAATTTTGAAAATAACGAGAAGTAGGGGGTGGAGTCAAGATGGTGGAGTAGAAAAACACATATATGCGGACTCTCCCCACACAGCCCATAAAATACCTGTAAAGAGGGACTCTCAACAAATTCTGGAGCAGCAGAAGTGGAGAACAACAGAGTGGAGGAGATTTCCAGCCCTGGGTGACCTGAAAGGCCCATGGGAAACATCTGTTGCACCAGACAGTGAGCAGAGTCCAACCCAGCCTTGGTTGTGTGGTGTGGCATGGCTCTCGGGGTCAGAATCCCCAGTCTCAGTAGCAGCAGTTTGCAGATCCCTCAACCCACAGGCTCCAAAGTTCACTGACAGAGTTTTTTCAGCTGGTCAGGAAGGGAGAAGGGCCTTCCCATAGCTCTGGCCTCAGGCAGCAGCCACAAAGCCCACATTGGTCAGGTGGTAGGAGCCCCTACAGCAGCCTGAATCCATTGTTGGATCGTAAAACCCCTGGGGGCACTGAGTAACTGACTCTTACCTCAGCCCTGTGTAGAAGCCCTGAGGGAGCTGATCTTTATCTCACACTGAATTGTGGCCCTGCCCATGCAGCTTATCCAAATCTCAGCCCCCAGTGCTGGCTTTGTGTAACTGGAGGTCAGGTGGCTGTGGAGAGGAAACTCTGCTAAGATTCTGGGCACAAAACTCTCTCAAAAGTCTGGCAGGCTCCCAGACTAGTGTACATGCGTATTATGCCACTTTGGAGGAACTGAGATCTTACGGATTCCTAGAGTATACCCTACTCATGAAAAAGGACCCAAAGTCAAGTAACTGGTTGGAAAAATGCCCAAAAAAGGGAAAACAATAAGACTATAGAAGGTTATTTTCTTGGTGAACAGATATCTTCTCCCATCCTTTCAGATGAGGAAGAACAATGGTTACCATCAGGGAAAGACATAAAAGTCAAGGCTTCTGTATCCCAAACATCCAAAATAAATATTCAATGGGCTCAGGCCATGGAAGAGCTCAAAAAGAATTTTGAAAATCAAGTTAGACAGGTGGAGGAAAAATTGGGAAGAAAAATGAGAGAGATGCAAGAAAAGCATGAAAAGTGGGTCAATACCTTGCTAAAGGAGACCTAAAAAAGTGCTGAAGAAAATAACACCTTTAAAAATAGGCTAACTCAGCTGATAAAAGAGGCCCAAAAAGCCAATGAGGAAAAGAATGCTTTAAAAAGCAGAATTAGCCAAATAGAAAAGGAAGTTCAAAAACTCACTGAAGAAAATGGTTCTTTAAAAAGTAGAATGGAACATATGGAAGCTAATGACTTTATGAGAAACCAAGAAATCACAAAACAAAACCAAAAGAATGAAAAAATGGAAGATAATCTGAAATACCTCATTGGAAAAGCAACTGACCTGAAAAATAAATCCAGGGGAGACAATTTAAAAATTATAGGACTACCTGAAAGCCATGACCAAAAAAAGAACCTAGACATCATCTTTCATGAAATCATCAAGGAAAACTGCCCTGATATTCTAGAACCAGAGAGCAAAATAAATATTAAAAGAATCCACAGATCACCTCTTGAAAGAGATCCGAAAGAGAAACTCCTAGGAATACAGTAGTCAAATTCCAGATTTCTCAGATCAAGTTAAAAATATTACAAGCAGCCAGAAAGAAACAGTTTGAGTATTGTGAAAATACAATCAGGACAACACAGGATCTGGCAGCTTCTACATTAAGGGATCACAGGGCTTGGAATATAATATTCCAGAAGTCAAAGGAACTGGGATTAAAACCAAGAATCACCTACTCAGCAAAACTAAGTGTAATACTTCAGGGGAAGAAAATTGTCTTTCACTGAAATAGAGGACTTTTAAGCATTCTTGATGATAAGAAAACTGAAAGGAAAATTTAACTTGGGTTTGAACAAGAATCAAGAGAATCATGGAAAGGTAAACTGCAAAGAGAATCATAAGGGACTTACTAAAGTTGAACTGTTTACATTCCTACATAGAAAGACAATATTTGTAACTCTTGAAACTTTTTTCAGTATCTGAGTAGTTGGTGGGATTACACACAAACACACACACACACAGAGACAGAGAGAGAGAGAGAGCACAGGGTGAGTTGAATAGGATGGAATCATATCTTTAAAAATGAAAATAAGGGGTGAGAGAGAAATATATTAGGAGGAGAAAGGGAGAAATGAAATGGGACAAATTATCTCTCATAAAAGAGGCAAGTTAAAGACTTTTCAGTGGAGGGAAAAAGGGGGGAGGTGAGAGAAAAGACATGAAGCTTACTCTCATCACATTTGACTAAAGGAAGGAATAAAATGCATACTCATATTGGTATGAAAACCTATCTTACAATACAGGAAAGTGGGGGAGAAAGGGATAAGCAGGGTGGGGGGGATGATGGAAGGGAGGGCAATGGGAGGAGTGACCAATTAGAAATCACCACTCTTGGGGAAGGACAGGGTCAAAAGAGAGAGTAGAAGAAATGGGGGGCAGGATAGGATGGAAGAAAATATAGTTAGTCTTACACAACATGATTATTATGGAAGTCATTTGCAAAAGTACTCAGATATGGCCTATATTGAATTGCTTGCCTTCCCAATGGGGATGGGTAGGTAGAGAGGGAGGAAGAAAAGTTGGAACTCAAAGTTTTAGGAACAACTGTTGAGTATTGTTCTTGCTTACAAGTAGGAAATAAGAAATGGAGGTAATGGGGTATAGAAATTTATCCTGCCCTACAGGACAAAAGAGAAGATGGGGATAAGGGAAGGGAGGGATATTAGAAGGCAGGGCATATTGGTGATAGTGGTTTATTAGAATGCTTGGCGTTTTGGAGTTGGGGAGAGGCGAAATGGGGAGAAAAAATTGAAACTCAAAATTTTGTGGAAATGAATCTTGAAAACTTAAATAAATAAATAAAGAGAAGTGAGGAAAAATTGAGAATAGAAATGAGAGTGGTGCAAGAAAATCGTGAAAAATGGGTCAAAAGCTAGCCAAAATCCAAAAAATGCTGAAGAAAATATCACCTTTAAAATTAGACTAACCCAAATGGCAAAAGAGGTTCAAAAAGGCAATGAGGAGAATAATGCCTTACAAAGCAGAATGGGTCAAATGGGAGAAGAGGTCCAAAAGTACACTGAAGAAAATAATTCTTTAAAATACAGAATGGAGCAAATGGAAACAAATGACTTTTTGAGAGATCAAGAAATTATAAAACAAAAAAAGAAGACAATGTGAAGTATGTCGTTGGAAAAACAACTGACCTGGAAAATGGATCCAATAGAGATGACTTAAAAATTATTGTACTACATGAAAGTCATGATCAAAAAAAGAGTCTACATTTCATGTTTCAAGAAATTACCAAGGAGGAGCCAAGATGGCGGAGTAGAAAGATTCACATACACTACCTCTGAACCCACAGCCCATAAATTACCTGTTAAAAGGAACTCCCAACAAATTCTGGAGCAGTGGAAGCTGCACAACAACAGAGTGGAGGAGATTTCTGTTGCAGAGAGACCTGAAAAACCCACTGGACTGGAGCAGAGTCCAGCCCTGCTCTGGCTGTGCGACCCCAAGAGGAGCAGATCCGAGCAGGATTCAGGGACAGAATCTCTGACAGCCACGAAGGTCCCTCTACCCACAGGTGCTACAGGTCAGTGAGAGAGACTTCTGGGCAGGCCGAGAGGAGAGCTGGGTGTCTCCATAACTCAGGTCCCCTCAGGAGGCAGCAGCAGGGGGAAGCAGCAGACAGGAGCTCCCAAAGCAGGCGGGAACTCGTCTCCATTACTGAAGGTCTCTGCATAAAACCTCCTGAGGGAACTGAGCCTGGGAGGTGGCCCTGCCCCCACCTGAGAACCTGAATTTAATCTTACCCTGAATAGCAGCCAGGCCACCTCTGAAAGCCCTGAGGCTGTGGAGCAGCATTTGAATCTCAGACTCCAAGCACTAGCTGGGCGAATCTGGAAGTGAGGTGGGTATGGAGAGGAATCTCAGAAGTCAAGTAACTGGCTGGGAAAATGCCCAGAAAAGGGGAAAAAATAAGACCATAGAAGGTTACTTTCTTTGTGACCAGATGTTTCCTCCTTTCCTTTCTGAGGAGGAAGAACAGTGCTTACCACACACACACATACACACGTACGCGCACACATACACACATGCACACACACACAGAGAGACAGAGGGCACAGAATGAATTGAATAGGATGGGATCATATCTTAAAAAAAATTAAGGTAAATGTATAAGAGAAATGTATTGGAAGCAGAGAGGGTGAAATGGAATGGGGCAAATTATCTCTCATAGAAGAGGCAAGCAGGAGAGTTTTTAGTGGAGGGAAAAAGAAGAGAGCTGAGAAAAAAAAAACATGAAGTTTACTCTCATCACATTCGACTAAAGGAAAGAATAAAATAATAATAAAATAAAATAAAATGCACACTCATTTTGGTATGAAAGTCTATCTTACAATACAGGAAATTGGAGGAGAAGGGGATAAGCAGATTGGGGGGGATGATGGAAGCGAGGGCAATGGGAGGAGGGAGCAATTTGAAGTCAAGAGTATTGGGGAGGGACAGGATCAAAAGAGAGAATAGAAACAATGGGGGGCAAGATAGGATGGAGGAAAACATAGTTAGTCTTACACAACACAACTATTACGGAAGTCACTTGCAAAACTACACAGATATGGCCTATATTGATTTGTCTGCCTTCCCAAAGGGAATGGGTGGGGAGG
>CM053773.1:207956922-207976823 GCA_028658325.1 Potorous gilbertii | reverse complement strand
GAACTCAAAGTTTTAGGAACAACTGTTGAGTATTGTTCTTGCTACTAGGAAATAAGAAATACAGGTAATGGGGAATAGAAAGTTATCTGGCCCTACAGGACAAAAGAGAAGATGGGGACAAGGGAAGGGAGGGATGATAGAAGGGAGGGCAGATTGGTGATAGAGGAAATTAGAATGCTTGGTGTATTGGGGTAGGGGTAGGGGACAAATGGGGAGAAAATTTGGAACCCAAAGTTTGTGAAAATATATGTAAAAAGTTAAATAAATTTATATTAAAAAAAAAAAAAAGAAATTACCAAGGAAAATTGCCCTGATATTCTAGAATCAGAGTGTAAAATAGAAATGGAAAGAATCATTTATCACTTCCTGAAAGAGGTCCCAAAGGAAAACTCCTTGGAATATTTAGCCAAATTCCAGAGTTCCCAGGTCAAGGAGAAAATATTACAAGCAGCTAGAAAGAAATAATTCAAGTACTGTGGGAACACAGTCAGGATAACACAGGACTTAGTAGTTTCTACATTAATGGATTGATGGCTTGAAATATGATATTCCAGAGGTCCAAAAAACTAGTATTAAAACCAAAAATCACCTACTCAACAAAACTGAGTATAACTCAAAAAAACTGAGTATAATACTTTATGGGAAAATGGAATTTAAATGTAATAGAGGACTTCCAAGTATTCCTGTTGAAAAGATCATAGTTGAATAGAAAATTTGATTTTCAAATACAAGAATCAAGAGAAACATGAAATGGTAAAGAAGAAAGAGAAGCCATAAGGAACTCCTTAAAATTGAATTGTTTGCATTCCTACATGAAAAAATGATATTTCTAACTAATGGGAACTTTTTCAGTTTTTGGATAGTTAGAGAGAATATACACACACACACACATTTATGTGTATATATATATATATATATATATATATATATATATATATATATATATATGAATATATACATATATGTATGTATGTGTGTATGTATTTTTGTGCATGTGTATTTTACATATACAGAGACAGGGCACAGGGTGAGCTGAATATGAAGGGATGATATCTGAAAAATGAAATTAAGAATTGAGAGGAATGTTCTAGGAGAAAGAGAAAGGGAGAGGTAGAATGTAGTTAATCATCTTACATATGAGAGGCAAGAAAGAGCTTTTACTATGGAGGTGAAGAAGGAGAAGGTGAGAGGGAGTAAGTGAGCCTTCCTTTCATTGGATTTGGTTTCAGGAGGGAATCTCCTGAATTGGGTATGGAAGTTTATCTTACCCTACAGGAAAGCAAGAGGGAAGGGGGAAAGAGAGGGGAGATAATAAAAGGGATGGCAGATTAGAGGAAGGGGTAATTGGAAGAAAACACTTCTGCAGAGAGATACTTCAAGGGGGAGAATTGAATAAATGGAGGGTGGGATAGGATAGAGGGAAATATAGTGAGTCTTTCACAGCTTGACTGTTATGGAGGTCTTTTGCACACGTGTATAACCTATATCAAATTGCTTGCCTTCTCAATGAGGAAGGGTGGGGAGAGGTGAAGGAGAGACTATGGAGCTGAAAGCTTTAAAACTGAATATTAGAGGTTGTTTCTACATGCAACTAGGAAATTAGATAGATAGGCAATATAGTATAGAAATCTATCTTATCCTAGAGGAAAATAGAAGGAAAGAGTGACAAACGTAGGGGAGTGATAGAAGGGAGAGCAGATTGGAGGAAAGAGCAATAAATATAGAAGCTGTCCTGGCATGGGGGTAGGGAGGAGATGGGAAGAAAATTTAAAATTCAAAATTCTTTGGAAATGAATGTCGAAGACTGAAAATAAATTTATCTTTTAAAAAAAGAAAGGAGAGAATGGAATAGAATAAATGTATGATGGGAAACAGGATAGAAGGTAATACAGTGGGCAATAGTAACTGTGAAAAAAAATTGAGTTAAGTTTCTCTGATAAAGGTCTTATTTCTCAAACATATGGAGATCTGAGTTAAATTTATAAAAGTAAGAACCATCCCCCAATTGATAAATGATCAATAGACTTGATCAGCTTTAAAATGAAATAAGCTAAGCTATCTATATTCATAAGAAAAATGCTCTAGCTCACTAGTGTTTGGAGAAATGCAAATCAAAACAGTTCTGAGGCTCTACCTCATACCTATTAGATTGACTAATATGACAAAAAAAGAAAATAACAAGTGTTAGAAGGAGTGTGAGAAAATGAGGTATTAATGTACTTTTGGCAGAGTAGTGAACTGATTCAACCATTTGATAGAGTAATTTGGAATTGTGCCCAAAGGGCTATAAATACATGCATAGTTTTTGACCTAACAATACCTCTACTAGGTCTGTATCCCATGAGTGATAAAAAACAAAAATATGACTTATATGTCCTTGTATGGGCTGATGCAAAGTGAATGCATTGTGTACAAAGGTACAGCAGTATTGTTAATATGATTGACTGTGAATGACTTATCTATTCTCAGAAATACAATGATCCAAGGCAACTCTGAAGGACTTAGGATGAAAAAATCTATCTATTCCCAGATAAAGAACTGATGATGTCTGAATACAGATTGAAGCATACTTTTTTGTTTTATTTTCCTTGAGGCTGTTTTTTTCTTTGGTTCATGTTATCTTTCTTAACATGACTATTATGGAAATGTTTTGCATCACTAATGTATTACTATATTAAATTGCTTGCCTTCTCCATAGGGGTAGGAGTCTCAGAGAGAGGAAAGGAGAGAATTTGGAACTCAAAGTTTTAAAAACAAAAGTTAAAAGTTGTGTTTACATGTAAATGGGGAAAAAGAAAATACCAAATAAACAACCAAAAAAAAGTAATAAAATAAAATGAAATAGCTTTCTCCAACACACACACATACACACACACACACTTACACATACACATACACACACATTGCAGGGATAGGATGAATTGACAGGAATTAGCAACAGTGAAAAAATAAAACATTTGAAAAATTTTTAAGTATGTAAAAAGAATCAGAAGGAAACAATCAGTTTTTGAAAATCGAGTTAATATACACTTATAAAAAGAAGCAAACAGTACGAAATGTAGATATACCATTTCATTTAGAGTTTTTATTTGTTTTCTACTGCATATATGCAAATGATTTGAGGTATATTTAAGAATATTTTTTTAAATAAATTCTATCTATAGTAATTCACTGATTGACTAGTCTAGTAGCCCTTGAAGGTCAGAAAAAGGAAGTGAGTTAATGTATCACTATCTGACATGGAGAAAATTGGTTCTAGAGGTCCTCTTAACCATGAAATTCAACCCATTGTGTGATACTTGGTTTCAGGAAACATGAGTTCTTCTTCAGTTTCTGTCTCCTTTGATTTCTGTATTTTTCTTAACTCCCTCTCAACTATGGTTATAATAACCCTCAGTCTCTGAAACCTCTCTTATACAGGCAGGTTCTCCTGAAGAGGAACCTCTCCTTGTTACTGACTGCTCTTTGATGTGAAGAGAAAGGTGACTGTGTCAGAAGCCCAGGCTTTGGGGAAAGGCCTTGGCCCTCTAGACAGAGCGAAGGAATTCCACCTTTTAACTCCTACTCTCCTGAGCAAAGGGTCAGGCGTTGCCCTGACTCAGAAGGTCAGCCACAAGAGCCGTGCTCTTGAGTTTCCTCCTCTTAGAGAATGAACCAGTGGATTCTTGAACTCAGATGATAATTCACTTCAGTTCAATTCAACAACCAGTGTATATCCTCTGGAGTTCCTCTCATCAGATCCAAATCAAATCAAGTGTCTAACTCTCCCTCTTCCATGTTGTCCTTCCTCCCTACCTTCCCAAAGCACTAAATTATCCCCTTCATTTGCTGATCTTTGATCTGCTGCTTTCTCATCTGAATTGTTTCTGCCTTCCCTAGGCAGAACCAAGCCTTCCTTCCTTCATGAAGAGGTGCTCATGTTTTTAGAATGAAAGTCTCACGTGGTGTGGTATAGGCTCTCTCAGACTCAAAGTAGAAGATCAAGGAAGGGTTGTTTACTTAAAATATGGGTCAAAGTCTACTAATTCTGAGAAGGTCAGCTTCATTGTTTGTGAAATTCAGGAGGTCTTGGTCTCATGGCTGCTCTCCTTTTCATAGGACTTCAAGGAACTGATAATACACCATTTTGTTACTGATCTAATTCTCTTATTCCATTAATTTCCTGTATACTGGTGCCTTAGTGCTGCTACTACATTACATGTCATATGTCTTAATGGAAATGGGTGAGTCTGGTCAGGAGTTCCTGTCTGGAAAAGTGTACCTGGGATCAACCTGAGCCCATGGGAGCCTCATATGTGCAAAGGATGTGGCTCCAGAACTGTCTCCAAATGCACCCAACCCCACTGAAGTCCAGTAATCTGGCATCCTGTTACACCATCCTGAGGTTTTGGCTCTCACATCTGCCATAAGGCCTCTTCCAATGCAGGATTCTGTGACTTCTCTATCTGTGATCAGAGGCAAGGAGTGTGGTAAAGGGGAGGGTGATGTTTTTAAAATCTATGCAGGGGGCAGGTTTCAAACATAGAGTGACTTTGTCCAGCCCTCCATCACTTAAATCTAATCCACTTGCAAATCATGACATCTCTTTCCTGCAAAGAAACCTCTTTAAGAATGAAGGGCAAAAAACAGATATGGAGACCTACATAGAACATAGATACACTGAGTAACATGGATAAAGGAATTAATAATAGCTTAGGAGTACAAGATGGAAAGATGTGGCTAGACAACCCTTTTGTTGGAAAAAGCCCTGGGATTTTAATGGACCTTATAAGTTCACAGGATGACATGACAATGAAAAAAGCTAATTGAACCTTGGGCTACATTCAAAGAGTTCCAATTTCCAGAATAAGGGAGGTAATACTCTCCCTGTGCTCTACCCTGACCAGATCACATTGCTAGAATAGTTCAAGGCCTCACCTTTGGGAAAGATACTTGTAGAGATCCAGAATCTTCTAGAGGAGGGTGACTGGGATATAGAGGGGACTAAAATTCATGCCAAATAAGGATCAATTGAAGAAACTTGGGATGTTTGACTTGGAGAAAAAAAGGATTGGAGTTTGAGGTAGGGAAGGGTAGGAAGATTGATTTCAAGTGTTACATGAGAAGGGTCTTAAATTTGTCCTTTTTCAGTCAAGGGTCCAGAATGAAGAATGATAGGAGGAAGTGCAAAAGAAAACAAATTCAGGCTAGATCCAAGGAAACGTTTCATAAGAATCAGAAGTATCTAAAAGTGAAATCAACTGATTGTGAGAAATCGTGAGTTCCCAAGGATGATTACTGGATACCTACTGGCTGAGGAATCACAGAGGGCATTCCCAGTCAAGGATGGTTGTAGCAGATGCCTTTTGAGACTCTTTTCACCGTGGAATTGTTGTTCTATGATTCTTTCCACTCCTGGACTGGTAAAATGCTTAATTATGCAAAGTGGAAATACCCTTTTTATTTTCTGTTTTATAATCTTCCTCATCTTTGCTCCAGTGTTCTTTGTTAGGCAACTCATTTTCTTTCCAACCAAATAAGCATGGTCCCTGCAGATAGGGTGGGGTGAGTGAGGGAAAAGACAAAAGTTTCTGAGTCCAAAGGGTGAAGGGCACTGGGGACCTAAGTACTACTCATTTAGGACCTACTCATACCAGAAAAAGTAGTGAACTTCTTAAATGATAAGTTGTCCTATGCTTGGGAAAGATGGAATGGGAACCCTGATAGACTTGGAGGGTCTGGAGGTCCTTTCAGTTGTTGTTTCCCTGTTCCTAGAGATCTCACTCTGTTCCCTCTCCTTTCCTGGAGCTCTCTCTGATGACAAAAGGTAGTCTAGAGACCACAGTGTTCAAGATATCAGTTCTCCACGACCTGAATTCTTTCTTTTGCGGAGTCATCGACAATACCTACTATCATTCCAAATGCTACTTCCATGTCTTTAATAGTCTTCTGAAGGTTCTGTAGGTTCTCCACATCTTCTGGTTTTCCCTCATCCTACACATGCTCTTTAAATTTATTTTAGCTCAAGGGGTATGTATGGAACTGTTCTTGATCTCTTTGTACCCTTGGCACCGAGTCTCTTGGCCCATTATCTTAGGGTTCCCCATTCTGGGAAGCTCAGATGAACAGGATGCCTAGTCCTAGATGTCCCTCCAGCTGTGACAGACACTAGGTTGAGGGCAAGGGTAGATAAAAGGATGTGCTAAAGGAAAGGATGAAAAATGGAAGATCAATTCTGGTATCTTAGTGTAAATAGGAACCAAAGAAGTCTTGGCACAAGGTCACAGTGAGAGCCTTGCTTTTTTTTCCTCCTCCTCTTCTATTTGTTTTTCTTGTTGCTCTTTTTCATATTCTTGTTTTTCTAGTTCTTGTTCCTGTTTTTGTTTGTATTTTTGTTCTTGTTGCTATTCTCTTCCCCCTCCTACTCCTCCTCCTCTTCCTCCTTCCCATCTGTCTTTTTTTCCTCTCTGTCAATTTTCCCATCTTCCTATCTCTCTTTCATTCCTCTTTTCCTTCTCTTGTTTTTTTCTAAGTTCTTCAAACCTCCTTCACTACAATTTTTTCATACCATTCTTTTACTGTGTTTCTGTGTTTTTCTCCTTGTCCCTATATCTTGCTTCTATCTTGCTTCCTGCTGTCTCTCTGGTGACTGTCTTTCCCATCTATGTCCATCCTTCTTTCTTTCTGCCTATCCTAATACCTTTTTTGGCATCTGATTCTCAGGTGAAAAATGAGGGAAGGAGTGACATGAAGGAACTGGACATAAGTGATGATCATTCAGAGAAGGGGAAAGAAGAATAATGAAAGGTTCCAAACCAATTATATCATAAATACATGAAGCTTCCCCCCAAGCTTGGAGTGAACTGGATCCTATCAGCTGTCAGGGCATGTCCTAGCAACATAGCCTGGACCAGTCGGTAGCCCTCAGAGTATCTGCCTGACAAGTGAGTCCTAAATGGCTGGGTTCTCAAATGCTTGAAGACTCTCATTATGGGACTTCTCCCAACTATGACTTCCATAGAAGCAGACCTGGACTGGCCTAGGACCCTTTATTTGTTTGTATCTATCTTTCTTTCCATATCTACCTCTACTAAACCTAATCAAAAAGAGGAAGGAAGGGGTCCCTGCAGAGAACATTAATCCAGACTTAATGATATTTCTATTGAAAATCTTTCCTCTGAGTCAGTGCCTCTAGACTTGCTGGTGAATCTGTCTTGATTGCTTAGATCTAAGGTCATTAGGGTGGTACTGGGGTTGGGCTAGAGGTTCATGAAGTTTTCAGTCTATCAAATCTGTTTCTAATATTAAGGTGCCCCTAGGAGACCTTAGAGGGTCCCAAGAAGAGTTTCCCAATGGGCTGCCCCCATATCACCATAAAGGCCAGCAAAGTTTTAGTAGCTAAATGCCCCTAAGCCAGTGGGAGTGGTCTGGGTTTATAGGTCAAGACAGGGCTTATTAGTCTCAGATTCTTCTCCTCATCCCAGCCTGGAATGTTCCCCCTTCAGAACACAGGGAATAGGGGGAAAGCAATGGAGATGTGAAACCTGGGCTTCCCCTGACTGAGAGAATGAAGCAGTATTCACTGTCTCTGAGACATTGGTCTCCCCATTAAGCTTATCCCCCAGTCACCACTCACCCTCATGGCTCTCTCTATGTCTTCTATGCTTGTCCTAAACACAGAATGCTAGATTCTCAGAATTAGGAGGAACCTCAAGGGGCATCCAATTGAAGCCCTGCTTGAGCATACTGAGGGCCTCTCCAACAATGATCATTTATCATCTGCTTGAACACCTCTAGAAATGGGAAGCTCACCTTCTATATTGATAGACCATTCCAATGTTGGGCAGTTATAATTGCTAGATAGTTTATCAATTCATTCCTATGCCAACAACAAATAAAGATTTTTGGACTTGGAGGATGGGGGAGGTGGGTTTCAACTTGTCCTTCTCCATTGAGTGTCCTCTGCTGTGCACCCAGATGGCTATGGATTGGGTTCAGTCCTTAAGGACTAGACTCAGATAAAAATGTACAGGCTTCTTTGCTCACATGTATTTGCTCATGCCCCTCCATTCCATTGTCCCAGGAAGATTTACTTCAAGTTTAGGTTTAAGTTATATTTAACATCACTTCCAATGGTGGAATAAAAGGGTGTTCCATATGTCACATAAATTAGGCATAGCATGAGTATTTATTCCCCACACATGAATGAAAGCCTTAACAACAATAAAAACAACAAAGACTTGCAAATACAAATTAAGAAGACTTAAAACAAGTATCTAATTATTGTTACACTCTCCCAGGAGATCAAGATTTAAAAACACCAGAATAAATGATTTTGTGGGACCAACTACTAAATAGGCTTTTTATATTTTACCTTGGTTCTCCATACTCCAAATAATTCCTTCCAAGTCTATTTGAAAATGAGCCAGGGTTTGGATTTATCTTGTTTTAAGTCATTTTTTTTCTGGTGCAGACATGATGATACAGAGATAGACTCATCCTGACCAGATAATCTCCCATTAAAATATTGGCTATTTGAAGGCAAGGACCAAATTTTTTGCCTTTATTTGTATCCCTAGTGCTTAACAGAGTGCCTGGAACCAGGAAGCTTTTGCAAAAATCCAGCAATAAGGTGATGAATACCTGAATCAGAGTTGTAGCAGTGTCCAAAGAGAGAGGAAGTTGTATATTAGTAATATTATGATGTAGAAACCACAGAAATTGGCAAGTGATTGTCTGTGGGTGGGGGGAAGAGAGATTAAGGAGGATGCCTAGTTTGTGATCCCAGGTGACTCAGAGCATCATGATGTCCTTACATATGACTACATAACAACAGCCTCAGCAAAAACTTAATAGCAATAGTTAGCATTCATAGAGTAATTAAGGTTTGCAAATTGTGTTACAAATATCTCATTTTATCCTCACAAACCTGGGAGAGAGGTGTTATTTTTATCCCCGTTTTACAATTGGGTCAACCAGTTAGGGTCAGAAGCTGGATTTGCGCTCAGATCTTCTTTCCTCCAAGGCCAGCAGTCTATCCACTGCACCACTTACCTGCCTAATAATGACAACATTAAGTGAGAGGTGTTGCAAACCTTGGCCTGAGAGAATGAGGCCAGAGAGTACTGTTCCAATTGTTCAAGACTACTGTGGGTTCTCTAAAATGCCAAATGGTTTCTTAAGCAATATTGCAAACACTGTAGCACCGTAACATCAGGCTTTTCTGGTTTCAGGCAGCATGCCAGAACAAACCTAAAATGGTTTAATAATCTCCTTTTCTCCACTTCTGGCACATGTCACAGCTGTAATTTCTCTGGGACAAGTTCTGTCCTTGATATCTGCCTGTGTCAACTCTCCAGAAAAGGAATCTGCAAAATGAGCTGGAGAAAGAAATGACAAAGTATTCCAGTATCTTTGCAAGAAAACCCCAAAAGGGATTATAAAAGGTAAGTCACAACTGAAATGACTGCACAGCAACACAAACCAACAGATAAGGAAACTGAGGCAAAGAGAGGTTAAATGACTTGCCCAGGGTCACAAAACAAGTAAGTGTATAAGATCAGATTTGAATTCAGGTCTTTCCGACTCCAAGCCTAGCGGTCTATCCATTACACCACTTAGCTGACTAATGTCTATACGTATTTTTTCTCCCATTAGAAATCTTCTTGGTCTGGGACCACTTTTGTCTTGTATCCCCAGTGTTCAGTACAGTGTCTGAAACATAGTAAGTATTTAATAAGTAATTATTGGTGGTGGGTAGAGTTTTTGTGTGTACTTGATAGATGCTAACATTCTCTGGGCAACCTCTACTCCTTTCACAGTGTGAGTTCCCCTGAAGATAGCTATCCCAGGTTCCAGGAAGTTATTAACATGCAGGGGTGAACTCCTGTAAGTATTGCTCAAGAATACAGGTTGATGTGTTTACCTTTCAATAGTCACAATTAGCTTAGAATAAAGCATTTATTGACATATCAAGGTAAAAGTATTGATAACAGAACATTCCCACATAAGCTTAACTAACACTCTCCTACAAACAAATACATCATCTATGGGAAGAGTGGCTAAAGAAAAATGGTAAACATATTGATGGGAGCTCATACAATGAGGTTTTGAGTAGATGTGGACCCAAAGCATACCTTGAACATGAAATAGCTCCTCTGGGAATACCATGTCTGAGGAGAAGAGATCTCATCCCAGGTGCTACACTTCTATACATGGACAGGTGTTGGGTAGTGTTTTGCTAGCCCCTTCCCCTAAGAAATCCCCCTGCTGATCAAATAACCATTTCCTGACTGGTAGTTATATGGCCAATATACTTTTTGGTTATTGTCATTTTAAGTACATTCAAGTGCCCAGATAATAACATTAGTCTACTATCTATCAATCCTTTGCTTTAGGAGCACAAGCAAACAAAGTCCTCGTCTTCTGGCTTCATTGCTCCCTTGACTACTAGCCTCTGAGCACTCTCCTCACACACATATATAATGTTATATATAACATAACACAAGCGTAATGTTACATGCTGACAAACAGTGTAATGGGAATCTGGCAAATACCCAGATCACCTGATGTGGTGACCAGCTGCATGGAGGACACTAAGGAACTGCTTCTGGGAAAGTTGCAATTATGTGTATGGGAAATACCTTGGGGAGAAAGGAAGGCATGTGAGCCTTCTGTATCTGATTCTGTGTCAGTTAATCTATGTGTTGAAGTGGGAGTTCTTTGATTGGGTTAAAAAGGGCCTTTAGGTTCAATGACATCCCCTCTGACTCTTCCTTGCTACCCTTTACCTCTTTGTCTTTGACTCTACTCTGATGGTGTTGTGGTATCCAGTGAGAGAATCAAGCCTATGGTCCCTTCCCTACCCATCCCCCAAAGCCCCATGTCCCCCCAAGAAAGAGAGCCTCTTTGGCCATTTCATTTGCTCTTTTCCATTCTAGGTATTATTATTGGAATCTTTGAGCCCTTGAGTTCCTTGCTGCCAACATCATAATCCACAGAAATCTAGGAGTTAGAATATAGGTGAGGGTTTGTAGCTAGTAAGATCTATATGTCTTGGAGGAGCAAGAAGCATCTTAGGGAATGACTTTCAGGATCCTGGCCCAGCAGAAGGATTCATCAAATAGCAGTACTGACTTTGTGCATGAATTTAGTGGGGAACGTGCTTTGGAAGGACTCTGAGTTACATTTTGAACCTAACCTCCTCCAATTGGGAAACCAACATTGGGAGAGATGCTTGTTTGCCCTTATTCTATCTGCAAAATAAATATCATTCTGTAAAAGCCAATTTATGGTAAGTGGTTAAACTATACTAAAGGTTTTCATCACTGTCTCAAAAAATGGGGGGGAAATGGTGGGGGGCTCAATCTTATAGCAGAGAAAAAGATCTCCCTGCAGTACCTGATCACCCCAAGTGGGAGATGTAGCAAACCTAGGCTTGAGAGAATCAAGCCAAATAGTATTGTTCCAAGAATAGTCCAAGAATACTGTGAGTTCTCTGAAATGCCGAATTATATCTTAAACAATATTGGAAGCATTGTAACACTGTAACATCAGCTTTTCCAGTTTCAGGTAGCATACTAAAGCAAACTCTAAAGAAAGCTTGGTGTTCTCCTTTTCTCCATTTCTGGCACATGACACAGTCGTAATATCTCTGTGACAAGTTCTGTCCCCAATATCTGGATGTTGTAACTCTCCTGAAAAAGAAGGGAACCTCCCATAGCAATATCTTCGCTCTGACTTGAATATAGCTTTCTCTGTTCTTCTAGATGTCAACTTTTTTTCTCCTATGTAAGCTGAGGAAAGATATATTTATTAAGCATCTACTATGTGCTAGCCATTGGCTAGATGCTTTACAAGCATTTAATCCACAGAACAGTCCTGGAAGGTAAGTACTACTATTAATTTCATTTTATAGATGAGGAAACTGAGACAGATAGTGGTTACATGACTTACCCAGGGCCATACGTCCAGCATCTGAGGCCAGATTTGAACTCAGGTCTTCCTGATGCTAGGTCCAGGGTTCTATCCACTCTCACCTAGCTGTCTATGAAAATGTGAACAGCACTCTATCCATAGTCCTAACTACATGAACTGGGCAGCAAATTTGGAGAATTATTTCCTTGGCAGAAATGCTGCAAACTTTATTTCAATCTATCTTACTTCAATGAGGAGTTTCGTAACTAGTTTTCAAGTATTTTCCCTAATTACAAGCTCACTGCAGATGTTAGAATAAGCACAGATAATAAACAGGAGACTATCTTCTATAATCTTTAGTATTTCATATCTCCCCAAATTATCAAACATTATACTACAATACTGACTACTTTCAAAATTGTTAACATAACATTATCATAATTCAAATATTAACAAGTGAGATTATATTTATAAAGTGCTTACCACAGTGCTTGGCACTTAATAAATACTTTATATTTCCTGTTCCCTTCACTTACAAATCATTCATTTCCCCTTTCCAGGATGCTTCTACATTTTGTTCACAGCATCATCAGGCACTCCTAGTATCAAATATACTTAAACTGAAAAGCTTTATACTAATCCATGTACTTAGAAAACCATATTACTCATTTTGTTTTAAATTGTACTCTGTATAGACAGCAATACAAGAAATAACACTACTGAAGCTACACTACTGTGTAGCTGCAGCATCAGAGCATTTGATTATACTTTTGGATAGGGAATGAGAACTGGCCCTCCAATTTCAATGGTAGAGAGAATTCTAGTCCCAAGTGAAGAAACTCTCTTTACCACCGCAGGTTAATACCTCTGCAACTTGAGAGTTGCCTAGTATATTGAGTGGTTAGGTGATTTGAGAAGGTGATATAACCACGATGTAGCAGAAGAAAGATTTTACTCCAGGTCTTGTTGATTTCAAAGCTAGGTCTCTATAAACTATGCCAAACTACTGTAATCCTTGAGATGTAAATGTAGGGGATGTAAACATCCTGTGGAAGGGATGAAGCTGGTAGTGACCTCTTGCTTGACAGAACTAAGCCTTCTCCATTTTTTGCAGTTGAAATCCAAGTCAGTAGTAAATACGCCCTCAGGCTGAATACCAGAATAAAACAGATAGCTGAGCAAGTAATATAAAGAGAACTTGGAAACAATGTTGAAAAGATAAAAGAGCAACACAAAGAACTACTGGGACTTTCCCCAGCACCGCTGCAACTCCTCCAAAAAGATCTAGAAAATGTACCGGATTGAATCCTGATAAGATAGAATAAGAAAACTAAATCACTGAGAGTGATTTTTCTGGTCCTGGTTGGCACAGGAAGACAGAGAGAGGTCTGGACGCTGGGAATGGGATCTATCCTGGAGCACGCAGAAGGGATCCTTCCATTCAAAAAGAGACTTGATACCAGGACAATTAGAGGACCCATATCTAGCAGAAAGGAGCCCAACCTTTGGTCTCCTTATTCTACCCTCCTATTCCTTAACCTCTTTATGGGGAAGTGACTAGTATATATGAATCCTCTGGAATCTTTCTTGGGTTTCATTCTGATCAGAGTTTCTAAGTGTTTCAAAGTTATCTTAAAAATATTGTTGTCATTGTATAAATTCTGCTCTCAGTTCTGCCCACTTTACTCTGCATTAGTTCATATGGGATTTCCCAGGTTTCTCTGAAGCCATCTCTTTCATCTATGATGATGCAGTTGTCAACTGGCAGCTTTGTCACTCGCGATTAAGTTCTGGGTGACAGATCCAAGGCAGATCAAAGAAAAGACATGCACCTAGGCGTGTTGTTCTAGGGTGAGGAGTAGTTGTGGGTCCTAAGCTATGTACTAAGCAGGTATAAAATTCAGAAGCAAGCAGTTTCTTTGGTGCAGCCTGAGCCCCATAAAGGGCTTAACCAGAACTCTTACCTGAAATCAAACAAAACTAATTCTATTTTATCCATCATTCTGTGCCCTTGGGCTTAGGTCTAAAGAATCAGTATTGATGCTATTATAATCGTATCCCTGCTTCTTTCTGTTATAACAAAACTCTCTAACCATACAAGATAATACTGCCATTGCTTAATATACTGAATCAATTGGTGCTAATATTGGGTACCTATCTTATTGCTTTCCATCTAAGATTATAGTCATTTCTATATCTTAAATGGCAGAATAAATGAGTATTGAGCTGTCATCTTCCAGTTAATAGTTATATACTCATTTTAAGATGACACTGATAAGGGAATAATTAGACAATGATGTAGGAGTTTGTGGGACAAAGATATCAATCTATTACTTAGTGAGGTTAAATCACACAACTAGATGGTATTGATGGGGTTCAGACTCTGGGAGACTCCTTGAGCTCCCCTTGAATCTTCCTACTTAATCTGGTCTTTCTTACTCAAATCTAATCTTCCCATTTGTTCTGGCAGTCAGGAAGCCCATGGGCTTTTCATTATCATATTCAGGTCTCTGTTACACTCCCCACCCTTGATCCCATCAAAACCCCATTCCCCAGGTTGCTGACCACTCTCATCAAGATCTGTGTCTATTTCCATACTGCCCCTATCAAGATCTCTGGATTGCCCTACCTGCTTCCCACCTAGGCGCCCCTAGTCTGCCCCCTAGTCTGTCTCGTGATAGCCTCCAGCTATTTCCAGCCTTTGACCCTCCTTGGACTTCTCCTCAAGACCCTTCCTAAACCCCTCCTCCCATCACCCTGGACCATCAGACCACCCCCCAGATTCCTCCTATATCTTTAAGTCCCATCTTGTCTCCATGAAGGCACTCAGATTCAATCCAGCTCAGACTCTGTCTAGCTGGGATTCTATCTGGCCCATTTGTGAATACAAGTGTCACAAATGCTTAGGCTTAATAAACTTTGTTTTCTTTGGCTTTAAGAAGGCTTGAGTCGAATTCATTCGAGCACAACCCAGACTGTCGGTATTTTGGGGTCCACCTCATCCATAAACCTCTTCAGTATAGTGGATAGAGTGTTGGGCCTGGAGTCAGGAAGATTCATCTTCATGAATTCAAATCATGTCTCAGACCCTTATTAGCTTACTAGGCAAGTTACATAATTCTCTTTGCCTCAGTTTCCTCATCTGTAATATGACCTGGGGAAGGAAATGGAAAATTCAGTATTTTTTCCAAAAAAACAGAAAATAGGGTCATGAAGAGTCAGACATGACTAAATAACTGAACAGCAACAATAACAAAAACAAAGGTCAAATCAGAAATATCTTCAGTTTTGTTTTTAGGAAAAGAATTTCCAAACAATCAGCAACCTAAAAGCAGACCAACTTATAGATTATCTCATGTTGCCTCAAAAGGTAATTCAATTCTGCTTAAGTTTATTATTTAATGTCGGACTAGCATTTGAAAAAAGATAACAAAAAGATAAAAAAAACTTGATTAATAAATGTTTAGTTAAGTAAAATGAAGTTGAGAACCCTCTTCTGAATTGAACTGTTATGCATAGTAGTAATTTGTATTTATTCAGATTAACTACGCTTGTGCTACTAACACATACAATTTGCCTGGTGTTCTGAACTTGGCTTCAGAAGACCTAAGTTCAAATCCTACCTCAGATACATAATGGTTATATAACCCTGGGTAAGTCAGTTAACCCCTCAAACTCAGTGTCTTCTCTATAAAGTGAAGGTTCTAATAGCACCTCCCTCACAGGGTTGTTATGAGAATTAAACGAGATAACTAATGCTTTGCAAACCTTAAAGGGCTGTATGGATGAGATAATGATTATAAAGAGCTTTAGTACAATACCTGGTACTAGTAGACACCATATAAGTGCTTTTTCCTTTCAGTTTCCCTTCCCCCTTCCTTCTGCTCTGTGCAGCAAGGTAGAGAAAGAGAAAAGTGAGGAGAATACTGTCCCTGCTCTTAAAAAGCTTACAACTACTGAGAGACAAAACAAGCACATAAATTGGAATATTACAATGTATAACTTAATGGGATCAACAGAGAGAATAAAGACAATGGATATGTGTCTATCATGCATATGTACTTGGTACTAAGGGCACAAAGATAAATGTGACAGAACTGCCCTCAAGGAGGTGTGGTGCAATGTAGGTGGGAATGGCAGTAGAGGGGAAGAGAAAGGGAGTGTAATGTGCCCATTGATAATACAGCATAGGAAGTGATGAGGGCAAAGAACATATTCTGACAATGTTCCCTAGCAAAATCAGGAGCAAGAACACATGCTTTTAGTTCATCAAGACAGAATCTAGCTATTTCTTTATTAATAAATAAATTTTGATTTAAATAAATTAATACGTTAATAAATGTTAATAAATAATACGTTAATAAAAAATGTTTGTTTACAAGGAGTGGACTTGATTTGGAAATTCCTGATTCCAGCATCCCCTCCACCTCCCCAATCCCAAACCTATTTGATTAAACTACAGAATATAAGGTGCAGGTAATAGACTTTTAAGCATAAGGTTTTGAACTTTTCAGATCTTGAAATTGACAGGATTTAAGGGATAGGAATCAGGGACAAAGAGACGTAAGGGATTTTGGAGCGGTCTGTGTGCATCTTGTAATGTCTGGGCCCCTTTCAGACTCTGATCGTAAAGGAAAAGTTAAGAAGTAGAAATGCTTTGGGAGGTATAAAGTAGAAAATGCCCCTTCCACACAAAATAATTTATATATTTTGAAAATCACATATATCAACAATTTGTCTTGGGAAGTAGTAATGAAAATCATGTATTTATTTTCAGAGAAGGATTGCAGAAAAGAGCCTTGGGTTGGAAATGATACAATCTGGGTTCAAGTCCAAACTCTTCCATAGACTTGCTTCATGTACTATATAGTAAGTTCCTTCTCCTCTTATTAAATAAGATAGATGAGATCATCTTTTCACAATATTCTTATAGTGTCTAAGATAGTGCCAGGTACATAGAAGATAGGAAGGTACAGAGGAAAGGTGACTCGATTTTATGGCAAAGAGCTTGGATTCAAGATTAATCTCTACTACTTAGCAGTTGTATGTCTCTGGAATTTCACTTAACATCATTGGACCTCACTTCTTCCATCTGTAAAACATGAAACGTTTGGCTAGTTGATTTCTAAAGTCCCTCCCAGTCTGGACCATCATGTGTTCTGACATCCTGTGTTCTAAGGGCCCTTCCAGGTCTGACATTTTATGTTCTAAAGTCCCTCCCAGTTCCAAAATCATGTGATCCAAGGGCCTATCCATCTCAATCTATCTTCTAACTAATATCCTGAACTGAACTACTCCTATTTGCATCTTAATCCATTGTTTGACTCCATAAAGGGAAACTACTACATTGAAGTTCTAGAATTACCCTATAGGTTTACACTCCTAAAATCATAATTTTTAAGCCTCTGTTAGTGGACTTCCCATTAGAAGTTAGTATAACCAGGTCAAAGTTTCCACTAAAATGGCTTATTAAGACCAGTAGCTACAAAATATTACTCTCATAGGCTTGAGGTGCACTCTGTCACAAACACACACAATATATTTGAAAAGAGGAGGCACAAAGGTAGAATACAACAGTAGTAAGACACATTTGTAGGGAGCAGACATTGCCAAAGACATACATACTGCCAATACTGAAGTGTATAGCATATCTGCTGATTCAGTTGATCTCCGGGGATTTACACCTTTCTACAAATCAACTCTCAGTTGCTAGAGATATCTTGTCCTTGAATTCACTGTCAATTCTCTTTTCTACTCCCAAGAGTCATGCTCCTTGAAACTACTTCCTTGCTCTCCTTCTGATTCCCTAAGTCTGGGTGTGTTTAGAAAGAGTGTGTCTGCTCCCTAGTGGATGCCATGTTACCTGCTAGGGGAGACTATGACCTATAGGAGTAAGTTAGTAAGGAGTAAGAGAGAAGAGAGAAATCTCATCATCACCACCATCAAGAGGAGAATAAATGGTTTCTTCCTAGTTTCTTGCTAGACTGCTGGCTGCTGCATGTTGTTTCTTCCAGAGCTGGCTAACTGGACTATTGGGAGCATGTACAATCTTTGTCCAACCAATGATATATACCTTTCTAATTCAATCAAGAAAATCACATAGTAAAGAAATAAGGGGAGGATGATCAACTACTTCTCTAATTCAGTTAGAGAAATCTTTTCATATCTAGTAAAAAATAAACAGGATATCAAATATCTTTGAACTTCATTAACATATAACTAGGCATCCTCCTTTCAGACACAAACATGATTTTGCTAAAGCATATCCCTCCCTTTTCAGGAAACTCTAGTGATTTCCTATAACTTCTTGTGTAAATTGCAATTTTATTTTTAAATTCAAAACTCTTGATGGAGAAGTGAGAGCAACTACTCCCCTAAGCTATAAGACAAACTCCTTCAGATACCTCTAAAAAGAAAAACTGAACCAATTTTGGAAATTTTGTAAAATCCAATAGGAGACAGAGTGTGGCAGATTTCCAGCCCAGGACAGACTATAAGGTCGATGGAAAGGATCTGTTGCGCAGGACTAGAGGAGTGCACAGCACACAGGCTGTACCAGTGGCAGAGCCAGGTAGGAAGCCCTGAGTGATCTGAGGCAGCAGCCGCACTGAGAGATATTGGGTATATCAGTTCAGGATGGGACATCAGTGGAATTGAGCAAGAATGAGCCCAGAGCCCCCACTCCTAAAACTATCAGCCCACAAATTAAATGTCTGTAATGCACCAAGTTGAATTCAAAGAGTCAAGACGGCAGAGTGATTAGTAAATGCTCTATCCCTCCCCTTGTTAACCTTGAAAAACCCATAAAATATTTCCCTAGGAAAAGTCCAGGAACAGTGGGATCAGTCGAAGGGGCAAACAGTCTCTTAGCCAGTGAAGATAGGAAAATCGCAAAGGAGGGGGTTCCTTCTTGCTGTGGTTGAAGGGGACCAGTGTAGAACCAGCCCCACTTCAGCAAACCTGGAGGAGATCTTAAACCCCAGAGTGGGTGGACCCCACAATCACCAATATCAGAACCCCAGGGGAATTGGGAAGACTAGCGAAGATGGGTTCACCAACTGCTGAGCTTCTTTGTGCTCTAGGTTAGGAGAGGAGACCTCCTGCAGCCAGACCACCTCTTCTCCACACTTACAACTAGCTCCAGGGTAACTCTAGGGAAACCCAGAAAGACTTCATCTGGCCTCTGCTTCCACATACCAGCCAGCTCAGCACCAGGTAAGATACAGCATTTTAGCTTCTATGTGAAAGAATTGGAGGCCACAAAACACAAAGCCCCAAGTTCAAGGCCCAAGAACTGTGAGACAGAGGCCCCTGTGCCCCAGAAACAGAGATCTACTTTAAAAGCCAGGAAATGGGTGATCATCATGAGTAAGAAGCAAAGCAGAAAAGACCATAGAATCTTTCTATGGGGACAAGGACCAAAATACAAATACCAAAGAGGTCAGCACTGAGACTGTGCTCCCATCTGAAACTTCAGAAGGGAATAGGAACTGGCCTCAAGCCCAAAGAGCATTTTTGGAAGACCTCAAGAAAGATTTTGAAAGCCAAATTAGAGAAATAGAAGAAAAGTTGGTCAATGATTTTAAAAATATAACAAAAAGAAATCACAGAAGAATTTAATAGGACAATTAGAAAAATGGAAAAGGAAGTACAAAATGTAACTGGAGAAAATAAGTTCTTAAAAGGAAAATTTGGACAGTTGGAAAAGGAGATGCAAAAGCCTACTGAAGAAAACAATTTCTTTAAAATATAAATTTATTTATTTAATTTTTTACATTCATTTTCACAAGATTTTGGGTTACAAAATATTCTCCCCATTTGTCTCCTCTCCCTACCCCAGTACACTGAGCATTCTAATTTCCCCTATCACCAATCTGCCCTCTCTTCTATCAGCCCTCCCTTCCCCTGCCCCCATCTTCTCTTTTGTCCTGTAGGGCCAGATAACTATCTATTCCCCATTACCTGTATCTCTTATTTCCTAGTAGCAAGAACAATACTCAACAGTT
>CM053773.1:207921987-207956422 GCA_028658325.1 Potorous gilbertii | reverse complement strand
GATGTTATTTTCTTCAGCATTTTTTGGGTCTCCTTTATTAAGGTATTGACCCATTTTGCATGCTTTTCTTGCATCTCTCTCATTTCTTTTCCCAGTTTTTCCTCCACCTGTCTAACTTGATTTTCAAAATCCTTTTTGAGCTCTTCCATGGCCTGAGCTCATTGGATATCTATTTCAGATGTTTGGGATACAGAGGCCTTAACTGGTATGTCTTTACCTGATGGTAAGCAGTTTTCTTCCTCATCAGAGAGGAAGGTTGGAATCATTTGTTCCCCAAGAAAATAACCTTCTATGGTCTTATTTTTTTTCCCTTTTCTGTGCATTTTCCCAGCCAGTTACTTGATTTCTGAGAGTCCTCTCTACCCCTGCCCAGGTCCACACAGCTAGTGCTTGAGGTCTGAGATTCAAATGCTACTCCCCAGCCTCAGGGCTTTTGGCAGCTAGCCTGACTGGTATTCAGGGTAAGATTAAATCAGGTTCTCAAGTGGGGGCAGGGCCACCTCCCAGGCTCAGTTCCCTCAGGGGTTTTATGCAGAGACCTCCTGTAATGGAGCTGCTGCCAAGCTCCTGCCTGCTCCAGGAGGCTCTGGCCACTCGCTGCCTCTGCTGCTGCCTCCTGAGGGGGCCCAAGTTATGGAGACACCCCGCTCCCCTCTCAGCCTTTCCAGACATCTCTGTCACTGACCTGTGCGTCTGTGAGTGGAGGGACCTTTGGGGCCGCTGGAGATTCCGTCCCTGAAGCCTGCTCGGATCTGCTCTCTCCTCTAAGTGCCGTGCTGCCAGGTCAGGGCAGGGCAGGGCTCCACTCCCATCCAGTGTGCGATGTACCTTTGGGATCAGTTTTTCAGGGCTCTCTGGAATGGAAATCTCCCTTCACTGTGTTGTTGCGTGGCTTCCAGTGTTCCAGAATTTGTTGGGAGTTTTTTTTAGAGGAAATCCATGGGCTGTGGGCTCGGAGCTAGCATATGTGAGTCTTTCTACTCCACCATCTTGGCTCTGCCCCCTGAAGAAAAGAATTTGATTAAAATTAGAATCAGGCAAGTTAATAACACCATGAGACATCAAGAATCAGTCAAACAGAATCTAAAAAATGAAAAGGCAGGAGAAAATGTAAAATATGTAATTGGAAAAATAACTGACCTGGAAAATAGATTCAGGAAAGAAAATCTAAGAAATATTGGTCTACCAGAAAATTATGATGAAAAAAAGAGCCTGGACAATATCTTTGAAGAAATCATCAAGAAAAACTGCCCAGAAATCCTAGAAACAGAGGGCAAAACAATCGTTGAAAGAATCCACCATTCACCACCTGAAAGGGATTCCAAACTAAAAACACCAAGGAATATCATTTCCAAACGCCAAAGCTATCAAGTGAAAGAGAAAATACTGCAGGCAAACAGAAAGAAACCATTCAAATATTGAGGAGCTCCAGTCAGGATAACACAAGACCTTGCACCTTCTACATTAAAAGATCAAAGGGATTAGAATACAATATTCTGTTAGGCAAAGGAGCTGGGCATAATATTTCAGACAAGATGATGGACATTCAATGAAATAAAGGATTTACAAACCTTTCTGATGAAAAGGTCAGAGCTCAATAGAAATAGAAAACTCGATCTTCAAACATGAGTCTCAAGAGAGGATTAAAAAGGTAAATGGGGAAAAAACTTGTTATTCAACATGGACCAACTATTTACATCCCTACAAGGAAAGATCATACCTGATTATCTTGAGAAATTGTATATTCATTATAATATATAAAAGGTATGTACATAGGTAGAGTAAACAGGTATAAAGTAAATGATATGATAATCAAAATGTGATTTAAGAGTGTAAATGGATTATAACAGGAGATGTGAAAAGGAGGTAGCAGAAAAAGGCAAATTACATCACAAAAGGTGACACAAAAATATATTACAATAGAGGAAAAGAGGGGAGGGAGATGAGCATTGTTTGAGATTTACTCTCATATGATTTGGTTCAAGGAGGGAACAACAAACTCAGTTAAGTATAGAAATCTAACTGACTACACAGGCAGTGGGAGGAGAAGGGTGAAAGAAAAGGGAGGGGAAGATAAAAAGGAGGGAAGAAGTAGTAAGGGAAAAGGAGAGTAGAAGGGAGGGGGCTGAAAGAAGGGAGGGAAGACTGAGGGAGGTGGTGGTCAAAAGTTAAAACTCTATTGTGGAGGGAAAGGGAGAATGGAGAAATTAAAGAATAAATGGGGGGAAAGGGGATGGAGGGAAAGACTCCATAACTGTGAATGTGAATGGGATGAACTCTCCTATAAAACAGAGCTGGATAGCAGAATGGATAAAAAAAAAAAATAAAAAACCATAATCCAACATTATGTTGTTTACAAGAAATACATTTGAATCAGGAAGATACAAACGGGGTAAAGGTAAAAAGGTAAAAAGCTGGAGCAGAATATATTGTGCTTCATCTGATGTACAAAAAGCAGGGGTAGCAATCCTAATCTCAGATAAAGCAAAAAGGTACCACAGATAATGAAGTAATATCATTACTAAACATATATGCTCCAAGTGATGTAGCATCCAAATTCTTAGAGGAGAAGCAAAGGTAGTTACAGGAAGAAATAGACAGAAAACTATACTAGTGGGGGACCACAACCCCCACCCCTCTGAACTTGATAAATCTAACCTCAAAATAAATAAGAAAGAAGTTAAGGAAATGAGTAAAACTCTGGATGAGGTAGAAGTGATAGATCTCTGGAAAAACCTGAAGGAGGATAGAAAGGAATATATGTTTTTCTCAGTAGTACATGGCACATATAAAAAATTCTCCATATTTGAGGGCATAAAACCTTCACAGTCTAGTGCAGAAAGGCAGAGATAGTTAATGCATCCCTCTCAGAACATAATGCAATAAAAATTATATGTAATAAAAGGCCATGGAAAGATGGACCAAAAATTATTGGAAACAAAATAATATAATCCTAAAGAATGAGTGGGTTAAACAACAAATCATAGGAACAATTAACAATTTCATTCAAGAGAATGACAATAATGAGACAACCTAACAATACTTATGGGATGCTGTAAAAGCAGTTTTTAAAGAAAGTTTTGTATCTTTGAATGTCTACATGAATAAAATAGAGAAAGAAGAGATCTATGAATTGGGCATGCAGCTGAAAAAATGAGAAAAAAAAAACAAATTGAAAATCCCCAAGTAAATACCAAATTAGAAATACTGAAAATCGAATGAGAGATTAATAAAATTGAAATTAAGAAAACTATTAAATTAATAAATAAAACTGAGTTGTTTTATGAAAAAACAATAAAATGGATATTCCTTTGATCAAATTGATTTAAAAAAAGAAGAAAACCAAAATACAAATATCAAAAATGAAAAGGGTGAACTCACCTCCAAGGAGGAGGAAATTAAAACAATAGTTAGAAATTACATTGCCCAACTGTATGTCCATAAATTCGACAATCTAAATGAGATGGGATGATTATTTTAAAAAATATAAGTTTCCCAGATTAAGAGAATAGGAATTTGAACATTTAAATAACCCTATCTCAGAAAAAGAAATTGAACAAGCCATCAGTGAACTCCATAGGAAAAAATCTCGAATCAGATGGATTTACAAGGGAATTATATCAAACATTTAAAGAACAGTCAATTCCAATACAATATATAACTACTTGGGAAAACTGGGGAAGAAAGTGTCCTACAAAATTCTTTTTGTGAGACAAACATGGTTCTGATACCTAAAGCAGGAAGAGCCAAAACAGAGAAAGAAAAATATAGACCAATTTCTCTAATGAATACAGAAGCAAAATTTTAAAATAAGATTAGCAAAAGAATACAGCAACTTATCATGAGAATAATACATTATGATCAGGTAGGATTTATATCAGGAATGCAGGGCTGGCTCAATATTAGGAAAACATTTAGCATTATTGATCACATCTACAGCAAAACTAGATGCAGAAAAAGCTTTTGACAAAATACAACACCCATTCCTATTGAAAACACTGGAGAGTGTAGGGATAAATGGACCTTTCCATTAAAAAAATAAGCAGTATCTACCTAAAACCATCAGCAAGCATTATAAGCAATGGGGATTAAGTTAGATGCATTTCCAATAAGGTCAGGGATGAAACAAGGATGTTCATTATCTCCATTGTTATTCTAGTTATCTCCATAACTAGAAAAGTTAGCTGTAGTAATAAGAGAAGAAAAAGAAATTGAAGGAATTAGAGTAGGCAAAGAAGAAACTAAGTTATCACTCCTTGCAGATGATATAATGATATACTTAGAGAATCCCAGAGAATCAAGTAAAAAACTACTTGAAATAATAAACAATTCTGGCAAAGTTGCAGGTTACAAAATAAACCCACATAAATCATCTGCATTTCTTTATATTACTAATGAAGTCCAACAGCAAGAGAGAGAAATAGAAATCCTGTTTAAAGTTATGGTAGACACTATAAAATATCTAGGAGTCTACCTGCCAAAACAAAGCCAGGGATTATATGAACACAGTAAGAAAATACTTTTCACACAAACAAAGTCAGATCTAAGTAAGTGGAAATACATCAGTTGCTCATGGGTGGGCTGAGCCAATATAATAAAAATGACAATTCTACTTAAATTAATTTACTTATTCAGTGCCATATCAATCAAACTATCAGATAATCACTTTGTAGAGCTAGAAAAAATAACATCAAAATTCATCTGAAAGAACAAAAGGTCCAGAATATCAAAGGAATTAAGGAAAATAAATGCTAGGGAAGGTGGCCTACCCCGACCAGATCTCAAATTGTATTATAAAGCAGCAATCATCAAAATCATTTGGTGCTGGCTAAGAAACAGACAGGTAGACCAGTGGAATATGTTAGGTACTCAAGACACATTAGTCAATGAATATAGCAATCTACTGTTTGATAAACCCAAAGACCCCAGCTTCTGGGAAAAGAACTCATTGTTTGACAAAAGTTTCTGGGAAAACTGGATAATAGTGTGGCATAAAGTGGGCATAGACGAATGTCTGACACCATACAGAAGGATAAAGTCTAAATGGATACATGATCTAGGTATAAATATTAGTATTAGAAACAAATTAGGTGACCAAGGAATAGTGTATTTGTCAGATTTATGGAGAAAGGGGAAATTTTTGACTAAACAAGAGATGGAGAAGTGCAAAGTGGGTAATTTTGATTACGTTAAATTGAAAAGTTTTTGCACAAACAAACTCAATGCAACCAAGATTAAGAGGGAAGTAGAAAACTAGGAAAGAATTTTTGCAACTAGTGTCTGTGATGAAGGTCTCATTTCTAAAATATACAAAGAACTAAGTCAAATGTACAAGAATACAAGTCATTCCCCAATTGGTAAGTGGTCAAAAGATATGAATAGACAGTTTTCAGAGGAAGAAATTAAAGCTATCTTATAGTCATTTGAAAAAATGCTGTAAATCACTATTTATTAGAGTGATGCAAATCAAAACAACTCTGAGGTACCACATCACACCTATCCAATTGGCTAACATGACAAAACAGGAAGATGATAAATGTTGGAGGAGATGTGGAAGGGTTGGTACACTAATTCTTTGTTGGTGGAGCTGTGAACTGATCCAATCATTCTGGAGAGCAATTTGGAAGTATGTTCAAAGGGCCACAAAAATTTGCATACCCTTTGACCTAACAATATCACTTCTAGGACTGTATCCCAAAGAGATCATAAAAGTTGGAAAGAGTCCCACAAGTACAAAAATATTTATAGCAGCTTTCTTTGTGGTGACCAAAAACTGGAAATTAAGGGAATGTCCATCAATTGGGGAATGGTTGAACAAGTTGTGATATATGAATGTAATGAAATACTATTGTACTATAGGAAATGATGAACAGGAAGACTTCAGAGAGGCCTGGAAATACTTATATGAACTGATGCTGAGTGAAAGGAGCAGAACCAGGAGAACTTTGTAAATAGCAACAACCACAGTGCATGGGGAATTTTTCTAGTAGTCCTTCATAGCAATGCAAGGACTTAAAATTTCCCAATGGATTTTTGAGGCAAAATGCTTTGCTCTCCTAGAGAAAGAACTATGGAATTGGATCACAGTCATGAAGCAGACCATTTTCTTTTGTGTTATGTTTTGTTTTGTTTTATGGTTTCTCCCATTCATTGTAATTCTTCTGTTCAACATGACTAAGGTGAAATTGTATTTAATAGGAATATATGTGTAGAACCTATATAAAATTGCATGCCATGTCGAGGAGGGAAGAGGGAAGGGAAGGGAAAAAAATCTAAGATATATGGAAGTGATTGTAGAACACTGAAAATAAAATATTTATTAAAAAAGTGTAAGGCCCTTCATTTTCTAGGCTCACCTACCTGTCCTTCCATCACATAGTAAACTCTTCTATCCAATGATAATAACTTCCTGAATGTTCCACAAACAAGATTCTCCATCCAAAAATTTTCTCTGACTGTCCCTTGTATCTGGAATATTCTCCTTACTCATCTCTGCCCCTTGACTTCCCTGACTTCCTTTAAATATCAACTAAAATCCCATCTTCTGCAGGAATTCTTTCCTATCTCTTTTAATGTTAGTACTTTCTCCCTGTTAATTGCTCTGGGGACCTTGTTGTTGTGAAACATGGAAAATCTACCAGCGCCATACCAGGAAACCGAATCGGTTCCATTTGCACTGTCTTAGCAAGATTCTGAAGATCATCAGGCAGGATAAGATACCAGACACTGAGGTCCTTGCTCAAACTAAACTGCCAAGTGTTCAAATGGTGCTTCAGAGAGTGTAACTCCGATGGCTTGACCACATTGTTTGAATGCAAAATGCATGCTTGCCAAAAAGACTATTTTATGGAGAACTCGCATGGGGCAGGCAATCACATGGTGATCAGAAGAGGCGATATAAAGGCTCTCTCAAGAACCTTGGATTTGATTTTGTAACATAGTGTGTCCACATCAAAAAGAGTGTTGTTCTCTTCAAACAAAGCAGAATTGAAACAGAACAAAGGAAACATAGGATGCGTAAATTTGGCATTCACCCCAAATGTTCATGCGGACTATCTGTGCCCAATCTGTGGTAGCGCATTCCAAGCTCCTATTGGTCTGATCAATTGACGTATTGAAACTTGACTTTATTGTGGTAATGTCATTTTGGTCCTCTTCAAGAAAGGACAACAACCAACCAACCATTTCCTATTTATCCTGTATATTGTCTACCTTGTATATATTGTCTCCTTAATTAAATTGTAAGCTCCTCAAGGGTAAAGCCCCTTTTTGTATCTCCACTGCTTACTACTTCACCTGGGAAACAGTAAGTGCTTAAAAAATATTTACTATGTCATTAATTTATGTATTAATTACAAAGAAACTGAATCTCAGAGCAGAGAAATTATTTTTTTGAGGTTGTGTAACCTCAGGGTACAGAAACAAACAAGATCTTTATGTCTCTGAAATCAGGGCTCTTCACACAGTATGGACAGCTACTGAATTTGGATAATTTAGTTAAATACTTATTAGGTCAGGAAGAAAAGTGTTAAGCAAATGAAAGCTGTCTCTGGTCTTTGGGACACTAGTCATTGACTTTAGTTAGGACAAGACTTTGATTCTTGTCCATCAAACATAGAAGGTCTCAAAAAAAATTAATACTATACTCTGTCTATACATCAGTCTTTTAGAAACAATTTTTTAAGATAATAACTTGATTATAAGTCATTTCTGATTTAGAAAAATTGTGCCATCCAAAATGGCAAAGTTTCCCCATGCTCTCTAATGTATCTCTACCCCACAACAATTTTGAGGTGACATTTATAGGAATCTTGAACAAAGAAATTCTAATGTCTTCTCTCAGTTATTGATTTCCTATTTATCCTGGAAATAGCATACTTTACAATTATTTGTTTGCTTGCTGTCTTCTCTATAAGTGTGTAAGCTCCTTGAGGTCAGTGATTATCTTTTGCCTCTTTTTGTGTCCCCAAAGCTTTTGCACAGTTCCTGGCATATAGTAGCATAGCATAAATCTTTATTGTTTTCAGTTCTTTCCTGACAAAAAGAAGTGCTGCTATGAACATTTTGAGGTCTGCCAGAACTTTTTATGTTAGACCTCCTTGGAATATAGGTCTAAAACTAGAAGGATCATGAATATTTAAAGTTGGAATAAATGCTCAAGATCATCTCATCCACCACCATAATTTTGCAGATGGAGAAATTAAGGCACAGAGGAATTATTCTGGTAGACTTAGTCCTTCATAGCAATGCAAGGGCCTAAAAACCTCTCAATGCACTTTTGAGGAAAAATGCCTTCCACATCCAGAGAAAGAACTATGCAATTGGATTGCAGAATGAAATAAACCGTTTTCTTTTGTGTTATGTTTTGTTTTGTTTTATGGTTTCTCCCATTCATTTTAATTCTTCTATTCAACATGAGTGTGGTGAAATTGTATTTAATAGGATTGTATGGGCAGAGCCTATATAAGATTGCAAGCCATCATGGGAAAAGAATGGGGAGGGAGTGGGGAAAGAAGGGAGGGAGGGGGAAAAATATCTAAGATATATAGAAATGATTATAGAATACTGAAAACAAATAAAATAATTATTTTTAAAAATCAAGGCACAAAGAGGTGACTTGCTCAGGGTCAATCAGATCATTAAAGTGCTTAAACTCAGGTCTTCTGACTCCAAATACCCTGATTCTTTTTTTTTTTAATAATTTATTTTGTTTTCAACATTTGCTTCCATAAGCTTTTGAGTTTAAAATTTTCTCTCCCTTCCCTCCTCACTCCTCAAGATGGTGTGCAGTCTGATATAGGCTCTACATATTCTTTTATATTAAACAAATTTTCACGTTAGTCATGTTATAAAGAAGAATTAGAACCGATGGGAGGAACTGTAATGAAGAAGAAACAAAAGAACAGAAAAAGAGAACAAATAGTCTGCTTCAATATGCATTCAGACTCCAAAGTTCTTTCTCTGGACGTGGACAGCATTTTCCATCATGAGTCTTTTGGAGTTGTCTTAGATCCTTGCATTGCTGAGAAGAGCTAAGTCTATCCAAGTCAGACATTGCAAGATATGGCTGTCACTGTTTACTGTGCTCTCCTGGTTATGCTCATTTCACTCAGTGTCAGTTTATGTAAGTCCATGTTTTTCTGGAATCTGCCTGTTCATCCTTTTTTATAGCACAATAATATTCCATTCCATTCACATACCGCAACTTGTTCAGTCATTCCCCAATTGATGGACATTCCCTCAGTTTCCAATTCAGAGCTGCTACTTTCCCCTCCCCGATGGATATTACAGGAGAGAGTTCCAAATCCTCATCTTTGATTCAAGAACTTCCTCTAGTCTGGCTTTGGTCTTCATCTCTAGCCTTTCTTCCTGGATCTCAGCCCAGGTCCACCCCATCAGGCTTGTTCCTTGAATATGCCAGGAACATTTCTGAGTCCTACCTCTTTCCCCTGACCATGCCTGACCCCTCTGCTTTCTCAAATTCCTCACCCTGATAAATAACTATTAGGTCAGGAATTGTGTTAAGCAAGTGATGCTTGTCTCTGGCCATCAGGATATGGACTTTAGTTAGGATAAGACTTTGATTATTGTCAATCAAATTTGTAGGCAGCTTACCTGGATGAGCCCAGGCCTAGGAAGAGAGTGATCTGCCTCAGGGGACCAATGACATCCTAGGTGATGTCCTGACTTGAGCATGAATTGGAGTCATTCCAGAGTCATTGAAGTCTAGTGGGAAGACAAAAGTCAAAATGAGTGAAGATTGCCCGGGATGCCCTTGGTGTCTTCAATCTTTGACCAAGGTCTAAGCTCCACAGTGACTCCTTCAGAAGCCTTCATGACTCTTGTAAACAACTAAAGACCTCTGAACTCAAGCTCACTAAAAGTCACTTAGGAGAGCTCAAAGTCTATCCCCTTAAAAGCCTGAGGAGGAAATGTATCTGATAATTATTTTTTTTATCTTACCTGCCTCCTTTCCTCTGTTCCACTGGGAATATAGGTATAAGAAGAAATAGATAGCTACTATACTCCAGATCAATGGTGTCAGATTCAAATAGAAACCAATCACTGGAGGGGTCACATATTGATAACATTACATTTTAAAATGTAATACTATCTATGTTTTATTGTATTTTTATTTATTTTGATAAACATTTCCCAATCTTAATTATTTAAGGCCCAATCTGGAGTGTTGCTAGAGGCATGAGTGACATGTTTCGCACTTCTGCTCTAGATGCCCACAGGACCCTAACAGAGCTTGGAATGAGTAGGATCCCTGAGTCATTGTGTCTTGGGACCATCCCTCTAAGTGAAGTGAGGAGAAGGACAGATACACAGAGACAGGGTCATTCTTTCTTTTTAAAATTTCTTTATTTTATCTTTTATATATAAATTTATTTTTCAGTTTTCAACATTCACTTCCACAAGAATTTGAATTCCAAATTCTCTCTCCTCACAACACACCCTAGGACAGTGTACACCCCATCCACCCTTTCCTCCAGTCATTACTCCCTTCTATCATCCCCCTTCTTTCATCCTTCTCCCCTCCATTTCCCCGTAGGACAAAATAGATTTCTATACCACATTGCCTATGCATCATATTTTCCAGTTGCATGCAAAAACAATTTTTAACTTTCATTTTTAAAGTTTTGGGTTCCATATTCTCTCCCTTCCTCTCTTCCTACCCATCCTCCTTGGGAAAGCAAGCAATTCAATATAGGTCATATATGTGTAGCCATGCAAAATATGTCCGTAACAGTTATGTGACCAAAAACTAACCACATTTCCCTCTGTCCTGTACTGCCTTCCAATTATTCCATTGTCTTCCTTGACCTGTCCCCTCCATGGGAGATGCTTTCCCAAATGGTAGCTATGAGGACTGGGCTAAAGCAGGATCAGTGGCACAAAGTGACTAGAGGTGGGTGTCCTGGATCCAAACATGATATAGGGCTCCCTATGAAGACTGTAACTTAAAGATGAACACCAGAATTGGGTGGCCTAGACCAGCACTATTGCATCACTACCTGGGTAGTCTCTGGAAATTCTGTTTTGATGTAAAGCCTTAGACTTAAGGTAAAAACTTAGGTTGCTTCCTTGTAACTTTCTTCTATTCTTTCTGGTTCTGCCCTCTGTGATCAAATGAAACATACTTCACCTTTCTTCTCCATGATTGCCCTCCAAGTATTTTAAGACAGTCATTATGTTCCCCCTGAATTTTCCCTCCTCCATGATAAACATCTCCAAACCTCAGGCAGCTTGGCATAGTCAGTGGATAGACCTCTGAATTTTGAGTCTTCTAGACTTGCATTTTAATTCCATGCTAGATATTCCTAGCTGTGTGGCTTTGATCAAATCATTTGAAATTCTCTCACAGTTTGTTCTTCATCCATAAAACAGGGACAACAATGGCACCTACCTTACAAGATTGCTGCAAGGATCAAATGAGATGATATAGGTAAAATATACATGGCAAGTTTTAAAAGGTACTATGTAAAATATGATGGTTAAGATGATGATGAAGATATGAACTCAAAGCATTTTATTTTCTTGATTACTTTCCTCTGGACACCCTCCATCTTAGCAAAATCCTTTCTTGTGGTGCCCAGAACTAAATATATATAGTACTAATTTGGTCTGGCTAAGGCAGAAAATAGAGGGACTTAATACCTCCCATAATGGGCTATGTCTGATGTGCATCAGCACTCTGGACAGTTGTGTTATTTAACAGTTGAAATGGCTCTTTTGTCTTGTTCCTGGATTTACTCAAGTAAGGTGGGTAAATTATGTGTATGTTCATATCAGTCTCTGGCTTGCAGGGAAGTGTGAATAGATATCTCTAAAGGTTTTGTTTTACTGAGCAATACCATTACTTGATCTATTTCCAAAAATGATTAGGGATAAAGGATAAGGAGCTGTATGTTCAAAAATATTTATACCAGCTCTCTTTGTGGTGGTAAAGAAATGGAAATTTCAGGCATGCCTATCATTTGGGGAATGGATGAACAAGTTGTGGTATATAATTGTGGTGAAATATGACTGTGCTATAAAAAATGATAAGCTCAATGATTTCAGAAAAACATGGAAAAACAAAATTATATCAGTAGAATGAGAAGAATCAAGAAAACATTGTATATAGTAACAGTAATATTGTTTTAAGAACTACTGTGAGCACATAAATTATTCTGTTAAAGATATATGTATACATATACCTACCCAAATTAACTATGAAGGACATATGAAGAAAGATTCTATCTGCATCCAGAGAAAGAAAATAGAAATATGTGTAGAATGATTTTATATATATATATATACACACACACACATATATATATGTGTGTATATGTGTATGTGTGTGTATTGTATATGTATATATGTTGCACACACACATATGTATGCCTATTTGTGTCTAATGGTAGCCATCTCTAAAACAGGGGGAGAAAAAAGAAAGGAAATTTATGTGATAATTTTGTTATATATTTGAAAGAAATAGCAAGTTGTGCATAGTAGATTTGCAGTTTCATGTACAATCATCTTTTATGTTATGGAAATTCTTGTTTTATTCCATAAATTTAAAATCAAATTTAAAAAATGAAGTCCCCTCCACCCTTCTCTCTGATTTCTGTCTGTGGATGGTCAGGAGAATGGGCTACAAGGGTACCTACTCTGCTCTCTTCAGAGAGTGAATAGCAGACTAGAATTAGATCTATCTGTGCCAAAATATTGATAATCTAAGGGAAATAATTTTTAGATTACAGTCACTCTTCTCATGATATGCTTTAACATGAAAAGAGTACCCTCAATTTCTAGAGGCTTGACTCCTTTCTTACCCAATGCCAGTTACACCAAGATTGTCATATACAATGAGTTCTCTGAAGTCTCTTGTGCAGGAAGCTGGGAAAATGTTTTGAATCATGGGCTCCTCTAGATGTCAGATTCCTTGTGGAGTCTTTTCCTCCAAAGCTATCTCTGTAAAAAGAGCCTGGAAATATGTGTGGTCCAAAAACCAGAAGATCAGTGTCTCTCATCTCCCAAGACCAACTGTTTTCCTCACTCAAGAATGGAGGATCAAGTAATTATTCTTTCCTCTAGTGATGAGTCTCATGCAGATGCCAGACTTGAGCTAAGAGTTGTAATCACAAGTGTTCTACTTAATATTCAATGCTACTTCATTTTGCCATTCCCTTCTTGTTTCATTTTGTTTCAATATGATACATCCATCTAGAATTGGGGTTCTTAATCTTTTTGTGTGTGTCATGAACCCCTTTCATAGGCTACCTGGTGAAGCCTATGTACCTAAATTTTCTCAGAATGTCTTAAATACATAACATAAAATGCATAGGATTACAAAAGAAGCAAATCATTTGAAATGTTGAAATATAATTATCAAAATATTAAAATATCGGTTTATAGACCCTAGACTGAGGACTTCTGATCAAGGACCTTATTCAGATGATTGCTCTTATTCCACCAAACCCTAGTGATACCTGTGAAACCAAGTTTATCTTCTCTTCTCCCCTTTCCTTGTTGTCTAAACCTTAGATATTTGTGCAGACATTTAATGCTATGTCTATATAAATGTTAGCTATTATTTTCATTATATGAATAAATAATAGCAATATTTAGAAACATCCCTTATTGTTATTTAAGTCAGAGAATTCAAAAGGTTGGGAAAAGGTTTGAGGTCATAGACTTGAATTTTAACCATCATTTACAGATATTTATAGAGTAAAGGATCTACTTTATGTCATGCACTGCATTGGGTATTAAAAGGGGGAAAAAAAAGAAATAACTACTGTCTTCAAGGAGTTTCCATGCTATTTGAGTCTAGTGTGCTGTCCAGGGCAGAAGAAGGGGTGATTACACTAGATAAAGAAAATCATGGTCTCTGTTTGGGAGCCAGATATTGACATGGCCCTCCATAGCGGGCAACCTCAGACACCCTCCTGGTTGAGCCATTCCTTTTCACTTGGAGGTATTCAGGGGAAGGAAGAAACCCTGAGAACATTCTAGTCCCAGAGTTTCCAACTATACCGTAGCAGCAGGACCATAGCAGAATAAAGAGAAGTCATTGGGAAAAGATAAGATGTGATGGAGTAAGAAAATCTTGAGAAGTTTAGAGGTTCAAATCTAGAAGGATAGTGTTTAGTCCAATCCTGATTTGAAGCAGAACTCTCCCATAACATTACAAACAAGGTGGTTCAGGGAGGGGGATGTTCTCATCCATACTAGAACTAGGGATTACCCCCAGATCTAAATTCCTATTTCAAATTCCATACTCCAACATTCTATGGTATAGGGTCTCTCCCAGCACTGATATTCTATGTTATAAGGTCCCTCCTAATGCCAATATTTTATATGCTAGGGACCATCTTAGTTCCTATATTCTGTGTTTGAAGGCCCTCTCAATTTCACTATTTTATATTAAAAGAGCACTCCGGGTTGTCACATTCTGTATTCTGAGGCCCCACTCCAAAATTTTGAGTTCTAAAAGCCCTCCCATCTCTAGCTCTAGGGTCTATTTTCCCTGCTACTTCTCTAAATCATGCTTATACAAGCAGGCAGCTCTGGACTGGGCTAAACTGGACATGGACAGATTATGAACAGGATCTATGACATAAGGATCTCATAGGCCAATAAAATTTTTGTACCGGCCAGCATTTTAGAACAGTACCCCTGCTTGTGACTTGGGAACAGCAGATGTATTGAACCAATTCCAGATAGGAAGTCAGGAGATCTGGATCCAAACCTAGACCTACCATTGACTCATTATGTCCCTCTTTGTGCTTTAACCTTCATCATCTGTAAAATGAAGTAATTGGACCCTTTGAAGATTCCTTTCAGTTATGGCATTCTAATTCTACAACCAGTCCTTACTGTAAATTGATTCTCAGTTAACCAAACCTTTTGATTAATCAGTACATACTTTCTCTCTCTGATGCTGTCACCATCCTATCACAGTATTTGTAGTAAAACTCTCATCCTTTAACTCATGGGATTCTGGTCAGTGTGCATAAATAGTTTTGAATGGAAGAGTATTGACTCTCCCCAGGTTCTCATTGATTGACATGGAAGATTCAGATGACGTTACCTTCCCTCAACCTAGAGACCTATTGATAGCCCTTCCCTTGGCCTTTGTTTTAGTCATTATCAAATGTGGTTTGGAAATGTGAGTCGTGTGGGCTCCCCTCCTTCTTTCTTTAAAAAAATTAAGATTATATTAATTATCTTTGTTTTAAAAAAAACACCTGCCACTTCTGAGCAAACCCTTCCCCTCTCTGTTTGCCAACAAACCCCAACTTACTCCATGAGGTTTCCCTTAGGAAAAAAGAATACAAGTTAAGCAAAATTATCCAATGAAAGAACTATATTGAACAGCTTATAAAATATTCTGAAGCCTTATTTCTCTATCTTTCCAGAGAAGTAGGATCAGGGAAACAGGCACCATTTCTTCTCCAGGAGCAAAACTGACCATTATTACCACACAATATTTGAACTTCTTTTATTGTATTTTTTATTTAAATTACTGTTGTCATTGTGCATAGTGATTGCCTAGGTCTATTTACCCCATTCAGCCACATTTTCCTATGTTTCTTTAAATTCTCATTCATCACTAAACATCCCAAAAGTCTTTTGTCTATTAAGACTTATTAAGCTTTAAGATATTTTTTAAAAGTCTATTATAAAGTTATTAAGCTTAAAGTTCAAAACTGCACCGAGACTTTTAGGATACCAAGAATACTATGTATATGCACACAGGTTTATTAGTTTTATTGGTTTTTTCATAAAACCAACTCAGTTTTATTTATTAGTTCAATAGTTTTCTTAATTTCAATTTTATTAATCTCTCATTTGATTTTCAGTATTTCTAATTTGGTATTTACTTGAGGATTTTCAATTTGTTCTTTTTCTAGTTTTTTTCAGCCACATGCCCATTTCATTGATCTCCTTTTTCTCTGGTTTATTCATGTAGGCATTCAAAGATATAAAACTTCCCCTAAGAACTGCTTTTGCAGTATCCTATAAGATTTGGTAGATCGTCTCATTATTGTCATTCTCTTGAATAAAGCTGTTGATTGTTTCTAGGATTTGTTGTTTATCCCACTCATTCTTTAGGATTAGATTATTTAGTTTCCAATTGATTTTTGGTCTATTTTTCCATGGCCTTTTATTCCATATAATTTTATTGCATTATGATCTGAAAAGGATGTATTCACTATCTCTGCCTTTCTTCACTGAATTATGAGATTTTTGTGCCCTAGTGCATGGTCATTTTTTTTTTGCATGTATCATGCACTGCTGAGAAAAAAAATATATTCCTTTCTATCCCCATTCCATTTTCACCAGAGATCTATCATATCTACCATATCCAGAGTTTTATTCACCTCCTTAACTTCTCTTTGTTTATTATGAGGTTAGATTTATCAAGTTCAGAGAGGGGGAGCTTGAGGTCCCCCACCAGTATGGTTTTGCTGTCTATTTCTTCTTGTAACTCCCTTAACTTCTCCTCTAAGAATTTGGATACTATACCACTTGGACCACATGTACTTAGTAATAATTTTGCTTCATTGTCTGTGGTGCCCTTTAACAGAATATAGTTTCCTCCCTTATCTTTTGATTAGATCTATTTCCACTTTTGCTTTATCTGAAATTAGGATTGTTACCCCTGCTTTTTTTCATCAGGTGCAGCACAATATATTCTTCTCCAACCTTTTACTTTTACCCTGTGTGTATCCCTCTGATTCAAATGTGTTTCTTGTAAACAACATATTGTTGGATTATGATTTTTAATCCATTCTCCTCTCTGTCTCCATTTTATGGAGGCGTTCACATTCACACTTATGATTATTGTCTGTGTCTTACCCTCCATCCTCTTTCCCCCCATTTATGCTTTTAGTTCTCCCTTCTCCCTTCCCCTCCACAATAGAGTTTTAATTTTTGGCCACTGCTTCCCTCAATCTTCCCTTCTTTCAGCCCTTCTCCCTTTTTCTCCTCTTTACCTTTTCTACTTCCTCCCTCCCTCTCCCTTTGCTTTCCCCCTTCTCCTCCTACTGCCTATAGAGCTAGTTAGATTTCTATACTTAACTGAGTTTGTTGTTCCCTCCTTGAACCAAATCAGATGAGAGTAAATATCAAATAATACTCATCTCCCTCCCCTCTTTCCCTCTATTGTACTATAATCTTGTGCCTCTTTCTGCGATGTAATTTACTATTTTCTGACTCCTCCTTTTCACATCCCTGCTACAATCCCTTCGCACCCTTATGTCACATTTTTATCATCACATCATTTACTTTATACCTACTCCCTCTATCCATGGGTGTCCCTTTTATATATCATGGTAAATCTACAATTCTGCAGATTAACAAGTTTCATCTTCCCTTACAATGATTTAAACAGTATGCCTATATTGAACAACAAGTTTTTTTTTCCTATTTACTTTTCTGCATCTTTGATGCAATTGTCTTGTTAGCGAGCTGTCTAGGATGCTGAATGACTGAGAGATTCCCCCCAAAGTTCTACAACCAGCATGTCTCAAAGGTATCACCCAAATCTAGATCTTAATGACTCCAAGGCTAGTTTTCATGCACTACCTTAAGTCTCCCTCTCATATACTTTTGCTTACACTAGTTTCATTTTCCTTTATTTCCACAGTGTCCTCTCTCATTCCAATATGTGTTCATTTTACATATGAGGAAACTAACACCTTGAAAGGTGAAGCTACTTACCCAAGATCACATAGGTTGGAGGTCACAAAGCTGGGACTAAAGCATTGGTTCAGACTAAAAATCTAGCTCTCTTTTCATTGCATTATGCTACTTAAAGTGTGTCAACAAAGTGCTTTCCTCACAATAGTTGTATGAAACTACTGATTGAATATGCATAACTTTGCTAAATGGTAATTTTATGTGAATATTTTAATAGGCATTACTCATATATCTATGGCAGACATATTTTCTAAGGTAGCTGGCTAACACAAAATTGTCATTCTTGTTACTTTGGACACACACATGTGTGCATGCACTCACACACATACATAAGAGGATAATGCAGGTTTGGACCCCGTACCATTGCCTTCACCCTCTAAGTCTCTAAATAAATCAAAGTTTAAGTAAATAGTAGATAATAATAAGAAAGATTGTGTCATATGAGTGTAATGGAATGTTACTGCCTTTTAAGAAATATAGTGCTACACAAATGTGCATACCCTTTGACCCAGTAATACCTCTTCCAGGGCTGTAACTCCAAAAAAAATCATAAAAATTGGGAAAGGACCCACAAGTACAAAAATATTTATAGTAACTCTTTTTCTGGTGGCAAAGAATTGGAAATTTAGGAGCTGTCCATCAATTTGGGAATGGCTGAATCAGTTGTAATGTAATGGAATACTATTGTGATATAGGAAATGATGAGAAGGCAGACTTCAGAAAAACCTGTAAAGTTTGTGATGAACTACATGAACTGATACTGAGTGAAGTGAGCAGAACCAAGAGAGCATTGTACATAGAAACAGCCATATTGCACTACAAATAACTATGATAGATTTAGCTTTTCTCAGCAAAACAAGGGTCTAAGACAACTCCAAAAGACCCATGATGGAAAATGCTTTCCACTAATTCTGATTACATTAAATTGAAAAGTTTTTGCAAAACCAAACCCAATGCATTCAAGATTAGGAGGGAAGCCGAAAAAAGGGAAAGAATTTTTGCAACTAGCGTCTGTAATAAAAGACCTCATTTCTAAAATAGAGAACTGAGTCACATGTACAAGAATACAAGTCATTCCCTAATAGATAAGTGGTCAAAAGATATGAATAGGAAGAAATTAAAGCTATCTATAGTCATATGAAAAAATGTTGTAAATCACTATTGATTAGAGAGATGCTAATCAAAACAACGCTGACATACCACATTACACTATCAGATTTGCTAACATGACAAAACAGGAAGATGATAAATGTTGGAGAACATGTGGGAGAGTTGGAACACTAATTCATTGTTGGTGGAATTGTGAGCTGATCCAACCATCCTGGAGAGCAATTTGGAACTATACCCAAAGGGCTACAAAAATGTGCATACCCTTTGACCCAGCAATATCACTTCTAGGACAGTATCCCCAAGAGATCAGAGAAAATGGGAAAGGGCCTCACATGTACAAAAATATTTATAGCAGCTCTCTTTGTAGTGGCCAAAAACTGGAAATCAAGGGTATACCCATCAATTGGGGAATCACTGAATAAATTGTGGTATATGAACGTAATGGAATACTATTGTGCTATAAGAAATGATGAACACGAAGACTTCAGAGAGGCCTGGAAAGACTTATATGAACTACTTCTGAGTGAAAGGAGCAGAACCAGGAGAACTTTGTACACAGCAATAACCACAGTGTGTGAGGAATTTTTCTGGTAGATTTAGTACTTCACAGCAATGCAAAAACTTAAAAAATTCTCAATGGTCTCTTGAGTCAAAATGCCTTCCATATCCAGAGAAAGAACAATGGAATTTGATTGCAGAATGCAACAGATCATTTTCTTTGGTTTTATGTTCTGGTTTGTTTTATGATTTCTTCCATTCATTTTAATTCTTCTATGCAACATGACTAAGGTGAAAATGTATTTAATAGGAATGTATGTGCAGAAACTATATAAAATTGTATGCCATATCAGGGAAGGAGTGGGGAGGTAGAGGGGAAGGAGGGGGAGGGAGGGGAAAAGTCTAAGATATATGGAAATGATTGTAGAACACTGAAAACAAACACACAAGCAAACCAACAAATAAATAAGAAAAAAAAAAACCAAGAAAATGCTATCCACATCCAGAGAAAGAACTCTTGAATGCAGACTGAAGCATACTATTTGCTCTCTCTTTTGTTTTGTTTTTTCTTTTTGGTGGTTCCTCACATTCCTTCTAATTCTTCTTTACAACATGACTACTGTGAAAATATGTTTAATAAGCATGTACATGTAGAGCCTATATAGACAGCACACTGTCTTGGAGAGGGAGGAGGGGAGGAATGGAGAAATATTTAAAACTCAAAAGTTTATGAAACTGAATGCTGGAAACTAAAAACACATTAATTAATTTTAAAAAAGAAATCAAGGAAGACTTATGAACCTAAAGTAGTCTAAAGAAAGAAGGTTGAAAATCTTAACTATTATGGAGAGTAGGGAAACTATATAGTGACTTTTATCAAGTGTGTAATGTCCATATTTATGTCTCAGCTAGGTGGTGAAATGAATAGAATGTAGGATTTAGAGGCAGTGAGTTCTGTTTTAATTCTGCCTCTGACTTACCATATGACCCTGGGCAAGTCATTTACCTTCTATCTGCCTTAGTTTCCTCAACTGTAAAAAGGTGATAGTTATAGCACCTACCTCATAGAGTTGTCATGAGGATCAAATGAGTTAATGTGATGCTTTGCAAACTTTAGTGCTTATTATTATTCCAAACTTAAACTGATCTCCCTCCTGGAGAATAAGGTAGTAAAAGAATACATCTCCATACTCTATTTAAATGGGAGCTTCAAGTGTTCCTCAAGGAAATAAAAACTGGCTTTTAATGGGAAGGAGTGGGGAAAGGAAGGGATAAAAAGTAGATTAGAGACTTGACCCTTATAAGGATGATGAAGAATATGGAACTATAGCAGGGAGGAGAAACAGATGGAAAAAGACAACTTTACAGCTATATCATTAATTTTTAAGAGTTTGAGGCACTTTTTGAAGAGGAGGGATTAGAAAATGAGAGCTGCACATGAAACCACAAATCTCTCTAATACGTAGTTTGCTACTCCTCTTAAGTATACATCCATCCAATATCCAACTTTCCAAGTTATTTGTCTATTTTTCATTCTTCTATTAGCTTTTCTGTGCATTTAAAATTGCTCCAATGATCCTCTTTTTTTCTTTTTCATTTTTGAGAAAGTTAATCCTATGCCTATCCATCTCCATCACTTTTTCCAAGTTCCCAAGGAAAAAAGAGAATGAAACCTTTAGAAATAAATGCACATATATACATAGACATACTCACATTTTCAAGCAAAACAAAGTCCTACTTTACCTGTGTCCAAAAACGTGTCTTGTTCTGAATGTATTCTATTATTCTTTTAGATGTCCATGCTCTTGATCTAGAGTTAGTCATCATGTATTCACAGTCTGATTAGTAGAATACATAATAAAGTTTTTTAAAGTATGAGAAAAATACAAGTAAACAGTCTACACTTTTTGCTAAATTGATGGAATATTTTGTCACTGTCATAGCATTCTATGTTTCTCTTCCTGTTTGATTGAAAATGAAGACTTTAAGAATGACCAGTTTCCAGTCTGGATAATCAAATTATCTCACCATCTATTTAGCAGTCTTGAAAAAACAATATGATAGGAATACCCCAGAAGAAATCAAGGAAACAATCCTATGCTGAAAATTATCCAGTTTCAAAAAAAAATGAAGAATTGAAAATACCCCTGATAAAGAATTAAGAGGTAGGGCCAGATTGACAGAAAAGAAAACCAAGATACAAAAAATAAGACTTAATAGACCATCGTTACTGTTTAGGAATTTTTTTATTCCATCAGATAACAGTCAAGCATCAGGCTATATGACATAGAGTCCTTCATAATCTGGTATCTTCCTGTTTTTCTCACTGTTTTACACTTTATTTCCCAACACTTATTTTGTGATACTGGCCTCCTTGTTGCTCCTCAAATGACACTCCCTCTCTAATGTCCCTAGATGTCTTAGAATTTTCACTGGCTGTCTTCTATGCCTGTGATTCTTTCCTTCCTTGTCTCTACCTTCTGGCTTCCATGGCTTTGATTAAGACCCAAATCAAAATCTCACTTTTTACAAAGAACCTTTCTAAATCACCCTTAATGTTAGTTATTACCTCCAATTTATCCCGTCTATATCTTGTTTGTACATAGTTGTTTCCATATGGTCCCTTACATTAAACTATGACCCTTCGAAGGCAGGACCTGATTTTGCCTTTCCTTGTATCATCATCATTAGCATCAAGGCTGGCACATAGTAGACACCGAATAAATCATCATTTACTCTGTCATGTTATCCTCCTCATCTCCATCCCCATTCCCATTGCTATCCATTTTATCCCTCTTCTTCTTACCCCTTTATCTACTTTTATTTTTGTCCACTCCTTGAGCCTGTTTTGTCCTTCTGTATTCTCTGTCAAAACATCAGGGACCACCACCAAATGAGCCCAACCACATATTCACACTTACCTTCTGATATACTTTATATGTATTATTATGTTATATGAATATCTGTTTGGCTGACACCTCCCATCAGACTATTGGTCACCTGTGGGCTGATATAACATCTTATCTCAAGTCTAGTTTTCCTTGCCCATTGCCTTCTCTCCCTCCTACTACTGAGCACATGGTTTTGCATAAATTTAATCAAGGCTATTATACATTTAATAGATACTTGATGAATTTGAGTGAACGAGAATGTTTTCTTTTGGTCCAGAAACTCTGGGGGCCTTTCTGACCCATTTTCAGCAATTCCCCTTCACCCTTTCTGGCAATCCAGAATTTCCCTTTCTGAGAACCATAAACAACTTCTCTTACCCCAGCTTCAGTAGCAATACACAACAGAGACATCCCTACCCCTTTCTCATCCTCTTTTTCCCCCCATGGGAGCCCCCTCCCATCCCCCAATGTTCTTCTCAAACTGTTTTAAACTAACTGGAGTGGGGGGGCTTATGGGCAGGATTTGACGGCTCCCAAAGAGCTAGATATAGGAAAAAGGAGTTTCTAGGTATTCACCTCTTTGTACAGGACTATTGTTTTGCACCTGAGTAGGTTTATTGGTGTTCATGACCCTCACATGATTAAAGCTGCTCCCAGTCCCATCCTGGAGTCTTTCTTCTGAATACAAAGCAGTGATTTCAAAGAGATAAGCATGCTCCAGCCTTAGAGACTAGTAAACTGAGAGGTTTAAACTCCAATACCTTTCAATAGAGAAATATTTGCTTTTCAGTGGTTATTGAATAGGAAGTAGGAAAGGTGGAAAGGGGTGTGTGCCCAGGACATCCATGTGGTGTCATTTGCCCTAGGGAATATTATATTTACTTTAGACACCATGATCTCCCAATCTTTGATAACAGAGTGGATTGGGAGTACCCCTGCTGCTTATTTGCTGTGTTCCTTTAACCAAGTCTCTCCTCTTCTCCAAGCCTCAGTTTTCTCCTCTATAAAATGAGACAGTTGAACATAATGACCTCTAAGGTCACTCTAAGCTCTGACACTCTGTCCTGTGAATACAGGCTTGCTTTCTAAGAGTCATCCTCCACTCTTTGATCTCCTTCAGCCCAGTATTCGATCATTTGCTAACCCTTGTCAGTGTCACTTCTAACAGAGGTCCCTTTCTCTCCATTCATATCACAAGCACCTTTTTTCTTTTAATTTCCCATCGTTCTTTGACCTCATTAATGTAACAGCCTCCTAACTGATCTCTTTGCCTCTAGCATCTTCCCTCTCTAATCTATTCTTCATACAGCTGCTCCTAAAACATCAGCATCCTGGACCATCTCCAGTCATCCTGAGGAATATCAGGTCACTGGATTCAGATGACTCTGGAGGAGAAGTGAGGTTGGTGAGCTACACAGCCCTACTTCACTCAAAACCAAGTCAAGTGCAAGTCATGCCATCACTTCTCTGATGGCATAGTCTTCTTTGGCATCAAAAGACGAACACGACATGATCCTAAAACATCAGTAGAAATTGACATTCCTAGAACAGATGTCTGACTTTGTCATTCTTCTTCTCAAGAAGTTCTAATAGCTCCCTATAGGAATTACTTAATGAATGCTCATAGGATTGTATTAAAAGACTATGAGATAACAGAATGGAAGCTGTAAGGAACCCCAGAAACTATCCATTCCAACTCCCATGGAGGCTAGGTGATTGGACCAATGTCATACAGTTGGTAGTGTTAGAGAAAAGATTTGAATATAGGCTTTCTTATTCCAGGGTCAAGGACATTTTTACTGTATTTAATTCTGAAGTCTCAGCCACATATTATGTTTTCAGAAAGACGTGTCCCTACTCCTTTCCCATGAGCTCCTTTCTTTTCTCCTGCCAAGGGCAATAAGGCCAAAGCAAGGTACAGCTTGGGAAGTGCTTTTATTGAGACACATGTCCCACCGACTTTGGGAGGCTATGGGGTTATAAAGGAATGGACAAAAATGTTGGAGAAGACAAGGAGGAAAAGAGTGAAGAGGAATGAGGAAAGAGGGAGGCAGCTTCCTGTGCCTGGAGACTAGGTTTGAGCCCTCTGGTCTTATGCATGCTCTGTGCCAGATTCAGAGGGGCCTCAAGGTCCCTGGCTGTAGAGTAGGCATTCCACTTTTATCTGCCTTTGGGTAAGTTAACAGTATTATGCCCTCATATTCTCAATCTCCTCAACTAATTACTGTACTAAATTTTGTACAAATTTACAAAGTTTTGATTTAGAAGTAGAGATGGCAAATAACACCTTCCTTCACTCCAACCACCACCCCGGAACCCCTGATGAACAGGGATCATCTCTAATACATGTCAGATAGAAGACTTTCACTATACAAAAAGGGAAAGCAAGGAAGACATCTTTGATGCTGGCATACCACCTCCATAGTTCCTTATCAGGAGTCACCCTTCTCACCAGACAAGTGGGGTCTGCTCTATCTTCGAATAGATTGTACATAGAAATCGCCACTGATCCTTGAAATGATGCCGTAAGATAATCCTGGCCTCATCCTCTCTTTCTTTTTTCCAGAGTTGATTTCTTGCCTCATTTTGTTTGCCAAGTATTTTCGACAAATCCATATAGCCTCAAGATAGGAAAAAGGCCCAAGGTACTCTAGGTTCAAGACCTGCCTGCAACCATCATAGACTGTATTATTTCAAACTAGTCACAGCTCTTTGAATCTCAGTTTCCTAATCTGTAATATGGCTGTAACAATAGTAACCTACTTAGGAAGAAAGAGCTCTGCAAGCCTTCAAGTACTAGAGAAAAAGACAAGTTGTTACTGTTGTTACCATGAATAATATCAGTGCTCTTATTATTATTTATTACTATTATCCTACTCAGAAGAAATCCTTCTAGATATCCATCCTGGAACACCCAAGAAGATGAAGCATACCTGTCGGCCAAATTATTCAATGCTGTTAGAAAAGCAACCCAACGAATTCGTTAGCCATTCCATTCACGTACCTTGAATAGATATTGTATTTCAGATGGATAACAAGAAATACCCAGAGTTTGATGGGAGAAATCAAAGAGATTGCATTCAAGAACAGGTTGGGTTTCTTTTTCCTAGTGGTAATCTTACCCAAACAACAGACTTCGAAATTAGAGAATGTAACTAACAGGTGAAAAATAGGAAACATTAATTTAAAATCAAAAGCCTGAAAAATAGAAGAAAATGTAAGGTATCATATCAAAAACAACTGATTTGAAAACAAATTGAGGAGAGATGATAAAGAATCATAAGACTAACTGAAATCTGGGATTGGAAAGAGAGGTTAGATATCTTATTTCAAGAATTCACCAAAAAAATATCTTCCTAGAGGTGTTAAAAGAAGGCAAAATGAAAAGAGAAAGAATTAGCCTCATAAAGTAACCCTGATATGAAATCATACAGAGACAAAATTCATAACTTCTAGGTTAATAAAACAGAAAGAAAGAATTAAGAATCAAGGAACCATAGGCAGGTTCACAGAAGATTTGACAGGTACCACTAAAAGGAGTAGAGCGTTTAAAATTTGAAATGCCAAAAAGCAAAAGACTTGAATTTACAACTAAGAATAATTTCCATAGCACACCTATCTAATGAAGGTGAGGGTATTGCAGAATGGATTTTTATTTAATAAAATAGCAAACTTTCAAGCATCCCTGATAAAAAGTCAAGAACTAAATAGAAATACTGAAAATTAAAACCTAGAATTAACAGAAAAAAAGGCAGATATGAGCAAGACATCACAAGGAACCAAACAAGAATAAAGTACATATGTTTTCATGGGAGAGAAAATGAAGCCAAGCAGAAGGAAGGAAGTTCAACTGAGCTGTACCCCACAGCTCCTTTAGAGAGATCTAAAAAATGAATCACATTGAGTCAGACTAGGAAATCCAAGAAAAAAAAATCAGCACCTCTCTCGATCACAATCTTGTGAGGGAGCAATAAACTTCCAGAGACCCAACACCCAAGTGTGTGCAAGCTGGGGCAATATCACAGTGGAGATGATACAACAAAAATGGCATAATCTCTACCCTCAAGAAGCTTCCATTCTATGGAGTAAGAGATGTAAGATGTCCATAAATAGCTACAACTTGGAAAAAATGATGGAGGCAAAAGATAGACTTAGTCAATGTCCTCTAGGAAAATCTAAGGAAAGAGAACACTTCCAACACAATATATAGAATCTTTTCCTTTTTTAAAATTAAAATTCATTTATTTTTAAATTTATTTGTTAATTTATTTAAATAAGTCACAGATAATAACCATAAGCCTTGGGAACCAGAGAAGAAGCTAACATACCATTTCTTAAAGGTAGAGCTGTAGAAAAAACTCTGGGCTAGAAGTTAGGAGCTCTGGGTTCAAGTACCCACTGACCTGTCATTTGACTTTGGACAATTCCATTTCCCTCTTTGAATCTCAGTTTCTTCCCTGATTAAGTAAATGATCAGGATGTGATAATCTACTATAGTAACCCCTTAGAGCTTAGGTCAGTGTTGAGTATATAGATGACAGAATTGTTCATTTGAAAGACAAAAGGACTTTCATTCAGATCTCATCTCTATTACTTGTTTGATAGAGCAAGTCACTTAACAATTTTGAGAAATCTGTAAAATGAGGGGAGTTGTACTCTATGACTTCTATGGTTGCTTTGAGCTACCCCATGATCTCAAAAGTCCTTCCCAGTTCTGACATTCTTTGCGCTATTGTCCCTTTCAGATCTGACATCTCAAGGTTTACAAAAACCATCTGAATGTACTAATATATTACAACTAGGTGGTGCTGTTGATAGAGGGCTGGATCTGAAGTCAGGAAGTCTAAATTCAGTGTCAAATGCTTGCTAGCTGTATATCCCAGACAAGTCATTTAACTTGTATCTATCTCAATTTCCTACCTCCCAGGATTGTGAAGATAGGGTGAGATAATATTTGCAAAGTGTTTACCACAATGTATAGTATATGGTAGATACTTAATAAATTCTAACTTTCTTTCCCTTTTCCATCTTCCCCTAATATTCTGTCAAGAGATCTCTCTTCTGACCTCTGTCAATCATACAGGGAAGCTGAACTTCAGATAAAGGAGAAAGACTCCATGTCACAAACTAGCCTAGTGGAACCAAGCCAGACCCACCTGACTCTTGTTTTCAGACTTGTTCCACTATAAGGCAAGCCAGTATCTTTGTTTAACTTAATTAAAAACCATTCTTGTCTCAGTAATAGAAGGGTAAAATCAATGACAGTGGTCTCTTTAACTTCTGAGGACCCCGCAACTTGTTACAGTGCAAAGAACCCTGGCTCACAAGTTAGAGGGTCTGAGTTCAAATACAACTTGATTTGCACAACTATAAAAGGAGGAAGACTTGAATATATTGTCTCTAAGGTCCCTCTCAGTTCTGGAACTTTGAACCACACTTTAGTTAGGACAGAACTCTGAGTGCTGGCCTTCACACTGTGGTAGATCACTAATAATAACTGAGGAACCAATCTGAGTTATACAATTTGTTAGCAAAACAAGCATAATAAATGGGTCCATACAGCTCCAAAGGACTCATGATGGAAAATGCTCTCCAAATCTAGAAAAAGAACTATGGAATCTGAATGTAGATCAAAACGTATTATTTGCTCTCTTTCTTTTTTTTAAATTTCTTCTTTCTCATGCTTTCTTCCATTGGTTCTAATTCTTCTTTACAATATGACTAATGTGAAAATAGATTTAATATGAATGCCTATGCAAAGTTTATATCAAATTGCACACCATCTTGGGGTAAAGGGAGTAGAGCAATGGGGAGCAAATTTGAAACTCAAAATCTTACGGAAATGAATGTTGAAAACTAAAAATAAATAAATCTAATTTTAAAAAAGAATAATGTCAGAAGTAGTAAAACCCACAATATGTTAAGGCTGGAGACAAATTCTAAGAATAAAAACATTGTTTTAACAAAAAAAATAATGAATAGGTCAATGGACTCCTCACTCAATCCAAACACCATTAATACAGAACAAGATGGATTTTTATGCATTAAAAACCATTGGTCAAATAAGACCAATTAATTAAAAGAAAACAATGAATAGAATACAGGTCAGGACACAAACTTTGTATTCAAACTATGCTTCAGAGAGTGCAACTCTGATGGGCTGGCCACATCGTTTGAAAGCAAAATGTACGCTTGCCAAAAAGTCTATTTTATGGAGACCTTGCTTAGGGCAGGTGATCACATGGTGGCCAGAAGAAACTATACAAGGTCACTTTCAAGGTCTCTCTCAAGAACTTTGGATTTGATTGTGAAAAATGGGAGACACTGGCACAGGACCGCTCAACATGGCATGCCCACTTCAGAAAGGGTGTTGTGCTCTTTGAGCAAGTAGAATTGAGATAGCACAAAGTAAACACAGGATGTGCAAATTTGGGATATCCACCCCAAATACTCACATGGATTGTTTGTGCCCAACCTGTGGTGGAGCATTCCGAGCTTGTATTGGTCTGATCAGCAACAGTTGGACACAATGAAATTTCACTATCATCATGTCATTTTGGTTCTCTTTGAAGACGAACAACAACAACCAATTACTTGTAACAGCAACAGGTATTCACTGAGAGATTTAGCTCCTCCTATTTCCCTGGGCCATTTATTACATATTCACAAACCCATACCTTGTCACTGATGCACACATGTTCCCATCACAGAACTCTGGTTCTGTGCCCCACAGGGCAGTCACAACCCCAAGACATGAGACAATACTTTTTCCACAGGGTCTGTGGGAGCAATAACTCGAGACCCAAAAATAACTATGTCTTGATCTAACCCAAGATATATGTAAGACCTGCCTATAATCCAGCATTTTAAGCCCTCCTTCTTGGCAGCAAAGGGGGAGCTTCCATATGCATACATCATTTTCCTCACTCTGAAATTAATTAAACTTGTATTTTGTCCTGACTCTCTTGCCTTTAGTCTGCTCTTTTTGTTTGGCTGCAGTCACCAACCAGTTAAAGGTCAGTTGCAGTTCAGGTGGCAGGATTATCCTATCGTACTAAACTAAATCACAAGTTTTCTATCTATATGAGCTCTTTCAAACTACCCAAGTAATGATAACATTCTTAAAAGTTACAAATAATGTTTCCCATGTAAGAAGCAAAGATTTTAACTTTAAGCCCTTATAGTGGTTCTTTAACGGTTACCCTATATTTCTCATGAGTCTAGTAAGCCAAATTTTCCATTCAGTTCTGTTCTTTTCTTCACAAATACCTGAAAATCCTTTAGTTCATTAAATTGCCTTTTTTCATTCAAGATAAGCTATTCTTGGTTGCAAGTCAAGCTCCTTTGCTATTTAAAATGTATTATTCCATGATCTTTGATCTTCTAATGTTGAAACTGCTAAATCTTGTGCTGTCCTCCCTGTAGCTCCACAGTATTTAAATTGTTTTTTTTCCCCTTAGTTACTTGTAATATTTGTTCCTTGACTGGGAGCTTCAAAACTTAGCTATGACATTCCCCTGAGTTTTCATCTTGGGATCTCTTTCAGATGATGACCTGTGAGTCTGCTGATCAACAATTATAAGACAATCTGTATAGTGACTAAATTTAGGCATATTGATAAAATCAATTTGTAAAATTTGCAATTTGCAAACGCTTAGAGGGAATATAAGCTAGATAGTGGCCTCCAAAAGCACAGAATGCATGTTGATTAAATGTCTGACAAGTAAGACAAGAAGAACAGACATATACAACAATAAGAGTAACACTTGTTAACGTATTTTTTTCATAATGGGAAGAGCATTCTAATAATCCATTAATAGACCTATATGACCTGCTTGAGTCACATGGAAGCCTGAGTCACATGAGTTTGTGGTGGGAGGAGCTTGCAAAATGAATGGAGCAGGAAGGGTGGAGCAGAGCTGACAGAAGGAAGTAGGACACAGCAGTTAAAGTAAAGGGAGAAAGAGGAAGCATGCAGCAAGATGTGTGTGTTCCCTTGTGGGAAGGTTCTAGGGGGAAGGAAGGCTTGGAGATGATGGTGCCCCTTGCATTGCTATTCTGTATAGATTTCTTTGTTGCTATGATGGATTTGGCTTTCTGGTGTTGGGATTCAGCTTTCTGAAAACCCTGTTCCCATTTAGCAATTTCAGAAGCCTTCTAAGATATAGGTCTGCAACATTAGAAGATAAAATATGTGGGCCCATCAAAGGAAGCAAGTTTTTACCAGTATCAGAACAAGTATTTCCTCTTGAAACAGGGTCAGTTCCATTAGTGTGGGCAGGATGATTCCTCAACCCTAACCCAACAGGGTTAGGACACTAAGAATTTGTAGGGTAGATAAAAGTCCTCCCATGTAGTTTGCAAAAGCATAACAGGTATCAGTGTGGATAGCATCAGCCAGATGGTGAGCTTGAGCAAGCACAATTAATTCAGCAACCTGGGCACTGAAATTAGATGGCACACAGTGGCATATTCAGTAACCACAGGGCACAATCTTTCATAAAAGAGGAATCATCAATATACAGGACAAGGTCAGAATTCTGTAAAAAAGTATCAGATACATCGTTGTGGAATCTCTTGCTCACATCTACCACAGAGGAGCAGTCATAGAGAGGCTTCTCTGACACAGGAAGACCAGGAAGTAATGTGACTGAGTTGAGAACAAAACAATATTTTATTTCTTATCCAATAAAGTCACTTCATATCTGGCAAATCTTTGAATAGAGAAAGCTTGAGTGTGATGTCTAAACAAAAGAACCCCAACTTCAAGAGGGCATTGCACTATAAGAGGGGCCCTCAAAACCAAATCACATGCCTTTTCAACTAAAATAGAAATGATAGCTACCCTCATAGATAAGGGAGAACCCCTGTAGCAAACAAATTTAGCTAAGTAGAGTAATAAGTTAAAGGGCAAAAAGAGGGTCCAAAAGATTGAGATTCCCAAAGCTACCCTCTTACATTTATGAACAAAAAGAGAAAAGGTTTTATTGTAACCTGGGAATTGTAGTACTAGATCTGATAACAGACTGTTTTAAAGTCTGGGAGTGTAGTCAGGTTTTCAGGCTCTGGGTGCAAAAATTCTGGAATGGAATCTCTGATTAGAAAAGCTAGGGGTTTAGTGACCTCACCTAAAGATGGAATCCATTAGTGGCAGTATCCAACTGCTTCAAAAATAAAATACAATTGTTTTTTAGTTACGGGTATCTACTGAAGAACCTATGTGTGATTAAAACAAACAGATCAACTGCCATCAGACAAAATGAAACCGAAGCACTCAACTTAGAGGAGACACCACTGTACCTTTGATTTAGAAACTTTATGAATTCTCAGATGAAGCTGAAGAAGATGATGGCTGTCATCTTGGCAAATCTCAACACTTGATGTAAAGGAGAACATCAATGTACTGAATGTACTAAACTCTGAAAGTGATGGAAGCTAAATACTGTTACAAAATTTGGAAAACAGGGTGGGATTTTCTACATATCCTCAAGGTAAATGGATCCACCTCCATCGTATGTTCTTCCAGGTGAAAGCAAAGAAGTATTGAGTGTCTGAATAAATTGGAATACTAAAAAAAGATGGAGAAAAGATCTTTCACAATAAAGATGGTACTTTCACAAGGAACTGTGAGATGATGGTTGAGAGATTTGTAATTACAAGGTGTCTGGAAATAAGCATTAATAGCATGTAAATCTTGTACAAAACAATAAACAGGTTTGCCATCAGAGCTTAGCTAATGTTTCTTAAAAGGGAGAATATGAATTTACATGGAACAATGTAAAAAAGGATTTGCATGGAACAACAATATCTTGTTGTATTGTATTGTACTCAGAGAGTCAATAATGAGTGAAATAATCTCAATAACTTCCCTTGACAAAAGATATGGAAGAGTGGATGACAAGGAGTCTCCCTTGGCCTTATTAGTAATGAGGATAACAGATTTTAACAACCCTATATCTGAGCATAAATCAGCCCACAGAGAATTAGGGATATTTGAAGATATATCAAGACTCTACCACAGACTCTCTTGGACATTCTAAACCAACATAGGGAACAAAGAGAGTGGATCCTCAGAGAGCTGCAGGGTCAGAGATGCATCAGAAAAGCAGAAAATAGTGGCTCTTAGTTTACAAAGAAAAACACGATCTAACAGGTTAATTGGAGAGTCAGACTAAGGAGAAAGGAATGCTCCACTGAAAAAAAGCCAACAGTTACTATTCTGAGGTACAATTTGTGGATGCTTAAAGGCTTCCCCAAGACCCCTACAACATCTAGAAATCCAATTAAAAAACCAATCAGAATCTAGGTTACTCATTAACATTGAAGTAGAAGCTTCAGTATCCAGTAAGAAATTATAAACTGTGTCACCAACCTTAATGGTGACATAGACTTCACAAGTCTGGGGGGTGGGGTAGAGTAGAGAAAGGGATAATCACAGCAAGGGCATCAGAATAAGGGAAAACAAAAGGCTCCTCATCAAAATCAACTGTCCCCATCTCTCCCCTGAACTTTCATGTTGAAGACCCTACTTGGGTTCTTCTAGGGCTCCCTCTTTTCAAATTTTAAATCCTACTGTTTCCTTTTCCACTTCCTGACTATATGACTCACTTTTTATTTTAGCATATATTGTTGTTAAACAGAATCAATGACATTAAATATTTGTATTTCTTAATATGAAACTTTGCCATATGTGACCTAGGTTTATAACAATAAAGGCCTAGATAGTCAGAAGGTGCAACTTGGAAGGGTACTGACGATGCTTGTCCAGAAGCCCAAAAGTGGAAAGAAGTTGCGGCAATTTGGCCAGGGGCCCAAGGTTGGAAAGGAGTTGGAGCTTCCTGGGAAGAAGGCCAAGTTTGGAAAAGAAGTGGGGTTCTCTAGGCAGGAACTGAAGCTTTGGAGGGATACAGGGCTGGGCTGGGCAGGAGGCCAAGCTTGAGAGGCAACTAAGATTGTCTGGGTTGTTGGTTGAGGTTTCTCCCTATCTTTAAATTTTCTGTCATATATATAGAGAGAGCAATACTTTAATTCTACACCTTTTTCATGCCACTCAGGACAATATTTTAGAAAATATTCTCATATTTCTGGCAGTGGTTGACTTATCAAGTGTGTATTAAACATTCATATGTCTCTTAAATCAAGCGGATTTAACACAGCATACTGCTTAGTATTATTATACAATCTGTCATAGAAACAATTTGATGTCTCATTTTCTTTTTGGATTGTTTCTTGTAACTTCAATTCTTAGAGTGCACCAAGCATATCTCCATGCCTTTGTTTAAGTGATTCCCTATCCTGATGTTGCCTGTTGAAATCAGCTGAGATACTGGGATCCCAATGAGGGTTTTGTAATGACCAATTAGTAATATCCACAGGGCCAAGCAGGGAATCCTTCCTGCTGGAGCTTGTCTATTTGCAGCTTCTGTAATGACAGTTCTTTCCCCTGGGAAGAGGAAATTTTCATTAAATCAATGATGTCTCCCCAGGTTGAGTTACAATCTCTAAATATAGCCTGAAGTTGGGTTAAAACAGCCTCAGAATACTCATGAAATTTAGGAGTATCTCTCTGCCATGTGGGCAGATCAGGGGGACTAAAGGGTTGATGATGTCAGATTTAACAGAAAATCTGGGTTTGCTGGTACAATTCTTTCCCAGAAAGGAAAAATACCTTCAGCAAGTCATTTACATTGCAGGTTTCTTCCATTCAAAATAAATCAAATCTCCTATGACAGCAAGAGGGGAGTATGACAGAGGAAACTAGGAAGAAGGAAGTTTGAAAATCTATTTAGCAGCATGTCCAACAACATAAGGTAGAGAAGTCACAGTGACTGAGAAATAGGTACCAGATGGAAGAAAATGAAGAGGAGTAGGAAGGAACCTGTATAAAGAAGAAACGCCTTTTGGGGGAGGTGAACAGAAACCATTACTTGAAGCTGCCCAACAAAAGCAAAGCTCATTTGATTAGAATAAGACTTTTCAATGGATTGTCTTTCAATTTGCAATAATGAAAAGAGTTGAATGGAGGCCAAAACAAATTATTAATTAAACTCTTGGAGATTTATGGCCACATAATTCATTTTTGCACTGTTTAGTAATTTCTTTTTTTTTTTTAAATAAATTTATTTAACTTTTTACATTCATTTTCACAAGATTTTGGGTTCCAAAATTTTCTCCCCATTAGTCCCCTCCCCCCTCCCCAATACACTGGACATTCTAATTACCCATATCACCAATCT
>CM053773.1:207903404-207921487 GCA_028658325.1 Potorous gilbertii | reverse complement strand
TTTCAGGTAGTCCCATAATTTTTAAATTGTCTCTCCTGGATCTATTTTCCAGGTCAGTTGTTTTTCCAATGAGATATTTCACATTTTCTTCCATTTTTTCATTCTTTTGGTTTTGTTTTGTGATTTCTTGGTTTCTCAGAAAGTCAACCTATGAGACGCAGGATGGAAGATAGCACAAAAGAACCTGGCCAATCCTGCATTGTTGGCAGTACATTTTTCTCCTCCATACGTGTTCCTTACCTCTAGGTCTCCCATGCTCAGTCTCTGTACTTGCTCATTACCATGATACAAACAAGATTCCAGATCTGGTTCATTGCTGATGTTTATTTTCACAGCTGTGCAGCTTTGTCAGTGAATATAGTGGTATATTTATAGGGTTCCAGCCCCATGTCAAGGATGCTCCCCTCATTTCCACTTCCCAGATGCTCTGAATTCCTTGAAGTCTTACCTTATATGGAGGTCTTTCCTAGTCTTTGTCCCCCACCCCAAGATTATCTCTCTGTATGTGCTTTACATGTACCTAATAATTTACATGTCATCTTTCCCGTTTAAAATGTGAGTTCCTTGAAGGCAGGGACTATGTTTTTGCCTTTCTTTGTGTCCCAGTGCTTAGAACAGTGCTTGGTACACAGTCAGTGTTTAATAAATATTTATGGACTGAGAAACAGATGGGCTTAAGTGAGATCAGGAGCAGGAATGGAGGGGGTAGACTTCAAGGACTCGTCTAATATTCACCTCAGGGTTTCTTGAGAACTGGCACTGAGCAAGAGAGGGGATTGAGGAAGAATTAGGCCATTCAGCAGTCCCCATGAGATGGAACTTTAGGCAAGTGAGTGACTAGGGGAAGAGAGTCATGTGTGAAGGATGTACTTCAAAAACAACACTTAAGACAACTCAAATAGACCAGAGTGAATGATCTTGAGGATTCTGGGAATGCTAGTTCTGCTAACTTTGTAAGCTTTCATGGAAGATTTTGTTTTTATCCCCTTCTCATTCTTAAATGCAATCAAATCAACAAAAGTGCATTAAGCATTTACCATGTGCCAAGCACTCTGCTAAGTGCAGAGGATACAGAAAAAAAAGCAGCAAAAGACAATCCCTGCTCTCAAGGAGGCTACAGTTTAATGGAGGTGACAATACACAAGCAATTATGTACATATATTCATCCACATAGTCATCTACATATAATTTGTACAATTATTTGCATGTTATCTCCTTCATTAGGCTGTAGGCTCCTTGAGAACAAAGATTGCCTTTTGCATGTATATGATAAATATATTTGATATATTATATGTATGACAAATATATTATGTGTACATAGTCATGCATATACACTGTCATGGCAAGCAATTTAGGATCTTTTGCTGTTTGAGTTTTAGTCAATCAAGTGCCTTTGATTGAGTCTTGTCTTTGAATCAATCAAGAGTCTTTGGTTAGAAACAGTATATGTATTGTAGAGAGAAAATAGTCAGAAGTAGACCTGAGAGAGAAGCAACCATGAGAGGGCTAGAGGAACTTGCTTGTGGGGAGATCCAATAGAAAGAATATTAGTGATACTGGCACTCTATCTATTGATCTGTGTTAATTCCTCAGACAGAAGCCCTGTCTGTTGGTCTGTGTTGATTTCTCAGACGGAAACTCTACCATTGATCTGTGTTGATTTCTCAGACAGAAGTCCTGTCTGTTGATCTTTATGAATGAATTGAGATGATGGCACTGGTAATGTGTATAAATATTAAAAGCCTTGTTAAGCCTTGTTTTCCTAGAAACAGAAGCTGTGGGCAGGAGCTCCTGGAACCTGTCATCAGGCAAAAGCAGGAAGAGTTTGGAGTGGAACAGTTCCCATGAGGTGAGACAAAGAGCAGGAGCAAAGAGCTGCCTTTGTTTGAACCCAGCCCAGAGCTGGAGGTGGTCAGCCCACAGAGGAGGAGCCCTGGGGTTTGTAAGGAGACCTTGAATCAAGATGAGAGAGCACTTTATTTAGACACTGTGTATTGATTAGGAAGATTGTTCTTACTGTAACCTAGGAGTGGATGGGGTGGTATTTTGAAACAGGACTTTTCTGGATACTTGGAATTGATTATTGGATAGAAATATATATATTTCTATTGTTGAGTATATGCATATATATATATATATATATATAATGATATGTTTTACTTAAAGATGTTGCTATGAATGTTATACCTTACTAAACAATGTTTAGTTTGTTACTAAATAGAGGGTCCGTTATACTATGCTATTAGATCCTTGAATCATTCACAGCAGCAGTTCTCAGGTGTGCTGCAATGATTGACTTTACATATACATATATGACAAATATACATGATGTATATGTATGATAAACATATATGATGTGTATATATATGTGTATGCGTGTATAAATATGATAAATATATATGATATATATATGATAAATTGGAGATGATCTTAGAGGGAAGATGCCAGAATTAATGGGAACTGAGAAAGCCTTGTTGCCATAGATAGGACTTTAACTGAAACTTGAAGGAATCCAGGGATACCAGGGGATCGAGAAAGGAAGGAGAGCCTTGTATGTATGAGGAGCAGTCACTAAAAATGCCTGGAGTAGAGAAGTGGAACAGCATGTGGGAGGAACAGCAGGGAGGCCTGTGTCTCCCTTGGTGTTTGAAGAGTAGGTATCTTGCAGGAAAACAGCAACAAAAAACAATAATTCTGTTCTTAAGGAAGAGGAAAACAGCAACAAAAAACAATAATTCTGTTCTTAAGGAAGAGAATTAGACTACGGTCAATATAGAGAGGTTAAAGCAATACAACCAATGGGAAAGCAGATTTTGGATACAGAAAAAAGAAAGTTTTCCCCATTACATCCTCTCCCTCCCTTCAGTTCAAACCACACACACACACACACACACACACACACCACCACCACCACCACCACCACTATCACCACCACCATTCGTTAAAGGATCAGAAATTGTTTCTCAGGAGATAGTAATCTGGTACATCTTTATATCTTTTATAAATGTCTGCATGTAGATATGGGGGAACCTCTTCCTTATCATGGTTTATAAGAATTGGTCCAAACCACTCTCCCAAATTAGACAGCCAACTCTGCCAGTGTTCTGAGAAGGGGCTGGGGAGGTGTTGCACAGAGGTCAAGACACAGAGTAATAGAAGTCAGGAGATAAGACAGTGAGAGAAAGAATTTAACATCCTTCCCACAGTCCTTCCTTGAGTTGGCAGACTAAGACTCACCTGTCAGTTTCCCATAATAGACTCTATGCCCCACTTTAACCTCCTTGAACTGAAATTTGGTACATGCAACAAATGAAGAGGCCGATGAAGGGAAGTGAGACACAGTTGTAACAGCTTTATGCTTCAATCAGGGGTAGGTCATAAAATATGCGACTAAATTCTCATGACATATGCTGAAACATTTTCTCAGTTCCATGTGATGTCAAAGAAAAGCATAAAAAGTTATCTTCTTGACCCAGCAATATCTCTACTAGGACTGTATCCCAAGATATCATAAAAATGGGAAAGGGTCCCACATGTACAAAAATATTTATAGCAGCACTCTTTGTGGCGGCCAAAAACTGGAAATCAAGGGGATGACCATCATGGGGAATGGCTGAATAAATTATGGTATATGAATGTAATGGAGTACTATTGCGCCATAAGAAATGATGAACAAGAAGACTTCAGGGAGGCCTAGAAGGACTTATATGATCTGATGCTGAGCGAAAGGAGCAGAACCAGGAGAACTTTGTGCACAGCAACGACCACAGTATGTGTGAGTTTTTTCTGGTAGACCTGGAACTTCGTAACAATGCAAGAACTTAAAAAAAAAGTTATCTTCTGAGGGTCAGTTTATAAATTCATGTTCCATAAGGAGTATGATTACCAGGCCCATTGTCTAATAAGCCTGAGACTTTCCTTTTTTAACATTCCACCTTGGGCCTGCAAACATCTGCCCTTCTGTGACAATAGTGAAACAGCCTGGAGCTTCCTGAGATAATCAAATTAATTAACATGGAACTTGTCCTCAAAGACATTCCAGCTCACATAGCAAGTTTGTTTTTCTTTTAAAAATGGTTTTCCTTTATTTTAACCCTGAACTCAACACCAAATACAATGAGCATTTCCATGTACATTATAGAACTGGAAGGAGGTATTAACCAGAATGGCACCAGCCTCTAACCTGTGAGTGGCCAGAGCTGGACAACATAGGCCAGCGGCAGAAGAATCAGGACACAAGGAGAAGTTTAATTAATTTCACAATGAGAAAATGCTTGAAAGCAGAAGTCCTCCTAAGGAGGAGGGCTTAACAGCTGGGGCAAGACAGTGTTTTTATACACAAACAACATGTTTATATACATAAACAACCACAAGTGACTGGACCATGACATAATCATTCTTAGGTCTTGAGCTGTTCCCACAGCAAGCTCATATGTAGACAATGCAGCTGTTCCTGGGTCCTGTGGGAACAGTCTTCAAACCGACTGAATAACAGTGGGGTACAGAACCAGAGTTAGCTTTGTGAGAACAGGAGTGCAGTACCTGATTTGGTTCACTCAGTTATTACAAGAAACAGGGATGATAAGCCTGTCAAGAGGTGTGACGAATGGCTCTTAGGTCCCTAGGAAATGTGGGGCAGTTAACACCTGGTTTTAGTCAAAGCAATAAACATTGCCAGAAGGAGAAATCATCCAAAATGCAAAGGGATGTTTTTATGCTAAGCTTAGGGCACAGCCTACTTCTTGGGCCTTAGTTCTGTGGAAAAGGGTGTCTCCAAATATCTTGACACTGGGAATAAGCCCTCATTAAGTACATACTATATGCTAGGCTTTGTGCTCAGCGCTTTAAACATATCACTTGATCTTTACAACAACCCTGTGAAGTAGGTGCTATTATTTTCATTTTGCAAGCTGGGGAAACTAAGGCAGACAGTGGTTAAATGATTTGCCCAGGGTCACACAGTCTTCCTAACTCCAGACCATTGAGCCATCTGATGGCTTCTCTTCCTGTTAAGACAAAAAGGAAATTTTACATAAAACTCTAAATCTTTACCATGTACAATTTGCTTTCCAAGTATGTAATAAAATTAACCAGTAAAGTTATTCTTTCAAAGCTGTCCTGCTAGTCTGCCCTTCCTTCTGGCCTTCCTTTTATTCTCTTTGAATTTTTTTTTTAAAAGATTGAAGGAAGAACCCTTTTCCTTATCCTTACTCCCTCTTTCTTGATATCATCCCGCTATAAAATTACAAAGAGTAAGCACAGCTCAGAAAAAGAAATATGAGAAGACATTCCATTCAGCCTCTCTTCAGAGGTAGGAGATCCATAAGTGTTGCGCATTACATGTTATTTTCAGACTTTTTCAACGTAGGTATCAGTTATGCTGAATGTTTTCTCTTCTTTTTCTTTATGTCTTAACAAATACCATTTGTTTTATGGTTGGTTGTCTGGGAGGGGAAGAGAGAGAGATACTGAAGAAAACTGTGGTGATGTTTAAAAAAACTAAATGCATCAATAAAAACTTATTAAAATGTAAACAATTCCTTGTAGCAAATATAAATAGCTAAGTAAAATAAATTTCTTCATTGGACCTGTATAAAATATATGCTATCATTCTGTATTGTGAGTCTATCATTTATGGGAATGGGTAGTGTAGCTTCATCATCTTCATTAACTCTATTTACTACTAATCAATACACAATAAGTTTCAGTGTTTCCAATTAAATTAAGGCATTTAGAGAGCTATTACCAATACCAACAACTCTACAATTTTAAACAATATGACATCTATAAAATATTCATCTTTTGAGATTGTTAGGGTTCACACAATCTTTTGGAAAACTCTGGCTTCCACCTCCTTCCTGCCTTCCCTTTCTCCCACCTGATATGCCTAGGTTTTATGTAAAATACATTTCAAAGCAACCATCAGTAGCATTGTGAAATTTTATAATATACTAGGAGTTAAGATTTGTGCAATTTCCAAGGCTATGGGGACTGTGCTGTTTTTGTCTCATTCTCTGTTGGGGAAGACATTATCTGCCCAGGTGATCTGCCCTTCTGTTTTAATCCTTTTTCCAGAGGGAAAGAAACATCTATTAATGTAAGCTAGAGGATTCATAGTGGATGGTCCTGACATTTGACACTAAATTTAGTGGTCTGGGAGTACCTGGTGAGGACTTTTCCTGCAAGCTTTCTGGAAGTCTCACTCTTTGAGAGTCTAGAATGGAAATTTTAGACCTGAGAAATTTTTCAACCTTAATAGCTTTAGAAGTTAAAACTAAAAAGAAAATTTACCATATGAAAAGTTATTAACTGTTTGTTCAGTTATTGTTCAAAGATTCAGTAAAATCCTAAATCCATAACGCCTTCCCCCTTGGTCATATGCTTAATCCAACAATAAATATGAGTAATTAAGGGATTAATTAGATTTGATAGATAACCATCTAGGATTTCCAAATGGGTGCTTTTAGGTCTCTCCAATTAAAGCTAGGAGTGGTTAGCTATGTAACAATGCTGTAAACATCCCACACCTCTCCCAGAGTGTTTTTGGACACCTGCTCACTCTCTGGACTGACTTGATCACTCTAAACTATTTTCACAGCTCACAAAAGGATTAGTTCCCAAAGAAGAACTACTTCCCTATGATAGTTCCTTGGGGTGACCCCATTGTGGGGAGATATATATATGTATAATATATATATATATATATATATATATATACATACAGAGAGAGAGACAGACAGACAGGCAGACAGACAGACAGAGCCAGACAGACAGACAGATAGATAGATAGATAGATGCTCTTCTTATCCCTCTGTATCTTGAGCCTCCACCTATTTCTTTCCATGTACTCAAACTAGACACTAACAATTATGACACTTTCCCATTTTTAACCTAACCATTTACTTAGGCAAAAGAAATAGTAACATCACAAGTACTTACTTACATAGTAAGTGAGTATATTTATATTTACATAGTAAATATATATATATAAATATATTTATATTTACATAGTAAATATATATATAAATATATTTATATTTACATAGTAAATATAATTCAGAAATAATAAATACTACACTGAAGTCCACAAGCAGAGTTGGGTCACACTCTATTATTAATTCATTTAGTATCTATGGAGGAAAATGAACATACCTTTGTGAAAATTTGTCAGGGATGATATGAATGAGGAAAACCCATGTAATTAAAGTAACTCACAACTCTGGAACTATAAACTTAAATGTCCTCTTTCTGCCTCATAATCTGTCCATAAAAGTTCTGCTAGGTGATTTCTCTGATTTTATACTTTCCAAATAGAATCAAATAAGTTTAAGGCAGAAATAAGTCAAGATCTAAATTATCATCTCAATAAAGTTACTTCTTTTCTAATATACTTTGTAAAATCACGATAGTATGCTTAACCAATTATTTTGGGTTGGTCATGACTATAGCTGCATCACAACTCAATAAAAAAAAGCATATACTTCATATATCATTGTATAGTGTCATTTATTTTAATATAGATCAGAGTTTTCTCAATTTATATTTTAGAAGGACTGAAATAAATATAAATTGATTTTATCTCTAAGCCACTAAGAATATAATTCCAATTAACCAATGCAGGAGCAACATTTACCATAATAGTGAAAGCTTTAGTTTCACTACATGGATGAACTTAGTCAGAGAGGGCAATTTTCCTTTCGAATTCCTAGTGGATTATCTTCTTAACGATCTAGTAGACTACAGATCACATTTTGATAACACAGTTATATAATAATCAGAATTAAATCCATTTTCGACATTATAGTTTCATCCATACATTTCAACCCCAATTAAGACAAGAAGTACAGTTATATAATTTAGTTTTTGTGTACAATGTGTCTGAAGAGCCAGGTCTATCATGGCTAATTAAAGCTCCTAACAATAAAAATAACCTGGAGCAAGGCTCTAGTGAGTGAACTTTATCTCCTGTGAGCCATCAAAAATGAATTAGCTTTCCATAATTATGTACAATTATGCACAACTTCAAGTATATAACTAATAACCAGGAAAGGGGCTTGAGATAGCTCTATCTGAAGTTGAAATACAGGCACTCGGAACAGGAAAAAACAATTGAATACATAACCTCTACACAGAATGTCTCCTCACTCTATCAATCATTCATAAAGTGAGGTAGACTCAGAGTCAGGAAGACCCACCTTTGACAAATATTGGCTATGTGGCCCTCATACCTTGCAAATCACTCTCAATGCTCTAGACCAGAGATGTCAAACTCAAACAGAAATGGGGACCAGTAATCTGTACATAAGGATCCCTGCAGACTTCATGGTGCCTTAGTTTTAAAATGTAATGTTATTTGTGTTTTATAGCATTTTTATTTATTTTGTTAAATATTTCTCAATTACATTTTGAGCCATACCACATGGTCAGCTGGCCCACATGTTTGACACCCCTGCTCTATATAACTCCTTAACTTGCCTAGAAGACTGTAAGTTGAAAAAAGAGAGGGGGGGCCAAAATGCCCCCTTGGGGGGAGGAGAATTCTCTATGCCAATGAAATCACAAGGCCCAATCCCTGACCTGATCCTTTCTGTTGATAACAAAATAACAAGAGCTTTTATTCTGTTGAGAAGACAAACACACACTGCCATTTTAAAGCATGCAATAAAATAAATTTCCATGGAAAGCAAAGTGACAATGTCATATTGTCCAGTGTTAATGAAAGTCAAATTAATAGATAATTTTTCTAATAATCCCTTGCTCCTGTGACTCAGGGAATTTATTTGATAAATTGAAAACAAATCTATATGCATCTGTGCATGTATGCATGTGTGTATATATATATATACATATATATACGCATATACATACATATATATTTATATTCTATACTTATTATTACTCCTAGATTCTTTATTTGGGTACCCACCTACTTGCTAAAATTTATCTGTAACCCCACCATCAATACTTGTGGTGATTTCATGGTCATTTGCAGACATGTGCAGAGTAGTCAAAAATTTGAGTTGTAATGCACAAATTTCCAGATGAAGCAGAACAAGGGGACATCTGCCTTCTTTCAGTTTATATGCTGTATCCTCTGCGCAATCTATTTAGAGCCACTTTTGCATTTTGGTGCTTTGTGTTGGTGATTTTGCTGTTTAAAATGGACAGTGTTGAAGCACTGTCCAGTGTCCCTAAGCACAAAAAGGCTCTGATGAGCCTTATGAGAAAAAATACATGCATTACTTAAGCTTCATTCAGGCCTGAATGGTAGTGCTCTTGGCCTTGAGTTCAATGTTAGTGAATCAACAATATGGTCCATTCAGAAAAAGAAAAAGTGAATCCACTGATCTGTGTACGTGAGGCTGCTCCAGAAAGTGCTGACTTGAATGCTGTGGCCAGAGGGGCTCCAAAAAACCTTACCTTGAATTTTCCATGGAATATTCATTCACTATTTGCTGGTTGAGTGTTTATAAAATATAACTACCACAAATGAGAATCAAGATTTTTCTATCTGTCCAAGTGTATATAAAGATGTGTATAACTCATATATGTTAAACTCATTTGATATATTTATCAAATTAAACCACTTTGATATATATGTACATATGTGTGTATGTATCATATCATATCATATCTCTCTGTGCATGGATGTCTCTGTGTGTATACAGACAACTAGGTGATACATTGGATAGAGAACCAGGCCTGGAGTCAGGAAAACCTAATTTCAAATCCAGCCTCAAAAACTTACTGTGTGACCCTGAGCAAGTCACTTCACCCTATTTGCCTCCGTTTCCTCATCTGTAAAATGAGCTGGAGAAGTAAATGGCAAACCACTCCTATATCTTTGCCAAGAAAACCTCAAAAGGGGTCAAGGAGAGTCAGATGCAACTGAATGACTAGAAAACAACCACTCCACATACACACACACACACACACACACAGAGTTTAATTTTTTAGTCATTGAAAAAGGTCAATCTATAAATCCAAAGGCCTTAAATTTGAAATACTATATAACAGTTTATTGATTTGCTGCTGAAAGAACAAGGAGGTTAGCTTGCAACCACAAGGCTTTTGTGTCAGACACACAAAAACCCTGCAGCAACAGAACTAGATGAGCAGAACCACACATCTTTCTATCTGTGTTGCAGGTAAGTGGTCCCTCCTGCATGCATTACCTCCTCCACAGCTCAATCCCTCCTGCCCTTTGCCCAGACCTTTCTTTTACACACTAGTGTTTTGGAAGTGGTGGGGATAGTTGGAGGTCTGTCTCTGTCAGTTATACATTCCCATCCACCCAAGGGAAGTTTTCTGGTAATGCGTCCAAAACCGAACTCATCATATTTTACCCCAAACCATTCCCTCTTCCAAACTTTTCTTCTACTGTTGAGGGTACCAGCATCCTCCCAATCACCCAGTTCAGCCACTTAGGTGCCACCCTCACCTCCCCACCTTCTCTCATGTTTCATATCCAAGCACTCATCAAATACTGTCCTTTCTCCTACTAGAATATGCCCCCTTCTCTTCTTGAAAACTATAATGAACCTGGCACAGACCATCGTCACCTCATGCCAAGACTATTTCATGGCTTCTGGTTGGTCTTCTTGCCTCAGTTTGCCCTTTCCTAAAGCCCAGATCTGACCATGTCACACACTCCTCCTTCAGCCTGTTCAGTAAACTCCACTGGCTTCCTATCACCTCCAGGATCAAATCTAAAAATCCGGTGCTCCGCTTTTAAAGCCCTGCAGAGCCTTCCCCCACCCTACCTTTCCAGTCTTCTTTTGCCTTCCTATAGGACTCAGAGATGTCAATCTTCTTGTCCTTCCTCCAATAAAACATTCCATCTTCCAGCCCCAGGCATTTTCACCCAGTGCCCCTTCCCTGGAATTCCCTCTCTCAGCCTGACCTCCTGGCTTCCCTTCCATTTAAGTCTCAGCCAAACCCCCATCTTCTGCAAGAAACCTTTCCCAAGTTCCCTTAATCCTGGTGCCTTCCTTCTGAGATGATCTCCCACTGGTCCTGTCTATATCTCATTCATGAATAACTTTTGCTGGCATTAGACTGGGAGCTCCTTGAGATTCGGACTGTCTTTTGTCTTTCTTTGTATCCCCAGTACGTTGCCTGATAGGGTCCCCTATTTACGCACCTTCTCTCTGTCTGCCCTAAACTTGTGCCAGTCCAGTGATACCCCTTCTTCTCTCTCTCTCTCTCTCTCTCTCTCTCTCTCTCTCTTTCTCACACACAGACACACACACACACACACACACACACACACACACACACACATATTGCTCTGTCACACAGACAACAATGTCAGATGGCCCATATCATAAGTACACTCTTGTGTCAAATATACACATACCTGTCACACAGGCACTTCTGATACCCTTGTATTGAACCCAGAGAAGGGAAGAGGTAAAGAGAGGTAATTGCACAAGGAATGTCACAGAAAAAGGTGAAGAGAGAGATAATTGCACAGTGTTAGTTATATAATAGACCCTTAATAAACGCAGACACTAAGCTAGCTGTGGGACCCTGGGCAAGTCAATTAACTTCTCTGGGCCTCAGCTTCCTCATCTATAAAATAGGAGTAATAACAATAGCCTACTTCCCAGGGTTGTTGTGCAAATCAAATGAGATAATATTTGTTAAGCACTTTGCCTACTTTGAAACAGTATCATTCATGGTATTAGATATTACAGAATATTCCTTGAGCTTTTGTGTTTCAGGGAGAAGGTCTCCTAAGTTCCGTTGTTGGGATTCCCTTTGAAAGAACCTGTCTGACTTGAGATCAACTGAGATACTTGTGAAACACTTAGCATAGAGCCCGGTAGGTGCTTCATAAAGGTTTCCTTCCCTCTATTTCCCCCACCTAATAATCTGACCCTCCTAAAGTGGCCCCAAGACCCCAGACTACCCAAATAAGAACTTGGAGGAATATCAGGATAGAGCAGTATCTGAAGATAAACTGAGGCCATAGATAACAGTGAATATAACAGGGCTTCTCTTAAGATTTTCAATGTCCTGGGCTAACCACTACTCCATTAAGTAAGTGTTAGTCATTATCTCCTGTTTTACAAAAGAGGAAACTGAAACACAGAGAGGTTAAGTGAAGTTGTCCAGGGTCCCACAGCTAATATCTAAGGCAGAATTTGAACCTAGTTCTTCCCAATCATAAGCTCAGCTGTCCTTCCACCCTGTCTTTTCTTCCTCCACCTTTCCAGTGCACACCCCACATCTCTTCCAGTTTTTTTCAGTGAATCATCATGTCACATACATTTTGGGCCCATCCCCATCCTTCTTGCCCTTCTCTGGTCACTCCAGCTTGTCCATGCCCATCTCTACCTCCCATGGTAGGCTGCCTCAAGAGTTGCAGAATGGGCTATGAGAATCAGGTAGGACTTCTTGGAAGAGGGAAAGATTGACTGAGAAGAAGGGTGGAGTATCACAGGCCATAAAAGTAAAAGCTAAGAGGAGCCTTAGTGATAGGGACTGAGGTCCAGAGAAGGGAAGTAATTTGTCTTAGGCCATATAGTTAGAAATCAGCAGAGCCCAGAATTAAGCCACGTCCTCTGATCACAAATCCAGTTCTCTTCACAATGAGCCTGGAGGGGTTGGGAATGATGGGGAAAAGAACTCTAAAGGCCGAGAGGCAAAGTTTGTATTGAAGCCAATAAGACAGACCTTGAGGGTTGGAACAATATGGCTTCAGCTGTTTCAGAGAAATAATTGAGTATGATAAAAAGGGTTTTTGAGATGGAAGAAAAAGGATTTAGAGTAAGGAGAGTTAGGTCTAATGCTTGCAGGGACATTTACTAGCTATGGGATCTTGGCCAAGTCATATCCTTGTCCTTTTTTTTTTAACACAATATTTTATTTTCCCCCAATTACACGTTAAAACAATTTTTTTTAACATTTAGGTTTTTTTAAGTTCCAAATTTTATCCTTTCCTCCCTCCCTAAGATGGTAAACAGTCAGATAGAGGTTATACATGTGCAATCATGTAAGACATTCCTGTATTAGTCATTTTGTACCAGAACACTAGAATGAATAAAATAAAATAAAACAAAATAGCATGCTTCAATCTATATTCAAACATCCTCAGTTCTTTCTCTAGAGACAGAAAGTCTGCTTCATCATTAGTCCTTTGGGATTGTCTTAGATCACTGTGTTGCTGAGAACATGTGTCATTCACAGTTGATCGTTGTACAATATTGTTGCTACTGTGTACAACATTCTGGTTCTGCTCACTTCATTTTACATCAGTTCATGTAAATCTTTCCAGGTTTTTTCTGAAGTCATCCTGTTTGTCATTTCTTATAGCACAATAATACTCCATCACAATCATATTCCACAGATTGTTTAGTTGTTTCCCAGTTGATGAGCATCTTCTCAATTTCCAATTTTTAGCCACCACAAAAAGAGCTACTATAAATATTTTATATAAGTAGGTCCTTAACTCTTTTTTGCATACCTCTTTGTTAAGTATTATTTTCTACATCTACAAAATGAGAATAGCAATGGAAAGGCCAGGGTGTAAGGGAAAGAGCATTTGCTTTGAAAGACCCAACTTCCAGTGGTGTAGCTGTGTGTGACCTTGAACAAATTACTTAATCTCACTGAGCCTTAGATTCCTACTCTATATAATGAGAGTGAACTAGATGAGCTCGAAAATCCTTTTCCAGTTTGAATTCTTACAGTAATGTGGCAGTCCTTATAGTAGTTCTCTTTCTGGGATCCTTAAATATCCCTGGAAATGTGACCCATTGTTTTCTTAAGAAAGTTTGCAGAGAGCCATAATAGATATCTGGGTGTCCTTCCAGGCAACCTACGATCTGTCACCTCGTTTTAGTGGGCAGGATGAGTTTGCTTAGTTAACTTGCTGTTAATTAAGATATTGCGGCCTGGAGATTAATCCATTACTGTCCTCTGGGGAGATGGAGAACACATCTAATTTCTCTTCTAATTGGCAGAACTTTAAATACCTGATAACAGATGTCATCCACCCTGTCCTTTCCCACCCCATCCTCAACACCAACTCCATTGCCCCACAACTCCAGGTTAAACAACTCCATTTGCTTCACAGTTCAGGGCCTGGTTCTTCTTGTGTGATAACTCCAATTTGTCCATTTCCTTGTTCTTCCTACAACATTGTGTCTGAACTGAACACAATACACCAGTGGCTTCTCTCCCAAGAAGTGGAGGAGCCCCTTGCTTGCTTTTCTAATATTTAGCAAAGCTTAGAAGAAAAGAGAGAAAGAGACAGAGAGAGAAACAGAGATATAGAGAAAGAGATAGAGAAAGAAATACAAAGAAGGAGAGAGAGAGAGCTCTTTGTCATGCTGAGCATTTGTCATAGGCTTGAACTCATTCCAAGCTGTGTGGCCTCCCTGATGCAATTCTCAGGCCTTTCAAATTCACCCTCAGCTACATTCCTTGGTTTCCATCTGTGGTGCAGGCCCTTTTAAGTGTCTATGTAGCTATGCTGTGCACATTAGGATGCCTTTTTTTTTTTCAGGTCATGGAATTTAAAACTGTAAGAGACCTTGGATATTGAGATCAAAAGAGGAAAGTAACAAGTCACACAACTAGTTAACAAGAATTAAGCTAATGTCTTTTGATTCCAAATTCAGTCTCTTCATCAGCATCTCCTTCCCCAACACTCTCAACCTGCCTTGAGCCATCCTCCTTTTCAGAATCTCTGAAAAAGACATTAGATTCCTCTCCTCTCTGGGCTTTGAAAATGGATCTTCCAAAGGCTAGAAACACCTCAGATCGATAAAAAATAAATAACATTTCTATAGTATTTCTATATATAGACAACATACATTTTTCCATAGTGCTAGGATTTTACAAATATTATATCACTTGATCTTCACTATAATAGTTAGGGACTATTACTATCTTCATTTTATAGTTGAGGAAATTGAGTCAATCAGAGATGAAATGACTTGCCCAAGGTCACACAGCTAGTCTGAGGTCAGATTTGAACTGAGATCTTCCTGCTCCCAGGCCTAGCACTCTATCCACTACTCCACCAGCTTCCTGGAAGAAGTACTCCTAGCAGAGGGTAGAGGAAGGGGCATTCATCCAACATTAGGAAAGTCAGGGTGTTTTTCTGGCAGCCAGATGCTGGCCTAGCCTCCCCAATGACTGGTTCCAGATGTCTTTCTGATCTCACCACTTCTGGCTGCTTGGAGATATCAGGAGATTCAGGGAAAGGAGGAACCTTGGATGACATCCTGAACCTAGAGAAGGCGAGGTCACAGAAACTATTTCATACATTTTCCTCAGTAGCAGCCTGCAGAGGGGTCACTGCACAAAGATGGGGTGAGTACTGAGCAAGCCAGAGAGGAAGCCTAGACAGCCAATGTTGGAAGAGGTCTCCAACAGTGTCTGTTATGACCATCACTTGAAACTGGAATTTGCTTCTAATACTGAAGAATTTCTCAGCTTCGGACTGAATTCCTTCAGTAACAGGAAGATGACTATGCATTGCAAGGCTTATCTAGTTCCTCCTAATTAACTTTACCAATCTTCCAGATCTCCTAGTTCTGACAATGTTCGAAGGATCCTCCCAACTCTGATATCCTGGGTTCCAAAAGTCTTCCTAACTCTGACATTCCTTGTTCTAAGGCCCCTCCCTGGTTCTAGGGTCTGTTCTCCTGGCCTGAGAGCCTTCCCCACCCCATGGTATCTCCCCATCCATGCTGCCACAGCAGATAGTGCTGGGCTGGACCAGGTCAGGGGCATGCCAATGTTGGACAAAATCTGAAACACCTGGGTCTCTTATGCCAAGAAAGATTCAGGCAGTAGAGAGCATATTTGAAGAGTGCCATCCAGCCAATTCCCTCCCTGTTGCCTGGTGGTGGCAAGGTGAAGTAGAAACAATTCTGGACAGGGCATCAAGTTGATCTGGCTTCTTGGCCCATTTCTACCAATGACTTGCCTTATTCAGCTTGAACATCTAGAAAATGAGGAGACAAGATTTCCTTAAGGCCCCTTGCAGCTTGACATTCTCTGCTTCTAAAACTGATGATTTATGTGAACTGACTTTGTTAACCAGATTTTTATTCTATCCTCAGCCTCTTTAGACATCTCCAGTAAAATTTTGGCTTTTTGACCCATGCTGGCCAACCTGTACCTGTAGTTCTGGAAGGATGAGTACTGGTTGCCTCCTGGGTACACGTGGGCTGACATAGAGGAGTCCAATGAGATCATCTACCATCACCCCAAGGATCTCCTAGCAACCATTCCCCAGGCATTTATCTTAGTGATCATCTGATATAACTTTGAGAGGTCAGTCAATTATGTGTTTCTCTCCATGTCTGCCTCTCCTTTTCTGTCTGTCTCACCCCATCAAAATTAAAATTTTGTTGACTCTTTTTCTTTTTTACACATCACTATGGATCACATTGTACCCCTCCCTCTAAATTCCCCGCAGCACAGTTTGAGCCTTCCCATGCAACAAAAAACAAATGATGGGACCTCATCTAACAACAAATATAATTAGCATCCTGCACCCATAGCCCCCACTTCTGTGCTGGCTCATCTCCTCTCAGAGGTCAATACCAGTTATATAGCATTTGTGTTCTTGCTAATGTTCTTTTTACTTAGATTATCATAATCCTCTCCTTGTTCTTCCTCCTTCCTTCCATCTCAATTTGTAGGAGTTTTCTAAGGCTTCTCTGAATTCCTCACATTTCATAATATTCAATTATACTGATATCAAACAACAAGAATTTATTACACATCTACCATCTAATTTGCTGCTGCACTCACAGGGCCATCAGACTTTTCCATGTAACTTGCAATTGAAACCTTCCATATGGGTTTTCTCCCCTATTGGAATAGGAATGGAAACTGGCTTATTTTGTGTCCCCAGTGCTTAGCATATAAACACTTAACAATGCTTATTCATTCATTCATTCATTCATACTATGTACCAGGCCCTGTGCTGGTCATTTGCAATATAAAAGAAAAAACTTAAAAGTCTTTCCCTTGAAGAAGCTTACCTTCTTTTGGGAGCGGACACAGGACAACATGGTTCACATGTTCACACCACAATTTATCATATTCTCAATCACTGAGGATTCTCTAATGCTTCCAATTTTGCTTTCCGAAAAGTACTACAATTAATATTTTGTAATCTATGGGACCTTTTTTTCTGCCTTGGAGCTCATTGGGATATATAACTAGTGTTCAGATGTTTGGGTAAAAAGGTATGAATAGTTAATGACTTTTCCCAACCAAATCCAAGTTGTTTTCCCCAAGAGTTTAAAAAATTCTTAGACTTACCAACATTGTATTAGTATATCTGTCTTTCCACAGGCCTTTTAAAATGTTCCTCTTACCTCTTTGGCCATCTTTGCCAACTTGCTGGGTTTGAAATGAAACCTTAGAGATACTTTGATGAGCATTTCTCATTAGTATATTTGGAGCAGTCTTTCATATAGCTTTTTATAGCTTACAGTTCTTCTTTCAAAAGGCAAAGAATTTACCAAATGCTTATGACATGCCAACCACTGTCCACCAACATTTTTGAGAATTACGTCCTTTGACAACATAGGTATTGGCAAGTAATTCTTTATCATTAGGAATCCGATCTTTTTCTCCATTTATTTCTTTTGTATTGATTTTCATTCCCATCCTAAAGCAGGATTATGTACTTCTACTTAGTCTCACTTATACTATCTTGATTCATGTCTAACTCTACTGGTTCCTCCTTCCCAAACTCAGTTAGCATTTGTCTCAGTCTGTCTGCTTCAGTTCATAAATGTCCTTCTAGGTTTCTCTGAAATAGACTCGCTCATCATTTCTTGAGGCACAATGATATTATGTTACATTCGTATACCATGATTCCTTCAGCCATTCCTTGATTGATGTGTACCCCCTCAGTTTTCAGTACTTTTCCCCCACAAAAAAAGAGCTGTGATATATTTATACATATGAATGCTTTTCCTTTGAGTCTAGTAGTTATCTCTGGGTCAAAGGGATCACAGTTTATATACAAGGTAAAGCTGATTTCCTCACAGTAATTCTGTGAAATGAAGGCATATAAATATAATGGAATATTATTTTTTTTT
>CM053773.1:207886247-207902904 GCA_028658325.1 Potorous gilbertii | reverse complement strand
GATACAGAGGCCTTGACGTCTATGTCTTTACCTGATGGTAAGCTTTGTTCTTCCTCATCAGAAAGGAAAGGAGGAAACATCCAATCACCAAGAAAGTAACCTTCTATGGTCTTATTTTTTCCCCCTTTTCTGGGCATTTTCCCAGCCAGTTACTTGACTTCTGAGATTCCTCTCCACCCCTGCCTCACTACTGCTTAGGGTCTGAGATTCAAATGCTGCTCCCCAGCTTCAGGACTTTCAGCATGGAGCGGGGCTGCTATTCAGTGGGATTAAGTTCAGGTTCTCAGGTGGTAGCAGGGCCGCCTCACAGGGCTCAGTTCCCTCAGGGGGTTTATGCAGAGACCTTCAGTAATGGACCCCAGCTCCTGCCTGCATTGGGAGCCCCTGGCCGCTGCTGCCTCTGCTGCTGCCTCTTGAGGGGGCCTGAGTTATGGAGACACCCTGCTCCCCTCTTGGCCAGAAGTCTCTCTCACTGACCTGTAGCGCCTGTGGGTGGAGGGACCTTCGTGGCCATTGGAGATTCCATCCCTGACGCCTGCTTGGATCTGCTCCTCTTGGTGCTGCGCAGCCAGGGCAGGGCTGGGGTCTCCTTTGGATCCAGTGTGTGACGGACTTTTGGTGTCGGTTTTTCAGGGCTCTCTGGAACAGAAATCTCCTCCACTCTGTTGTTGTGTGGCTTCCACTGCTCCAGAATTTGTTGGGAGTTCCTTTTTACAGGTAATTTATGGGCTGTGGGTTCAGAGCTAGCATATGTGAATCTTTCTACTCTGCTATCTTGGCTCCTCCCCCCAGTTATAAATATTATTGTACATGTTTGTCCTTTTTCCTTTTTGATGGTATCTTTGAGATATCCACTTAGTTGTGATATTGCTAGATCAAAGGGTATGTACAGTTCTAAAGCCCTTTGGGTATAGTTCCAAATTACTCTACAGAATGGTTGGATCAGTTCACAAATCCACCAACAATGCATTAGTACCCTAGTTTTCCCCTATCTTCTCTAATATTTTTTATTTTCCTTTTCTGTCATATTAGTTAATCTGATAAGTATGAGGTGGTATCTCAGAGGTGTTTTAATTTGCATTTCTCTTATCAAGAGTTATTTAGAACATTTTTTTCATTTGATTGTAGATAGTTTTGATCTCTTCATCTGAAAATTGCCTGTTCATATGCTTTGATCATTTATCAACTGATGAATGATTTATATTCTTATCAATTTTACTCATATATACGCAAATATATATGGCCTTCATTTGAGATTCCTTTTTCCTCATCTTTCTGCTTTCCTTCTAATCTTGGTTGCATTGGTTTTGTTTGTGTAAAATATTTTTAATTTAATGTAATCAAAATTATTCATTTTACATTTCATAGCATTCTCAGTCTCTTGTTTGGTCATCAATTCTTCTCTTCTCCATAGATCTGACAGGTAGTTTATTCCTTGTTCTCCTAATATGTTTATGATATCAACCTTTATTCTAAACCATGTACCCATTTTGATCTTGTCTTGGTATAGTGTGTGAAATGTTGGTCTATGCCTTGTTTCTTCCATTTTATTTTCCAGTTTTTCCCAGCAGTTTTTGTCAAATAACGAGTTCTTATCCCAGAAGCTGGAGTCTGTTTGTTTGTCAAACAGTAGATTACTGTAGGCATTTACTACTGTATCTTGTATAGCTAATCTATTCCACTCACCTACTACTCTATTCCTTTGTCAGTACTCGATAGTTCTGGTGATTACTGTTTTGGTATGGCTAGGCAAACTACTTTTGCCTTTTCCCTCCATTAATTTCCTTAATATTCTTGACCTTTTGTTCTTCCAGGGGAATTTCATTATTATGTTTTCTAGTTCTGTAAGGCAATTGTTTTGGGCAGTTTGTTGTGGCACTGAATAAATAAATTAATTTAAGTAGAATTGCCATTTTTATTATATTAGCTTGGCCTACTCTTGGGCAATTGATATTTTTCCAGTTGTTTAGATATGACTTTTGTTTTATGAAAAGTGTCTTATAATTGTGTTTTTATGGTTCCTGGGTTTGTCTTGGCAAGTAGACTCCCAAACATTTTTCATCATCTACACTTTTTTTGAATAGAATTTCTCTTTCTCTCTCTTCTTGATGAGCTTTATTAGTAATATATAGAAAAGCTGATGATTTATGTGAGTTTATTTTGCATCTTGCAACTTTCCTAAAGTTGTTAATTATTTCAAGTAGTTTGTTAGTTGATTCTATAGGTTTTTCTTAGTATACCATTATATCACTTGCAAAAAATAGTTTTATTTCTTCATTGCCTAATCTAATTCCTTCAATTTCTTTTTCTTCTCCTATTGTTAAAGTAAGCATTTCTAGTAAAATATTACACAATAGTGGTGATAATGGTCATCCCTATTTCACTCCTGATCCTATTGGGAAAGCTTCTACCTTATAGCAATTACAGAAAAAGCTTACTATTGGTATTAGATAGATACTACTTATCATTTTACGGAAAACTTCATTTACTCTTAGACTCTCTAACGTTTTTAATAGTAATGGGTGCTGAATTTTTCCAAAAGCACTTTCTGCATCTTTTGAGAAAATAATATGATTTCTGTTCATTTTTTAAATTGATATTGTCAATTATCTTAATTGTTTTCCTAATATTGAACCAGCCCTGCATTCCTGGTACAAATCTCACCTGTCTGTAGGGTATTATCCTTGTGAAAAATTGCTGTAATCTCTTTGCTAATATTTTATTTAAAATTTTTGTAACAATATTCTTTAGGGAGATTGTTTTGTAATTTTCATTCTCTGTTTTTACTCTTCCTGGTTTAGATATTAGTACCATATTCATGTCATAAAAGGAATTTGGTAAAAAAAAATTTAATTTTTTTTTGTTTTTTTCCTATTAAATAAAATTTCATATAGTTATGTTGAATAGAAGAATTAAAATGAATGGGAGAAACCATGAAACAAAACAAAACATAACACAAAAGAAAATGGTCTGCTTCATTTTGTGATCCAATGCCATAGTTCTTTCTCTGATTATGGAAGGCATTTTTCTTTCCCAAAAGTCCACTGGCAATTTTTTAGGTCCTTGTGTTGCTATGAAGGACTAAGTCTACCAGGAAAATTCCTTGCATACTGTGGTTGTTGCTGTGTACAAAGTTCTCCTGGTTCTGCTCCTTTCACTTAACATCAGTTCATGTAAGTCTTTCCAGGACTCTCTGAAGTCTTTCTGTTCTTCATTTCTTATTGCACAATAGAATTCCATTACATTAATATACCATAACTTGTTCAGTCATTCCCCAATTGATGGACATCTCCTTGATTTCCAGTTTTTGGCCATCACAAAGAGAGTTACTATAAACATTTTTGTACCTGTGGGACCCTTTCCCATTTTTATGATCTCTTTGGGATACAGTCCTAAGAAGCAGTATTGCTGGGTCAAAGGGTATGCACATTTTTGTAGTCCTTTGGGCATAGTTTCAAATTGCTCCCCAGAATGGTTAGATCAGCTCACAGCTCCCCCAGCAACAAATTAGTGTTCCAACTCTCCCACATTTTCTCTAACATTCATCATCTTCTTGTTTAAGGGCAGCTAGGTGGTGCAGTGGATAGAGCAGGAGTGAGGAGGATCTGAGTTCAAATCTCACCTCAGACCCTTGACACTTACTAGCTGTGTGACCTTGGGCAAGACACTTAACCCCAATTGCCTCACTCTGGGTCATCTCCAGTCATCATGATAAATATCTGATCACTGGATTCAGATGGCTGTGGAGGAGAAGTGAGGCTGGTGACCTGCACAACCCTCTCTCACTCAAAACAAAGTCAAGTCCAAGTCATGTCATTATTTCTCTGATGGCATGGTCTTCTTTGGCAACAAAGGACAAATACACACACACACACATCTTCCTGTTTTTTAATGTTAGGTAATCTGATGGGTGTGATGTGGTACCTCAGAATTGTTTTGTTTTGCATCTCTCTAGTCAGTAGTGATTTAGAGCATTTTTTCATATGACTACTGACAGCTTTAATTTCTTCCTCTAAAAATTGTCTGTTCATATCCTTTGACCATTTATCAACTGGAAACTTAAAACTTTTTTGGTCTATTTTTCCAAATAGATTATATGGTATTGGAATTAGTTGTTCTTTAAAAGTTTGTTAGCATTCACTTGTAAATCCATTTAGTAATAGAGAATTTTTCTTAAGGAGTTCATTGAAGCCATGTTCAATTTCTTTTTCCAAAATGGGGTTATTTAAATAATTTATTTCTTCTCCTGTTAATCTGAACAATTTAAATTTTTGTAAATATTAATCTTTTTCGCTTAGATTGTCAGATTATTTCACATATAGTTGGGCAAAATAGCTGCTAATTATTGTTTTCATTTCCTCTTTACTGGTGGTGAATACACCCTTTTAATTTTTGGTACTGGTAATTTAGTTTTCTTCTTTCTTTTTTAAAAAATCAATTTAACCACAGCTTTATATATCTTATTTTTTCATAAAACCAGCTCTTAGTTTTACTTATTGCTACAATAGTTTATTTTCAATTTTATTCATCTCTCCTTTGATTTTCAGTATTTCTACTGTATTCAGTTGGGGATTTTTAACTTGTTCTTTTTCTAACCTTTAAATTGAATGCCCAACTCATTCATCTGCTCTTTCTCGATTTTATTAAGCTAAGCATTTAGAGATATAAAACTTCTCTTAAGTATTGCTTTGACTGCATCCCACAATTTTTGGCATGTTGTCTCTTTATCATTCTTTTTAATGAAATTATTCATTGTTTCCATGATTTGTTGCTTGATTCATCTTTTAGGATTAGATAATTTAGTTTCCAATTAATTTTTATTCTATCTTTCCATGGCCCTTTAATACATGTAATTTTTATTACATCATGACCTGAAAAAGGATTCATTTAATATTTTTATTTTTTGAAATTAATTGTGAAATACTTATGCCTTAATTCATGATCAATTTTTGTGTAGGTGCCATCTACCATTGAGAAAAAGATATATTCCTTTCTTATCCCCTTTCAATTTTCCCCAGAAGTTTAATATATCTAACTTTTCCAAAATTCCATTCACCTCCTTATCTCCTTTCTTGTTTATTTTGTGGTTAGAGTGATTTGGTTCGGGGGGGGCAGGGTTGAGGTCCCCCACTAGTACAGTTTTACTATTTCTTCCTGTAATGCACTTGACTTCTCCTTTAAGAATTTGGATGCTATACCACTTGGTGCATGTATATTTAGTATTGATATTACATAATTGTCTATGGTGTCTTTTAGCAAGATGTGCTTTCCTTCCTTGTCTCTTTTCATTAGATCTATTTTTGCTTTTGATTTGTCTGAGATCAGGATTGCTATCTCTGCTTTTTTTTTTTTGTAAAAAAAAACTTCGTCTGAAGAATAATATGTTTTACTCCAACCCTATTACCTTTACTCTGTGTGTTCTCTGCTTCAAATGAGTTTCTTGTAAAAAATATATTGTTGGATCCTAGTTTTTAATCCGCTTGACTATTCACTTACATTTTATGGGAGGGTTCATCCTATTCACTTTCACAGTTATAGTTACTGTGTATTTCCGTCCATCCTATTGCCCTTCATTTTATACTTTTCTCTTTTTTTCAACCTGTCTCTCCTCACCAGTGTTTTGTTTCTGACCACTGCCTCCCCCAATCTACTCACTCTTATATCAGCCCCCCTCCCTTTTCTTTCCCCTTTCACTTCCTACTTACCTATAGTGTAAGATAAATTTCTCTACCCAATTGAGGGTGTATATTATTTCCCTTTTGAGCTGAATCTGATGAGAGTAAGGTTCAAACAATCCCTCCATTCTTTCCTTACTTTTTATGTGCTGTAATTTACCCCATTCTGCCTCCCCTTTCCTGTTCTCCCAGTACAATTATTTTCTCACTCCTCAATTAATTTTTTTTATCATGCCATCAAAGTTACCTTACACTCACGCCCTCTGTCTAAGTATACTCCTTTAAATTGCCTTAATGGAGATACAGTTCTTAAGAGTTACAAGGGTAATCTTCCTAAGCAGGGATATAAACAGTTTAACCTTGTTGAATACCATGGTTTTTTCTTTCCTGTTTACCTTTTTATGCTTCTCTTGAGTCTTGTATTTGAAGATAAAATTTTCTGTTTCGTTCTTGTCTTTTCATACAGAACGTTTGAAAGTCCCCTCTTTCATTGAATGTCTATCTTTTCCCCTGAAAGACTATGCTCCCATTTTCCTGGGCACTTGACTCTTAATTGTAATCCAGGGTCTTGCCTTCCAAGATACCATATTGCAAACCCTCTGATCTTTTAATGTAAAAGTCACTAACTTCTGTGTACTCTTGACTGTGGCACCTTGCTATTTGAATTTTTTCTTTCTGGCTGCTAGCAGTATTTTCTTCTTGACCTGTTAGTTCTAGAATTTGGCTACAGTATTCCTTGGAGTTTTCATTTTGGGATCTCTTTTTGGAGGTGATTGGTGGATTCTTTCAACGACTATTTTACCCTCTGATTCTAGGACTTTAGTGCAGTTTTTCTTGATAATTTCTTGAAAGATACTGTCTTGACTCTCTTTTATCATGGCTTTCAGGAAGTCCCAAGGTTCTTGTACTGGGTTTCAGACATCTTGTACTGGCTTTCTGCACTGGGTCCTCTGGACTTGGTAGATTGCCCACTGATTTAGGGTGGCTGGTCAAGTCACTCCTGTTGTGTCCTGGGGTCTGGGGCTGGCAATTTACCTGTTTCACTGGGTCTAGAGCCTTACAGATGGCCTACAATGCCATTAGCCTGCTGAGTCAGCCTTGGGGGTTCAGTTGCTAATCTGTGCTGTAGTTAAAAGCCTCCTACTGGCTTGCCTTGACACCATCTGTGCTGGGCTTTGTTCCCTTTTTGCCCAAGTGAAACAGATATTTTCTGAAGTCCTTATAAGTTATTGTGGGCTGGAAAATTGTTTCACTCTGTCTTTTGGTAGATTCTATCTCCCTCACAGCAAATGGTGACATTTAATAGACTACATCATTGTAAGGAGAAGAGACAGACAGTATGTAAGAGTGATAAAGGTCATCTATGGCACAGAGTGCTGGATGAATCATAGACTTATTCCTTCTAAGTTAAGCATTCACATTTATCAAAAGTGGTGGCCCTAACCAAGGCAACTACTAGAAGACTTAATGTCAACAGAGTGCTTTTCCATGCATGAACAGTTTGTTGCTAATTTGGAGAGAAAGCTAAGTGAACACTCAATTGGCAACAGTGGAGCTGAAAAGCAGTGGGCAACTTTCATAGATTTGGTGTATAGCACTGCATTTAGTCATCTGGTCCAGAACACTCATAAACATCAAGATTGATTTGATGAGAATGAGGTGGAAATTTGGAAGCTGCTAAGTGAGAAACAAGAATTCCACAGGGTTTACCTTTAAGAACTCCATCAAAAGTAAAAGTATTAGCAAAGCTTAGAGAGATGCAGTAGTCTTCTTTCACTAAAAAGGCAGATGAAATTCAGTTTTCCATTGATAGTAACCATACAAAGTGGTTTTGGGATGTCTTGAAGGTTATTTATGGACCAAAGACTTATGGTGAATCTCATCTACTCAGTGATGATGGAGTCACATTGATTAGCAATCTGGACTTGATTCTGAAAAGATGGACTGAACATTTCCATAGCCTTCTCAACACACTCTCATCAACCAATGCTCACAGTACTGACTAAATACCCCAGGTTGAAGTCAATCTCTTTCTAGAAAAACTTCCAACTGAAGAAGTGGTTTTGCATGCCATTTGGTTTCTCTCATGTGTCAAAGCATCTGATGCTAATTCTATTCCAGCTGAAATTTATAAGGTAGGGGATCCATTGCTCACACAAAAGCTGATTCAATTTTTCCATGTTATATGGAGAGAGGTTATCCCTGAGGAGTTCAAGGATTCCTCCATTGTCCATTTCTATAAAGGAAAAGGAAATAGAGTGTTCTGTGACAATCACAGAGGGGAATGTCTCTCTCTTAGTTATTGCTGGCAAGATTCATGCCAGAGTCCTGTTTAATATGCTGATCCTTCACCTGGAAGATGTTCATCTATCTGAGAGTGAGTGTGGATTCAGAAAGGGCTGAGGAAACATCAAAATGATGTTTGCTGCCCAACAACTCCAGGAGAAATCCCAAGAGCAGAACAGGGGTTTGTACACAATGTTCCTCAATCTGACCAGGGTCTTTGATACTATCAATTATGAGGGATTGTATACGAATATGGCAAAATTTAATTGTCTGGAGAGGTTCATCAGTATTATGCATCAGTTTCATAATGGCATGTTCTGGATAATGGACAGTGCCCTCATGCTTTCTCAGTAACCAGTGGAGTGAAGCAGGACTGTGTGTTTGCTCCCATACTTTTTAGTATGATATTTTCAGTGGTATTGTTGGAGGACTTAAATGAATACAAAAATAGCATCAAGGTCAGTTACTACACTGATGATGAATTATTTAACTTGGAAGGTTATGAGAGAAATTATTATTCCTCCTTCCTATAAATAACCAATTATTAAAATTGAGAAGACCCCAGGTTTTTACCCTGTCTTATTTCCTTCTCCAATCTCTCAGGGACAGGACTGATGGAAGATAGCATCCGCATTCTCCTTATTCTGGGTCTTGCTACTTCACCCAACTAGATCTGACTTCTAATATTGCGAGGTGGCGAATAAATCCTTTGGATAGATTATCCAAGGTTTTGGGGTAACTTAGTTGTAAATGACATAATCAAAGTTCATTTCCAGCCCCTCATTGTAATATTCATTCTCTCATTAGTTGTTAATCAGAGCTGTTTACCACCCTCAGAAACAACCCCCTTCCAATGAGAATATAAGCATACTGCCATGATTGTTTTGGGACTAAGAGAGAAATGGCCAAATCACTATCCTTTTATTAAGTTTCTGGTATTATTAATAAAATGATTAAATTACCCAGAAGTCATGTGTCTAGAACTTTTTTAATTGCCACATTTACAAGCAAGACTAAAGTGAAGGAAAAGTTGGTGCATGACTTTTTGTTCACAGATGGTTGTGCATCCAATACAGTCTCAGAGGTTGAACTGAAATGGACTAGGGATTGATTCTCTGCCTCTTGTGCTTATTTTGGCTTAACAATTGACACAAAGAAACAGATTCTCACCAGCCAGCACCACATCCATATGTGGAACTATCAGTTACAGCATATAGAGAAATTGTGAGTGCTTTAGGCAAATTCACTTACCATGGCAGTATACTTTCCAGGGAATTACACATAGGTGATGAGGTTGATACAAGCATTACCAGATCTAGCTCAGTATTTGGAAAGCTTAGAAGCAAAGTGTGGGAGAAAAGAGGTATTAATCTATCTACTAAACCGAAGGTCTAGAAAGCCATTGTACTCCCCTCATTGTTGTATGAAAGCTGGACAGTTTTCCAGTGCCATGACAGGAAATTGAATTGTCTCCATTTGAATTGTCTTAGGGAAATTCTGAAGATCACCTGGCAACATAAGACATGGGACACTGAATTCTTTCTTGAGCTGAACTGCCAAGAATTCACATTATGTGGCAGAGCGCAACTCTTATAGGCTGACAACAGTGTTTGTATGGTAAATGTACATTTACTAAAAGACTTCTTTATGGAGAACTTTTTGAAGGACTTTGGAATCTATTGTGAGACATGGGAGACCCTGGCACAGCATATGAAAATTTTCTTATATGGTGAAATACAGAAAAGTAACTTTTCTTTTTCCTCCAAATGCAGTAAGATTATAAATTGATTTGTTAAAAAATGTAATCAAATGATTTTAAATATTTTATGAGGTTTATTTTGATTTAAATAGGATAATAACAAAAACTTACTGTTGGGAGAAAAAGTAGCAAAGTTTGTGATGTTCCTTAGGGCATTTTTTGGGAAAGGTAACAAGATCTTGTCAGCCCTGTTGATAGGTGTGAAATTCTTAAGTATAGAAGTTTGAGGAACTAGAATCTCTCCCAGGGAAAATAAGAAATTTTACAAATTTCCATCTAAGATTATTTCACTGTGACTTATGAAAACTGTGAAAGTATACACGTTAATGAGTGGCATATGTTGGAATTACATGTTTGAACTGACCTAGTAAAATTAATATAGCTAGGTGGCACAGTGGATAGAGTGCTGGGCCTGGAGTCAGAAAGATTCATCTTTGGTTCAAATCTGACCTCCTATACTTACTAGCTATGTGATCCTGGGCAAGTCACTTAACCCTTATCAAACCCTGAAAATAAATGACCAGAAAATCACAGAGGTTATGCAATTATTGTTAACTCTGAAAAATAAAATTAAACCGAAGAACTAACAGTGGTTATAGGCAAAAAAAAGCTTATTCCATTGGAGGAGGGAAACAAGATATGTGTGCTGGTCTTCTGTAAGAGGAGGCTCACTTAAGTGAGACCAAATCTTGATATATATAGTAGTGGCTTCACAGGGAACAATGAGAGGGTAACAGCAACAAGGAAGCCAGGCTTCATGATGAGAATGTGGTTCCTGCAGGTGCTTGTCTAAGCTCCACTGGGGATGGCGTGAAACAATTTTGTGATTTTGTTGCAGTAGAGTTCATCCAGAGGGTGAGCATAGAGCATTGTTGTTATGCCAAGTTCAGGGCACATATTGGTTGTTTGACTTTAGCTCTGGAAAATGGGATGTCTCCTAATAGTAAAAAGAGAGGAGTAAAAAGAGAAGGTTGGTCCTGGCATGGGGAATCTGATACCTTATTTGCCTCAGTTACTAAGTGAGTAACTCTATTCTATTTGCCAAGAAAGCCTCCAATGGGATCTGTTTCATAGATAACACACAGGAGGCACTGGAGTTTAGAATTCCAGCCTCTAACAGATTCACTCTTGCTCTGGTCAGACAGGAAAGAAGACAGCTTTGAAGGGGTTAATAATCTTACTTTATTTCAGTTTAGTCTTCTCAAAGGATTACTGATAATGAGAGCACCAATTCCTACAGCATTCCCTAATAACCCTTTTCATAGGGTCCAGTATGAAGACCCTGTGAGAACTACCCATATGTCTTGATGGCCTGAATTAAGACAGGCACAGCTTGTGTACTCACGTAAGTCTCCTTAAGTCCCAAGGGGGGCTGGTTGAGGCAGGTACGTGCATTTCTCTATGCATTACCAAATCCTAAATGGGTTCTCCTGTGGATTCTCCACTCACTGATCAGTGCCCACTTGCTTCATGGGGCAACAGACAAAGAAGGCATCTTGCCAACATTAAGCACACAGGTTAACTTTAACAGTATTGCCACTCTGCACAAGTATAGTATCACTTATGCCATTCCTATATCTCACTGCACAGTCTCAGAAAGACTATCTATTACTATAATTCTAGGAATTACTATATGGGATCCTTGGGACTATTCTGGGAGCTATTATCTAACACCTGGAAACTAGACATTGCCCTGGCCATAGATCCTGAGATATTGAACTCTAAAGGATAATGAATTTCTTCTTACATACATTCCACCCCTCCAGGATTTGGCCCTTACAATCTACATAGGTGACACCTTTCAGGATCTTTGAGTCAAGAAACTAAAGCATAACATTCACAATTCATAACAACTTAACAACAACAATATAAACTACAACAATATGCATAAACGTTGTGCAGGGCAACAGGTATACAAACACAGCATATTACCAGAGTGGCCATATGACATGTAGACATGGAAATTACTTGCCCTTTTCTTCAAGTATGGGCCACAAGGCCTAAAATAAACATAGCATTCAGTATGTTAACATAGCACACAGTATGTGTCATAGCACATGGCATGTAACATAGCATTTCTCCTTGTATATTTTTCAGGTACCAAAACCTTTGGGGAGTGAGCAACCAGTTCCTCCTCACTTCAGGTACTGTCCAAAGAACTGTCCATACTACTGCTTATACATCAGGAGGTCCTGGGCCAGGGTCTTCCCTAAAGCATATCCCCAGGAGCAGCAGAGAACAGAGCATACTCCACCCCTAGGTCATATTTCATTCCTGGGCCATAATAGGTTACAATCCTCTCAATCAAAGCAGAGGGAGCAAGTCCTGACAGTCCTCTTAGGGTGTGTCCTTCTTTCCACATTGCCATTGTAGGCTTCCACCTGGCCCTCTCAGGTGCACACATGCTCAAATGAACCAAAAAAGTCCAAGTCATAGCACTGATCCAGTTCCTGCCACAAGATATGGGGGGTGACTGGGTGACAAAGCCAACAGACTTGGTCCCCAATGGTTATGGAACTTCCTCCCTCTGACCATAGACAACTATACCCTTGGGTCCCAAACATTCTCAAGAGGACATAATAGGAAAGCACACCCAGTGCATGTGCCTTGCTGAAAAGCTTTCATCTTGGTCCAGTACTGAGTCCAGAGCTCCATGTTTCTCCTCCTGCAGGTCCAGAGGCTGACCGCTCCCTGCTCCTGCCAGTGTCCAGACATAGTTAACTCTCTGCTCCTGTTACATGTCTCACTACAGAAGGGAAGGGGCTGCTCTATCCTGAGCTCTCCCTACTCTTGCCTGGGTTCAGACACAGCAGGTTCCAGGCATCCTTGCAACCAGCTTTTGTCTCTGGCCTGCACCACCCCAACTCTGGGGCAGTGGGTCCTACCCCAGTCTCATGTGGGGAGGGGCAGCTCCAGCTTGATTTCTGGGTATAGCACACTTTTAGCAACTCCACCCCACTAGCACAGTCCTAAGCACTAGCTATGGCCATGGCCCTTGATCTGAGAAATTCAAATGAAACTTCTCATCTGATTTTATCTTTATAGGAGCTTTAACACTTTCCTGTACTCTGGATTCCTCCTTTAGTGTAGTGAAATTCACAAGGAACTTCTGTTCTCACTTCTCAAATGACTGCCTCTGAGGCAGTCTAACAGTTCTGGGAGGTTTATCAGGGACTTCTCCCATTCACATTTTTCCTTCACTACAATATATCCAAAGTCTTCCTTCAGGTCATCAGAGAACTCTACCTCTTGAGTAGAGGGAATAATAAACATCTGAGCTCTGGGAATTTGGGTCTCAGTCTTTCACACTTTTCAAGTTTCCTTGCATGCCTTTTTGCCCCCATTCCTGGGATAAGTCCATCTGAATCTCCCATAGCTGGACTTCTACTGACAACAGACATGGCTGCATCTGCCAGGGAACACTCCCACATCTCTGGGGCTAAGTCAATATTGGTCTCCCACAAAATTTCTACAACTCTCACAGCCTTTCTAGCTCCCTTCTTATCAAGAGTACCCACAGTTGTCAGCAAAACTTCCTGAAAGTCTCTAGGGGTGGCAGGCACATCCTCCCACTCCTGAGAAGGGGTCAATATTCCATCCTCTCATCCCTGGGGAGGGTTCCATTAAACCATAGCTACAAAAAGCAACACAATAATTCCAGTCCCATTAAACCCCATCTGCTTGCTTTTAGTCTGCACAAATCCAATGCTTATTGTCAATTGTTTCCCAGATAACACACTGGAGGTACTGGAATTTTGGATTCCAGCCTCTAACAGGTTCACTCTTGATCTGGTCAGACAGGAAGGAAGACAGCTTCAGAGGGGTTAATAATCAGCTTTATTTTAGTCTAGTCTTCTCAAAGTGTTGCTGACAATGGGAGCACCAACTCTTAACACACTTCTCACAGGGGAGGACAAGAAGGGGGGAGAACTACCCTTACATCTTGATGGGGTCTATCAAGATAAGCACAGAAGATAGAAGAGTAGAAAGACACATATGCTAGCTCTCTCCCCACAGTCCCTAAAACACCTGTAAAAAAAGACTCTCAACAAACTCTAGAGCAGTAAAAGCCACAGAATAACAAGAGTGGAGGAGATTTCCAGACTAGGGTGTCCTGAAAGGCTGATGGGAAACATCTGTCACACCAGGTGTGAAGCAGAGCCCAGCATAGCCTTGGCTATGCAGAGTTGCGTGGCTCTGGAAGGAGGATGCAAACAGGGTTCGGAGGTGGAATCTCTAGTCACAGTATCAGTGGTTCCCAGATCCCTCAACCCACAGGTGCCAGAGGTCAGTGAGAAGGATTTTTTAGATGGCTGAGAAGGGAGAATGGCCTTCCCACATCTCCAGCCTCAGGCAGTGGGTGCAGAGGTCACATTGGGCAGGCAGCAGCAGTTTCCACAGCAGCCCCTACAGCAGCCCACATCCATTGTTGGATCTTAAAACCCCTGGGGGCACTGAGCAGCTGAGTCTTACCTCAGCCCTGTGTAGAGGGCCTGCAACAGCTGATCTTTATCTCATATTGAATGGTGGCCCTGCCCTTGTAGCTTTTCTGAATCTCAGCTCCCAGTGCTGGCTTGGCTGTACTGGGGGCTAGGTGCCTTTGGAGAGGAAACTCTGCTAAGATTCTGTGCACAAAACTCTCTCCTGCTCCTAGACCAGTGTGCATGTTTGATTGTGTCACTTGGGAGAAATTGAGATCCCCAGAGTATACCGTACTCTTGACAAAGGACTCAAAAGTCAAGTAACTGCTTGGGAAAATGCCCAAAGCAGGGAAAAAAAAATAAGACTATAGAAGGTTAATTTCTTGGTGAAGAGATATCTTTTCCCATTCTTTCCAATGAGAAAGAACAATGCTTACCATCAGGGAAAGACATAAAAGTCAAGGCTTCTGTATCACAAACATTCAAAATAAATATTCAGTGGTCTCAGGCCATGGAAGGGCTCAAAAAGGATTTTGAAAATCAGGTAAGAGAGTCGGAGAAAAAATTGGAAAGAGAAATGAGAGAGATGCAAGAAAATCATGAAAAGCAGGTCAACAACTTGCTAGAGATGACCCCAAAAAATGCTGAAGAAAATAACACCTTGAAAAATAGGCTAACTCAATTGGCAAAAGAGGTTCAAAAGGCCAATGAGGGGAAGAATGTTTTAAAAAGCAGGATTAGTCACATGGAAAAGGAGGTTCAAAAGCTCACTGAAGAAAATAATTCTTTAAAAATTAGAACGGAACAGATGGGACTCAAGATGAAATGTACCACTTAAATGAACATTGAGAATGGGTTGCCAGGTTGCAGGGAGAATCAATGTTATTAAATCATCCACTATCTCCACTGTTAGACTGTTACCTCTCTGAGCATTAACTTATACCCTTAACATTTAACATGTGTTTTTGTATTCTTTGCAATAATGGTCTTTTGCTTCATGGTGTTTGTGTTTGCTGAGTTTTCTTGAGGTAAATGAAATCCAGGAAAATAAAAGTCTTCTGGTTAAAAATTCCATATATTCCATATATAAGGTCACTGCCTTAGAACAGGCAGATAGAAATCCTTCCCTTCACATCTGAGATTAAGAAGTTGGCCCAGACCACTCATGAGTCCATCACCTCCTTTCAAATTGAGATAGAAAACATTATAGCTCCACAAGGAGGCACCTGTGATAAAATCAATCCTGCTATTCCCATATTAATCAACTGAGAGAAATTTTTGCAAGTCTACACCAAATTCAACAGGTTATCACAAAATTCAACAGACTAAAGAAGAAACCCAATTGTCTAATGAACATACTCTATGGTGGGACCATTCTTCATGGTTTTCTTGGTTATCCTCCTGGAGGAGGTATATTGACTGCTGTTATCAAATGAACTCTTATTATCCTAGGTTTCATAATTTTTCTTTTGTCTTTGTCCCATTACTGCTATAGAGATCATAAAGTGAATTCTATTTCCAAGATGGAATTGATTTGGTTCTGATTCCTAATAATCTGATGATGGTTCAAATTACTGATTACAACAAACCTTATGCAATTGACATTGAGTTGGTGATCCATGGGGAAGAGACTCTCCAAGGATCAAAGAGGGTAACTGTGAAATACAAAATTAATTCCATTTTATTTGGTTCTTTCACATATTGATTGTCTTACATTTTGTGAGCTAGACCTTGCTTTAATATAAAAATCATATGATTACAGGGAATTAAATTGTTGAGACAATTCTAAGAAACTGGAGTAATGGGTGTTGACCACAAAATGTTCTATGTGGTTTGAGATATTTCTTGTAATAACCACAGAATGTTCTAGGATCCTTGTAAAATGTTCCAAGATGTACTGGCAATAATCACAAAATATATAAAACACTAGCCAGTTATAACAGAGAAAGCCCATATTATTCAAGATTATGTAAATTAATCGGTTTCTCATCATTCACTGTAAGAAAGCTCTGTTAGCCATTGACTCTCGTCCTTCTGTCTACTGGGGAGGTCTTGGATCTGATTTGTTATGCAATTGGCAGCCTTGATAATACAACAATCTGGTCTAAACTCTAACCTTGTTTTCTCAGATTCTGTCACAATAGTGTCATGATGATACAGTACCTAGAATCAATTCACTCACAAGTCAGTTCACACCAGATTAACCTCATTTTCTTATTTCTTGTCGGGGTCTGCTTCCCCGACCACCGCCCTCTACTCACCTCACCTACCGGAGGTCTTCAGACGTCTCTGGCTCCCCGCCCGGGGTGGAGGAGGGGAGAACAAACCAGGCAGAGCACCCGAGGGGCAGTTACCTTCTTTATTGGTATAACAGCAAAAAATCCCCCCCCCATCCCTTCCTGGTTGGCATTCTTATACCCCGAGTCGTCCCTCCTATTCCGGGTAAGCTCCTCCCCAGTTCCTTCCCAGGGGTGGGGTTTGCTCCTCCCCGGTTCCTCCCCGTGGGCGGAGCCTTC
>CM053773.1:207819285-207885747 GCA_028658325.1 Potorous gilbertii | reverse complement strand
TAAAAAAATGAAGTTAAGCTGTGAGAGAGAAATGTATTGGGAGGAGAGGGGGAGAAATGGAATGGGGCAAATTATCTCTCATAGAAGAGGCAGGCAGGAGACTTTTTAGTGGAGGGAAAAAGAGGGGAGCTGAGAGAAAAACATGAAGTTTACTCTCATCACATCCGGCTAAAGGAAGGAATAAAATGCACACTCATTTTGGTATGAAAACCTATCCTACAATACAGCAAAGTGGAGGAGAAGGGGAGAAGCAGGGTGGGAGGGGGGGTGATGGAAGGGAGGGCAATGGGAGGAGGGAGCAATTTGAAATCAACACTCTTGGGGCAGGACAGGATCAAAAGAGAGAATAGAAGCAATGCAGGGCAGGATAGGATGGAGGTAAATATATTTAATCTTACACAACACGTCTATTTTGGAAGTCACTTGCAAAACTACACAGATATGGCCTACATTGAATTGCCTGCCTTCCCAAAGGAAATGGGTGGGGAGGGAGGGATGGGGAGAAGTTGGAACTCAAAGTTTTAGGAACAACTGTTGAGTATTGTTCTTGCTACTAGGAAATAAGAAATACAGGTAATGGGGAATAGAAAGTTATCTGGCCCTACATGACATAAGAGACGATGGGGACAAGAAAAGGGAGGGATGATAGAAGAGAAGGCAGATTGGTGATAGGGGAAATTAGAACGCTTATTGTATTAGGGTGGGGGGAGGGGAGAAATGGGGAGAAAATTTGGAACCCAAAATTTTGTGAAAATGAATGTAAAATGTTAAATAAATAAATTTATTTAAAAAGGAAAAAAAAGAAAAAACAATTAAAATGTCCTCTGCCTGTAAAGAAAGAACTAATGGATTCTGGATGCAGGCAGAAGCCTGCTTTTCAAACTTCCTTTATTATTCTTGAGATGTTTGATTAGTGTTTTCTTTTGCAATGCAACTAGTAAGGAAATGTTTTGCCTGACTGCATATGTATATGCATAATATATATCATATGTGTGATCAATGATCTTTGATTGTGTAGCTTGAATATTACCTTCCTTAAGGCTCCAGAAAGACCGCATGTCACTGTGATAATTATTCAGCATGAAAAATTCATTAGCTGGGTGCAATATCTGAATATACCATCAGGTTGCACTCTACTCAAGATACTAGTCCAAACCTTGCAAAGCTCTTTTTCTGTTACATTCTCTAAATCATCCTTTTCTAAAATGTTACATTATCTCACCTGGGTGTAGGAAGTTGCTCAGTCTACAAACACCTAAGTCCGAGATCTCTCCATAACTGTGTTGAAAAATAGCTTTCATTAACCCTTCATGAGTAATATTTTAATTCAGTCTAGGGTATAGAGTGGAATATTGCTCATGATACTAAAATATGAAATCTGCCATCTTGCAGTGGCATCTCCTCTCTCAGATTAGTTTCCTTTCTTTAAGTCATTTTTTTACAACATCAAAAATTTTCCCATTATTTTTTCCCACCTGTCCCCTTTTACTATATCTTCTCTTCATCACAGAGACGCACTCCATATAACAAATAATGAAAAAAAGAGGAAAAGATATTTTAAAAATCAACAAAAATGATGTAGTGTATGTACAATATACTACACTCATGGACCTCCAACCTAGACAAAGAGATGCGGGGAAGAGGATTTCTCATATCTTTTCTCTGCTTATTCCTTGTAATTTTCATCATTCACTTTTATTTTTATTGTTGTTTTCTTATTGACATTGCTGTGATCATTGGGCATATTTTCTTGGTTCTGCTAATTTCACTGTCATTTTCTCTCCTATAAATATAATAATATAAATAATATAATATAAATATAATATATTATATATTATAAATACATTATAATATATAACATACATTTATATACTATAATTATTAATAACATGTATTTTATATAATTATATTTTGTGATATATGTTATATTAGAAATATAAATTATATATTTATTATATATAAATTGTAAATATATAAAATAATCTAAATATAATATATTCATATATAAATAATATAAGTATAATAATTTCTTATCTTCTACTGATTTTGCTTGTGTAGAAGCTTTTCAGTTTCAGGTAATTAAAACTATCTGTATTATTTTTTGTAATTGTGTCTACCCCACATTTTGTTAAGACTACATTTCCCTACTGATCACTGTGAAAGGAAGGATCTTTAATATTAAGATCATATATCCATTTAGAATGTATTATGAAATATGATGTGAGGTGCTGGCCTGAACTTAATTTTGTCCTGATGCTTTCTAATTTTCCAAGCAGTTTTTTTTTAATCTAGTAAGGAGTTATTTACTAAGTAATTTGTGTTTTCCAGTTTACCAAGTACTTGGTTACTGAATTCTATTGTTTCTGATTCTCGCTTGTCTGCCTTTGATCTGTATTGTCTCCATTTATCTACCTTTCTATTTATTAACCAATCCAGATAGTTTTGATAACTACTGCTTTATGATATAATTTGAAAATTGGAAGTGCTATTCCTTAAGATACTTTCTAAGTATCTTTGCATTCACAAATCTAAATATTTAGCAAGCTGTAATCACAAAGTTTGCTATATATAGAAAAACTGAAAAGGAATTTTTTAATGATTGTTTTCCTATTACATTAATAACCAATTTTATATATGGGATCCAAAGATCCTCCTTTTGTTTACTCATTCAAAGGTTAGTCTCTCAAGAGTTTTCAAGACTTTGTCCAAATATTCATCCTTTCCAAGTCATCTTTTCTAGGCCGAATTCTTAATGTAACCCCACTATTTTTCAACTCCAGTAAGACTGAGTGGAGAATAGCTTCTTTGGTATAGATTTTTAAAATTTATTTTTAGTTTCCAATATTCACTGCCACAATATTTTGAGTTCCAAATTTTCTCTCCGTTTCTCCCCTCCCTCTACCCAAAGACTGTGTGCACTTTGATTACCACTTCCCCTAGTCTACCCTCACTTCTATCACCTCTCCCTTCTCTTATCCCTTTCCCTTTTATTTTCCTGTAGGGCAAGATAGATTTCTGTACCTCATTGCCTATATATCTTATTTCTCAGGTGCGGGTAAAAACAATTTTTAATATTCATTTTTAAAACTTTGAGTTCCACATTTGATCCCTTCCTCTCTCCCCAATCACCCTCATTGAAAGGCAAGCAATTTGATATAGATTATAAACCTTTCCATAATAGTCACGTTGGGAAAGATTAACTATATTCCCCTCCATCCTTTCCCACCGCCTGTTTATTTTATTCTCCCTTTTGACCCTGTCCCTCTTCAAAAGTGTTTGCTTCTGATTACTCCCTACTCCCATTTTCCCTCTCTTCTATTATACCCCCCTCTTATCCCCTTCCCCCCTACTTTCCTATAGGACAAGAAAGATTTTCATATCCAATGGAGTGTGTATGTTATTCCCTCCTTAAGTCAAATCTGATGACAGTAAAGTTCACTCATTCCCTCTCACCTCGCCCCTCTTCCTCTCCACTATAACAACTTTTTCTTGCCTCTTTTATGTGAGATAATTCACCCCCATTCTACCTCTCCCCTTCTCCTTCTTCCAGTATATCCCTCTCTCACTCCTTAGTTTTACTTTGTAGATATCATCTCTTCATACTCAACTCACCCTGTCCCCTCTGTCAATACACACACACACACACACACACACACACACACACACACACACACACACATATATATATATATATATATATATATATATATATATATATATATATATATTTATATATGTTCCCTCCAACTACCCTAATACTGAGAAAGTTCTCATGAGTTAAAAATATCATCTTTCCATGTAGGAATGTAAACAGTTCAACTTTAATAAGTCCCTTATAATTTCTCTTTCCTATTTACCTATTCATGCTTCTCTTGAGTCTTGTATTTGAAAGTCAAATTTTCTATTCAGTTCTGGTATTTTCATTAAGAACACTTGGAAGTCTTCTGTTTCATTGAAGATTCATTTTTTCCCTTAAAGGATTATACTCAGTTTTGCTGGGGAGATGATTCTTGGTCTTAATCCTAGTTCCTTTGATCTCCAAAATATTATATTCCAAGTCATCTGATTCATTATTATATAAGCTGCTAAATCTTGTGCTATCCTGTGTTTCCACAATAATTGAAATGTTTCTTTCTGGCTGCTTGTGGTATTTTCTCCCTGACCTGGGAACTCTGGAATTTGGCTACAATGTTACTAGGAGTTTTCCTTTTGGGATGTCATTCAGGAGATGATCAGTGTGTTCTTTCCATTTCTCTTTTACCCTCTGATTCTTCTGGTGTGGACGGTGTGTTGTTCCAATCTTCAGGGATTTGTGCAACTGTTTTCAGAGATATTTTTACAGACCTGCAAACTCTCAATTCTTTCAAGGTTGCATGATGAAAGGAGAGGTGTTTACTCTTCTCCTTGTCTGTGTTTTGATCTGTGAGTAACCACAAGCCCTCTTTTCTGGTTTGAAATTTTGAGAAGGATTTCCTCTCCACTGCCTGCCATAAACTCTGCCACACCAGCACTCCTCCTCACCCCTGGACTGCCACCCACATCTGTGACCTCTATCCAAGCACAGGCAAAGGAAGGGAATCCTGCCTCAGTGCCAAAAAAGAGATCCCTGCAATGCCCCTCTGATCAAACCGCCTGATTTCCCCACTGTCTGTAGGCTGAGAACTCTGGAAAATGTCACTGCCACCACAGCTGCCCTGGGGCTGGGACCAGACTATGCTCCTCTCTCACCCAGGTCTGACAGACCTTTCCTACTGACCTTCTAAATTGTCTTTGACATTTGTGGATTGAGATGTCTCAAAACCACCACAGCTGACAGTGATTCAGTTCACTGAGGCCTGCTCCAGTTTTGCTAGGGCATAGTCTGTGCTGACACAGCCTACACTAGACTATGCTCTTCTCTCAGTCTGATACAACAGACCTTTCCTGTCAAACTTCTGCAGGTTGTCTTGGGCAGGAGTTTGTTTCACTTCATCATTTTGTGGATTCTGAAGCTCTAGAATTTGATTAGAGTCATTTTTCCAAGTATCTGGAAGTGCTTGGGGAAGAGCTCAAGCAAGTCCCTACTTTTACTCCACCATCTTGGCTCTGTTCCCTGAAAAGTAAATTTGAACAAAAATTTCTTTAGGAGCACATTACTCTCCAGTCCTGGATATCTTCTCACTTCCTTTCTAGATCTTTGGAGAAACTTGACCACACATATCTGTGGTTTGTTTAAAAGGAAAAGAAAAGCAATATTTCCTTCCCCAATTTCCAGGATCATGAACACAGGGATGCATAGAGTGGTCAATAGTAGTGTTCTCCTAGAATATGCTAGCATACCTAATGCATGATTTGTGCAGGACTTAGATCATGAATTAAAAAGAGAAAATGGGAAAAATAGTGACAGTTCAGACTAAAAGGAAATGGTCTTTCCTAGTTTACTAGCAAAATGAGATACAATAGTCTCAGCAGCTCTGAATCTTTTCTTCTCATGACTTCCCTGCAGGGCTGATGATACACTGAAACTTTTGTAAATGAGCTGTTTTTCAGTCATTTCCAGGTCTTTGTGATCCCTTCTGAGGTTTTCTTGGCAAAGATTTTGGAGTGATTGTCATTTCCTTGTCCAGTTCATTTACAGAGGAAGAAACTGAGCAAACAGGCTTAAGTGACTTATCCACATATAGCTAGTAAGTGTCTAAGGTCAGATTTGAATTCATGAAGAGGAGTTTTCCTCACTCCATGCCCAGTACTCTATCTTCTGGGCTATATAGTTGTCATCAAGAGAGACTAACAGAAAGGTTACTAATGATCCTAACAACAGAAGGGTGGTTATTTCCACTCCACCCTCTCATCTTGGGTCCTTGTGAGCTTGTTTTCAATAGGGTCATAAGAAAGGAAAAAATATATTATATTTATAGGAAAAGTTGCCCTCCACATGCAGCATGAAGTGTCATTATATGACTTCAAGAGAGGCAGAATAGAAATCTCATCTCCTCTCCACCACCCCTCCTCCATCTTTCACCAAGAGAAACTTTAATATCCACCAGGAAGTGAGACAGTAGTTTGGGGCCAGAAACTTGACTGTCCTACTTTCCTCAGAGAAAGGGAGCCACTGGGCTAGAACTATATCTCTCTGTTCCATCAAATATTATTAGTGTAAGGGACATGAGTTTCAGGTTCAAGCTAACTTCTGATTGCTATTTATTAGTTGAGAGAAAGGAGTATCAAATCTTTATATCTAAAGTGTGATGCCCTTCCCATCTAATTCTACAATGAACATACATAGAATTAGCTAAGAAACACATTTACCCAAGTCAATAGCAAAACAGAAATCATACATAGGAGAACATATATCTGACAATAGAGAGTGAAGGAGTTCTCCAGTTGAGAATTAGGTAACAGTTATCTAATGAATCCTGTGACAATAGCTTTGGTCTCCTATATTTCTATTAGATATATATGTATATACATGTACATATTGGAGATTAGACCCTTTATAGAAATATTTGACATAGTTTTTTCCACCAAGTTTTCCTTCTTATTCTAGTGACATTGATTTTGCTTATTTAAAAACTTTGATACTGTATGTACTTGAAATTATCTAATTTATCTGTAGTCTTTGTCCCTTGTTTGATTAAGAATTCTCACCCTAGTCAAAGATGTGGAAGGTATTTGCTCTATTTCTCTATTTTTAATAGTACAATCTCTAATATTCAGGTCATGTATTCATGTAGAGTTTATTGTGGTATATGTGGTATATGTATAAGATGGTAGTTCACACTTAATTTCTACCACAATATTTTCCCAAAACTTATTGCTAAATATGGAGGGTTTTTTCATAAGAAATTTATGTCCTTAGGCTTATCTAACAAAGAATTATTTAGTTAATTTATTCCTGATTCTTCGTTAACTATTTCACTGATATTTTTTTTATTTTTTTATCCAGTGCCAAACAACTTTTATAGTTGCTGATTTGAAGTATAATTTGACAACTGAGAGCAATATTTCCCCCATTCATTCCTGTTTTTTTCTCATTATTTCTCTTTAGATTTGAGGTCTTTTGTTTCTGAAAGTAAATTTACTTTGTCTCACTCTATAAAGTAAACGTCTTAGTAGTTTAATTAGTATAACAATAAGGTTATCAATTAACTTACAGTATTGTTTTTTTTAATTACATTGACATAGACCAGGAATGAGCACTGAAAATTTCTCCACTTATTTAACTCCTTTATTTCTTTAAAGAGTATTTTTAATTTTATTGATATGGGTGGTGAGTTTGCCTTAGCCCATTGGCTCCCAGATATCTCATGAAATTAGTAATTAATTTTAATAGGGTTTCCCTTTTTATAAATGCCCCCCAGATTTTATTATTATTACATATAAGTACTATTAATTTTGAAGGTTTATTTTGTATTCTGCTACTTTGTTGAAGCCAGTAATTGTCTTAATTAATATCCTTAATAATTTCCTAGGATTTTCTAAGTGCGCCATTGTAACCCTGACTCAGGATAGTATTATCTTCCCTTTGCCTATATTTTTACTTTATTTTTTTCCAATCATATCTTAATACTAACATTAGCATTTCTGAGACTATATCAAATAACTACAGAGAAAGGTGACATCCTTGCACTTATTTTTAAAGATTCTAGTGTTTCCCTATTGAACATATGCTTTTAATCTCATTTTAAAAGGCTTCTGCCTATATTATGTAGGATTTTTAGCATAAGTGAACACTGTATTTTGTCAAGTTTTGTCTCTATTCATAAAGTCATGTAGTTTGGAATAGTTAAATATTTAGGTGCTTTCCTAATGTTTACCCATCCTACCAGTAATTCTTTGGAGATATTGCAATAATCTTTCTGCTGGTATTTTACTCAAAATATTGAATTAGTATTAATAAATGATTCATTTTCTTTTGGTCCATGATCTTGAGACAAGATCTCTCAGGTTCCTTTCCAACGAACCTTGGGCATGTGCGGTAGAAACTTAATCTGGACACTATAGAAGATGCAGAAGAACAAATGAAGGAAAAATAGAGGATGGGTACAATGTACATATTATCATATTTCTAAAATACATTCTTCACCATAACCCTGTGAGTAAAGTGACACAAGGATTTTACTACCCATTTTATAGTTAGAGAAACTGACTTTCAGGAAACCTCAGATCACTAAGGGAGCAAATGTCAGCTAAAGTGGAGAGTCCATTTAAAAAGCTGTACCCAGAACTAACTTCAGAAGGCATCTCAGAGGAAAAAAAGAAGAGGAAGATGAGGCTAACATGAGTGAATGACAAAGAGAGAAAGGAGGATATGAGTGCCAGCCAGATGGCAGGACATACAATTCCATGTTGTTTTGGCAGGGATAGAAAAGGAAAGGATTGAGTTTTATTTTTGTTTATGATTTTTATAGTCTTTTTGATTTCTAATTTATCTATTTCTAATTTTCCAATTTCTAATTTTTAATGTTTCCTCTGGTGATGATTTGGTTTGTTAGGTTTCTAGTTTTTTAAATGCATATATTATTAATTAATTAACTCTGTCCTTTTCTATTTTGTTAATGTATATACTTTTGTAAATAGCATTTTATTTTTCCAATTACATGTAAAGAGTTTTCAACATTCATTTTTATAAGATTTTGAGTTGCAGTTTTTTTGTCTCTCTCTCTCTCTACTCTCCACCGTCCCCAAAATGGCAAGCAGTGTGATATAGGTAATACATGTGCAATCATGGAAACATATTTCCACATTAGTCATGTTGTGAAAGAAGAAACAGAATGAACAGGAAGTGCTACCCAAAACAAAAAAAAAATGAAAATAATATGCTTCTATTTTCATTCAAACTCCAAAGTTCTTTCTCTGGATGTGGATAGCATCTTCTATCAAGAGGCTTTTGGAATTACCTTGGATTATTAATATATATTTTTGAGGATTTAATTTTTCCCCTGAGGACTGCTTTAGATGCATCTCAAAATTGTGGTATGTTGTTTCATCATTAGCATTGTAGTTCATACAGTTATTGTCTCTGTGTTTTGTTCTTTCGCCCACTAGTACGTTAGATGCTAAGACATCCTAAGGAGGGTGGGTGGGAGGAACCTTGGCAGCCTAAGGAAGGCGGGTGAGGAGTCTGTGGGTACTATTGCAGCCACCTGGGTCTCACCCTGTCATTGACTGCAAGTGGACATGTTACTTGCTCAGTAGGGAGGAGTGATACACTGCAGCAGAGCCACACCACGGAGAGAATAGACCCTTGTAAAGTGGGCTTGTAGTGTGCTGAGTAGGGATCAATATGCCTGTTGGGTTTGGGACTCATCTTTCTTTTGCATATCTGAAAGTCAGAAGTATGAACTTCTGGGACACTGGAGGCATCAGAGAGTCATTCTAAAGATTAGGCAGAGAAGAAAGGTTGAAAGGGCTTACCGGATGCTGGAGAGAGATTCTGGGGCAGAGAGTAAATAGTCAACCACGAGAGAAAAGAGCTTCTGATCCTGAATCCTCTGATAAGCCACCTACCAAGGCACTCAGAGTATGGAGAAAAATTATGATGTTCCCTCGCACTATGACTGTGCTGTCATCAGGTGTAAGAGGGAGATGAAGTTCTCCTCAGTCAGTGATTGGTAAAATTATAAACCAAAATAGGAGTTCAGACCTTGCTAGGAACCACAGCCAGGTGCGTGGGAGTTTCAGTACTGTCTTTAATCCTTCTACCACAGTGGCTAGGCACCATTCAGCTGAAGCAAAAGGCTGGCAATCTGCGCCAATTCTTGTTTTTACCTGCTGAGGTTTGCTTAGGGTTCATCCCTGGGAAAACTTTACTTCTGAAAAGGAGAAGTTGGTTTCTCCATTCTTACATTACTCCCTTATTACTCCCTACTCCAGTTATTCCAAGGATAATTTGATTTTTTTTTACACTGCTTTTGGTTTTCTCCAAAAGGGGATAAGAATAAAAAGTTATCCAGTGTCTGATATAAATAACATATAGGGCAGATAACTTTATTCTTCTACAGAAAGCAACAATACACCTAACATAGCATGCATGAACAGGATGATTTAAACAGAATTCAGAATTTAACCAGGTTCAGTCTGCTGGGGAACTAGGCCTCAACAAGTCATAAAATTTGGTGTCTTGGTTAAATAGACATTTCACATTTCACCTATCTGGACCCAGCCAATCATACATGAACTTCTTTTCTGGAAGTCTTCTATCTCTCTCCAATGCCAACTCTTGCCTCAATGCCAGCCCAATCTTTCAGCTGCTGCTGCTGCTAGAAGTTTAAGAGTGGGTAAATTATTTGGGCTTATACTGGCGTTATCATCTTTATATTTCAGGTAGTAAGGTATCCTAAAATACAGAAAGGTAGAAAAAAATGTTAAAAGGAAAATAGGCCGAACTCCATCTGGAGATCTTTCTAGAATTCCCATTGAGGAGAAAGGAGATGCTCTAGGAGAGGAGACAGGGTCAAGATATTTCTTGGTACAAGAAGGTTCAAGGTAGGGCAGAGACCTCTGTATTTCAGTAACTTCCTGAACTGCAACAGTCCCTCAGAGGTGGGTCCTTCTGTCTAAGGGTACCTAACCAATACTTCTTATAATGTATGGGGAGAAGATTCCCTGTCCCTTAGGACATTCCTTCAATTTTACATATGGGGGTCTACTTTACAGCTGGAGACCATATTAACCTTATAGAAAAGAAAAGAAGGGATCTTGACTAAGTCAAGGGGTTCAGCTTAGACTTTGTGCCTATCTGTTCATGTTCCTACATTTGTAGGCTGTGGGGGAGAGATTGTGACTGGGGAGGTGAGTAGTGTGCCTCTGTGCCTCCCATCTGGGGGCAGCAATGTCTTGAGGAGGGCCCTGAATCCTGGTGAGGGATGGGGGAAAGCCTGGGAGTGGGCTACATCTATAAGGAATGGGCGAAGGTGTTCTAAGTTTTGTTTGAGATGATTGTGGTTAGGTGGGAGGGTGGTGTGACCCTCGGTCTATTTTAAGGGTGTCATGTACTAAGGGCAGGAGGAAGGATGAGAGAGAGAGAGACAGAGAGAGGCAGAGAAAGAGAGAGAGCAAGACAGAGAGAGAGACAGAGACAGAGAGAGACAGAGAGAGGGAGAGGGAAAGGGAGAGAGAGAGAGAGAGAGGGAGTTTATGTCTGGGTGGGACTAGTGCCTCGATATATACAAGAATGAGGGCAAATAATGAAACTGGGGTGGGGATGTGAATGGAGTGAAGACAGGAGAAGTAGATGTGGGGGGGGGGGGAGTGTTACGGGAATAGCCCAAAACCCGGCTAAGGAGAGTAGGCGGGAAGATCCTTGGCAGCCTAACGAGGGTGGGCGGGGAGGCCGTGGGTGCTATCGCAACTACCCGGCTCTCGCCCTGTTGTGTTGTCAGAGACTGGTACGTTACCTGCTCAGCAAGAAAGGGTAGGCGTGGATTAAGACTCCAACTCCAACACTACGCTTCTCAGGATCGTCAGCACCCCTTGACCAGACTTCCAACCCTGCTGGGGTTGATGTTCGTGCAGCCTCCTCCCCGTCCTCTCTGACTTCTGCACAGCTCGCCTCTCCTAAGACGATTCCTGAAGAGCCTTAGAGGAGTTCTCTTTTTCCCCCACCTTTCCTGTTACTGTACGAAACTTCCTTAGTCGTGCCTCTGCTTCCTCCCTATCTAGGTTTCGCCGCAATCAGAGCCCTTAACCATAACACTAACTTCATCTCCAGGAGCTCGAAGTGCCTGGACAATCTTCCTTTTGATTTTCCTTCCGTGCGTCCTTCTCCTTCTGCCAGGGCCCAACCACTCCCAGAACACCCATTTGGTTATTTTCTGTAACCACTTCAGCTTCATCCCTGACTGCTCAGTCCCCTTGCCCATCACTTCCTTCCTCCGGCCCCTGCCCCACCTACTTCTGGAGCATCCTCTGGCTGGGAAGAGAGAGGCGGTGCCTTCTTGATTACCAGACTTGCCTTTGCCAGGAGGGAGCATCCTACTGCCTGGCAGCCTGGATTCTCAAACTTACACCTCCGGAGTCTGGCTTGGCTTTAGCAAACCTCAGTGCTAGAGCATCAGGTAAGTGAGACCCAGAAGAACTCGTGGAGGGGGGACCGATGCCCAAAGGACAGATCTTTCAGGGCCCCAAGTTCACACCTTTCCCAAGCAGAAGCAGAAACAGGAGCAGATTAGACTTGGGTGGCTCAGGGGCTGGTGGAGGGATCATCAGCTGTGCGATGTGTTTGCCTAAGGAAGGAAGGTGATTATCCCGGACTTCTAAGGGGATAGTGGACACTTACTGATCTCACATTCTCTTAAGAGTAAAAGGAGGTCTTTGAGATTTTATTGTGGATGCTGATGACTAGTGAAAGTTAGCAAAGTTGAATCATCTAGAAGAAAATAGCAAGTCTGGTTTAAAAAAAAAGAATTAAGAAAAGTTACCACCTTAAAGGACAAAGTTACAGATTGGTCCAATGATTTTATTGGTCTGTGGAATTCTGGGGTGAGCAAATGCCTTTTACAAATGTAGTTCATCACCTCTGCAACTCATAGTCGCACAGTTGTCTTAGAGACCTGAGAGGTTAAGTGACATTTCTTCAGTGTCACCCAGCTAGTAGGATGGTCCTTGAACCATGTCTTCTGAACTCAGAAGCTAGATTTCTTATTTTACTACACCCCAGTGCCTCTCATTACCACTTTGAAAAGAGTAAAAGGTCACTCTTTAAAAGTACAGAGATAGACATCCTATAGACTGAAAGTCTCTGATCCAAAAGTCTGACTTGTTGATCATACAAAGGTTCTGCCCCTTAACTTGGAGTTCAGGAACCCCTTATAGGAGTTGTACTGAGAATCAGTTTTCTACATACCACCCACTTTTCCTTAGCTTCAAATGATCAAAGTCCTAAACTGTAAAGTTGATTTACCACCCAAGGAAGGAAGAGCAGAGCAAGAGAGAAGGAGGCAGAGATGGTTGATGGTAGTGTGGCAGTGATCAGAAAAGCTAGGCTAGGAAAGGGATCTAGAAGCTATGAGCTTCAAATATTGCTGAAAGGAACCTTAGATATCACCTGCTCCAAAATCCTCATTTCATAGATAAACAAATAAAGTGCCAGAGAGAGGAAGTGACTTATAGGATGCCCAATAGGATGAAGGTCTACACTGGAGGAACCAGAATTAGATACCAGATCCTTCGATCTGATCAAATAAGAGAATATTTATAAAGCACCTAGTGCAGTTCGTGGCACATAATAGGTGTTAATAAATGCTTACTCCTTTGTCCTTTCCTTCTGCCCTTGAATCCAAATTCAGAATATTTTCCATTCTACAATCACAAATCTCAGAGTTAGAAGGAAGCTCAGATATAATTCAATGCAACCTCTATGTGCATGTTTTGGAGTCATGCCCTTCTGTTTCTCTTTCTTGAATATCCTGTCACAATAGAAGCCTTTGTTTGTGTATTTTTTCAGCCTAGTTCCTAACTTCAGGCTTTATGTTAAAGCTGGACTCTGCCCTTCTGGAAGAAATGTCTAGGATATTTATTCTAGGATCTCAGGGCATCCATAAGCTTTCGCAGAATGGTCTGATCCAGAGCAAAGTCTGATTGCTGTCCCTCCTGATCTGAGCTATGCAAGTTCCTGACCTGGATTTTGGTCTGAGCAACATGCCTTGCTTCATTTGGAGTTCTAATAACCAGCTACTAGACTAAACCCCTATCAGGCATCTGGAAAGCTCTGATGAGTCAGTGACAGAGTGTAAGCTTCCTTTTGATCTGAGATTCCTGCCCAGTTATTCTAGTGCAGGTTTCAAGATCTGGAAGCTGAACCTGAGACTTCCTCTGCTCCTGGGGTCAGAACCTTACAGCTGTTGCTTGCTTCTAAGCTTGTCCCTTGTTCAACATATGGTCTAGAACTTTGACCACTCCTAGTTACAGGTCTCCTTCTCAGGAGACTGTGTAGTTAGCATGACCTGAAGATGTACAGTGATCAACAGAGCGCCCAGACTCCTGTTTCTGCACCCTACACAAGTTTAGGCCTCTCTACGCTGGTCATGAGACTTCTTATACTGAAGGAGTACTCCCTCCAATGGAAGGCTCCATACCCCATAGACAGATCCAATCTACAATGTCCACAAATCTCTCTGTTTCCCTCTTTCAACTTTTATAAAAAAGTCTCACTATGATTTTTTATTTGTTTTTTTATTTCCCAATTAGAATTCAGTCTGGTATGTTTTTCAAATGATTAGAGGAGTTATGCAGCTAAGGGAGAGAAGAGCTTATTCGTACTTTTCTACCACTCTGCTGCTGTGGTTCCCAAGGTCATATGATGTAGACCTTGAACAGATATCAGAGAATATTTGGTTCAATTATATTGTAGACGAGAAAATTCAGGACCAGAGAGGAAAAGTTATGTCATACTACCGGTTAGTGGGAGACTTTAGTTTTGAGTCACAGGCCCTTGATTCCAAATCCAGAGCTCTTTCCTTGCTTCCACATTGCCTATTCTTCATCAGCATTTCTTTCTTGAGAACCTTCCCCCATATCTTGCATCTTCTTCCCTTTTAGAGTCTCTAGTCAAGGATTAGACCCATCTTTTCTGTGAATTCTTTTAAATAAGCTTTTTGTAAATCTTGGAACACTTCAGATTATGGTCTACATTCCCCTGCTTAGTTATTTATACTCAAGGAAGGCATGGACCCCTCCTTCTAAGGTTCCTGTCACTTCTACGTCAATTTCTAAACCCTCCTTGTTGAAAGAATTGTGTTTAAGTGTCCTTGCCTAATCCTCACAGCTCTAGAGAGGGCAACTGCTGGAGAGACAGGAAAAGTTTAGGGCTTAATCTTATAGGCTGGCTCCTGAGACCCTTGTGCCTGTACCTTTACTTAAAAATGCTGACAATAAGGAGCACCCACAGTAACACCAGCAATCTACTGTTTTATTGTCACCCATTCTCCTCCCATTCAAGGCCAAAGCATTTATTGGATCCTGTAGACTATTGAATTATCAGCCTCTTGGCTGAACTTGTCTCTGTGGTTGAAAGCCTTTTCATCACTGCTTTTTCTCCCATAACTCATAACATATTTGTCATAAATATGGGATTAAAATATTCTTTATCACCTATTGCCATTTTCAGACTCCCCTTTTGGTGCCATTATGCAGCCATCTCTCCTTCTTTGAGGTTCATTCCATGCAAAATTATCCAATCCATTTCCTAGTGGTATTATCTACCAGTCCTTGGTTCATTCACTGACTCCTTTCTCAAAGACATCAGTACCTGGCTTACAATCTACCTCTCCCACACAACTTCTAGCTTTAAACAAGTAAATTTCAACATATGTTAATGTTCTCCAAATCCCCTAGCTTCACAGTTTCTCAAATCCCATGATCTGCTTTTCCATGCCTCTCCCCCAACACACCACACACACACACATAAATGGTTACACCCTTGATCTTGCAGCATCTATAAGTGCCATACTGCAATGATAATCATCTTGAAATTATTTTATCACATCACAATCTCCTATCATTCCATCTCTCCTAATGACTCACCCTTCCTTAAACCTTTCTTTGTGCTCATCTCCAGTTCCTTCAGTCTTCAGTACTTCCCTGAGTCATCACCTCTGCTTTCATCTCACTTTCTGATCTTCATAATCTTGACCCCATAGTTAAAAAGTACTGTCCTTTTTTCTCAAGTCCCCTTTCCTCTTGTGCTATCTCTGCTCATGCCTTGCTGGGCCCCAACCCTGAATTACCTTCTGTCGCCTCTGCTCATAGTCCTTTATTGCTGAAGGGAGCAAGAAGGAACTATTCAAGTATTCTCACCAGATCTACTACAAATTTATGTTATCCAAATTCAACTAAGATCTCACTGAATCTAGTAAAGACTTAAGCTTAAACAGGCCAAGGTCTCCCACTGCATCGGGGGTCTTCATCTATAGTTTGCCAGTGGACCCAGATGGCTCTGGAGGAGAAAGGGTGACTGATGACTTTGCACATTCCTTTCCCACTTAATTCCAATTCACTTGCAAGTCATAGCATCACCTTTCTGATGTCGTGGTCCTCTTCAAGAACAAAGGACAAACTGCAACAAGATCTCGCTGAACAGTCATTCAGCAAGCATTCATTAAATATTTGTTTACCAAGCACTGTGCTAAGTGATGGAAATACAAAGAGAAAGAAAAAAAACAATCCTTGCTCTCAGGCTTTTTAATGCAAGACACAACATATATAAATCAGTATCTTTTAAGATATATACTGAAAAGATGGACAGTAACTTTTTTGATATAAAACTCCTCTTTTAGGGTATATTTTATTTTTATTTTTGTTTTTTATTTTTTAATTTTAATTTTTTATGTTTTTTGCAACGTTTACTTTCATAAGATTTTGAGTTCCAAATTTTTTTCTCCCACCTTCCCTTCTCCCTCCCTAAGAAGGCAAGCAATCTTATATAAGCCATATATGTGCAGTCATATTAAACATATTTCCACATTAGACATGTTCTGAAAGAAGAATCAGAACACAAGGAGGAAACCACAAGAAAGAAAAGACAAAAAATGTGAAAAAGTATGCTTCTATCTGCATTCAGACTCCATAGTTCTTGCTCTGGATGTGGTTAGCATTTTCTTCATGAATCTTTGGGAATTGTCTTGGATCGTTGTATTGCTGAGAAGAGCTAAGTCTATCAAAGTTGATCTTTGTACAATATTGTTGTTACTGTGTACAATATTCTCTTGCTTCTGCTCACTTCACTCAATATTAGTTTATGTGAGTCTTTTTCAGGTCTTTCTGAAATCTGTCTGCTCATCATTTCTTATAGAAAAATAGTATTCCACTACAGTCATATGCCACAACTTTCCAGTCATTACCCAATTGATGGACATTCCCATTAATTTGCAATTCTTTGCCACCACCAAAAGAGCTACTATAAGTGATTTTGTATGTGTGGGTCCTTTTCTATGATCTTTTAGGGCTACAGATTTAGTAATGTTATTGCTGGATCAAAAGGTTTGTACAGTTTTATAGCCCTTTAGGCATAGTTCTAAATTGCTCTCCAGAATGGTTGGATCAGTTCACAACTCCACCAATAATACATGAGTGTTCCAAATTTCCAACATCTTCTTCAACATTTATCATTTTCCTTTTCTGTCATATTAGGCAAAGATAGATGTAAGGTGGTATTTTTGAGCTGTTTTAATTTGCATTTCTCTAATCAATAGGGATTTAGAAAATTTTTTCATATGATTATAGAAAGCTTCAATTTCTTTATCTGAAAAATGCCTATTCTTATCCTTTGACCATTTTTCAAATTGGGGAATGGCTTGTATTCTTATTAATTTGACTCAGTTCTCTATATATTTTAGAAATGAGGTCTATATGAGAAACACTGGGAGTAAAAAATTGTTTTCCAACTTTCTGCCTGATGGAAGGCAACTTTTGAAGAGATATATGACACTAGTAACTGGAGGTGGATGGGGTAGAAAAGCTCCCTGGAGGAAATAGTGTTTGATCTGAATCCTAAAGGAAGTTAGGGATTCTGAATTGGAAGTTGGGAAGGAACTCATTTCAGGCATGAGCAACAATCAGTCTAAGGCACTGAGACAAGAAATGAAATGCTATATCCCAGGAACAGTAAGTAGGTAAGGTAAAACTTTTATATACCTTCTTAATTGCCTCTCTAGGGCTTTCTCCAAAACAACTATTTATTTCAGCCATTCTCCTTTTTCCTCAAGCCTCTCATGTTATTCTCTCCCCCACTCTCTCAGTTGAGGATTTCAACTACACTTCCCCGAAACAATAGGGTTATGTTGCAATAAACTCCCTTAAACCCCCAGATACCATTCCCTCCTTTTTTCCAGCCTCTAATGAACAGGCAGAACTTCTACTTGCCAAGGCCAACCCTTCAACATATACCTTGATCCCAATTCCTCTTATCTTCTCCAGAAGATTATCCTCACCATCATCTCCACCCCTCTCTATTTATTGTTTCCTTCTCTGCTGCCTACAAACCCACTCAGGTCTTCATTACTTTCAATTTATCTGTTATGTATCTTGTTTCAACACAGTTGGTTGTACATCATCTCATACATTAGGATGTGAGCTCCTTCAAGGCAAGAACTAGCTTATTTTTGTTTCTCCGGTGCTAGATGCTTAGTAAATGATTATTGACTCTACTTAACTCAAAAGTCCCTCATTTGGCTCTACCATTGCCTCAGGCTATCATCTTATATCTCTCCTTTCTCTTCCTCAGCCACAGTCCTTGAAAAACCTATCTAAACTCATTGTCTTCTTTTATTTTCCTTTCATTTCTCAACCCTTTAAAATCTGGCATTCAACTTCTTCAAACAATAGAACTACTCTTTCCAAAGTTAACAGTAATCTCTTCGATGCCAAATCTAATGGCCTTCTCTCAATTCTCATCCTTCTTGTCATCTCTGCAGCATTTCACAGTGTGAAACATTCTCTCTTCCTAACTACTCTCTTCCCTAGCTTTTCATGACTTTGTTTTCCCTAGGTTTTCCTCCTGCCCTAGTGATCACCTCTCATTCTTCTTTACCGGATCTTTATCCAAGGCATTATCAATAACTATTGATAATAGTTATTGGTATATTGGGTGTATAAGACTGGCTTGAGCCTTTTTCTTTCTCCTCTTTACACTCTCTCTTCATGACATCATCATTTCTCATAGATTGTCTCTTCGATGGTAAATACTAGAGGTGATATAGGAAAACAAGTTCTTTAATTGGTGGAGCTTTAATCCAGTCCAACCATTCTGGAAAAAAATTAGGAACTATGTCCCAAAAGCTATTAAACTCTGTATGTCCTTCAACCCAGTTATACTGTTACTATGTCTACTCCTAAAAGAAAGAGATTAAAGAACAAGGGAAAGGACCTATATGTTCAAAAATATTTAAAGTATCTCTTTTTGTGATGGCAAATAATTGGAAATTGAGAGAGCTCATCAAATGCACAATAATTGAACAAGTTATGATATGAAAATGTTATAGAATACTATTGTGCTTAAGAAATGCTGACTCAGTCATTATTAACTGCCTACTGTGTACCAGGCACTGTGCTAAGTATTGAGGATATAAAAAGAAACAAAAGACAATATCTGCCCTCAAAAAGCTCACAATCTAATGGGAAAACAAAAAGCAAACAAATATGTACAAAATAGGGTACATAGGAATAATTAAAGAGGGAAAATATTTGAATTAAGAGTGGTCTTCCAGCTGATGGGAGTTTAGTTGGGACATGTAGGAAGCCAGAAAAGCCAGAAAAGGTGGAGATAAGGAGGAAGAGTATTCCAGGCATAGAGCACAATGAAAATACCTAAAACTAAGAGATGGAGCATTTTGTTTATGCAGCAACAAGGAGTCCCATGTCACTGGATCAAAGAGTATGTTTTGGGGAATAAGATATCAGAAGACTGGAAAGGTAGGCGGGTACTAGATGATGAAGGGCTTTAAATGGCAAATTGGGGTTTTATCTATTTACTTCAGGAGGCACTGAAGTTTACTAGAGGTTGGGGGGAGGGTGGAAAGTTACATGCTCAGACCTGAGTTTTAGAAAAAATCACTTTGGTGGCTGAAAGGAGGGATTGGATTGGAGTGGGAAAATACTTTGAGCAGGCTGACCCACCAGCAGGCTAGAGCAATAGTCTAGGTGTGAGGTGATGAGAAGCTACAACAGAGTAGAGGCAGTGTCAGAGGAGAGAAAGGAGTGTATTGGAGAGATGTTGCAAAAGTGAAATCAACACACCTTGACAGCACATTTTATGTGTAGTGTGAGAGATTGTGGGGTATAAGTGACACCTAGGTTATCATTAGACAGCCTAGGGCAAGGGTGGGGAACCCTCTAGATTTGTTCCATGAAGTTTGAATTCAAAGGACTGCACTTGAGAACCTAAAGGGCCATATGTGGCCTCAAGGTTACAGGTTCCCTACATCTGGTCTGGGGCATTGGAAAGATTATGGTGCTTTCCACGGGGAAGAGAATGAGTTCTCTTTTGGAAATACTGAGTTTAAGATGTCCACTCTGCATCCAATTTGAGATTTCTGTAAAGCAGTTGGAAATGTAAGATTGAAAATTAGTAGAAATTAAAGGATAAGTAGATCTGAAAATCAACAGTGTGGAGACAGTAATTAAATCCATGGGAAATGATAAAGTGAAGTAGTACAGAGGGAGAAAAGAAGAAAGCCCAGCACTGTGGGACACCTGTGTTTAGAGGGTGTATCTGGAAAAGGATCTATCAAAGGAGACAGAGCCAGAAAGAGAACCAGGAGAGAGTAGTGTCTCTGAAACTTAGAGATAACACAGCATCAAAGAGAAGGGAGTAATAGCAGTGTCAAAAACTGCAGAAAAGTCAAGGAGAATGAGGCTTGAAAGGATATTAAGTGATCACTTATAACTTTGGAGAGAGCAGTTTTAGTGAAATGATGAGGAAAGAAGCCAGATTGTAAGGGGTTAAATTGAAAACAAGAGGATAGAGGGAGTGGAGGCACCTATTGCATTACCAGCTGCTCCATGGGCATTTTAATTGTTTGTCCTGCTAGATATCTCAAAATTACTATGTTCAAAACAGATCTTATCATCTCCCCCACCTTACCCACACACAAACCTATCCATTTTCTGAACTCTATGATTTCTGTCCCTTTCTGGCAAAGCACTACTGTCCTTCCAGTTACCCAGTTCTGAAACCTCAAAGTCATTTTATTCTTCCTCCCCCATGTATCTAATCAGTTGTCAAAATTTTATAATTTTAATTTTACATCTCACATCTGTGTCCTCTACTCACACTGTCACCACCCTAGTTCCTCCTTTCATCATCTCTTGGCTAGACCAAGACAATAATTTGTCACCTAGATTCAAAGTTCTCTTCTTTGATCCATCTTTCATACAGTTGCAAATTATTTTCCTAAAACACAAGTCTGTGTCACTTCCCTACTCAATAAATTCCAGTGACACTCTGTTGTCATGTAGTTCACAGATAGACTTCTCAGCCTGGCATTTAAAAACCTTTGCAATAAGGTTCTAATCAACCTTTCTGCCCTTATGATACTATTACTCCTCTTCACATACTCTACAGTCAAATCAACCTGGATTTCTTGCTTTTTTCACTCATGGAACACTGTCTCCCACTATAACTTTGCATAAGCTGTCTCCCATATCCAGAATCCATTTTTTCATTGCCTCCTTATCTTAGAATCTCTAATTTCCATCAAAACTGAGTTCAGGTGCCACATTTTACAGGAGCCCTTTCCTTATAATCCATAGCTGTTATTGCCTTCTCCCCATCCGGTTATTCTGTATTTATTTTACATGAATCTTTAATAACCTTACATAGAAGTATGTTGTATAGACATTGTTAGAATGTGAGTTCCTTCATGGATGGAACAGTATCATTCTTACATTTGTCTATCACAATGCCTGGTCACATAGTTGGTACTTTAAAAGTGCTTTTGGTTAATTAACTGAAGGGCTTGCTGGAGATGATAGAGGTGATGAGTCTCAGAGACAGGTCTTTTAAGCTGGAATCCTCCTCCTTCTCAGGTTAGAAGAACCTTCTAAGCACATGTGTTCCAGGGCACAAGGTCCAGATGTTTCCCCATGGCCCCTCCTGTGCTTCTTTATACACTGTGGGAAGCAGTAAGCACAGATATTTAGCAAAGGATCTGTTAGGACAGACAAGAGAATAACACTTGGGTCCCTATAATCAAGCATATCCTATGTCAACAATAATAGGCTCCTGATGCACAAGAAGTTGGCAGAATATTCATCAAGGTGGTGGTGATGAAATAATGGAACAACCTGCTGCTTGAGAATGCCAATAAATAGAAATGTTAGAGAAGAATTTGTGAGTGTAGGGGAGAGTACATGCAAGAGTGTGGAAGTGGAAAGGATCTTATCTGGCCAAAATTATAGACTACTTGGAAAGAAAGTATTGGAAAATAGGGTTGAAAAAATAGGATGTCAGTTTTTTGAGGCTCTTGAATGCCAATTAGAGGACATCTCTAGGTCAAAGAAAGACAAGAATCAATGATCTTCTGGCAAGTAGGGAGAGCAGTTAGAATTTTGTAGTGATTGGCAATGAGGACACAATGGTTTTATTTCTAGAAAGTATGGAATAAAAATGGCTAGTAAGAAGTTGATCAAATACTCAAGATAAGTGTGGAGATAGTAAGACACCTGGGTGCCTTTGATGAGTTGAGTCACCATGCGGAAAAGAACTACTTTCTTAGGCATTGAAAGAATTTGCAGGCATAACTGTCAAACTATCACCAATGATAATATTCTCTCCTTCACCCCCCCACAGAGATCCATCCCTTAAGATAAAGAATAAGAAAGAAAGAGGATGTGTGGGGAGGGAGAGCAATTTAGCAAAAATTAGCCAGCACTAGTGCATCAATCAAGTCTGACAGTTTGGGTAGTGTCCCACATCCAGTCTTCCCAACTCTGCAAAGAAAATTTATATTCTCATTTCTCTTGCTTGAAGTCAAGATGAGTTGTTATGATTACACAGTGTTCAATTGTGGTTTTTTGTTGTGGTTGCAATTTTTTCCATTGATGTTGCTCTAATCATTGTAGATATATTGCTTTCCTGATTTTGTTTATTTCACTTTGCATCAGTTCATAAAGCTCTTCCTGTGCCTCTCTTTGTTTTTGATTAACTATTCCTTAGTTATCTGCCATCTGCTTTGTTTCCAATTCCATGCCACTACAAAATGTGTTCCTATTAATGTTTCAATGCCTATGGGACCTTCCATTTTGTCTTCAACCTCTCTGGGGTAAAAAGGTATAGGAGTCATGATCATTTTCATAATTAAACATAATAGCAAATTGTCTTTCAGAATGGTTAGACCAATAGTCATCCATTAATGTGTTTATTTTTTCACAACCCCTCTACCATTGATTAATCCCATCTTTGCCAATTTTCTTAGTGGGGATGAAATTTCAGATTGGTTTTGGTTTGCATTGTCTTATTGTTAAGTGATTTGGAGCAATCTTTTATATAGTTGTTAATAGTTTGCAGTTTTTTGAGAACTAGCTTTCCATCCCCATTGATGATCTAGTGACTTGCTCCCAAAACTAGACTGGCTCTTTGTGATCACCCCTTCATGATCTATACTGGACACCAACCATGTTTTCATTTTTTAATTTTAATGTAATTCTATTGACATATTTTGTTTTTATGTCATTTAGGTTTCCTACTAAAGCCCTCGCCACAACTTTTCCTTGAGAACCTTCCAAAGAATGATGGAAAGAAAAAGGAAAAAAATGGCAAAATTAACACAGCAAAAAAGAGCTGACATTTATGCAGTACTCCATACCCATAGTCCCCATCTCTGCAAAAAAGTGGGAAGGAGATGTCTTCCATAGCTCTTTTCTAGGGCCAACCTTTGTCATATCATTTTGCAGCTTTCCAGTTGTTTGTTTTGTTATTTGTCATGAAAATTTAGGACAGAAAGTGAACAGCCTGCAGCAACACTAGGATGGTTAGAATGGTTTTTGGATACTCACAACCTGGCGTATCACAGGAGAATATGAATAGAAGAAGGGCAATTCAGTCAAGGATAGTTTGAATGCTACCTCTCGCCCTCACTATCTTATGGCACAGCATGCTGAATTGGGCCCTGATAAGTAGTGGGATATGCCCTGTAGCTGAAGATGCAGAGCCGTTAAGGTTGAGGGTTTACATAAGGTTTTCAAGCAGAGTCTGCTGTGGCAGCTGTCATGTCACCAGTGCCATGATAGGATCAGGGAACAAGGACCAATAGCAAAAGGGAGGATTTCTAAAAATTAACCAGGAAGACCTACTTGGGATAAGGAAGGGAGAATTATAAATGTGCTGTATCAGCAAGCTGACTGATAAGTTTCATCAGCCAATTCTAATTAGAACTGGGTATAGTTCACACCTTAAGCTGCCTGAGTTGTGTAACAAGAGATTGGCCTCAGGGAATGGAGGCTATAGCTCTGGCTATTCAGTTCATCCTAGGGCTCTGCTGTTCCAATATATCTCAGCATAAGCTTTGCCTTCTGGGAAAGTCAACCTGAGAAGTCAGACCTTAAATAGTTGAGGTAACAATTGTTGGATGCATCTCAGGACGCAATAGGTCAACATTAGTACTTTGACAATTAAGATGGGGATTAGAAAGGCTGATTGTTGAAGGCCTCAGAGTCACCCTCTCCAAACCCCTAGCCTGGAAAAAGGGGTACAAATACTATGATTCCATGGGCTCAATCTTGGAGAAAGGTGTTCTAGTATAGGCCTGTACCAGGTGTCTACTGGTTGTCATCTGAAAGTAACAGGAAGGTGCAGGCTAAAGCACAGATGCCTCCATTTGTAGCCAGAAGACAATCTAGGGCAATGCAACAATCTAAAACCACCAGCAAAAGGGAGCTAAGGTTTCTTTCCTGGCCACCTATGGACTTTACTTCCACATTTCATTGACTATAAAGACTATAGTGAGTAATAAGTTAAAGATCCTGAATTCTGCCCCATATATCAAGGTAGGAAGATCATGACAAATCTATGGAAACTCCAGTGTCTTGAACATGCTCTGGAAAGCTACACTACCGAATCTGTGTAGATCCATGTATTTAGGATTCAGGGTGCCCTTGTACATGGTAAATGGCCTGGTTACTGCACTAGAGATAAAATCATTGTTAGGGACTAAGTTGTAAAGAGCTATCCAGGGATAGGGAACCTGCAACCTTGAGGGATTTGTTCTTTGAGGTTTGGATTCAGTCCAAAAGCTACACTTAAGGACCTAAAGGGCTACACCTGACCTCAAGGCTGCAGATTCCCCACTGCTGGGCTATACCATCGTCCAATTAGGCACTTTGTAAGATAAAAAATTTGCATTATAATTAGTATCAAGATTGGGGTGTGGCCATGCTATTAGAGAAAATACTCTCCTTTTTTCAGGAGGTCAGAAACTGAACATTTACAGTGTTGGAAGAACTTGGTTGCATTGCCCCAAGGACAAAAAGTAAGTTCTGATCCTATTTTCCCCAAAGCTGAAGAGGAAGGATGAGTGAAGGGAAGGTTTTATGTTGACCTATGATATTGTTAAATATTTCAGAATACTCTTTGTACATCATAATTTACAAAAGTTGCCTTTGCTGACATTAAAATATCGACTAATCATATCTAAAATTCCTCTCTCTACTCCACAGGAATTGGTTCATCTGACAACCATTAGATACTGAGGCTGCCATCCCATTGGCTTGGCTCCCCACTTCAGAGTAGCAATGTAAAAGTTAAACTCTCACTTTCAGACTGGGGTGGGGCAGCGATTGGGTACCCTGGGTAGAGTTCAATGGAAAACTTTGGATCTGTGCATCAGACGTTCCTGGAGCCAGGCCACACACTCATCATCCATAAGGCTCCTGGCTAAGAAAACAACTTGGATAGGCCTCACTAATATATTCTGTTATTTTGGTAGAATCTCCAGGAGGCCAAGATTACCCCTTCCCACCCCATGATTTTCATAATCCTCGGTATAGTCCTCATAGTAAAGTGAAGGTGTAGTCCCCATTGCTGAGCCAGTGAGACAAGTCACAAAGATAGTCCATCAAGATGACCATCTGGAGAAAGAGTAGGAGGTAGACAGACGATGGCATCTGTCTGTTTCTAGCAGTAGTCAGGTAACAGTCTGGGTTACCTGTTGGGAGATAGATGCAGAGACATACAGACAGGACTCACGGCTCTCATTCCCAACATTCCTTCTCTGTCCCTTATGTAAAGGCTCAGGTTTCTTTCTTTCCTACTAATCTTTCATTTCCAAAGGCTCATGCTTATCTCCTGGACAACAGTAACTCAGCTATCACTTCCTACCTCTTTACTTTACTCTGTATTTGCCATCCTCCTCTGAGGACGGAGGAATAAGCCTAGGATTTGATGCCCAATCAGTTGCATGCTCTCTGGGGGTTTCCTTGATTACAGATTGAATGGATAGGGGAAAACTAACTGAACACTGGGGAAAGAAAATATTATGCCTCTTTTTGTACAGTGCCTGGCACATGGTAGGTCCTTAATAAATGTTCATTTATTGATTGGATACCCATCCTGTAAAGATGGCTATAATAAGGTAACCAGAAGTGTTAGGACATCTAGGTAAGAATTAGAATACCTAATACTGGGGGGGGGGGGGGTGCGCCATGATCATAAAGATCCTCCCTCCTCCCTCACTATTTCTCATGGTTTTTGTAGGGGGAAAAGTGGACTTACACAACCAAGATCATCTGTCCTGACCACACGTTTCAGTATTGTCTATGTGTTCTTCCCCTCCTCCATTCCCCTATAGTGAGTTTGGAAGGTGTTGAATAAGGGTGGATTACCTCTTTTTTGTAATTGCTGTGTTGAGGGTGAAGCCTATTCTCGGGAATCTATCAACCCCACCTTTCAGGCTTTATTTAGTTCCTGAGTTTTCAGGTTACCTTGAGGCTGCTAGTCCAAAATTCTGCAGTCCTTGTTGCTTGTGGGTGATATCGGAAGCCTTGAGGTTTTGCTCTATTTCTGAATGAGTTCTGATGTGAAATCCAAGTCATTGTCACTGGAGCTAAAATCAAGGTATCCCAGCTGGAGGCAAATGTTCTTTCTTAGATCTTTCATGGTGACTTGTAACTCAGTGGTATCAGGGGTAGGACTTGCTGGACTGACTTCTACATGGCTTCTAGGGCACCCTGTTGCCTTGTGCCCAACTCAAAATGTGTAAAATAGCATATCACAGCGTAGTGGCAAGGAGAAAGTCACAGAACTAGCGCTAGGTTGGAGAGGGGAGGTTTTTGCCAAGAAAGTTCTAAATGGGGACCCCAAGGGTCAGACAAGACTGAAAAGACTGAACAACAATGCATGGAGGGAGGGGGCACAAGTAGCCAGTATCCAAAGAACCTAGTTGTCTGATTCACCTTTTTCCTGGTGAGGGCTTCAGGATCATGAGCTTTTCCCTAACCTTCACAGGAATATCCTACTGGAACTTTGCCCATTTAAACCCCAGCAATTTCATTTGTTAGGCAAGGCCCTGGACTTTGTCAATTGGCTACCCTATCATCTTGGTGTATATTGGTCAATCAGTGTAGCAAAGACAGCCGTCACTGCTTCTTCATTAGCTTCTGCCAGCGTGATGTATATACATAACAGATTGTCTTAACAAGCAGGAGAAAGCTAAATTTAGCCAGAATCCACCCCACTCCCTGGTAGCAAATTGTAGAGTCATTCATTCAGTCAGTCAATATGATTTATTCTATTTAGCTATCCCTGTGAGAAGACCATAAAAATGTAGTTCATGCCTATCTAGATAAAAGCAAGCTAGTCCTAGCTGTCAGCATAAAAAAATAAAAAAACGAAAAGAATATCTGAGTCAAAATGACCACTGTATACCAGTCGGCAGGGGTGGCTATGCAGTAATAGTAACTATGTCATGAACAGCCAGTACCAGAGAGATAACCTCTTTATTCAAGCCCTGGTAATCAATAGTCCTCCTCCAAGGCCATTGGCCTTGCATGCTGGGTCTTCAGGGTTGTTGAACTGAGACAGGGCTCACCTGAGGACTCCAGTCTCCAGTAATTCCTTTATTAACATAGTAATGTTTTCTTCACACTCCAGTATTTTCGAACACTTCAACTATATTAGTTGTCTCAGCAACTCTAGAGACTTTAGGCAGCCATTCACCCAAGTGTTAAGGCTAGATGGTGAGCAGTATTGAAGGAACAGGGCCATCTTTGTACTGATTCAAACAAGTCAGTTCAATAATGCAACTGCTATAATTCACTGTCTGTTTGTGTTGCCAATAGGAAAATGTCAAGAGCACTACGGGGGGCAGTGACCCAGGCTCCGCACAAGATGGCGTCAGATCCAAACTCACACAGTGAGCTATGGAAGCCTCACAGATTAAAGCTGCACCACCCCATCCACACGCCCTAACCACCCCACTCCAAAAACCTATGATAATGAGCTTTCATGCCAAGAAGTCACAGAGAGCAGCAAGCTCCTCCATGTCTCCACAGGGACAAGATGGCCTTCCCTCCCCGTGGGGTGATTTGTTTGAGGATCAGACCCAACTTCCAGTCCTGCTTGGTCCCCTGAAATGGGGGGAGGTCAGAGTTGAAGGTGGAAATCTTCTTGTCCTCCTCTTCTGAGAGAGGGGCAGAGGGTGTGATCAGAGACCATGGAATTCTGTCCTGCACAGTGGAATGGGCTAGCTCCTTCACTCCCACGTTCTCCTCATCCAAGGAATGGCTGAGGTTATCAGAACCTTATCTAAGACAACTGTGCTCATTCCTCCTGAGAATCTCCTTCATCCAGTTCTCCTGTCTTATCTGTTGCCATCTGCAGCCATCTTGTCCCTTGTTGCAGCCTCCTTCTTCCCCAACATAGTCTAAACCAAACAAAAGCAATTTTTTCTGTTGACCTTAGCTTCCTCTCCCCACCCCCAGAATGTTCTGAGTATCACCACTCATGACGCTGGTTTTTTTTACAAGACTATATTCATCCTACCTTTGCTTCTTTTGCACATCTTTTTAAAATGGAAATTGTTGACTTTCCAATGCTTCCACATGGTTCCTTCATTCCTCTTCTATTTTTCCTCCTCCTTTGTTTTGGGTATTTTTTGTGGAAAAATTTCCTGTCCATGATAGGAAAGTGAAATGGTCTCCTTTAGGATGCAGTAACTTCCCTCCATTGGAGATTTTTCAGGAAAACCTGGATGAAAGGACGATCATGTTCATGAATGGATGTGTCTAGTTGGAATAAGGACCCTTTTATATCTGACAGTCTGTGGTTCTGTGACCCCCATGACCACACATTAGTACTTTCCAGGCTACTCTTACCAGAAGCTGGTATGCCATGGGTTTGTTAACAGCTTCCAGTGTTGAATCATTTCACAGTGCTAATGGCTTTGGTGGCAAAAGCTTTCTTTTGTGGGTCTTCAGTAGCTATGGATACTGAAAAAATAGTTGCCAAGGGGCATTTTCACACAGATTATTTCCCAGGGTGATGACTCTAAGAGTTGGGCTAAAGGCATTGCTATTTCTAAGACTCTTGGATATTAGGTCCAGGGCAGTCTTTATTGGAATATGAAGGAAATAGAGGTCATTGTAGCGATGGTGGTAGTTTGACATGCCTGGCATGTGTTGCCTCCTGTCTGTTCCTCACTACTTCAGTTAGACTTGCTTGTTTGCCCTATGCACAATGGATAGTTGGTAGTTGGTGAAGATAACTGGCTCCTTTTCTATATCATCCCCAGATAATGGCCTGAGCACTGGGCTAAAAGCAGAAACAATTGATTTGATGGGTGCTGGCACTCCCAGGTGGTGCCAAGTGCTGTCATTCTTGTGACCATCTGTCTTTGAGTGGTAGTTGATTAACAGTTGCCAATTGTGAGGAGGAAGTAGGCCACTTTTCCAAAATGATTTCTCCCCTTGATGATGATGGGTATGAGGGCTAGGTTGGTGGCTATTGGGAAGGGCTCACTGTTATTTCCAAAGTTCTTGTGTTCAGGGTTCTGGGCTGTGTCTCTTTTAGAGTCTGAGGGTGGTGGTATTCAAGGTGGTGCTGGTAATCAATGAGATAATGTATATTTTGCAATCCTTAAGGAGCTATAGACATATCAGTTATTTTTTTCAAGTGAAGGGTGTTACTAATGCCACTCTTTTGGTCTAACTTTGAATAGCATCTGGAGGGTCTATAGGGGCTGGCGCACTGCACCGCTCCATGGTTGGTAACTAGGCTTTCAGTTTAAAATACATTCAGTCTTAAGGAATCCTATCCTCTAATGATAAAGGACTAGGTTGACTCCCTGTTCTCTTACAGTCTTTGGCTCATTAAGTCCACAACCTTGACACTTTTTTTTAAAATAAAGGCTATCACTTTATAGATACGGATATGGATAATTTCACTCTTTGGCTTATTTCTAGGACCTCCCAGAAAGGGAGGATATAACAAGGTATTCACTGGACAATATGAGATATTTATTGTGATAATTTACTCCTACATACAAACAAAAATGCTAAATAAGGTCTGCTCACAAGAGCGCATAATTAAAACAGGACTTAACAGCAAGTTATGAGTACTATTAAAATTTTCTGGGAAACTACTACTTAAACTTAATCCAAACATAAAGCAATTTGCAGGACTGCTAATGAGGCCTTTTATATTTCACCTCAACTTGGCACTGTCCAAACAATTCTAGCTCTATATCTGTTGCCAAAATGGCTAGGTTTTCACAGTCTTCTTGTTAGAGGCCATCATCTCCAATACATAAACTTCTCCTGCCACCAGCTAACTCTAACCCAATAGGACCCAAGGTCTATCTACTTCTCTGCCTCAAAGAGTTGCTTCAAGACTGGACACACCTATCTAAGGTTACTAATTCATCTAAGGTTTCAAGAAATAACCAACACAAAAAAAGCATCTCAAATCCAAGCTCAGTCTTGCCCAAGAACTTTCATGTGAATTTAGAGGTTGGGATAGGAAATGGGATAGGAACATGAGAAAAGATTCAAAATATACAGCATACTTGACTCAGTATGCAAATCAAATGTATTTTTCACAAGTCATCACCAGAAAAGGAAAAATAAGGTTAAGAGGCAGCTGTCACTCTACAAAGTTCCAGAGCACTCTGGCTCTTCAGTCAATAAGAGGACTCTGTTATCTCAAAGTTTAAGTCTCTCAATTATGAATCACAAATAAATAGAAATACCTCCCCCCCACAGCTTCCACATATTATCCCAGAACCAGGAATTTTTACTCTGAGCATGCTCCAGTTGAGGATTGGTGGCTCAGTTATACTGAGAAAAAGTTTGCATTTATGGTCTTGCATTCAACAAACATTTATTAAGATCCTGTTGTGTGAAATGCAAACTGATGGCATTGCAAAGGTAAACAATAAAATAGTCTCTTCCTTTAAGGGCTTCATTTTCTTTTTGAGGTTATGCTTCTGGCCCACGGTTGAGAGAGGGATGCTGAGGGAAGATCACTTACCTTAGGTAAGAAAAATAAGGATTCCTTTTGGGAAGTTAGATGCTGACTTGTCTTGACAGTAGCAGTCACAAAATGCAGCCGTGTACATAAGGGCCTTTTGTGAAAAGGTAGAATTAAGCAGCAGCCTTTTTATTAGATGAGGACCATCCAACCAAGTCCTCCCTGCCTTGAAGCAACAAAGGCAAGTGCCATAAAATGAGCCCTGGAGAAGACAGTAACGTGACTTGGGTTCTAGATCCACTTCTGCCACTGACATAGTGTATGATCTAGAGCAAATCTCTTTAACCTTCTGCACCTCAGTTTCCCTATTTGTAAAATGACTTCAAGGTTCCTTGATGCTGTGACAGTCTTTGTTTTTATAACCAAAGAGTCATATATATTTGCCCTCACTTTACCAGAATTTTAAACAAGATAAACCAGAATATGATACTCCTTGTCAATGATGTGCTACCATTTTCTTGGGGTATTTTCCTTCTTTTTCTTTTATAAAGGTTAACATTTTATTTGTTTTATTTTTTGGAGGAACTCATGGTTAAGTGACTTGACCAGAGTTACATAGCTAGTAAGTATCTGAGGCTGGATTTGAACTCAGGTCCTCTTGACTCCAGGGCAGATGCTCTATCAGCTGCACCACCTAGTCATCCCTTTAAAAAAAGATTTAATTTATTTATTTTAAACTTAAATACACAATAAGAAAAGAAAAATAAACATATTACTACAACTTAAATACAAAATAAGAAAAAAAAAGCATTACCATGTGCATAGCAGAACATGAGAAAAGATTCAAAATATACAGCAATAAATTTCCATTTCAAGAAAATCTATATAATAAATATTATATATTGTGTTTGGAGCTATTCATCTTTTCTTTGCTTCCTTGTAAGTTCTCTTTTGCTCTCTGCAATGCAATTTTTGCCTTGTTCTTTTTTTCTCCTTCCTTCTTCTCCTCTCCCCAAAGAAAGTTACAATTGAGTACAGATATATATAATACATATATGTATATGTATATATATATATATATATAAAATGTGTGTGTGTATACACACATATACATACACATGTATATAGATACATATTTATGTATATAGGTATTATACTATATATATATATATATATATATATATATATATATATATATATATATATATATCGAGAGAGAGAGAGAGAGAGCTATATACACAAACATGTGTTTCCCTTCCTTATTCTCTCTTTCCTCCCCATACACTTTGTCTTCTTTCTTTCTGAATTTTATGTGTATTGCTCCCTCCTTAACCTCTTCCCAATGAGAGTACGGTTCCAGAACTACCCACCCTCCTCCCCCATCTAATTCCTCTGTATCAATTCTTCATCTCACACCTCATTTGTATAAGATATTTACTCTTTCTACCTTTTTCTAGATGTTATTACTTTTTAGAATCATATCATACTCAGTTCTACCACAGTCTTTCTTTTGAGCTACTCTATTACTAGTTATAATCTGACATACAGTTTACATTTCCTTATATAAAAAGTATACAGTCTTTCCTTATTGAGTCTTTTGTAATTTGCATTTACCTTATAGTTCTCTTGGGTTTTGTATATCACATTTTCCATTAAGTTCGGGTCTTTTTGCAATAAAAATCTGAAAATCGGGAAATTCATTAAATGTTTATTTTTTATTCAAGATTATGCTTAACTTTGCTGGGTATTGTATCTTCACCTGTAACCCATTCTTTTGCTCTTTGATATATAGTGTTCCAAAATCTGTGGTCTTATAGTGAAGCTACCACTAGGTCTTGTATGATCCAATTGTGGCTCCACAGTATTTGAATTGTTTTGTTTTTTATTTCTTAGTTTTGCTACTATTTTTCTTTGAGCTGGAGGTTTCAAAATTAGCTATGATTTTCCTGTAGGTTCTCCTGATAGAATCTTTTTGAGGTGGTGACCAGTGTATTTTTTCTATTTCTACTTGCCCTCTTGTTCTAACACTTCAGGACAATTTTCTTTAATTTTTTTCTTGTATTATTGTATCAAGATTCTTTTTTAGATCCTAGTTTTCAGATAGTCTGATTATCCTTATGTATTCTCTTCTTGATCTGTTCTACAGATCAGTTATTTGTCTTATATTTCATATTCTCTTCTTTTTTTTATTCTTTATATTTTGTTTTATTATTTCTTGGTCTCTTATAAGTTCTCTGGCTTCCCCTTCCCCAATCCTAATTTTCAAGGAGTCATTTTCTTCCTTAAGATTCTGGATCTCATTTTCCAATTGGTTAAAAAAAATTTTCCTCAGTCCGTGTCATTTGATTTTTAAAGTCTTTTTATAGTTCTATGAATTCGTTTTTGGGTAGGTGACCATTTGGCGTTACTCTTTGGGGTAGGAGAGCCTTTTTTTGCTTCAATAGCCTCATCTGAAGATGAACCCCAGTCTTCTTTATTCCCTTAGTAACTTTCTTTGGTTAGGTTCTTTCTCTGCTGCCTGCTCATTTAAAAATATATAGCAATTTGTTGTAATTATGTCTAGTCCTGGGGTATGGAGGAAAGTACCTCTGGCCTCAGGATCTTCTTTAGTTCTCTCCTTTTGCCTGAAACTGAAAGCAAGAGCTCTGGCCTCTTATAAGTAAAGCCAACAGCATCCCCATCCCACTGCTCCTACATTCACCAGACATGTGCTGGTTCCTTCTTATTCAAGGTCAGATCTCATCTCAGCAGCACAGCTGAGCCTGGTATCCCTTATCAGCAGAGGTAGCCTCAATCTTTCCCCACTCAGATGCCCAACTCTACACAGGGGCCAGGAGGTGAAATGTCCTGTAGCTGGGACTGTCTCCCAACCCAGCTAACCTTGCTGTTTCAATATAATTAATCTGGAGGTGTTTACACTTCACAGGAACCAAAACTTGGTTCCGGAATTTTTCTTCTGTTCTTCTCCTATTATCCAGGGAGGGCAGCTATTCTGTCCTAACTATTGTTTATTTTTACTGCTTCTCTATGTTCTCCTTGAGGTATTATTTTGTCTTGTTTGTAGGGGAAATTTGGAGAGCTTGGAATTTTCTGAAGTAATCCATCATCTTCCCAGAATCCTCTCTCTGGGCATTTTCAATATAACTGTCTGTCTCTTATTTACAGGATGCTGGTCAGTCTATATGACTGGTTTTGGAATGAAAAATATTGGTTCCCTCAGGAATACTCATGGGCTGATTTTGAAGATTCAGATGGGGTGGTATACCCTCACCCCAAGGACTTGCTAGCAGTCGTTCCATTGATATTTGTCATATTAATTGCCAGATATATCTTTGAAAGGTGAGTCAACTTATAATTTGTTGTTCCTCCCCATTCTTCATTTTAAAAATATATTATTTATTTTTAATATTGTTTTCTTTTTAAATTTTGAATTTCAAATTCTATCCTTCATTCCTACCCCTCTCCTATCCACTGAGAAAGCAAGCAATATGATATAAATTATACATGTGAAAATAATATAAAATATATTTCCATATCAGCTATATTTCAAAAAATAGTAACAAAACTAAAAAAGTGAGAAAATTATACTTCAGTTTTTACTCATAGCTCATCATTTCTCTCTCTCTCTGGAAGTGGGTAGCATTGTAATCTTAAATTCTTTGCAAGTGTCTTGGATCATTGCATTGATCAGAGTAGCTAAGTCTTTCACAGTTAATTATCACTATAACATTGCTATTACCCAGCACAATGACTCCTGGTTCTTCTCACTCCACTTTGCACCAGTTCATATTAGTCTTGTCATGTTTTCCTAAAAACACCCCCCTTGTCATTTCTCACAGTACAATAACACTCCATCACAATCATATGCCACAACTTCTTCAGCCATTCCCCAATTGATGAGGAACACTTTGATTTCCAATTCTTTGCCAACAAAGAATTACTATAAATACTTTTGGGCATAGAGGTCCCTTTCCTTTTTCTTTGATGTCTTTGGGATACAGACTGAGTAGTGATATTGCTGTGTCAAAGAGTATGCACAGTTTTGTAGCCCCTTGGGCTTAGTTCCAAGTTGTTCTCCATAATACTACTGCATCAACAATTCATTAGTATACTAATTGAATTACTAATTAGTATACTAATTGAACTCTTGTTCAATAGTGGACCTAGTTTTCTCCTATTCTCCAGGATTTGTGATTTCTGAGAAGTATGAAGTAGTACCTCAGAGTGATTTTAACCTTTCTCAAAATCACTAAGTAGTGATTTAGAGTATTTTTTTCATATGGCTATAGATAGCTTTGATTTCTTCTCATTAAAACTGCCTGTTGCAGTTTTTGGAGGAAGAAATTAAAGCTATCTATAGTCATATGAAAAAATGCTCTAAATCACTATTGATTAGAAAGATGCAAATCGAAACAACTCTGAGATACCATATCACAACTATCATATTGGCTAACATGACAAAACAGGGAGATGATAAATGCTGGAGAAGATTTGGGAGAGTTGGAACACTAATTCATTGTTGTTGGAACTGTGAGCTGATCCAACCATTCTGAAGAGCAATTTGGAACTATGCGCAAAGGGCTACAAAAATGTGCATACCTTTTGACCCAGGAATACCATTTCTAGGACTATATCCCCAAGAGATCATAAAAATGGGAAAGGGTCTCACATGTACAAAAACATTTATAGCAGCTCTCTTTGTGGTGGCCAAAAACTGGAAATCAAGGAGATGCCCATCAATTGGGGAATGGCTGAATAAATTGTAGTATATGAATATAATGGAACACTATTGTGCTATAAGAAATGATGAACAGGAAGACTTCAGAGAGGCCTGGAAAGACTTACATGAACTGATGCTGAGTGAAAGGAGCAGAACCAGGAGAACTTTGTACACAGCAACAACCACAGTGTGCTAGGAATTTTTCTAGACTTAGTACTTCATTGCAATGCAAGGACTTAAGAATTCTCAACGAAGCAAAATGCCTTCCACATCCAGAGAAAGGACTATGGAATTCAATCACAGAATGAAGCAGATCATTTTCTTTTGTATTATTTTTTGGTTTGTTTTATGATTTCTCACATTCATTTTAATTTTTCTATGCAACATGACTAAGGTGAAAATGTATTTAATAGGAATATATGTGTAGAACCTATATAAAATTGTATGCTGCCTCAGGGAGGGAGTGGGGAGGTAGGGGGAAGGAAGGGGAGGGAAGGGAAAAAAGCTATGGTATATGGAAATGATTGCAGAACACTGTAAACAGATAAAATAACAAAAAAACTGCATGTTTATATCCTTTGACCTTTATTAATTGGCAAATGGCTTTAATTTTTATACATTTGACTCAGTTCTATTCTCTCTGTATTTGAGACATGAGGACTTTATCAGAGAAACTTGCTGTAAAAATGTGTGCAATTATTTCATTGTCTATGATACTTTTTAGCAAAATATAGTTTCCGTTATTATCCCTTTTAATAAGGTCTATTTTTGCTTTTGCTTTGTCTGAGATCATGATTTCTAGCCTTGTCTTTTTTTAGCTCAGCTAAAACACATTCAACTGTGTTCAAGCCCTTTATTTTAACTCTGTGCATGTCTTTGTTTCAAGTGCGTCTCTTGTAAACATTTTGTTGGATTCTGATTTCTAATTCATCCTACTGTGTCCTTCCATTTCATGAGTGCGCTCATCCCATTTACATTCACAATTATAATTATTAACTGTGTATTTCCCTTCATCTCATTTACTTCTCTCTCTTCTTGTCTCTAACTTTTTATCTTGTCCCTCCTCAAAAATCAGTTTTGTTTCTAACCACTGCCTCACTTAATACCTCCCTTTTGCCTTCTTCCTCTCCTTTCCCTCTTCTCCTAATGCATCCCTCTTTCTCATTCCTTCCTTTTTTGGAGGTCATTCCAACATAAACTCACATTCATGCCCTCTGTCTATGTAAACACCATTTAATTGCCTAATAATGACAAAATTCTTAGAAATTACATGTATCCTGTTGCCATATAAGAATATAAACAGTTCAACTTTATTGAGATTCTTCTTATTATTTTTTCATGTTTAATTTCTTATGCTTCTCTTGAGTCTTCTTATATTTAAAAGTCAGTTTTTCTATTCAGCTCTGGCTTTTTTATCAGGAATACTTCAAAATCCTCTACTTCATTAAATGTTAATTTTTTTCCCTTGAAGTTTTATCTGTTTTGCTGGAAGATGATTCTTGGCTGTAATCTTAGCTCTCTTGTCTTCCAGAATATCATATTCAAGCCCTCCAATCCTTTCATGTAGGAGATACTAAGTCTTGTGTTATTCTGACTGTGGCTCCACGATATTTGGATTGCTTCTTTCTGACTACTTTCAGTATTATCTTCTTGATCTGAGAGTTCTGGGATTTGGCTATAATATTCCTGGGAATTTTAATTTGGGGATCTCTTTCAGGAAATGATCAGTGGGTTATTTGGATTGCTATTTTGCCCTCTGTTTCTAGGATATTTGGGCAGTTTTCTTTGGTAATTTCTTGAAATATTATGTCTAAGGTCTTTTTTTGATGATAGCTTTCATGTGGTCCAATAATTCTTAAATTATCTCTCCTTGATCTATTTTCCAATGAGATATTTCACTTTATCATCTACTTTTCATTCTTTTAACTTTGTTTTATTGTTTCTTGATGTTTTGTGGAGTCATTAACTTCCACTTGTCCACTTTTAATTTTTAAGGAATTATTTTATTCAATGAACTTGTATCTCCTTTTCCATTTAGCCAATTCTACTTTTTAAGGAGTTGTTTCCTTCTTACATCATCACTTTTATTTCTTTTCCCAATTTTTCCTCTACCTCTCTTCTTTGATTTTTTTTTTAAATTTTGAGCTCTTCCATGAATTCTTTTTGGACCTGAGACCAGTTCACATTTTTCTTTGCTCCTGTGGATGTCTCCATTTTGATATTGTTGTCCTCTTCTTTGATATCTTCTGTCACCACATGTCAGGTGACTTCTAAGGTCAGGTTCTTTTTCTATTGCTTGCTTGTTCTTTCAGCCTATTTCTTGACTTTTACCTTTATGTTAAAATTGTGCTTTGCCCCCTGGGTGGAGGAGGTTCTATCCAAAGCTTCACTTTTTTCTGTTGTTTTCAGAGCTAGTTCTGGGGGTCTGTAAGTTTTTAGTTCCTCCAAGGAGGTATGATTTAAGGAGATGTGTGGTCACTGCTCTTCTGCCCTGTCCTCTGGTCTATGAGTTTTCCCACTGTTTTCTGCCCTGTAGTCACTGTGATCAGGGTCCCCACTTTCTTGCAGCCACATGCTTTAGTGTGCTAGTGTTCCTTCTTGCCCTAGGACTGCAATCCAGTATAACAGAGTCCTGGACCCAGTGCCAGCAAAGGATCCCTTGTAATCTCCTCACTGCTTGCCCAATCTCCCTAACTGTCTATGGGCTGAGAACTCTGGAAGTCACTGTCATAGATTTAGTTGCCCCAAAAGTGTGTTGCTGGTTTGTTGAAGAATGGCTACTGGCTACTTTGTGCAGAGGCCATGTCATTGCTGACTTGTGCCAGGGCTTGGTACCTTACAGCATATTCTGGACTGTGTTCCCTCTTACCATAGTGAGACATACCTTTCCTGCCAACCTTATAAGTTGTTTTGGGCTAAAATATTGTTTCACCCTTTCCTTTTGTTGGTGTTGCCACTCCAGAATTTGTTTTGTGGCATTATTTTAAAGCTGTTTGGAGGGGAACTTATGAGAGGTCAGGTGAGTCCTTGTCTTGGCCTTACCTCTAACAAAACACTTTTCATATAAATAAAGTTAAATCTGGAAAAATATTAACTTCTCATAGGTCAGGCTATTATATAACAAAAATGACAATTCTACTTGAACTAATTTATTTATTCAGTGCCATACCAACCAAACTAACAAAAATTTATTTTACAGAGCTAAAAAAATAACAAAATTCATAAGGAGAAGAAAAAGGTTAAGAATATTATAAGAATTAATGAAAAAAATGTGAAAAAAGTTACCTAGCCAGACCAGATCTCAAACTGTATTATAAAATGGTAATCATGAAAACAATCTGGTATTTGCTAAGAAACAGACTTGTGGTTCAGGGGAATATATTAGATGCATAATATACAGTAGTAAATGATAATAGTATTTCAGTGTCTTTATAAATCCCAAAATCCAAGCTTTCAGGGCACAATTTCACTATTTGACAAAAACTGCCGGGGAAGCTAGAAAATAGTTTGTCAGCAACTGGGTATAGACCAGCATGTCATATGATATACCAAAATAAGGTCAAAATGGGTATTATGATTTAGACATAAAGGTTGATACCATAAGCAAATTAGGGGATTATGGAATAGTTTACCTGTCTAATCTACAGATAATGAAAGAACTTATGACCATACAAGAGATAGAGAGCATTATGAGATATAAAATGAATAATTTTGATTATATTAATTTAAAAGGCTTTTGTATAAATAAAAGTAGTCAAGATTAGAAGGAAAACAGAGAACTGGAGAAATTTTTTAAAGGAAGCATCTCTAATATATATATCTCAAATATATAGAAAACTGAGTCAAATTTATAAGAAAAAAAGTCATTCCCCAACTGATAAATGGTCAAATGATATGAACAGGCAGTTTTCAGGTTTGAGTTTTCAGGTTTTCAAGCATGGGTGAAACTCTTCATTTTTGTCAACAAAAATTTAGCTTTTAAGTATATTTTTAAAATTATTACTTTTTACTATCATTAACTCAAATCTAAAGATACCATATACTTGTCCCATTGGTAAGTTCCCCCAGGAACCTTCCTTTTGAGCCCGGATGAGTTATCTTTAATTCTTAAGATGTTGTCAGGATGTCCCCAATACAGGTATCTTATCTTCCCCTCTCCACTTCAGCTCCATTCTACCTGATATCTTCCTTAATTACAATGTAAGCTCCTTGAGGACAGGAACTGTCTTTATGTTTCTATTTGTGTCCCCAGTTCTTTGACCAATGCTTTGTATATAGTTAGCGCTTAATGAATACTTGTTGTCTTGACTTAGGCCAAGGTTTATTATTGACTATGCATTGACTATGAATCAATATTTTGAATGATTGAATTAAATTGAATAAAATTGAATTGAATAAAAAAATTTCAAAGTTTTTGACTCCTTTTCAGGTTTAATTAGAGCACCACTGTTTTTACCTCATCATATAGTTGTTAGAGAACACATTAATGTTATCTTTAATTTGTAGTTTCTTCTTTGTTGGAATCTTTTTATGTCATTATGTCATTTTGTGGACTGGTTTAGTTAACAAATGTTAATATGACGGTTCACTTACTTGGGCACATATAAACTGTAGTAGGTCAGAGAAGAAAAGAGGCTGAGAGAGTAGTCATCATCTTTTTTTTCCTTTCCTACATTCAATAAGTCAGCAGCTCTTCTGGCTGCACAGTCAATAAGGAAATTCTATCACATCTCAATGGCATTCAGCAATGGCTAAAAGCAGGCCATCCAGTGCTTCTCCACTCAGAACCAGGAATGACATTTTTGAATGTGGTCCATGCCTTTGCTCCGTAGAGAACTCTCAAAGGTTCAGATTTTCAGATATAGAAGGATCTCCTAGATTTTAACCTTTTCCTGTCTTCTCTCCTAGGACTGTTGCATTACCCCTGAGCAGGCTCATGGGTGTGCATGATGGCCGCAGGATCAAGGCTTCTCACAACCCCATCCTAGAGTCCTTTTTCCGTACCCAGAGTCAGAATCCAAAAGAGGTGAGTAGGGGCCAGATTACAATACTATTAAAGAGCCCAGTAGTTTAAGCCATAATTCCCTTCAGCAGGGATTCACTAGTTCCTGAATAAGAAGCAGGACAGATAAAAGAGGCCATGTTCCCAGAACTGACTCACAAACAAGCTTCTTGTGGTGCCATCTCTCCTCAGAAGAGCAATTCTTGTTATGATGAACACCAAAATCTACTAAGCTCTAGCATCAAAATGGATTAGGAGCTCACAAAAACTAGGTCTTAATATCAACTCTGCTAATGCCTTGCTGTGTGACCTTGGCCAAGTCATGTCTCCCTCTCTAAGCATCTGTGAAATGAGGGGACTGAAACTGATTTACTCTTAAGTCATTCCCAGATTTTACTTGTGTTCTGTGGATAAAGGTTTGCAGCTTAAGAATCGTCTTCAACTTTTCCTTCTCACTCTCACCCATAGCCAATCAGTGGCCAAATCTTGTTGATTCAACCACCTCAATATTTCTCACATTTCATCCCCTTCTTTCCACTCACCCCCTAATTATAACCCTCTGGTCCCCATTATTGCAATAGCCTTCCCCTTGGTCCCCCTGCATCCAACCTCTTTCTTCTCCATGCCATCATCCTCACAGCTGCTAAACAGATCATTTCTAAAATTCAGGCCTACATTGTTACTCACCTGCTAAAGAAACTTCAGTGGCTCCCTATTACTACTAGGATAAAATACAAACTCATCTATTTAAAGCCCTTTATATCCTATCTTTAGCCTATTTCTCAGGCAGATTACACATTTAATCCCTGTCATTCCTTCTATGCCCCAGTTATACCTGCTGAATTGCTGTTTGTTTGTGGTGAACAATTCTCCATCTTCTACTTCTGTGCTCAAGCTCTGCCCTATGTTTTCCCTTCTCACCTCCAGCCCTTTAATCCATAGTTCAAGTGCCACCTCCTAAGACCTTTTTCCTTATTTCCCTGTTTTTAGTGCTCTCAAAAGTGAGCAAAGCACTTCGCATGTGTTACCTCATCTGATATTTTAGTAACCTTGTGAGGTTGATGCTTTTATTTACAGATGAGGAAACTAAGAGGTAAAGAGCAGGATCACACAACTAGTAAGAGTCCAAGGCAGGATTTGAACCGAGGTCTTCCTGACTCCAAGTCCAAAAATTTCAGCCACCATAGTACCTAACTGCCACCTCTTATGTACAGGGAATGTTTCATTTTTTGTCTTTGTACAGTATCTAGAATATACTAGGTGTTTTAAAATGATGTTGAGTTGAATTGAATTCTGAGGTCCCTCTCATGTTTGGTATTGTCAGAGATTCCTTCAACATGGATCTTTTCTTTCCTCTTCTCCCTACAGGCAACAAAACCCTGACAGGGACCAAGGTGTGGTTTAATAGATGAACATAATTAATGATTTAATAGATGAACATATACCATTGACTCTGGGAAAGGGAGGAGGCAACCCTACCTTCTCCTTCCCATTCCCTGTGAAATTCTTGGGGCAGAGTAGGCAGTGGATGTTGGGAGCCAGTGGGGAGGACTAGGCAAATTTGATGGAGAGGACATTATTCGTATAGTCTTTGGGTCTGTAGTCTTCCCTTTCTCTGCTCCACTTCTAAACCCCTTACCTTCTGCTGTTCCCAGGCTCAGATGAGTCACCTAGCCACCCAATGCAACCTCTCTTTGAGGCAAGTTCAACGCTGGTTTCGACATCGGAGAAACCAGGAGCGACCGTTACTGAGCATGAAATTCTCTGAAGCTTGGTGAGCTGAGGGAACCTGTTGGAGGAGTGGATACAAACAGTCCGTTGTTGGATAAGGGGATTATGAGATCAGGCTTGACCAAGGAAGCAGAAGCCCATTTCATCTGTCTGCCAATCCACCCACCCTAGCAATACACTTGTCCATTAACCTCATCCTCTCCTAATTAACTTTGTTTTTTATTTTCAGTTGGAAATTTGTAGTTTACTTTTCTTCTTTCTTTGGAGGCTTGCTCACTGTCTACAATGTGAGTATGTCCTATCCCATCCTCACCATGTCCCATCCATCCCTATTTGTCCTTCATGTGCCATCAATCTCTATGTTATATTTCTCTCTCCCTCTTTCTACCCCTTCCATCTTCTTTCCTCCTCTTATACCCTCTTATCTTCTTCATTTCTGACCACATTTGCCCTCTCTGTTCTCAAACTGTTTGTCCCATTTCTTCTTACCTTTCTCATCTTTACTACCCATTTGCATTCTCTTCCTTCCCTTATGTCTTCATATTCTTCTTATACCATCCATCCCCTTGTTCCTTCTTGTCCTCTCCATTCTCATTCTTTTCATTTCTTTCCATTCTCATTTTCATCCCTCTCCTCCTGCATATCTTGTCCATTCTATTTCCCTTTGTCCCCTCATCCTTTTCATCTTTCTCCCCTTGGTCCCTCTCTTCCCTTTTAGTATTTCTCAACCCTCCTTAGCTCTCTCATTCATCCTTACTTTTTCCCCTTCTTCATTCCACACCTTCCCTCAATGTCCCTATGGGTGGGAGGAATGTATGACTATATCCACTCCAGGGGCTCTGCAGCTAGATTGGCCCATCTGAGAAGTAGGAAGAATGGATCAGAAATTTTGAGTAAAATGCAATAATGGCATATGATGGCATCAGATCATTGAGTCAAGAATTATGGGGAGAGTACATCTAGTCTGGAGTAAAAGAAAATGTGGGGATAGGCAGACTGGTTGGGTGCTCAGTTTGTACGTGCCTAGAGTGATAGGTATCCCAATGGGGAATACAATTTGGTCATCCCTGTTGGGTTGGTGGTCAGTTTGAGAAACTACTTTAGCCCCACCTCCAGTTCAGGCTTTGCCATAGTCAACACAGAAGGGTCCGGTGCAGATGACTTAGAAGAAAGGACCAGCGTAGGAACCTAGGGCCAAAACTCTCCTTGACCTCTTTTTGACTCTGACCTGCTTTTCTAAGAAGGAAAGAGAAGGGGAAGCCAGGGAAATGATGGGTATTTCTACAAAGTGTGGTTAAAATATTCCTATTGGAGTTTCCTGGGGAAATGACTACCTCAAGCTATGGAGCAGGGCCACTGCCTATGGAGGCTGACCTTAATGAGGCATTTTCCAGGGATTTGACCCTTTTTCTTCCAGGAGCCATGGTTTTGGAAGCCTGAACTATGCTGGAATGGATTCCCTAAACAGGTGAGCAGCCCCAGGACAAGGGTGGGCATCAGAAATGCCCATTAAAGTGGATTCTAGTTGCTAAATCTCAGCATCCCACTGTTGGAAGGGACCCTCAGAGGCTGTTTCTGAACAGAAATCTCCCCTACAGCAAACCTAACCAGAGCTCATCAAATCTGTTTTGGAAGATCTTGAGCATGATCCATTCTCTTTTTGGAAAGCTCTAAACATTAGTATGTATTTCCCTACATTAGCCTTAATTAACTCTTCAATAATGTACCCATTGCTCTGATTTGCTTGTGAAGCCAAACTGAAGGTCTTCCTTGTTTGCAAACACTTGAAGCAGATATCTTGTCTCATCTACTTTCCCTCTCCAAGGTAAATATTTCCAGGGGTTAGATGATGGTAGGGCATGATTTCAAGGATTTCTACTATCCATATTGCCCTCTTTTGGGCCTGCTTGAGTTTACCAGCACAATACCTACAATGCCCAGAACTAAAAATAATGCTGTAAGTATGGTCTGACCAGCTGTTGCTGGCCAGGGTACTGGTGAAACTGAGGAGGCCTAGATTAAACTCCACAACACCAGCAGGGACTGTATTGAGCAAGGAAGCAGAGAGCCAGGCCTGGGATGGTTGGGGTTAATTTTCCCAGGATGACTGAGCTCAGTTCTAGCTATGGCCCCTGTTGGCAAGAATAATTTAAAAGTAGTTCTTCATCAGGGAGGTCTAGACACTCCAGGGAACCTCCTTGCCAATTTTTTAAAAACTTCCTTTTGGGTGGTTTTTATCAGCTTTTCTCTTCCTTAACTTCTTTTTAGCTCTCTTGAGAACTTCTTAGAGAAGGGAACGTATAGGCAGAGGGAGGAAGATATTTGAACACATTTTTATTAAATGAACTGTAAGTTTGAGCCTCAGGCTCTGGGTGATCCATCACCCCAGATGCAGAGTAGTCACTTTGGAAACCAGAGAAGAGGACAGTGGGACTGTCTCCTGCCTAATACAAAACACTATCTCACAACACAGCCTGATATTTAATTAGCGGTTTTTTAAATTTTGTTTTGTTTTGTGGGGCTTCTTTTGTTATCATTGGTTTGGTTGGTTGGTTTTTGCTTTCAAATCATGCTTCTATCTTCTATGGAGCTAGTTTACAGGCCATTAAAAAAACAGAAAAACAGATGTTTTCATTCTAATTGCTCTCTAATCAACTGCTTCCCTTTCTTGCACCTAGGAAGTTGACTTTTTTAACCCAAATGTACATTTATTAGATGTATCTGTGCTATATTTAGCTAACTATTCTATCCAGCTGATCAATAGCCTTTTGGATAGTCACATCTCTTAACTTAGTGTCATGTACAAATTGGATAAACTTGCTTCCTTTCTCCCCTCTCCCTCTACAAGTCATTGATAAAAATGCTAAAAAGTCCAGAGGTTAACGCTGATATCTTGGGCATTTCAATAGGAACTTCCTTGCAAGTTAACATTGAGCTATTAATGACCACCTGTTGGGTTCATTCAATTAAGTCTGGAGTTACCTAACCATAGGATCAACTAGTCACTATTTCTCTATTTTTTTCTACAAGAATAGCATGAGAAATTTTATTGAATGCTTAACTACAATATATCTGAAAATCTATTTTCAGTATTGACCTGGTCTACTAGAACCCCATCAGAAAAAGATAATGTGGTGAGTCTGACTTGGGGAAGATTTGTCTCAGGTGTCCTTTGATCAAGAGGGCCAGACATGCATAGGCAGAGAAGATACAAGGCATAGTCTTTGATCCTAGAAAAGTTCTCTCCACACAGTTTGTCTCCCTGAGACCCCTGACTCTTTCTGTACCATGATCTGACTCTATGGTTTCTTTGACCCTCAGGCTCTGAAGCCTGCCATATACTGGTGGTACCTTATGGAGTTTGGCGTCTACCTCTCCTTCGTGATGACCTTATCCTTTGATGTAAAAAGAAAAGTGAGTGTGGTGGGATCCCAAGCTTTGGGAAAAGACCCTAGGGGAAAGAAAAGGAGGCCAGCTTCCAGTTCCTGCCCTCCTAGAAAAAGTGTGAACTTAGACTTGACTCTGTAGGAACATCCCTGGAATCCCTGGTGTGATCAAAAGGGATTTGTCCCATTGAAGCAACAAGAACAGACCTAACCAATCTCAAATAAATGTGCTCTTATGAAGATTAGACAAGGAAGCTTTTACCTCAGAGATCAGTTCAGTGCAGTTCAATTTAACAACAAGGGCATGCCCCCTGGAGCTCTTCTCCCCAGATATGTAAATGAGCAAGTCTCCAGTTCTCCCATCATGTTGTCTCTCTTCCCCATGACCCACCAAATCTCTCCTGTCTACCTCATCTCATTTTACTTCTCAATATGTCTCACCTGAGATGCCTTGGCCTCTTCTTAAAAGCCCCAGGCCTTCCTGCAGAGGATGCTCCAAGTCATGGGTGACATAGTGTAAGGGAACTCTGCATGGATCAGGATCTACCCACCCTGAGCAATGGCAAGGCCAGCTTCATTCCATGGGAAATCCCAAAGGTTCTGGCCTCATAGCTGCCCTCCTCTTCCCAGGACTTCAAACAGCAAATCATTCACCACTTTTCTGCCATCATCTTGATCTACTTCTCTTATTGTGCCAACTACATACGCATTGGGACCCTGGTGATGTTGATCCATGATGTCTCTGACATCTTCTTGGAGGTAAGTGAGCCAACCCACTTGTCCAAGGGAATGTAGCTGAGCCCCTAGGAACCTCATTTTTATAGGGGCTTCAGGGCCAGAAAAGAACATGGAATATCTGACCCCAGATGTTCCTATACTCACAGCAGTCCAGTAATCAGGCCTGCTGCTGTCTTCTTGTAGTTATGGTCTGCACTTTTGGCTTAAGACTTTTTCTAGTCCTGAATTCTGCAACAATCTACAGTCAGAATTTGGCAGGTGATGGGGTATGTGTGAGAGGCAGGGAAGGATCTTTAAATATAGTAAGTGGGTGGGGCTGGATGAAGGAAAATTCAGCCAGGATGGGTCACTTAACTTATGTGACCTGCTCAGAGTCATAGAACCAATAAGTGCTTGGGACTGGAGTGAAACTTGCCTCCCAATTCCATGTCTAGTGATCAATCTATGATAGTCCCCAAAGATCTGAACCAGTGAAGGGCATGAGTCATATCTAGTTCTACATTTGAGATTTAAAAAATAAAATAGAATTCACTTGTAATCCCACAATGAAGAGTTGTAGTTAAACAACACTTTCTATGGGAAACGTCCTGGGTCTTTCAATGGATGACAAGCTTATTGAGAGTCTACAGAGTGACATAATTTAGTGAGATCTTGGACTGCATTCAGAAGTCCAATGTCTCATACAAGGGAGGTAACAGTCTCTCTGGGCTGTGCCTGGGTTGGACCACATCTGGAGTGCTCTGTACACCTCTAGGATCTACATTTGGGAAAGACTTATGGAAGGATTAGAGCTATCAGAGAGGAATCTTGGGCACCAATGAGTGGGAGAGCTTCCAGATGAGGGTGTCTGAGACAGTGAGAGAATTGTGAAGCTCGTGCCAAGCATGGGTCAGTTGATGGCATTGGAGATGCTTGACTCAGAGAAAACTCAGGAATGAATAAGAATGAGAATAAGACATAAGAGGTGATTTCAAGAGTTTACAGGGTTATCACTTTAAATTTGCTCTGTCTGGTCCCAGGTGAGTGGTGAAGTTGCAAAGTCAGATTTGGGCTGACTCTTATGATAACCTTCCCAATAGTCTGAGTGTGTAATATGCTGCTTCTGGGAAGGAATGAGATCACCTTTGCTGGATGTAATGATGTAGAGGCTAGATGACCAGCCAGTGGTTGAGAAGTCAAATTATGGAATGGACAAGATGCCCTCAGAGGTCCCTCTTATCTTAGCTTATGTCATTGTAAGATTCCTTCTCTCCTCTCTCCTCCAAGGCAGGCAAGATGACCAGTTATGCACAGTGGACGAATTCAAGTGAAATTACCTTTGTCATCTTTACTGTGGTGTTTCTCATTAGCCGGCTTATTTTCTTTCCATACAAGTAAGTCTGATCCTAGAATGTGGGAAAGGTTGTGTGGGTAGTGACCATGAGTCCTGGGGGCCTTAATACCCACAATTTTTTGTTTTGGGGGATTTTCTGCTAACAAAACTTGCCTCTTAAAAGGCAGCAAGAATGAGTTCCTGGTCAGGCCAGGAAGCCTGTGAATCTTTTCAAGATACTGTTCCCTCATACATAGGACTTTTTACTAAATCCTATCCCCTTCCTGGAAGAGGAGATTTCACCTGGGACACAAAGTGTTTAGAGGTCAGGCCCCAGCAATGTTTCTGGTGGCCTGGACCCTACCATTACCTGAGTCCTCTCTCTTTTCGACAGGATCCTGTATAGTACCTACTATAGTTCCATGGAAAACCATAAACCCTTCTTTGGGTACTACTTCAGCAATGCCCTCCTGATGACTCTTCAGGCTCTCAATATCTTCTGGGCATCCCTCATCCTTCACATGTTCTACAGATTTGTTATTGTGGGCAAGGTGTGTAAAAAGGTTATCCCTGGTTTTGGCACCTGTTTCTTCTATAACCCAGTGAGACTGCTGGCCTGTTGTCACAGAGGCTATTTCAGCAACTGAAGGGCAAGTGAATAGAAATCATAGAGGGCAAAAAATAAGTAGGGGTGGGGGTGGGGAATGAGGATTCAGGCCTGGCATTATAATGCCAGTAGGCATCAAGCAGTCCTGGATCAATGAGGGGATGAGGTGGGGAAGGGAGGAAGGTGTCACCCAAAGCCCTTTCCTCTTTCCCTCTCACTTCCCACTTTTCCCTTTCTCTAACTCTCCTGACTGTCTCATCCCAATTCTTTTCTCTCTTTGACTTCTCTTTTCTATCTCACTGTTTCTTCTTTCTCTTTGTCTTCCCCCCTCCTTGTATCATTTTCTCCTGTCTACCTGTTTCTTTTTTGTTCCCTCCTTTCTTTGTCTGTCTGCACATTTTCCTCTCTTTATGAGATATTTGTAAAGGACTTAGTACAGTCCTGGTACATGGTAGGCACTTAATATCTATCCCTTCCCCCCCATCCATCTTTCTCTCTCTTACTCACCATCTTTTCTAACCCCTTGTATTTCTACTGCTTCCTATGTTTCACTCCTTCTCTCTCTCCGATTGTCCCTCCCTTTCTCTGTCCTTCTTTCTCCCTGTGTGTCTGCTCCAACTTCGTTGTCTGGTTCTCAGGTGCTGCACGATGTGAGGAGTGATTTAGAAGAACAGTACACCGGAGATGAACAGTCAGAGAAAGAAAAGCAGGAGAGCAGGAATCAAGTGAAATCACAGACACTCTCAACCTTCTCCAGCCCTGGGGTGTCAAGACGGCTGTCCCCAACCAAAAGGCATCGGTCAGTTCCAACAGCATAGCCTGGTTTGACACAGGGGCCTCAGATAGTCCAAATCAAGGATGAACTCTGCATGTCTGGTCTACTGACAGCTTGAAGATCAAATCAATATGAGAGATCTCCCAGATTCTGATTCAACGTTCAGTTCCATAGGACAAAAGCAAAGCTGGCCCAGCACCCTTTTCTCCCTGTCTGTTTCTCCCCACATGTATTGAACTTGAGGGAAGATGGGGAAAGATGGAATCTCTACATAGGATTAATGATCTTTCCCTTAATCTTTTCCCTGAGCTAATGTCCTTGAACTGACTTTTGAGACCTGTCTTATCCCTAAACTTTTCTAGTCACATATTGCATTGGTATAACATTTTTGATCATATACCTGCAATATGCATGATGATTTATCTCTAAATCATATACATGTAATGCCATGATAACATTATTTATGTCATACAGCTTACATAAAAATAGAAATTACAAAGGGTTAAGATAAAGATGAAATAATAATGGACATATTAACCATACAAAAGCCCTCCAAAATTACAGTATTTTTGTTGAGAGCAATAGGGTTGACTACGCTTCATTATTTTTGAAAGTCTCAGTTTAATTCCTTGTAACAGATTTGAATTTCTGATTTTCAGTTCAGTCCAGTAGTTAGCTACTTAATTTTAATGGCTGTCATAGTTGTGGGAAGTACCTCACAAATATACAGAGATCCAAATGGAGGAAGTATATTATTGACCATACTTACTCAATCATGATACTCATTTGGCAATTCAATTATACAGGAGATTTTTGTTGAAATTTGGCTGGTAGATCTTCCCTTATCAGAGCGGGTAAGGATGTGTGGGAGGATGGGACATGATTTCTGTAGGTCAGGCAGGTGTCAGGTCTACAGAGTGGTTGTCTCAGGTAAGAAAAAAGGGGTAACATCAGAGCAGGTGACAACACATCTGGACCTAGCCTGGTACCCCATCATAAGGTGGCTATCATCCTTTATTTCCAAAATATCCAATGAGAATTTTGGGAGGAGGTGGTTTGGGGAAATGGGGTATTGGGAGCAGGATTATGGATTTGAGAGAGTGATATACTAGATCACTCAAGTCCCAAATCCTCTACCAGCTACTAGCCCAGGTGCCTCTCAGCATTTGCTGGCTGATGTATGCTCCTACACTGATTTCTCCTGACACTATGCTTGAGTTATCCTAGCCTAAGGGAGTTTCTTTTCTTCAAAAAAAAGGGAAATGGGAATGGTGAGATGAGCCCAAAGGACCAATAAGGAGTTAACATTTTCAGGAATGGCCTGTTTCTCTGGTCAGCCTGTTCCTCTGACATTTGGGGCACCCGTGGTCTGAGCTGTGTTGCCATCTTGCTCTTCCCTGGGAGGAAAATTGGCGTATAGAGAAAAACATTCTATCCAGCTTCTCATCTTCCCCCAATCCTCACTGAAGTCCTGGAAAAGCACCTACATTGAGGAAAGAAGATTCTGCCTGTTTCTGTGGAAGCATGGACTCTCTAGGGGTCTAGGTAGTGTGACCACTCTTGGTCCTGAGTTGTGAATCAAGATGCCCTGAAACCACCTAGTTTCATACATTCTGATGGTCATAGTCATTGATGTCTATCAGTCTCCAGGTCCTTCTCCCTTCTGTCAGCCAATAAACATTAAGTGCCTACTGTGTGCCAGGCACTGTGTAAAGAGCTGGGGATACAAATATGAAAAAGAAAATTCCTGCCCTCAAGGAGTTTACAATCCAGTGGAGGAAAGACCACACACAAAAGTAAATTGAAAGGGATAGAGGAAAAGGGAAAGTACCCAGATTGTGGGCATGATAAAGAAGTCTAGAAGAGTGCAGTCAGCTGGGAAATGAAGAAATGACTGGCCTGAGTTCCTTTCTTAAGATGTATGGTACTTGACTTACTATCTTTACCTGTCTCCCTAAGTTGGGCCATATACCAGAAGACTTCAGCAAAAGTCCTCATCTCCTGTACAGGCACTCAAGGCAACAATTGCCTAGACTTCTAAAAGCCCATAAATGGAGAAAACACAGAAGTTATAAGTGAATTTCTGGCGAGTCATAATTTTCTACCGAATAATACATAATCTCATACCCCTCCAGATTTGTGAAACCACTTTGCAATTTAGACTCCACTCAGGATATGAACACATTTGGGGACTGCTAAGTAAACAATTCCTTTTCTATCAAAACTTCACTGTCTGAATAATTCATTTAAAGAGCAAGAGGTAGCAATGCTCAGGTCTCTTTCCACCATTGGGTAGTTTGAACCCCTCAGAGCTCCTATGGCTCTCAGGCTACTTCTCTCTAGAATTTTAGAACTCCAAGCTCTGGAGTTTGGGATCATTCAGGAAATAAATCCTCTTCCCAAGTTCTTAGAGTTGATGGGAACTTTCCCTGCTCTAGCTAGAAGTCTCAATTCTTGGATCAAGTTCATTGCCTATAAAGAAAACCTCCTGGGCAGGAATAAAGCCTTCACTCAAGAATTAAATTCTCAGGTCATGAAGACACATGTCTGCCTCTGTCATGAGTTTCTGTAGGAACTTGCGCTAGCTATTGCTTCCATTTAACTGGGAAAGTCCTTCTTAGGCCTCTTGTTTTTTCTCTTTTAGGATATGTTGGCAAAAGCTTGCACATCATTAGGCAATCATTTTCAGTTTCTAGTAGGTAGAAATTATACATATGTTCAGCCTTCTAATCCATCTTACTCCCACATCCACACTCCCTTACATACACACATACATCACTGTGGAAAACTTAAGTATTCTCTTATGAGTGTTGGTCTGGGTCCTAATTGATAAACAAGTGGAAGAGGCAAAATGGCTGGGGAGCTCTACTGGCTCGGTTTTATAGGTCTCCCAGAAGGTGGCTCTTCTAATAATAGTTACCCATCATCCCAAATCATCTTAGGGGCAGCCCCAGTCACTGGAAACTAATTAGATTGTGACTTTCTCTATAGTCTATATGATTGGAGTAATTCTACTGATCCACCCCTCTTATATACACCATTCTGAGGAGGAATTACTTGAGTCATAGATGAAACATGACCCTGAAAGTCTAGATCACTGTGTGAGTGTTAAACTGGAAAAGCCAAGGAGACTAATGGAAAACTTCAAGGGATCGAAATTTAATATCATACATGACCAGAAATCACAGAAGTCTCAGGATGTGACTTGGGAATGCTTCTGTGGCCTTGGTGCGTCATGGAACCCTTTGATTAAGAAAGCATGTCCTTATAGTAATTTTTTGGCAAAGGATTTCAATTAACTGGGTACGATGTATCAATTGACCATTAGGTGGCACTCTATACAACCATCCCTTCCCAGGTCTGGTAAATTACTCAATGGCTGCCTTATTTCATCCGGCCACTAGATGGTGACAAGCTTCCAAACACTTCTCTAGTATTTCTTGTATAAATCAACCTCCATAGCAGTGACGCAAAAGCACTTTAGATTAACCCTTTAAGAGGTCATATTTGAGTTCAATTCTAGGGTATGAAATGGTATATGACTCATGATATTTCTCTCTACCTCGGAGTGCCTACTCTACAGCAGACTTCATACTCCCAGGGCACATATGAATGCCTTCATAGATTCTCAGATTTAGCAGTAACAAAAGAAGCATTTATTCAATAGCTACTCTATGCCCAGTACTGTGGAAGCAAGGAGAATACAAATTTGAGCAGAAAAAAGGCAGTCCTTACCCTTAAGGAGTTTATATTCTAAGGCGGGGGGATACACAAAATAAGGAAGGGAAGGAAACAAACATTTTTGAAGTACCTACTATGTGTCAGACACTGTGCTAAGCACTTTACAAATGTTCTCTCATTTGATCCTGGGAGTTGTGTTATTTACTTATTTATTTATTCCCATTTATTTATTATCTCCATTCTACAGTTAAGGAAATTGAGGCAAACAGAGGTAAAATGACTTATCCAGAGTCACACAGCTTGTAAGTATTTGAGCCTAGATCTGAAGTTAGGTCTTCCTGACTCCAGGCCCAGCATACTGTTTATTGTGCTATCTAGAGTCAAGACTCATAAAAGGGAGTGAAAAAACAGAAGTGAGGGAGATAGCTACATGGTCAGATGTTGGTAATAGCTAGTGAGTCAAGAGTTCAGCCTAGAGAAGAATGACTTGACTGGCTTGGACATTTTTGCTTAAAATGGGTGTTTGAGGGAACCAACCAATCAGACGAACAGGTCTTCAGAGTGGAAATGTAATTCTTACATGAAAAGTCCAGAAGTGAAGTGAACTTCAAGGATTAGGAGGCTTCTGTGGATTTACTATGTAGTATTGCACTTGGAAAAGGAAACCAGTAGAAAGACACCTATTTGGAGACATTCCTGCCCAATCCCCTTTCTTAGATGTCTTTCCATTTCCCTCCCAGATCTTGCTTTTCCTTCAATAGGATATTCGATCTCCCAATGCTATGCCATTTAATCAACTGTTGCCCATATCTGAAATGTTCCTTCTCTTCCTCTTCTTGGCTTCCTTTTTCATTTTGTGTTTTTGTTTGTTTGTTTTTGTGTTCATCCTTCGTTTTTGAAGAAGACCATGACATGAGAGAAATGATGACATGACTTGCAATTTGTTTTGATTGAGGGAGGACTGTGCAAGGTCACTAACCTCACTTCCCCACTTGCGCCATCTGGATGCAGTGACAAGATATTCATCAGGATGACTTGAGATGACCCAAGATGCAATGGGAGACCTTGACCTTTTTCTGGCTAAGCCCTATTTAGGTACTCACTTAGAGTGAATGGCTTCCTTTAAGATTCAGTTGAAATCCCACCTTCAGCGGGATCTTTCTTGGTCCTCCCCCTCCTCTAGTACCTTTCTTCTCATTTCCACTGTATAGATCTTTTATGCCCCTAAGCTATTTCTATATTGTCTCACTTATACAAAGTATAGTGACTGTCCCCAGGTAGATGATTCCCTGAGAAACAGATCAGCTGAAAAGTCTCTGATAATTCTATGGTTTGATGTCCTCCTCTTCACCCTCTCACTTTATTTAGATCCTGATGAGCTCTTTTTTGTAGCAGGACAAAAGCCACAAGATAGGCTAAAAGGGAATTGTTGATGCTGTGGTGGTCTCTTCATTTTTTGCTTTTCTTTTGCTTCCTTGTATTTCCAACTCCTGGGAGAAGGAATGGTGGAGTGGTCTAGGATGGTACCAGGATGCCTGTTGCTAAGATCTATGCTGCTGGAGATGCAGGGAGCAGACAAGGAGCAGCAAGTATACTTTGCCTAGTGCTGGCCAGAAGCAAGAACATTATGATGGCACAGGGACTAAAAGAGGAGAGCTCCAGTCCTGGATCCCAGAGTGGGACATAGCCTTAAGTAGCAGAGGCAGAGACACTGGGAAAGCAAGTATAGACCTAAGGAAAATATTCCATTATGTTCATACACCACAACTTGCTTATTGATTACACAACTGACAGGCATCTACTTGGTTTCCCATTCTTGTCTATTATAATTTGCTTCACAATGAATATTATAGCATCTATGCATTTTCCTAGGTGTATATATCTAGTACTGGGAGAATCATTAGGATAGAAATCTGGAAGAGATCTTCAAGATTATCTCATTTTATAGGTGAGCATAGTGAGACTTAGAGAACCTTAGTGACTTTTTCAAGGTTAATCAATTAATAAATAACAGGACAAGCACTTCAACATGGGCCTTCCAACTCCACATAACCTGTTCTTTCCACTACACTAGACTGCCACCTGCCAGTCAATAAACACAATGGTTCTACTATGTGCCAGGCACTGTGCCAAGCACTGGGGATATAAAAAGAGGCAAAAATAGTCCTTGTCCTCAAGGAACTCATAATCTAATGACCTATATTGAAGGCCCAAGTTGTACAGTTCATAAACAGAAGAACTGGACCCTAACTTCAGGGATTCTAACTCAATCCAGGGCTCTTTTCATTGCTTCCCACAGACTCTCCCTTGCCCTCACTGTCTTCTCCCCCAAACAGCCTTTGGGACCCTACACAAACTGCTAATGCATTGACCACTAATAATTACCTTTCACCCACTCATCCTACAGCAGAAAATCATAACTCCTCAACCTGACATTCAAAGTCTTAATCAGCTTAGATGCTGTCTAGTGAGACTGCTTCTCCCAGTCACTGTTGGCCTCTTCCTGTTCACTGAACATGTCACATGTTTTGTCTTTTCTTAATTACAATTTTTTTTGTTCTGAACTTGACAAACACCAATGTATAGGATTTGATATACCAAGAAAAATGAGAAAAGAGAATTGTGCATAAAAACATGCATCTTCATTACATGCAGCTTGGTTTTTTTTTTGTTCCAAAGCTATCCTGAATGTATTTCTCTCTGAATCTCCCTCTGCTTTCATCTGTATAGTTTAAAAATAAACAGTTTCATTGATGTTCATATCATGCTTCTCTTTTCTTTTTCCTTTTTGTAGCTTTATCATTCCTTGCTTTCTCCTCTTCAGTTTTCCTCTTCCAAAAAAAATAAAGAAAACCCTCCCTTGCAATAAACAGGCAAGCAGAACATTTCCACAAATGTGCCTCTCATTCTGTGTATCTCAGGAGGTGGAAAACATACTTTACTGTCAGGGCTGCGTAGTCATGATTGGTCATCGCACTGATCACGGTACTTAAATCTTACAAAACTGCTTTTCTTTATAATTTGTAGCCACTGTTTACATTGATCTCTTGGCTCTGCTCTCTTCCTTTTATATCATTTCATGCAATTCTTCATCTGTGCCTTTCATAATTTGTTATTCAACAGTGTTCCATTAGATTCACAAACCATATGAATCTTTCATCTCTTTAAGGTATATGCCTATCAATGGTACTGCGAGGTCAAAGGATGTTCATAGTTTTGTGACTTCTGGGATAAAGGTCCAAAATCCTTTCTAGAATAGTTGTACCACCAATTCACAGCTTCATCAACCATTCATTTGTGTGTCTATTTTCCAGTATCCCTTCAATAATTGTCATTTTTCCTTTCTTGAAGTCGTTGCAAATTTGATAGGTGTGAGATGAAATTTACTGTTGTTTTCATTTATACTTCTCTTATTAGTGTATGAAGCACTTTTTCACACAGCTGTTGATGACTTACTCGTCTTTTAAGAAATGTTTATTCATATCTTCTGGCCTTTTGTCTATTATATAATGGCTCTTCTACAATATTTAGATCAGTCATTCAACTAGAATTTATTAGACTTTCACAAAGAAAACAAAGTCAAGTGCAAGTCATGTCATTATTTCTCTGATGGCATGGTTTTCTTCGGCAATGAAGGATGAACACACACACATTAAACACCTACAATGAGCTGGGCACTGGGGTAATTACTGAGGATACAAAAAGAAATCCACTCCCTGATCTCAAGGAGCTCATGGTCTAATGCAGAGATGACATGTAAACTACTAATAAGATATATATTCCTTAAACTGGAGATAAATTCAGAATGAAGGAACCACGATGAAGGAGGACTAGGAAAGGATTCTCATACAATGTAAGACTTTATCTGAGACTTGAAGGATTCAAGGAGACAGAAATAAAGAAGGCATAGTGTTCTAAGCAAGGGGTCAGCCAACAAAAATGCTGAGTTGGAAGATGGAGTATCTTCAAAAAACTGTAAGGATGTCAGTGTCACTGGAATGTAGAATGCAAGGATAGGAGTAAATTGTAATAAGATTGGAAGTCATGAAGTTTAAAAGTTAGAGGATTTTGTATTTAATTCTGAAGATAATAGAGAAACAGTTATATTTTGTTTTTAATGGGGAGGGGAATGATATGGTCAGTCCTTTATTTTAGGAAGATCAATTTGTCAGCTAAATGAAGGATGGATTGGAGTGGAAAAATACTTGAGGCAGGGAAACCAAAAGGCCATACAGTTTAAGTGTAAGGTGATGAGGAGAGAAGGGGACATATATAAGAAATATTATAAAAGTAGAAACAACAAGATTTGGAAATCAATTGGATATGGGGTGTAAGAAGAAATTAAAAGTTAAATATGAAACCTAGATTATAAGACTAATACAAAAGCTAAGGGGAGGGGAAAGATGAAGGAGGAGGCAAAATAATGAGCTTGGTTTCCAACATGTCAGCATTTCAGATGTCTACAGGACATCCAGTTCAAGATATACAACAGACATTTGGAAATGAAAGACTGGTGGTTGGGAGAGAAATAGGGACTAGACAAGTAGATCTGAAAGTCTTCTACATAGAGGAGATCATTGAAATTCTAGGATCCGATGAGATCACCAAGTGAAATAATATATAGAGAAAAGAGGGCATAGGACAGAACTCTGGGATACTCCCACAGATAGTGAGTGAGACATGGATGAAGATCTAGCAAAGGACACCAGAAAAGGAGGACTCAGGTTGGAAGAGAATCAGAAGAAAACAGTATAATGAAACCTAGAGATGGCAGAATATCAAGGACAAGATGATGAACTACAATGCTGAAGACTGCAGAGCAGTCATTAAGAATGAGGATTGAAAACAGGCTATTAGATTTGGCAATTAAGATGTCATTGGTAACTTGTAGAGTTCAGACCTATCAGCCAAGTCTCAGAGAAAACCACATTATGAGGAAAAAAGTGAAAAACGAATGAGAGTTATGGAAAAACAAAATTAAAAATAGAATCAACAGCTTGGCACAAGCAGAACAAAACCTTGCCTAAGTACTAAAATTCCCCCAAATTAGGAAGGAACAAATAGAAGCCAATGACTCCATGAGAAAACAAGAAATTTTCAAACAAAGTCAGAAGACTGAAAAAAAAGAAAATGTAAGGTCCTTGATAGGGAAACAAAAACAACTGACCTGGAAAACTGATCTAGGGGAGAAAATTTAAGAATCATTAGATTATGTGAATACCATGACAAAAATAAGAGAAAGCTTAGACCTCATATTTCAAGAAATCTTAAAACTGTTCACATCTCTTAGAACTAAAGGGGAAAGGAATTCATCAAGTCAATTTTTTGAAGATTAAAAAAATAACCATCAGGAACATCATAGCTAAAATCCAGAGCTTCCATGTCAAAGAAAAAAAAACACTACAAGCTGTCAGAAGTAAAGTATTTAAACACTAAGGAACTGCAGTGAGAGTCACATGCGATTTAGCAGCCAACATTATATAGGTGAGAACCTGGAACATGATATTCCAGAAGGTAGAGGATATGTGCTTATAGCCATAAATAACTTACCTAGCAAAGTCAGTTATAAAGCTATGGGGGAAATAGACTTTTAAAATAATAAAAGACTTTCAAACATTTCTGATGAAAAGATTAGAGCTGTGGAGAAATTTTGAAATTCAAACACAAGAGTAAAGGAAAAAAATGAATGAATGGTCATAAAGGACTAAATAGGGATCAAGTACTTATATTCAAATATATGGAGATGACACATGTGAGACCTCTGAGATCTATCGTCAAGGTTCATAGAGGGAGTCAGAGGGTCTGGGAGTAGTTCTGTTTATGGAATGAGAATGGAAAGAGGAAAAGAGAGAGGAAGAGGACTACACTGGGGTGGGAGAGGGGAAAGGAAAGGAAGATTAGGAAAAATTATCATATCATCAAGATGCACAAGTAGACAACTATACAATGGCAGGGAGAGGAAAAAGGTGACAGCTTGCACATGAACTTCACTCTCAGTTGAACTGGTCCAAAAAAAAGGAATATATACATACACAGAGTGGTATACACAACTATATTTCACTCAACAAGAAAATGGGAGAGAAAGAGAGACAAATGAGAGAGAAATTAGAGAGAGACCAGAAGGAGACAGCAATCAGTCGTAAGCAAAATAAACTCCAAATACACATAGTTCTTTTTGAGATGACTAAGACCAGTAAAGTGAGGGCAACTAGGTGGTTCAGTGGATAAAGTGATGGGCCTGGAGTCAGGAACACCTGAGTTCAAATGTGGCCCCCAGGCACTTACTAGCTGTGTGACACCGGGCAAGTCACTTAGCCCTTTTTGCCTTAGCTTCCTCATCTGTAAAATGAACTAGAGAAGGCAATGGCAAACCATTCTATTATCTTCAACAAGAAAACCCCAAATGAGATCCTGAAGAGTTGGACATGATTGAAATGACTGAACAACCACAAACTGGTAAATTGAGGAATGGATGATGTCAAAAAAAAAATGTGATAGAATATTATCGTGTTGAACTCTGATCAACGTAACAACCTACAAGAATATTGATCATGAAACATACTAGACATCTCTTGAAGAGATGTGAAAGACTCAGAATGCAGAATGAGATGTTTGGATGTGGCCAATGTGGAAACTGATTGAATACACATTTGTAATGAACTTAGTTTTTTGGGGTTTTTTTTTTGCATTCTCGGTGTGGAGAAGGGGTTAGAGTGGGAGATCTTGGCTGATTAAAACAAGTAAAATATTTTTTAAAAACTCAGGTGTTACCTCACTTTCATCAAATTGACTATTGACTAAAAAATTAAAATGACAAATAGTAGAGATGCTATAGGGAAATAAGCATTTTAATGTACTGTTGGTGGAACTATGACCGGATCCATCCATTCTGGAAAAAAACCTGGAACTGCTGAAAAAACTATATACTTTAAACCAATGATACCACTACAAGGTCTATACTCCAAAGAAGTCAAAGAAACAAGAAAAGGATCTATATGTACAAAAGTATTCATAGCAGTTCTTTTTGCTATAGCAAAGAGTTGAAAACTGAGAGGATGACCATCCCACTCATTGGAGAATGGCTGAACAAGTTCTGGTATATGAATGTATTGCATGAAATGGTGCAAGGGATGACGTTAGAGAAAACGGGGAAAACTTGTATGAACTGATGCAAAATGAATGAGCAGATCCAGGAGAACAATTTATACAACAATAACAACAAAATTATAAAAAAATAGTCAACTTTGAAAGACTTAACAACTCTGATTAATGGCATACCCAACACATTTCCAAAGGACTCAGGATTGCTATCCACTTCCAGATAGGAAGATGATGGACTTAGTGCAGATTGAAGCATATATGCTTTTCTTTATTTCTTTTCCCCACTTTTGGATTTGGCTGATAGAGGAATTTGTTTCAAATGATTGTATATATTTGCTATGGATTTCATTTTTCTTGCCTTCTCAATGAGTGGAGATGTAGAGGGGAAAAGAGAAAATCTAGAACTGAAAATAAAGTAAAATTTAATTTAAAAAAACAATGATGAAGAAAATGTTGATAATGTTCAATTTTAAGGTGAAAAAAAGTCCTTCATAACCGGTCCCCTTCCTTCCTTTCTTATTCATTATTTCTTTCAAGGTCCTTCCTTGAACTAAACTGCCAAGCATTCAAACTATACTGCAGAGAGCACAATTCTGATGGGCTAGCCACATTGTTCAAATTCCAAATATATGCTTGCCTAAAAGAATATTTTACAAAAAACTCACACAAGACAAGCACTCATGTGGTGGTCAGAAAAAAATGGTGCAATGATGCTCTCAAGGTCTCTCTTAAGAACTCTGGAATTGATTTCATGACATGGGAGTCATGAACAGGACCACTCAGCATAATGTGGCCTCATCAGAGAAGGTGCTATCCTCTATGAGCAAAGCAGAATTGAAGTAGTACAAAAGAAACATGAGATGCTCAAATTTAGAGAATCCACCTCATGTATTCACATGAACTATTTGTGTCTGACCTGTGCTAGGGCATTCCAAGCTTGCACTGGTCTGATGAGCCACTATCAGACACACTATAACTTGGCTCTAACATAGTGATGTCATTTTGGTCCTCCTCAAGAATGAAGGACAACATTCAAACAACTCATTATTCTCTACCCCATACTCTGCAATCCAGTGACAGTGGCTTCCTCACTGTTCTTCGAACAAAGCACTCCATCTCCCAATTTCAGGCACATTCACTGACTGCCTACTCCCACCCCCTCCATGCATAGAATTCCCTCTCTCCTCATTCAGCCTCCTGGTTTCCCTGGCTTTCTTCAAATCTCACCTAAAATCCTACCTTCTGCAAAAAGTTTTTCCCACTCCTCCTTAATCTTAATGCCTTCCCTCTGAGAGTACCCCATCCCAATTTATATATATACACATATATGTCTATATGTATGTATATATATACACACATATATGTATATATCATTTGTACATACTCATCCACATGTTTTCTTCTTCACTGAGCTTCTTGAGGGCAAGAATTTTCTTTTTCTTTCTTTGTGTCCCCAGAACTAAGTGTAGTATATAACAGGTGCTTAATAAATTCTAGTTGACTTTGTGCAGCAGTAAGGTTGCAAAAGTTATTCCCTTTGTGGCTTAGACCGGAGTGAGGTTCATGTGCAAGCTGTCCCCTTTCCCTTCTCCCTTGATTTTATAGTTGTCTACTTGTGTACCCTGATGTGATAATTTTTCTAATCCTCTTCCTCTCTCTTTCCTCTTTCCTTTCTCATTTTTCTCATTCCATAAACAAAACAGAATCATTTCCAGGCCCTCTGACTCCCTCTATGAACTTTGATGATAGGTCTCAGAGGGGATACTTGTCATCTCCATATATTTGAATGTAAGTACTTGATCCCTTTTTAATCCTTTATCACCATTCATTCATGTTTCTTTCTTTACTCTTGTGTTTGAATTCCAAAATTTCCCCACAGCTCTGATCTTTTCATCAGAAATGCTTGAAAGTCCTTTATTATGTTAAAAGTTCATTTCCCCCATATCTTTATAATTGACTTTGCAGGGTAAGTTATTTTTGGTTATAAGCACATATCCATTACCTTATGGAATATCATGTTCCAGGTTCTTTTCACCTATATAGTGTTGGCTACTAAATCACATGTGACTCTCACTGCAGTTCCTTGGAATTTAGACCAGATTTCTGCCATCGTCAAGGTTTAAGGAAAGATTCTCCCAGTGGATGTGGATTGAGTCAGGTGTCAGCAGATCAGTGAGAACTGAGACCAGGTACTTCACGATTTAGGGGAGGTCAGAACACAGTGTTCACTAACAAGACAAGAGAAGTCTCCAATTTGTGAAACAGAGAATACAGATAAGGCCAGTATCTTATATGTACATCCACTGTAGCCATGAGACTCGCACTTTCTTAAATAAATGGAACTGATAGACTAATGATTACCAGGGGAAACAGTTTTCACAATAAAGACCTCTTGTTCTGGACAAAAAGAAATAGAGCCTTTAAAATATTTTTCACTGTATGAATGAGTGGATGCTGGCAATAGATGTTCATTCTTTCCCCTTTGATGTGTATTTGTGATGGAGTCTGCTCAGTTAAGGAAGTGTTCGTCTTAACTGAACTTTAACTTTATTTTATTTTGTTTTATTTTTTTAAAGTCAATTTTTAAAAGAAAAGGAGGTTTTTCAGTGACTCCCAAAACTCCAAAATCTCTGCTTTCACTACAACTTTATCTTGTGCTTGATAATTCTCTCCCTAAGAGTGTAAGCTTTTTGTCTTCTCTCTCTTCCTCTTGGAGAGGAAACATTTTTAGCTTTGGAGAAAGAATATCTGTGTTTAAGAAGGGAACAGGGAGGGGGAGACAAAGTTTTTTCCACTGTAGAAATATTTAGGGGGAAAAGCAATACCTTTTAGTAGTTTGAGTGTGACTTGCCTAAACACATGGGCCAATCTAAGTGATTTGGCAAAACTGAGTAGTTCACTAAATTAAACATGTGTAATATGTATAAAGATTGAATTGTAATCATTTAAGTGCCTACAAAGACCTGGAAAGGAAGAAAGGGAGAGAGTTGAAGGCACCTTGTGATTACAGATTTGAATTGAGCCAATGGCTTGTGTGCCAAAATTTAAAACTGTAAAACTGGCAATTACCCTTCAGATGACCTGCTCACAAAGTTATGTAATTAATTCAAGACTTTTCCAAAAAAGTAGAAGCCATGTGGAGCCAAAATTAGATCACAATTGGAACATGCAAAACATGATTGGAAACAGAGAAGTGTAAGTGTAAACCAAGTCCCAAATTTTACTGCTATGGCTTCTATTGCATATCAATTGATCAATAGATCAAGCTCTGCACCTGTATAAGGGACAGAGAAGAGCTGGCAAGCATGGGATAGAGAAGAGCTCTTCAGACCTCTTGAGACTCTCTAAGCCTCTTTGTGTTTCAGGTTCTTCTGGCTTCTGCCTTGGGAGAGAAAATAGACAATGTCAATCTCAAGTCAGGTGGCTGAAGGAAAAGACTCTGGGAAGACGCTAACATGAGAAAAGTCTGCATTCTCCATCATGTCCGCACACCCAGCCTGTTATGCTAGAAATCAGAAACTTGCCTTTAGGTGGGATCTGTAACACTCTCTCTCTCTTTCTCTCTCTCTCTCTCTCTCTCTCTCTCTCTCTCTCTCTCTCTCTCTCTCTCTCCTGGTTGAGCTGAGTTATCTTACTCCCAAAGGGAGGGTTTCTTCACTTTCTATTATCTGGTGTATGTTTTCATATGTATACTGATTTCTCTGATTTCCTTGGGGTGAGGGGAGGTACTAACTTACATAAATGTGTTTCTTGGCTACCTACTATGTATATTCACTGTGCTGGGGGAAGGGAATTAAGCCTTGCATATAAAGTTTTGGGTCTTATTCCCCTCAATTAATGAAACAATCAGCAAAAGTTAGCTTAAACCTGAGAACCATATCTCCTAAACTAATAATATTTAAAGGAGAAGACTGATATAACTCTAAATTTATACCCAGGGTGTGTAAGATATTCAGGGAGAATTAGCAGCTCTGGTGTGAGGGCTGCTGAGCCCTTTTCAGGGATGCCCATCCACCTTAAGTGTCCACCTGATTCATCCAGCTCTCACCTGTGGCTCCAAGGAGCTGTGGCATGCACGGCAGTCTTACCCCAGTAAACTGCTTGGCAGATGGAATAAACCAGGTTGAGGGGAACTAACCAGTCTCATACCTGTCAATGAGTTAGAAGGATATCTACCCTCCCAAGCATTCCCTTGTGGAATGGGCAGATGAGGACAATTTATTTCAATGGCCATGAAGGCAGCTGAGACAGACACAGGGGAGCATTTAGCACTTGGTCAGACATCAAACCGTCTGATGTCATCTACTGCATACACAGCTATACACAGCCATCTTGACATTGGACTTTGATGACTCTGGAAAAGAGAGTGAGCCTGATGATTTTGCACAACTCCACCTCACTTAAATCCAATCCATGCACAAGTCAAGACATCACCCTTGATGTCACTGGTCTGAAAATGAAAGCCTAGCAACAACAACCCAGAACCCCCTCTCTCTGAGGAGGGCAGAGTGACCAATCTCTGGTTCCAACCACCTACTTCCCTTCATGGAACAAACTAAAGAAACAGAAAGATGAGGGCAGAAGGGGTTAGAGAAATCTCTTCTTCCTATCTTTGAGCTACCCAATGAAACTCCATGCTATGTGTGGGGGAAAGCTCTCAAAACTTTTAATTAAAAAAATTTAAAAAATTAATTAAAAAATTAATAAATTCATGTGGTGAATCCAAAAAAAGGGGGAGGAGGCAAGCAAGGATTAAGCACTTATGATGTGCCAAGAACTTTATGAATATTATCTCATTTTATCCTCACAGCAAGCCTGGGAGGCAGGTGCTATTATGATACCTACTCTACAGGTAAGGAAATCAAGGCAGACAGAGGATAAATTACTGAGTGTCCAAGGTCACACGGTTAATAAGTATATGAAGTGGGATTTGAATTCAGACATTCTTGACTTCACACATAGTAGGTAGTCAAGAAACCCATTTATCTAAGTTAATAACTCCTCCCCCCTCTCAAGGAAATAGAGAAATAAGTATATATAGGAAAATATACACCAGATAATATTAAGCAAAGAAACCTTCCCATTGAGAGTAAGGTAACTCAGCCCAGCCAGGGGAGAGAGAAAGAGTTCCAGATCCCACCAAAAGACAAGTGTCTGATTTCTCTAGCATACCATGCTGGGTATAGGGACATGATGGAGAATGAAACCTTGATCCATCATGCTACCTAGCAGTGAAACATCAAATCAAAACAAAGAGAAATGTAGTGACTTGCAACAGAGTTGGTCTGGGTTGCAAGATAATCAATCTGTCAGAGACAGAAAAAGAGAGAGAAGGATAGGGGGAGAGAGAAAGAGAGGCAGAGAGACAAACAGAAACAGAGACAGAGAGATGGTGAGAAAGAGACAGAGAGACAGACAGATTGAAAGAGAGAGGAGAGAGAGAAAAAGAGAGAGAGAGAATTAGAGAATTCATGGCACAATGTAGATTTGAAGATCAATAAATGAGAGGGAATGTATAGAAGTGACCTAACCACTAAAAGAAAATCCCAAGAAACATGCAGCTGAAGAATAAAGACAAATACTGAGGAGCCAAGATGGCAGAGTAGAAAGACACACATATGCAGGGTCTCCCCACACAGCCCATAAAATACCTGTAGAGAGGAACTCTCAACAAATTTTGGAGCAGCAGAAGTGGAAAACAACAGAGTGAAGGAGATTTCCAGCCCAGAGTGACCTGAAAGGCCCATGGGAAACGTCAGTTGCACCAGACACAGAGCAGAGCCCAGCCCAGCCTTGGCCATGTGGTGCACAGCTCATGAACAGCCCTCAAGGGCAGAATCTCCAGTCTCGGAATCCTCAGTGGCAGCAGCAGGTCTGCAGATCCCTCAATCCAGCGCCAAAGGTCAGTGACGGGGGTTTTCAGCTGGCCAGGAAGGGAGAAAGGTCTTCCCATAGCTCTGGTCTCAGACAGCCACTGCAGAGGCCACACTGGGCAGGTGGCAGAAGTTCTCACGGCAGCCCCTGCAGCAGCCTGAGACCATTGATGGATCATAAAAACCCCTCGGGGCACTGAGGGAGCTGATCTTTGTCTCGCACTGAATGGTGGCCCTACCCCCACAGCTTGACTGAATCCCACCCCTCCCAGTGCTAGCTTGGTGGAACTGGAGATCAGGTGCTTTTGGAGAGGAAACTCTGCTAAGATTTTGGGCACAAAAATCCTTTCCTGCATCCAAACCAGTACACACTTGATTGTGCCACCTTGGAAGAACTGATATCCCCAGACTATACCCTACTCTTGACAAAGGACCCAAAAGTCAAGTAACTGGTTGGGAAAAGGCCCATAAAAGGGAAAAAAATACGACCACAGAAGGTTACTTTCTTGGTGAACGGATATCTCCTCCCATCCTTTCCAATGAGGAAGAACAATGCTTACCATCAGGGAAAGACATAAAAGTCAAGGTTTCTGTATCCCAGACATCCAAAATAAATATTCAATGGGATCAGGACATGGAAGAGCTCAAATATTGTCTTT
>CM053773.1:207802441-207818785 GCA_028658325.1 Potorous gilbertii | reverse complement strand
ATGGAGGAACTCAAAAAGGATTTTGAAAATCAAGTCAGACAGGTGGAGGAAAAACTGGGAAAAGAAATGAGAGAGATGCAAGAAAAGCATGAAAAACGGGTCAATACCTTAATAAAGGAGGCCCAAAAAAATGCTGAAGAAAATACAATATTTGCTGTCATTGCATAAATTGTTCTACTGGTTTTCCTCACTTCATTTTACATAGTTCATACAGCTCTTCCAGATTTCTTTGAAACAGTCCATATTTTCATCAATTCATAAACCCTAATTTGCTCAACTGTTCCATAATTAGCTTATGTTTCTTATTTTCTTAGTACTTTGCCATCACAAAAAGAACTGTTATAAACACATTTATACATGTCTTTTTCCTCTTTTTTAATCTTTTTAAGGTGTAAGCCTAGTAGGCCAATGTATAAACACAGTTTAGTGATTTGGGGATGCACAGTTACCCAAATTTCTTTCAGGTATGAATGAATTCATAGTTCTATCAACAGTCTATATTTTTCCAAAGCTTTAAGTAAGGATCATTTTCTTTATTATCTTTGCCAATCTGATGGATGTGAGTGGAAGTTGAGTTATTTTAATTTGCATTTCTCTAATTATTAGTGATTTTAAAACATTGTTTATATATAATTGTTGACAATTGTTTGTTCATATGCCATGAACATTTATCTACTAGGAAAAGGCTTTTGTTCTTAACAGCATTTATACAAGCTTTAAAGTTTGCGAAGAACTGTGCATGTTATTTCATGTGATCTTCATAACATGGCTTTAGGAAAGGTCCTATTATTAACTTCATTTTAATGATGAGGAAACCGAAGCAGCCAGGGGTTAAGTGACTTATTCAGGACCACACAGATATTGAGGGTCTGTACACAGAATTGTACTAAGATTTGTACTCAGATCTTTCAGATTCCAAGCACTACACTCCCTTGATTCCTTGAAGCAGTCCTTCAAATATTGGGGGTATATGAGGTCTTTATTAGAGAAAATTACTGCCATTTTTTCCCTAGTTAACTGTTTCTCTTCTACTTTTAACGGCATTGGTTTTGTTTAAGTAAAATTTTAAATGTTATAGCATCAACATTGCCTATATAGCATCATCTCTGATTATCCCAGTCCCCTCTTTGGCCATGAATTCTTTACCTATCCATAGATACAAAAAGTATTTTCTTCCTTTCTCCTCTAATTTATCATTTGGCTTTTCATATCTAAGTCATGTCTCTACTTGAAGTTTATCTTACTATATAGTGTGAGATACTGGTCTATATTTAATTTTTGAGAGATTGCTTTACTGTTTCCTGAGCAGCTTTTGTAAAATAATGAGCCCTTTCCCCAGTAGTTGAAGTCTCATGGTTTATTGAACACAATACTACCATGTTTATTTGCTTTGAAATTTTATATACCCATTTTGTCCCATCGATGAACCTATTTTTCAACCATCAGCAGTTAGTTTTGATGATTACTCCTTTGTAGTATGATTTGAGATGTTTCAGTTAGCTCCCCATTCCTTTCCACCTTTTTCATTATTTTCCTTGAGATTCTTGACCTTTTTTTATTTTTATGGGGTTTCTTCTAGCTCTATAAAGCAGTCCTTTGTCAGCTTAAATGGGTTGGTACTGAATAAGTTATTGAATTTATAATAGTCTTTTTTATTACATTGGCATGACCCATTTATGACTAACTAATTTCTGCCATTATCTAGGTCTACATCTCAAAATGATGTTTGATATTTGTTTAGATACAATTCCTGCATGTATCTTGGTAGATACAAATATTTTATATTTTCAAGTTATTTGAACAGAATTTATCTTCTTGATGGGTTTTATTGGTAAGATCCTGAAAGCTGATGACTTTTGTAGATTTATTTTATATTTTGTACTTTTTCCAGTTATTTTAAAATAATTCTAGTTAACTAATTTAGGTTTGTCTCTTCTTTGCCTCTTATCCATTCAATTTCTTTTTCTTGTTTTATTATATTATACTAATCATATATTACATTATAGTATAGTATAGTACTTATAGCTAACATTTCTATAATTGTATCAAATAATATTAGTGGTTATAGACAACCTACTTTTACCCCCTGAGTTTATTGCAAAGACCTCTAACCTTTCTCCTTTACACATGAATTAACATTAGGTTTTAGATAGATACTACCTAAGGAAAAGTTCATATATTCCTACACTTTTTAATTTTTTTAAAAGAAAATGGTGTTGGATTTGACAATTAACAATCTGTTAATATAATTATATGATTTTCATTATTTTTGTTATCACTATGCTCTGTTTGTAGTTTTCCTAATAACAAACCATCCTTTGCACTTTTGTTAAAAGTCCAATCTGGTCATAATATATAATATGATTTTATAAGTAATACAAAATGGTATTACCTTACAAATAACAAAAAACAATAATCCTTTTTATAAAACAGCATTTTATCTATATCTTTTGTTTTACATCATCTGGATATCTTCTTACATCCCACTCCACTCTCTCCCAAAGAGCTTTCCCTTATAGCAAAGAATGGTTTTAAAAGGAAGATGAAAAATATACAGAAAAACTATTCAACACATAAAAATAGGAGAACATATGCAATATTCCTCCCCGGTGGACCCACCTTACCTATCCATTTACTTACTACTACAAAGAAGAAGGAGCTGTTTTCTCATGTCCCTTCTTTAAGACCAAGCTTATTCTTTATGGTTTTGCAACATTCAGTTTTGATGATTTTTGCAGCGGTTGTTTTTTCCATTCACATTGTGCATCATTGCATAGGTTATTTTCCTGACTCAGCTTACTTCCCTTTAACTTAATTCCTATATGTCTTTCCATATTTCTCTATACTTATATTTGTTTCATTCAATACACTACTTATTACTCCATCATATTCATGTATTACAATTTGTTTAACTATTCCCCATTTGAACTTCTACTTCATTTACAATTCTGTTACCATAAAAAGTACAGCTACAAATATTCTTTTTGTTAATGAGCCCCTTGAGGGTGTATACCTAACTGTGGAATCTTTTGGTCAACAGGCATTTCATTTTAATCACTTTCTTAACATAATTCCCAATTGCTTTCCAGAATTTTCCTAATAATTCACAGTTCCACCAACAATGCATTAGTAATTCTCTCTTTCTACAACCTCTCCAACGCTGACTATTCCTATCTTTCATAGTCTTTGCCTACTTGCTAGCTACAAAGTAGAAACAGAGTTTTGATTTGCACTTCTCATCTTAATAATATAAAGTCTTTTAAATATTGTTGAACTTTTTTACTAATATTTCATTCCATGTTTTGTTCTCCCTCCCTGGTTGAGGTACTAAGATGATAATTATATCATGGAGCTTGGAAGGTTTCCCTCTATTCTTCTTTTTACAAACAATTCATATAATATTAAAATTGTTCTTTGAATGTTTGAATGGTTTGTAAAGTCATCTGGTTCTAGGGTATTTTCTTTGGCAGTTCATTTTTGGTTTGTTCAATTTTTCTGATATTCAGTTGTTAGAATAATCTAGTTCTTGTTTTGTTAATTAAAATATTTTGTATTTTGTAAATATTCATATATCACATTGAAGTTATCAAATTTGTTGGCATTTAATTGAACAAAAATTTCTTTATTTTGATGGATTCTCCTTGTTCTTTTCTTATACAATGTAGCTTTTCTCTCTAAAAAAAAAATCAGACTAGTTAATTTTATATCTGCTATGTTAGATTTTTTTTCAAAAAACTTGTTAATTCAGTATTTAGCTTTCAATGTTATTAGTATTGTTTTTGATTTTCTGAATTTCTACTTTGGTATTGTGGTAGATAATGAATAATAACTGAGAATATAACCTGAGCTATATGATTTGTTTGCAAAATAGGTGTGATAAACAGATCAATGCATTCCTCAGTCAGTCCAAAGACTCTGACTACAGAGTAAGACAAATTTTTATGTATTAAAAACAATTAATCAAATCAAACCAACTAATAAAAAGAAAGGCTGGAATCTCTGCTCGGGATGGATGGGTGAGTCGTTGGCAGCAGATGGAAGGTGGAGCTGCTTGATTTCTATTGTATCTATTTCCTCTGCAAAAAAAAAGAATGACCTTTTCACAAAAAATGATAGAAGAAAAATGACAGGGAGAACAAAAATGAACAGCAAGTAGTAGATATTCAAAATATATGATGGACTAATAAGGGAGGATTTAGATGCTTTTGATGAATACAAGTCACTTGGCCCAGAACTACTATATTACTGGCTCCTGAAAGAAATGGTAGATGTGATTGCTGGGCCATTGTTAGTGATGTGTGAAAGGTCATGGAAAACAAGGTATGTATCACTGGTGAAGACTGGTGAAGGATAGGATCTCACCTTTTTCAAAAGAAGGAAGGGCAGAGGGAGGACAGTTAGGTAGCACAGTGAATAGAGCACCAGAATCAAGAGGACCTGAGTTCAAATCTGGTCTCAGATGTTTGACACTTACTAGCTATGTGACCTTGGGTAAGTCACTTAACTCTGAATGCCTTGTCTTCCCCGCTCCAAAACAAAAAGAAAGAGGAGGGAACAGGATCTGCAAACTATGGCCAGTGAGCTTGAATCCCATTCCTGGGAAAATTTTTAGAAAGGATCATTATCAGATGGTTTGTAAATATCTATAAACTAAGTGATGATTTCAAAGAGCTAGCATGTCTTCATCAAGAACAAGTCAGGCTAGACTACGATTACTAAACTAGTAGATAAGGAGAATAGCATGGATAGTTCATGTAGACTTTATCAACTTTTAAAAATAAATTATTTTATTCTTGTGGATAATATGGGAGGAAGATTAAAGGATAATATAATCAGATGAATTTACAACTGATTGGATGACCCTACTTAAAGAGTAGTTGTTAATTATTCAGTGCCAACATGATAAGAGATTACCTGAGGGGTACCTCGGGTATCTGTCCTTCATCCCATGGTGCTTAATATTTTCACCATTGACATAAAGACATGAATGTTATCATCACACTTGAAGATGACAAAGCTGGGAGGCATAGCTAATACATTGGATGAGAGAGTTGAGAATCAAAAAGATCTTGACAGGCTAGGGCATTGGCCTGAATCTGATAAGATAAAATGCCACAGGCAGGGATAAATATAAAGACTTGAATTTGGGTACAAGAAAATCAACTTTGTTATTATAAGGTGAGGAGACCTGAGCAGAAAGTGGTGGTTCTGAAAAGAATCTAGAGTTTAACATGAACCAGCAGTATGATGTAGTAGCCAAAAACCTAATGTGATCTTGTCCTCTGTTAGGAAAGGTCTAGCCTCCAGAAACGGGGAGGCAATAGTCCTAATGTACTCTTCTTTTGTTAGACCTCAACTAGAATATTGTGTTCACTTCTGAGCATAGTGTGGAGAGGAAGGCAAACAGGACAGTGAAGGGTGTTGAGTTCATAACATACGAAGATTTTTATTTTTGAATGAACTGGGCATTTTTAGCCTGTTGTAAAAAAGGTGCATAGGCACCACGATAGCTATGGTCAAGTATCTGAAGGGCTGTCATGTGGAGGATGGTTTAGACTTGTTTTATTTGGCCCCAGATAGTGAAGCAAGGAACTAGGGATTGAAGTTACAAAGAGGCAAATTTAGGTTTAATATAAGGAAAAACTTGTTAACAATTATCACTGTCCCAAAGCGCAATGGGCTACGTCTAGAGCTGGCAAGTTGTCATCCTTCAAGGTCTTCAAGCAGAAGTTGGACAACCACTTGTGGCTATGTCAGAGTGAAGATTTCCTCACCTATGCATTACAGTAAATGGTCACTGAAGGTCCCTCCCACCTCTAGATTCTGTGATTCTGCAGTCATTGCAAAGGCAGGGATATTGGAAATGTGGTGATACATTTGAATGATGAATGATTAAAAAAACACTTATTAAGCATTTAATATGTGCAAAACACTGTGCTAACCACTTGGGATATAAACAAAAAAAACAGTCCGTGCTTTCAAGGAACTCCTATTATAATGGAGATAGCACACAGAGGAGGTTTCAGCTATGAGTCAGATAGAAGAGTTCAGTGGTCCTTAGGATGCAGAAGTGAAACAGACGCTAATGCATCTCTTAATGTCATGTCCATAGATAAAACTATTCGTGATGCTGAACCATTTGAACATCTACAATGCCAGTTCACCTAGATTACATTGTATAGAGGGGAGTAATGTGCAACAAGATTAGAAAGGGAGGTTGGTGACAGGTTATGACATCTTAAATTGTCAAAAGAGAACAGTATATTTGATCCCAGACATAATAGAGAGCCACTGGAATTTGTTGAGTAGATAAGCAAAAGGCCAAATTCGTAATTTAGGAAAATTTGTCAACCAGTTATTAAAGGTGGATTAGAAAAGGTAAAGATGAGACAATTAAAAGGTTCTTTTCCCATGTGACAGACCTGCAAATACTTCATATCAGTTATTGTGTCTCATTTACTTTGAATCCCAAGTTTTCTCTTCTCCAAGGCAAACACCCCTGTTCCTTCAATTGATCCTTGTTTGGCTTGGACTTCAGTCCACTACCTCTCCTGGTCATCCTTCTCTAGAATCTCTCTAGCTTGTCAGTTTTTTTGATGGATCCCTCACTGCTGACACATAGTTTAATAATTATGATATTAGCTAGCGTTTGTTCTGTGCCTATGATGTGCCAGACACTGCTAAGTGTTTTTATAAATATTATCTCATTTGATTCTCACTTATTCTGAGAATACAAGTTAAAATCTCTCACCAATGTTGTTTGTTTGTCCTTCATTTTCAAGGAGGATCAGTGATGTCACAGGTAATGAACTATCTTACCAAAACACCTTGTATCTATGTCTTATATAACTACATAGGTATATGTTTTCTCCTCAAGCTGAACTTTTAAGTTATATTGAGAGAATAGCCTGTTTTCAATTATGTCACAGCACCTAGTTGGTGCCTAACCCATAGGAGACATCTAATAAGTAATGGTTGATTGATCATCTGATTTGTCCTAGAGGGCAGAACTAGGAACACTGAGAGTTGAGGAAAGTGGGGATATGGGCATAAGATAAGGGGATAAGGAATAAGCTTTCTAAAGATTAGAGTTACATGAAAGTGGAATGGGTAGTCTCTTAGAAGTAGCAAGATTCCATTATTGGAGGTGTTCAAATGGAAGGTGGATGACAATTTGTCAAGGAATCATAAAAGAGATTCCTGATCAAGTAAGCATCAGACTAAATACCATCTGAGACCTCTCTTAACTGAGATTATGGGATTCTAAGGTTTTCTTTCTCTTTTCCTCCCAGGCCAACAAGATGTTCCATTATGCACAGTGGAAAATACATGTCATGTACTCTTTGTACATCCTCTTTGCTGTGGTGTTCCTTTTTAGATGACTCGTTCTCTTCCCAAACATGTGAGCTTTTCCCCAGGGAATGATAAGGGTTTTGGGAAGTGGTTGTGATCTCTAGGAAGCCTAAGGCCCAAAGTCATCCTCTTATGGGACCTTCTGTTGCCAAGATATGACTTTTAAAAAGCTGATGAAACCTTCCATGTATGGGAAAGTTGGAACAGGGACCTGTTAAGGCTTGGTGGTCTCCTCCCCTCCCTGGGGCTTGTGTTACTAGTGACTAAGGGTTGTCTGAAAGATCCTCAAAGTGACCTAATTTTCTTTCTCTCCTGCAGAATCATGCAATATACCTATTATTACACAGACTGGGTAAAGCCTTCCTTAGGATATTATTTAACCATTACCCTCCTAATGGTCCTGCAGAGTCTCCATGTCTTCTGGTCCTACTTCATTCTCCAAATAGTCCGTTAATTTGTTGTAAGTGATAAGGTATGCACAAAGCTGACCCTAATTTTAGTTTCTGATCCTTCTATAGCTTGATCCTGTCTAAGTTACCTCTTAAGCATCTCAGGGGCAAGTAAACAGGAATCCCAGCCCCAGAGGCCTTTGCAGCTATGTTAGGGGGGAAGTGCATGAACAGTGGGAATGAGGACTAGAACCTGGTATTCTAGAGACAATGGGCATCTAGGCAGTCCTGACAGAGGGGTAACTGGAGGGTGGAGCACCCAATTCTATCCAGACCTTTATTTTATAGTCATACAACCTGGACTTTGCAACTCACTCCACTTTCCATCTGCAGCTCTGTTTGGTCACAAATTCATGTAAAAAATATTCCTCTGGTGTCCCATACTTCTCCAACGTCCTTTTGAAAATTATCTCCCCAACACATAGTAAGCTACTTCAGGAGCAGGATTGTCTTTCTTTTTTTTATTTCCATCACCTTTGATTGGCTACTTTCCATCTGTCCATCTCTCTAATTGGTTATTTTCCATCTGTCCATCCCTCATTCTCTCTGATCCACTTCCTTTCTTGGCCTCTGATTTTGCGAAGACTGATGTGAGGAGTGACTTGGAGGAACAAGACACAAGTGATGAGCAGTCAGAGATGGAGAGGCAAAGGAACAGGCAGCTCCAGTCCAATAATGCTACCAACTGCAACTTCCTCCAGGCTCGAGGTGTGGGGGTCCTGACTGATCTATGTACCAGCAACATAGTCTGGTCTGGCCTAAGACCATCAGATTCCCCAGTTGAAGGAAAAAACCTGGATGATAGGTCTTCTAAGAATTAGGTCATTATGGGAAATCTCCAAGATTCTTATTGGGTATGGACTCTAGAACAAGACTGGTTCTAGACCAGAAATCTTTATTTTGTCTCTCTCTGTCAGTCCCTTCCCACTTCTGTTAGACCTGAAGGAAGAAGGAGAAGCATGCAATCTCTCCATGGGATTTTAGGATGGGTTTAATGATCTCCTTGAGCCAATTTCTTGGCCTGGCTGCCGAGCACTGCTCCCATTTATTACAAGGCCCTCATAGTGGGAGAAGATTCTTTAGACTCCCAGTGAATGGTTCTGTTCTATCTGTGCAGATGCCACTGAAGAGAAAGATGAGGGAGCCCCCAGATCCCCATGGAGGCCAAGAAGGAACCATCAGCTCCCTGAACCAATGAGAAGAGACTCAGGCTACAGGCCTGGGACTGGGTTAAGCTCATTAAGCTCTCTCCTTCCAGATCCAAGAGAATCAGGCCCAGAGATGGAAATAATAAAACTGTCTCTGAGCCTCTGGCTTCTTTCATTAGACACTTCATTCTTCATTCAGAGCTCACTTTATCATCCTCGCTCCCTCTTTCATAATTTTAAAATCATTTTAATTTTTCATAATTTTCCTGAATATAGAAGCTTAGAATATCAGAACCAGAAGGGACTTCCCAGAACCCAACTTGAACAGAATGCCCTCTACAACTTCCATACCAAGTAGTCATTGGGTTATTGCTTGAACTCTCCCCAAGGTAGAGTTACAGCCTATTCTACAGTATTGAGAATTTATTTACCAAACTGAATCCAAAATTTAACTTTTGGGATCCTGTTGTCCACTGTCATGGACAGCAGCAGAAAATCAGAAGGAAAAGTTGGTTTAGGGAGATCAGTTTTAGATAGGTTGATTCAAAGATAAATCGAACAATGAGATCCCTGAGGATCTGGAGGTCCTGCTGGAAGCAGACCACCTGCCCACCCTCCTCTCTCTAAACTATCATCTTTTAAGACTCAATCAGATCTAGGTTGTCAGCAATATTCCCTCTAATTATGAGATCACCTTCCCCTCAACACATACCTGAACAAACTGAGCCAGAACTGGCCCAAATTTGGACCTACAGAAAAAGATAAACCCAGGCCACCAAGGAAGCAAAAATCCCACACATAGATCTCAGCAAACCTCAGGAGGAAGGACCAATATATGGGAGATTGGAAGCCACAGGGATACATTTGGAGGTCAATCATGGGAAAGGGTATCCTGGATGGAAGAAAGGTGCTGAAGGGATGCATCTTCTAATATAAGACCCCAAGGCCACTTTAGAGAGTCCTAAGGACTTAGATCTAGAAGATTATAGATAATCTAGTTCCCCATTTTGGACATGCATCTAGTCTCATTTACTTCAAACATTGACTTTATTCCATTGTAGAAATAGTCATCATTAGCTACTTCTAGGCAGCAAGGTGGCACAGAAATAGAACCCTGGGCTGGAGTCAGGAAGACTTAAGTTCAAATTCAGTCTCAGATACTTACTAGCGGTGTGACCCTAGGTAAGTCACTTAACTGATCTGCCTTAGTTTTTTGTTGTTCAGGCATGTCCAACTCTTCATGACCCTATGGACCATGACACACCAGGCTCATCTATCCTCCACTTTCTCTTGAAGTCTGTCCAAGTTCATGTTCCATTGTTCCCATGACACTATCTATCCATATCATCCTCTGTTGTCCCCTTTTCCTTTTTCCTTCAATCTTTTCCCAACATCAGGGTCTTTTCTAGTGAGTCCTGTCTTCTCATTATGTGGACAAAGTTTTTAAGTTTTAGCTGTAGTATTTGACCTTCCAACTAATTTTTTTCCCAATGAATTTTTTTCCAGTGAATTAATTTAAGTATTATGTATTGACTGATTTGATCTCCTTGCAATCCAAGGGGCTCTAAAAATCTCCCCCCAAAAAATCTTCTCCAGAACCTCCATTCAGAAGCATCAGTTCTGTGGTGCTCAGCTTTCCTTATGGTCCAACTCTCACAGGCATACATTGCTACTGAAAAAACGATGGCTTTGACTATACAGTCCTTTGTCCACAAGGTAATGACTGTGTATTTTAGCATGTTGTCCAGATTTGCCAGTGCTTTCCTTCCAAGAAGTGAGTATCTTTTAATTTCATGGCTGCAATGAGCTTTGAGTGCAAGAATATAAAAGCTGATGCTGCTTCCATTTCTTCTTCCTCTGCTTGCCAGAAAGTGATGGAACCAGTTGCCAAAATCTTAGGTTTTGCTTTTCTTTTTTGGGGAGGGGTGATTTATGTTAAGCTTCAAGCCAGATTTTACACTCTCTTCTTTCATCCTCATCAAGAGGCTTCTTAATTCCTCTCCACTTTCTGCCATCAGAGTGATATCATCTGCATATCTGAGATGGTTGATATTTCTCCTGGCAACCTTACTTCTACCTTTTGATTCATCTAGCCTGGCAATTTACATGATTCACCTTGCATTTAAGTTAAATAAATAAGGTGACAATGGACAACCTTGTCATGCTCCTTTCCCAATCTCAAACCATTCAGTTGTTTCCCGTTTAGTTCTAATTGTTGCTTCTTGACCCACATATAGGTTCCTCAGAAGACAAGTAAGATAATCTGGTACTTACATCTCTGACGACTTGCCACATTTTGTTGTGAGCCACACAAGTCCATGGAGCAGACATCGATGCTTTTCTGGGATTCCCTTACTTTCTCCCTTGAGCTTGGTTAGACATCTAAGGTGCCATTGCTATCCACTGCATCCTGAGTCATCTCCAATCTTCCTGATTTTTATCCTGCCACTAGACTTTGGTGACCCTGGAAGAGAAAGTGAGGCTGACAACTGAGCATCTCTACTTCACTTAAATTCAATTCACCATGAGTAAAGATGTCACCTTATGATATCATTGATCCTCTTTAAAAAGGGGGGGGGGAATAACAATATTAAGCCCCTACTACATTTCTGCAACTACTCAGCACCTGAACACTCATATAATATCTTCACCTCATTATATTGTACCTATATAGGTCAAACAGCTTAAAAGATTTCAATCAACCCCTCCCCTGCTACTTCCTATATTTGGAAAACTATATTTCCCAGAAGACCCTGTTGTTGATTGGTCCTACAACTATTTCATATTTACAGTCAGTTGGGACAGCTAGGTGGTGCAGTGGATAGAGCACCAGTGTAGGAGTCAAGAGCAATTGAGTTCATATCTCACCTCAGACACTTGACTCTCACAAGTTGTGCAACCTTGGGCAAGTCCCTTAACCCCAATTTCCTCATCCTGGGTCATCTCCAGTCATCCTGACGAACATCTGGTCACTGGATTCAGATGACTCTGGAGGAGAAGTGAGGCTGGTCACTTGTACAGCCCTCCCTCACTCAAAACAAAGTCAAGTGCAAGTCATGTCATCATTTCTCTGATGGCATGGTCTTCAGCAATGAAGGATGAACACACATTTACAGTCAACAAGGTGGCCCAGCGGATAGGTGTTGTAACGTGAGTCAGGAACACCTAAACACAAATCCGACCTCACAACATCATTAACTTTTTAATCCTGAGCAAGTCACTTAACCACTTTTCAGTCTCAATTTCTTCATCTACAAAATGAGACAAATAAGAGCACCTGTTGTTTGTTGTTCAGTCATGTCCAACTCTTCATGACCCCACTCAGGGTTTCCTTGGCAGAGAAAATGGAGTGATTTGCCATTTCCTTCTCCATCTCATTCTAAAATGAGGAAACAGACACCAACAGGATTAAGGGTCTTGCCCAGGACACTCAGCTATCTGAGGTCAGATTTGAATTCAGGTCTTCCTGACTCCAGGCCTAGCATTCTATCCACTTCCTCATAATAGCACCTACCTTCCAGAGGTGTGGAGAGGATCCAATAAGAGAATATTTGGAATGTAGTGTAAGTTTTGTAAACCTTAAAGTACTATGTAAATGTTAGAACTATTATTAGCCATCATTATTTGTACTTACATATGTGTGTATATGAATGTATGCGTGTACGCGTATGGGAATATGTTGATTGGTTGTTGTCCTTCATTGTCGAAGAGGACCAAATTGACATCACCATGAGAAAGTGAAATTTCAGTGCATCTGACTGGCTGATCAGACTAATAAGGGCTGGGAATGTTCTACCACGGGTAGGGCACAGATAATCCATGTGAATATTTGGGGAGGTTGCTCCAAATTTGTGCATCCTGCCTTTACTTTATGCTGTCTCAATTCTGTTTTGCTCATAGAGCACAGTACCCTTTCTGATATTGGCACGCCGCGCTGAGCCGTCCTGTGCCAGTGTCTCCCATGTTACACAGTCGAATCCAAAGTTCTTGAGAGAGATCTTGAGAGTGTCCTTGTATCACTTCTTCTGACCACCATGTGATATGTTTATGTGTGTGTATATGTGCATGTATATGATATATATGATGTACATGAGGTAGATGTATATATATAAGTTGTGGCACCCACCCTGTCCCAACCTCCCTATCCCTGATTGTCATCTTCTATAAGGTAGCAATACTCACAGAGATCTTCACAGACGAAGAAAAAGACAAAATATTAAACTGGACCTCCCCCCAACAAGCTTACTTTCTATTGGTTGGGAGAAAATGGAGAGACCACAAGGACATATGGAATCATAGATTTAGAGCTGGAAGGGCTCTTAGGTTAGATTCAATACTACAAACATTAATTAAGCACCAGGCAGTCACCATGCTAAGCAATGGAGATGCAAAAGGACAAAAGATCATCCCTGCCCTCAAGGAATTTACAAACTAATAAGAGGAGACAAGATGCAAACAAATACATACAAAACAAACTATAGATAGAATAAATAGGAAATAATTAAAAGAGGGAATGCATTGGAACTAAAAGGGTTAGGAAAGATTTCCGGCAGAAGGTAGGATTATAGAGGCTAGCTAATCAAATGCTCTCATTTTACAGATGAGAAAACTGAGGCCCACACAGGTTAAGTGACTTGCCTAAAGTGTTAAAAGTAGCAGTTGGCAAAGCCATTATCTGAATCGAGGTCATCTCCCTCTGAACCCAATTTCCTGGTTTCCTCAAGAAAACATTCTCTAGCCTGGGCAACGATAGACAATTTTTTTTGCCTGGAAGAAAACACAAACCCACATCATGGAGTGTGAACACTTCTTACCCCCAAGGTTCAGCTTTTAGTGCTGCACTTTGGTCCGAATAGAGTTATTAAAGAATAAATGAAATAATGAATGATTCTTGTATGTGAATATGCCTGCACACATAGACAAAAAAGAGAATTACCCTAAATTTTCACCCAGGTCCTCAAAAAAATATAGAACTCTGAGAAGTATTATGGTAGAAGCTGTAATCAATCAACCAGTTGATAAGCATTTATAAAGCACCTACCATGTGTTGGGCCCTGGGCCAAATACTGGAAATATAAAGGCAAAAATGAAAAATAGTTTCAGTCCTCAAGTATACAATTATAGGATGGGTAGCCAACATCTTCATGTGTAACAGTTATAACCCCAACTGGACCCAGGGGTTTTGGTCTTGGTGCCTTCTACCTCTGCACTAAGGAATATCTCTCTGATCTGGACTTACCCATGTGGACCAGGTTCAGACCACCTAAAAGAAACTCTCAATCTTTGGCTCTTTACACCGCTACCTTGGAGTCACTGGGAAAATCACTTAAACTGTAAGTTTTGTCTCATGTCTTTGGGTTTCTCCAAATTATGTAGAAATATACCTAAACTGTAGTGTAAAACAGCTATTTCTCTCCTCTGCACCAAAGAAATGCAAAGTACAAAAAACTCACAAATTCTTGTTTAAGAACAGCAGTAATAACTACTGTTACATTTCCCCAGGAGATTAACACTTAAAGCCACTGAAACCTAAAGCAGTTTATGGGACTACTTAATCACATTTCACATTTCACCTCAGCTCTTCACCATCCAAACAATTCCCTCCATGTCCATGTTCTAACAAGCCAGGTTTGGGGTTGGGCTCATCCACAAACTTGCAGTCATCTCTCCCAAGGACAACTATGGTGGATAGTGAGAAGCAACCTTCCAAATCACTTGAAGACCTAGGACTTCTGGACCTCTGAAATTTACAAGGTGGCTTCCAAGTTTGGAAATGTCAAGATTGATACTTGATCATGAAAAGAAAAACAAAACAGAAAAGACAGTCAGAAACTCAGATTTGGAGAAATCAACAAGCTGCCTGAATAGAGAAGACCAACCCTTCTTCATCCAAGGGTGTGCTGGCAAATATTTAACAATCAGTTCTCCTTTGGAGTGGGGTGAAAAGGGGAATGTACAAAAGTCACATTTTTAAACTAAATTCTCCATCAATTTCTTAAATTTAGCAAATCAAGCCAAGATTTATAGTGTTTGCTTTTAACAATCTTCTCTCTCAAGTCTATCCCAGCACTTAGAAAAAATTTGTTGAATAACTGACTACAAGGGATCACTTAGTCCAATATCGTAAAGTGGAAGGAGTAATGGTCAGAGTTTGGGGTTCAAATTCTATCCTCCACCTGATGCCTGTTTGACCTTGACCAAGTCACTTAATTTCCTTGGATTTCAGGTACCTTATTTCTAAAACCAAGGAGTTGGAATAGATGTAGAAAGAGATCTCTTTTGAATCTATGATTCTCTAATTTTATGTGAAACACTTGCTTCTCCTCCCCCCCTCTAAGAATTTAGTCACACTAGGGAATGTGACTAAAGCAAACCTTGGATTCCAAGCTACTAGATGATGCAATAAAGCTTTCTCTGCATAAGTTCACACACTCTGAAAAGCCCAGAAAGCACCAGCCAGCCAAATTTCACCAACCTTTAAACCATAACTGCTTATTCCTTTTCTTTTCCTTTCCTCTAATTAGGCACCTACTATGTGCCAGGCATTGTGCTAAGCTCTGGGCAAAGAAAGGCAAAAGGCAATCCTGGATCTCAATAGCTCATGAGGGTTCACAGGTGCAAGCTATAGACAGGACAAACGAGATAATCAGGAGAGGGAAGTCTCTAGCATTAAGAAGCATTGTCAAAGGCTTCTTGCAGAAGGTGAAACGTTAGCAGCTAAATAAAACCTGCTACTCTTAGCAAATGCATTCAACTCATGAGATGTTGATTAGGTGAATCTGCTGCTCAACTCAGGGTCCCACCAGACCACTTACTGCCTCCATAGCTGAATCAACGTCAGTTTCAGTCTGCAATTGCAAAGGCTGAGAGAGCTGAGTACAATAGCACCACCTGTTGGTAGGATAAAGGAGCTTAAAGATACGGGAAGGATACTTAGAATTCTTTTTTTTTATTTTTATAAATTTATTTATTTAACTTTTTACATTCATTTTCACAAAATTTTAGGTTCCAGATTTTCTCCCCATTTGTCCCCTCCCCAAACCCCAATACACTGAGCATTATAATTTCCCCTATCACCAATCTTCCCTCTCTTCTCTCATCTCTCCCTTCCCTTGTCCCCATCTTCTCTTTTGTCCTGTAGGGCCAAATAACTTTCTATTCCCTATCACCTGTATTTCTTATTTCCTAGTAGCAAGAACAATACTTGACAGTTGTTCCTAAAACTTTGAGTTCCAACTTCTCCCCATCCCTCCCTCCCCACCCATTCCCTTTGGGAAGGCAGGCAATTCAATATAGGCCATTTCTGTGTAGTTTTGCAAATGACTTCCATAATAGTCGTGTTGTGTAAGACTAACTGTATTTCCCTCCATTCTATCCTGCCCACCATTGCTTCT
>CM053773.1:207610333-207801941 GCA_028658325.1 Potorous gilbertii | reverse complement strand
TAGGAGTTTCTCTTTTTGGATCTCTTTCAGGCAGTGATCGGTGGATTCCTTGAATACTTATTTTGCCCTCTGGTTCTAGCATATCAGGGCAGTTTTCCTTGATAATTTCATGAAGGATGATGTCTAGGCTCTTTTTTTGATCATGGCTTTCAGGTACTCCCATAATTTTTAAATTGTCTCTCCTGGATCTATTTTCCAGGTCAGTTGTTTTTCCAATGAGATATTTCACATTATCTTCCATTTTTTCATTCCTTTGGTTTTGTTTTATGATTTCTTGGTTTCTCATAAATTCATTAGCCTCTATCTGTTCCATTCCAATTTTGAGAGAACTATTTTCTTCAGTGAGCTTTTGAACCTCTCTTTCCGTTTGGATAATTCTGCTTTTTAAAGCATTCTTCTCCTCATTGACTTTGTGAAACTCTTTTGCCAATTGAGTTAACCTATTTTTCAAGGTGTTATTTTCTTTAGCATTTTTTGGAGCCTCCTTTAGCAAGGTATTGACCTGTTTTTCATGCTTTTCTTGCATCTCTCTCATTTCTCTTCCCAGTTTTTCCTCCACCTGTCTAACTTGATCTTCAAAATCCTTTTTGAGCTATTCCATGGCCTGAGCCCATTGAATATCTATTTCAGATGTTTGTGTTACAGAAGCCTTGACTTCTATGTCTTTCTCTGATGGTAAGCATTGTTCTTCCTCATCTGAAAGGAAAGAAGGAAACATCTGGTCACCAAGAAAGTAAGCTTGTATGGTCTTACTTTTTTCCCCTTTTCTGGGCATTTTCCCCGCCAGTTACTTGACTTGTGAGATTCCTCTCCACCCCTGCCTCACCTCCAGATCCGCCCAGCTGTGCTTGGGGTCTGAGTTTCAAATGCTGCTCCCCAGCCTCAGGACTTTCAGCAGGGGGTGGGGCTGCTCTTCAATATGAGATTAAGTTCTGGTGCTCAGGTGGGGGCAGAGCCACCTCACAGGGCTCAGTTCCCTCAGGGGGTTTATGTGGAAACCTTCAACAGTGGATCCAAGCTCCGAGCTCCTGCCTGCTATGGGAGCCCTGGTCTGCTGCTTCCCCCACTGCTGCCTCCTGAGGGGGCCTGAGTCATGGAGACACCCCGCTCCCCTCTCGGCCAGCCAAAAAGACTCTCTCACTGACTTTTAGTATCTGTGAGTGGAGGGACTTGCTCAGCCGCTGGAGATTCTGCCCCTGAAGCCTGCTCAGATCTGTTCCTCTCAGGGCCGCGTGGCCAGGACAGGGCTGAGCACTGCTCCAGGTCCAGTGCATGACGGACCTTTGGTGTCGGTTTTTCAGTGCTCTCTGGAACAGAAATCTCCTCCACTTCGTTGTTGTGTGTCTTCCACTGCTCCAGAATTTGTTGGGAGTTCCTTTTTACAGGTAATTTATGGGCTGTGGGTTCAGAGCTAGCACATGTGAATCTTTCTACTCCGCCATCTTGGCTCCTCCCCTGATACTTAGAATTCTTTAGGAGAAAAGGAAAGAGTTTTCATGCAAATAGCCAAAAGACAACTGTTCCATTAGAGTGAATACAACATATACTTTCTATCAAATATGTTATTAAATATTATCTCACTTTGCAGCATATTTTTTCTGGCAATGTTATATTTTTCTATATATCCTAACATGCCAGGTTATGCATTTATTATAACAACATCTACATATAGCATGTTTCTACATGCAACCTGTGCGTTTAGTTCATTTATACAACTCAGTCCATCAGTTCATAGGATTATAGATTTCAAGCTGAGAGACCCCTTAGAGGAATATAGTTTCGCCCCATCTTTTTACAGATGTGCTGCTCCGTGTTTGGCATTGCTGTGGAATATGTGCCCTTAATTTAATCTACACGCTGTTGTTATGTGTGCTATTGATGATGTTTAAAGTGTTTGTCACCTACACTCATGCAAGTTGTGTGCAATATTTCTTTGTTTTTAATTTTCTGTCGGTATCTTTTGCTCTCACATGATCTTTATTTCCCAATATATTCTTTGTCTTCCAACTACCTCATGACCAGGCCACATTGTCAGCTAATCTCCCCCCATCAAAGATGAGTAATCCAGAGGAGTTGAGAGCTCTTAACCCACCTCCTTATTTCACATCCACTAAGGAGGGTTTACTTTTCTCTTGTCAGGGGAGTTCGCAGTAATTTGCTGTCAGAAAGACAGAGCTGGGTTTATACTGGTGAGGGATTTCCCTTAGAGTCTTTGGTTACTGAGAGACCACTGACCATCAATTTATTGATTGTTGGCCAGACTAATTAGTAAATTGATTTTTAACACCAGGAAACTTTATCTCTATCAATTTTATTTGTATCATTTTGATACTGATCATCTGGTGATATCCATACATAGAGTTCCCTTTGCATTGTTGAAAAAAAGAGTGTTTGCTGTGACCAGCAAGTTATTTTCACAAAACTTTATCAGTCTCTGCCCTGCTTCAATTTTGTGCTTCAAGACCAAGCTTTCTTGTTATTCCAAATATTTTTTTATTTCCTCTTTAGCATTCCAATCCCCTATAACAAATGTAACGGTTTTCTTATGTGTGTTATTTCTAGAAGATGTTAAGTATTCATAGAATGGATCAATTTTCACATCTTAACTGTCAGTGGTTGGAGCATAGACATGTATTACTGTGATGGTGAATAGTTTTCCTTGGATTAGGACAGATATCATTGTTATTCTTGAGATTATACCCCATTAATGCTTTTCTTATCCTTTTATTGACTAAGAAGGCTACTCCTTTTCTTTTAAGGGATTCTTGCTCACTGATTTATGTGTAGTGATCACCTGAATTGTTAAGTTCACTGACACTCAAGATGTCAATGGTCTAATCTTTCCATTTCCTGTTTGACGACATCCAGTTTATCTTGATTCATACATCTTACATTCCAGATTCCTATGCAATAATTGATCTTTACAGCATTAGACTTTCGTCACCAGATATATCCAGAGCTGAGCTCCCTTTCAACTTTGGTCTAGTTGCATCATTAGTACTAGAACTATTTATAGTTGTCCTCCACTCTTCCCCAGGAGCATGTTGAATCCCTTCCAGTCTGAGGGTCTCATCTTTTGGATATCTTTTATCACTCATTTTATTATTGTCCATTGGGGTTTCCCTGGCAAAGACACTGGAGTGTTTGCCATTTCCTTCTTCAATGGATCACCTTTTGTCAGAACTCTCCACTATGACCTGTCTGTCTTAAGTAATCCTGAATGGCATAACTCATATTTTGAGTTACATAATCCCCTCCACCACAAGTTAGCTATTATTATTTGTTCTGATTCATATTCATTTGTGTGTTAAGCCAAGTCAGTTAATTTCCTGAATTATTTTATTATGTGAAAGACATGACTTTAAAAAGATCCTAGACATTATATTTTGAGAAATTAACGAGAAAAATTCCCCAACATTTTAGCACCAGAGGATAAAATAGATATTGAAAGAATTCATTGATCATCTCCTGAAAGAGATCCCAAAATGAAAACTCCTCAGAGTATCATAGTCAAATTCCAGAGCTCCCAGATCAAGAAGAAAATATGACACGCTGCCAGAAAGAAATAACTTAAATACCATAGAGCTGTGGTCAGGCTCACATAAGATTTAGAAGCTTCCATGTTAAACAAATGGAGGGCTTAGGATATGACATTCCAGAAGGCAGAGGAGCTAAGATTATAACAAAGAATAACCTACCTAGCAAAACTGAGTATGATCCTTTAGGGGAAAAATTGTATATTTAATGAAATAGATGACTTTCAAGCATTTCTGGTGAAATAACCAAAACTTGATAAAAAAGTTGACTGTCAAATACAAAACTAGAGAGAAGCATAAAAAGGTAACATGAAAAATAAATCATAAGAAACTCAATAATGTTATACTGTTTACATTTCTATATGGGAAGATGATAATCCTTGTAACTACTAAGAACTTTATTATTAGGGTAGTTAGAAGGGCATGGGTGTAACTTAACTCTGATGGAATGATGTCCTAAAAAATAAAGGCACGAACAAAGAGATGTATTGAGGGAAAGGGGAGGGGAGAAGAATTGGGGAAATTATCTCACATAAAAGAGGAAGACAACAAACACTTTTACACTGGAGGGGAAACTGATGTGGGATGGTGGGTGAGAAGATTAAGATTGATCCTGAATTGTTTTCTGGATTGATCCTATTTACAATTAATTGATTTTGTCCTGTAACTGCTCTTGTCCTTTAATTGTTTAAATATCTTTGTTCTTTGTCTCTGAACTTGGTTCAGAAATTCAGCTAGCCTATAATGGGTTAAGTTTTAAAATTCAGCTTTCCTGACAATTACTGAGCTCTTCTTACTGCAAAGAATTTAACTGACCTTGGAGAATGCATGTGGAAAGAGGGAGTCAGACCTAATATGTTAATGCCACCAAACTATCATTCAATCTTGTCTAATCTGCTGTCCAAAAGGCTGCTGTCTTGCATCTGGATTTAAACAATGAGCACAGCTTAATCTCATGAGAGAAGGGAGAGTCATTGCTAGCCCCCATTACCAAACTCCCAACCAACCATCCCTGCACCTCAGTTCTGTCACCAATAATGTTGCCCTTAATTCTATGATATCATCTAACTTACTGTAATGGTAATTTAAAATGGAGAGATCTTTCTTGTTCATTAATAGGCTCGTGTGACCTGCTTATGATTTGTTTAAGGGAGTTAGTTTGTGGGAAGCCTAGCAGGGGGAAGGCTTGGGGATAGTGTTGTCCTCAACACTGTTACTGGGTATAGATTTCTGTTACTATGACGGATTTGGCTTTCTGGTGTCTGAATAAATGTTTTGGTTCTGTCTTCTGTGTGGAGAATCTGTGGTGTTTCATGATTCAGAATTGCACTGCCATATTTTTGACTGCTGTAGGTGCTGTAAATATTGTATTGGTGCTATATCTGTTCGATTCTTTTCTCTCTATTCCTAAAACCTACACAAGAAGAACTGTCCTTTTGAAGCACAAATGGAGACAAGCCATTGATTCATTTATTGACAAGTAACATGCTTCTGCTAATAAATGTGATCTTGCTCAGAAATATGCCTCAGTTTATCCTTTTGTTAAGATTCAATCATGACATGGCTATGCTTGAACCTTGTTCTCATCAGAATCAGTTCAAAGAGGGAATAACATGCTCACTCAATTGTGTATAGAAATCTATCTTGCCCTTACTAGGGAAGTTGGTAGGGAAGGAGATTAGAGAAATAAGAGGACTGATAAAAGGGAGGGAGACTTAAGGGAGACAGTGGTCAGAAGTAAAATAGACTTTCGAGTAGAGATGAGGGGGAAGAGATAGACAGGGAGAGAGACAAAGACAGAGAGGGAGAGAGAGGGGTGGGAAGAGAGAGAAAGAGAGAGAGAAAGGCGGGGAGGGAGAAAGAGACAGAGAAACAGTGGGGAAAATAGGATAGAGGAAATAACATAGTTAGTATTCATAACTGGAAATAGGAACTCATGAATAAATTGGAAACAGCAGAATGAAATAGAAACCAGAACCCAACAATATGTTGTTGAAACATACTTGAAAGAGAAAAGTATGTAAGGGATTGGAGAAGAATTATCATGTTCCAGTTAAGGAAAAAAAGGAAGTGGCAGTAATTATGATCTCAGACAAACCAAAAACAAAAATAGATCTAAATAAAAGAGATAAATAGGGGAGTTACATTTTGCTGAATGATATCATAGTAATATCTGTACTAAACATATGCCATATGCACCCAATAATGTAGCATCTGAATTCTTAAAGTAAAAATTAAATTAATTACAAAAGAAAATAGAGAGTAAAACTATATTAGTGGGGGACTTCAATTTTCCCTCTCAGAAGCAGATAAATTTAACCATAAAATAAATAAGAAAGGAATTAAGGAAAGGAAATAAAATTTTAGAAAAGTCATATATGATAGATCTCTAAAGAAAATTGAATGGAAATAGAAAGGAATATGTCTTTTTCTCAGTTGTACATGGCACCCTCGCAAAAGCTGATTATGTACTAAGACACAAAAACTGATCATGTATTAGGACACAAAAACCTCATAAACTAATGCAGAAAATCAAACATTATTAAATGCATACTATTTACACAAAAATGCAATAAAAACTGAATTCAGTAAAGGACCATGAAAACATAAAGTATTTATTAAAAGCTAAATAATATAATCTTAAAGAATGAGTGGATCATAGAAACAATCAATAATTTCATTAAGGAGAATGACAACAATGAAACAACATACCAAAATTTGTGAGTTTCAGTAAAAGCAGCACTTACAGAGAAAGTTATATCTCTAAATGCTTACATCAATAAAATAGAGAAAGAGTAGATCAATGAATTGGGCATACCATTTTTAAAAAATACTAGGAAAAAATTTAAAATCCTCAATTAGACACCAAATTGAAAATATTGGAAATAAGAAGATAGATTAATAAAACTAAAAGTATGAAAACAATTGAACTAATAAATAAAACTAGGAGCTAGTTAATAGATAAACCAGTATCAAAAATGAAAACGGTGAATGCACCATCAATGAAGAGGAAATTAAAGCAATTATTAGAGACCATTTTGTTAATTTATATTCTGATAAATCTGATAATCTAAGTGAAATGAATATATATATATAGCCAAGATTAACAGAAGAGGAAATAGAATAATTAAATAACCTTTCTTAGAAATTGAACAAGCCATAAGTGAGGTCCCTAAGAAAATGGATCTGGTAGTGAATTCAACCAAATATTTAAAGAGCAATTAATTTCAATACTCTATAAATGATTTGGAAAAATAATCAAAGAAAGAGTCTTACCAAATTCCTTTTATGACACAAATATGGTGCTTCTATTTAAACCAAGAAGAGAAAAATCTGAGAAAGAAAACTACAAAATAATTACCATAATGAATATTGATGCAAAAATCTAAAATTAAATACCAGCAAGGAGATTACAGCAATATATCCTAAAAATCAAAGACTATGACTAGGTGGGATCTATACCAGGAATGTAGGGCTGAATTTGCATTAGGAAAACTATCAGCATAATTGACCACATCAATTTAAAAAAAACAAAACAAATCCTATGATTATCTCGATAGATTCAGAACAGGCTTTTGACAAAAACACAACATTCAATCCTATTAAAAACATTAGAAAGCATAGGAATAAATGGAACTTTCTTTTAAATGACACATAATATCTGTTTAAAACCATCATCAAGTATTATTTGTAATGGGGATAAGCCAGAAACCTTCCCAATAGTATCAGAGGGGAAGCAATGATGTCTGTTATTATAACTATTACTCATTGTTGTACTAGAAATTCTATATTTATAGCAATTAGAAAAGAAAAGGAAATTTATGAATTATAGTAGGCTACAAAGACACAAAATATCATTTTTCAGACAATATGATGGTGTACTTAGAGAATCTTAGAGTAAACTAAAAAACTAGTTGAAGCAATTAACAGCCTTAATAAAGATATAAAATAAAACCACACAAATAATCAGCATTTCTACATATTACCAACAAAATTAAGTAGGAAAAGACAGAGAAATCTCATTTAAAATAACTACAAACAACACAAAATATTTACATCTACCTGCCAAGACCAACCCAAGAACTATGTGAACACAATTACAGGACAGTTTTCACATACAGATCTAAACCATAATTGTTCATCATTAGACTGGGCCAATATAATAAAAATGACAATTCTACTTAAGCTAATATATTTATTCACTGCCATATCAAACAAAGTACCAAAAATTATTTTACAGAGCTAAAAAAATTATAACAAAATTACCTGGAAGAACCAAAGGTCAAAATTATCAAAGGAATTAATTTTTAGGATGTGAAAGGAGACTAGAAGTATCAGATTTAAAACTATATTACAAAGCAATAATCATGTTAATAATCTGGTACTGGTTAACAAATAAGAGTAGTGGATCAGTTGAATTGATTAGACAGTAGTAAATTACTATAGTAATCTAGCATTTGATAAATGCAAAGATCCAAACTTTGGGACAAAAACTCACTATTTAGCAAAAATTACTGGGAAAACTGGAAAACAGTTTGGTAGAAACTAGGTATTGGCCAACATCTCACACTATATACCAACATAAAATCAATGTACATGATTTAGACATAAAGAGTGATGTCATAAGCAAATTAGGGGAACATGGAAAATTTTATCTCTTAGACTTTTACATAAGGAAAGAATTTATGACAAAAGAGAGAGACTATTAAGGGAAGTAAAATAAATAATTTTGATTACATTAAATTAAAAAGACTTTGCACAAAAAATTCAATACAGTCAAAATGAGAAGGAAAGCAGGAAATCGGAATGGGGAGAGATTTATAGCAAGTTTCTGTGATAAAGGCTTAATTTCTCAACTATATGGAGAACAGGGTCAAATTTACAAGACTAAGAAACATTCTCTGATAAACAGTCAAAAGATATGAACAGGGAGTTTTCAGAAGACATCAAAGCTATCTATAATCATAGGAAAAAATTCTCTAAATCACTTTTGACTAGAGAAATGCCTGAGGTACCACTTCATACCTATCAGATTGGATAATATGACAGAAAAGTAAGATGACAAATGTTGGAGGTGACATGGAAAAATTGGGATACAAATGTAGTGTTGGTGGAGTTGTGAACTGATGCAATCATTCTGGAGAACAATTTGGAACTATGCCCAAAAGGCTATAAAACTGTGTATACCTTTTGACCCAATAATAGCACTAGGTCAGTATTCCAAAGAGATCAAAGTGAAAAAGGACCTTTATATACAAAAAATATTCATAGCGATTCTTTTTATGGTGGCAAAGAATTAGAAATTGAGGTGATGTCCATTAAGTGGGAAATGGCCAAACAAGTTGTGGTCTGTGATTGTGATGGAATACTATTGTACTATAAAAAAAAAAAACGATGAGCAGGATGCCCTCAGAAAAGGCTGAGGAAATTTGTATGAACTTATGCAAATTAAAGTAAGCGGTACTAGGAGAACATTATACATAGCAAGTTATATTGTAAGGACGATCAGTTCTGAATGGCTATTCTCATCAATACAACAATCTGACATGATGAAAAATTCTATCCACCTCCGGAAAAAGAACTGTTGGAGTTTGAATGTGGTTGAAGCATAGTTTCTTTTTTTCATTTTATTTTTCTTGCCTTTTTTTGTAACATGGTTAGTGCAGAAATATGTTTTGCATAATTTCACATATATAGTTAGTATCACATTTCTTGCCTTCTCAATGAGTGTGGAGAGATGGAAGGGAGAGAATTCAAAACTCAATTCTTTAAAAAAAATTAATGTTAAAAATAATCAGCTTTTTAAAATAAGTTGCCATAGCCACACAGGCCTTTCATATGTGTACTTGCCCCATTGGTGGTAGGATTACCTATGGGAGAGTGTACTCCAATATATGCATGAGAGGGCTGGGAAATCTTTTGTTACTCTATTTGTTATGTGCTTGTATAAATATCTTTTCTTTGAGTTTATGGGTCCTCTAACTGGTTGGCAAAAATAAGTACATCTATATGGTCTCATGAACTATCATTTTTAGTATCTTGAACATGAGGTAGCTTCCAGAGGGTACTTACATGCAAGAAAACGAAAAAAAGGAGATGATCTAAGCCAAGAGAATGATTTACCCAAGATCACCCAACAAACAAGTGACAGTCTGTCTTTGGAGAAAACTAATTTATCCACCTCAGGAATTTGCCTTTTTAGAGCTCTTTAAAAGTGAGAAAGACCTTTCTTCAGCACTCTCTTTGAGGTAGATAGTGAAAAGATGATTATTCCCAGATGAGGAAATTGAGGCTCCAAAAGGGAAGAGTGGATTTGCCTTAGGTCATGTAACTAGTCAGCAACAAAACCAGAACTTGGACTTGAGTTTCACGATGCAAAGTCTAAGACTTGTACAATGTTACTGGTCCTGGTGATCCAGCACTACTCCTATAACCCAAGGCACTAGGAAGGTATTTTTCTGTATTACCAAGAAGAATGCCCTTACCCCTGTGCCTAGAGGAAGGGAGCTTGAGTTCATGCTTATTTCCACACATTAACCTGAGATGGTATCAGGAGACACTATAGATCATCTCTTAGAGGCAGTTAGTGCATGAGCACTGGACCTGGAGTCAGAAGACCTGAGATCAAATCCATCCTCCGACACTCACTAACTGCGGGACCCTGAGCAAGTCACTTTGCCTCTGTTTGCCTCAGTTTCCTCATCTGTAAAACAGGGATAATAGCACCTACCTTCCAACGTTGCTGTAAGGATCAAATCATATAATATTTGTAAAGCATTTTTCAAATCTTAAAGTGCTACATAAATGCTGACTGTCGTTGTTATTAGCTCATCTACACAGAACTGATCAGGCTCAGCCATTTCTCTTGTGGTGACCTGACACCCCCTAGTGTCACTGGAAAGAACTGGAGCATCCTAAACTTGAAAATTTGTGAAAGGGTAAGTCTTTAGTCGACCCTACTATTCCTGGCAGAAGTCTCCTCTATAGAGTCTTCTACAGGAGAGAAAGTTTTCTTCAAAACTTTCAAAGACAAAGAACCTTTCCTTCATGAGACAAACTCCATAGATTACAGAGATACAAAGATAATTAGGTTGGGATCAGAGACCCACTGACTTCAATTTATGGCTCTATTATCCAGCTATATCCCTTCTTTAAACTTGGTTTCTTCCTCAGTAACACGAAGATAATAACAGTTGCCCTACATAGATCCCAAGAGTGTTGTAAGAAAAATGCTTCACAAACCAAAAAGGGCTATTGACATATGAATTAATATTATTCCATTGAGGGCAGCCCAATATAAGGAAGTCATTCCTTAGAGAGACAAAATCTGCCACCACGCCCACTCCCACCCCCTTCTAGTAACTGAGTCAGTATGGTACATACTGGAAAGAATATTGGGTTTGGAGTCAGAACCATAGGGACTAAACCAGCAATTTCATTGGTTTGTCCTTCGTCCATTTTCAAAGAGGACAGAGAAGTTGAACAAAGTTATCAGTCTCACTCTGTCTTCCGGTCATTAAGACAAGATGAAAGTCAAGACTACTGACAATGGGGCTGGAAGCAATAGATTACCTTGGTATCTTCAATGTCTGAATCAACTCTAAGCATTGCACAGTATCTGCTTCATTGGAACAAACTGCTGTCATCCACGCATACCACCTACCTCACTGTCACTTACCCTCAACCTTGTTTAGTCTACCAGTCAACACGGTTTCACTAGAAAGTGACTGCTGCACATGTTGCAGCTTCCTGGAGCTGCGGGTGAGAGTTGGGTACAAGGTGGACACCAAACGTAGATGAGCAGCCTTGAAAAGTTCTCAACAGTAGAAATGCTAGTCCTCCCTGAAGATCCCACACTCCCCATTGATTTAAAGAACTCCCAGAAAAGGAAAGTCCCCCTTTTAATAAAGGTAGACACTTTCTGTATAACTCAGTTTATAGAGAACTGCCTAGAGTACTGAGAGGTTGTCTGTCAGCCAATAAGCATTTATTGAGAATTTATTATGTGATGTAGGCTGCTATGCTTAAGGCTGAAAATACAAAGGAAGGAAAAATAATAGCAATCCCTGCCTTCAAAGAGGTCACATTCTAATGGGGGAGATGATCTGTAAGCAAATACAAGGTATATAAGATAGATATGTATATATGCATGTGTATGTATATATACATATAAACATATGTGTGTATCATAAATGGGAGGTAAGTAATCCTCAAGGGAAGGTTCTGAAGACAAATGAGGAAGGAACTACAGTAGAATGTAAGAACTACAGAAGGTGGTATTTAAGCTGTCTTAAGGGAAGCCAGGAGGCAGAGATAAGGAAAAAGAAAAGGCTAGGCATGAGGATCAGTCAACATAAGCTCTTAGAGTCATGTGTGAGAAACAGCAGGGAGGGCAGTGTAGCTAGATGGCAGAGTATTTGGAGGGGAGTAAAGTAAAAGAAGACAAGAAAAGTGGGAAAGAACCAGGTTGTGAAGGGTTTTAAATAAAAACAGAAGACTATATTTGATCCTCAAGGTAATGGAATGTTACTGGAGTTTAATGAGTAGAGGGATGATGTGGTTAGACCAGTCTTACTTTTTTATGAAAACCAATTTGATAACTGAGTAGAAGGATTGGGATGGGAAGAGACTTGAAGGCAGAGACACCAATCAGAAAAGCTGATGAAATATTCCAGATAGGGAGTGATAAGAAATTGTACCGAAGTGGTGTGTGGAGAAAAGGGCATATATGTGTATACATAAATGTGGATGTATGTATGTATATACTGTGGGGTCCCAATGGAGGAAAAGTCATAAAATACAGTAGGAAGTGAAAAGTCATAAAAACTTAAACTCTGTGAAAGGTAGAAGTCCAAACATGGTGACCTGTTAAAAATCCTAACTTAGATACTGAATCATAATTTAGATACTGAGTCAAAACTTAGCTACCTTGACTTTAAGTCATAACAAGAATATTATGACCCATATGTGACCCATGCATGATCACTACACAAACTAATGTTGGGGCATAGCATTGACTTATCTTCCAAGCTCATTATTAAGCAGAAAACCAAAAATGCCTACCAATCAGTAGTGATGCACAACCTAGCTCTTCCTCCTTTTTTCTGTTTTCTATAAACATAGAGATTTGGGGGGATTCTCTTGCAAGAATTCATTGATTGGTCTGGCCACTACCCCAGATCACTGAGTATCTGAACTTTTGGCAGGGATCCGCCATACTGGACCCCATTGTAAGTAACCCAATTGATTAAACTATGACCTGTAATCATTCTGGAGCTCTTTGACCTCCTCTTTATGTCAAATTTGTCCCACTATTTGAGAGGAAGATGTAGGATCCCCAAGGTGGGGAATTCCAGACCTTACATATGCATATGTACGTATACATGCATGTGTGTACATACATCTACATGTGTTTGTATTGAATGATATTGTGAAGGTGAAAACAAGGCTTGCTAGCAGATCAGATCTGTAGGGCCCAGTTTGAGTCAAGTATTCAGGATAACACCAACACTATGAGCCTGGGTAACTGGGAGGATGATGTTTTTCAAGAAAATAATGGGAAAGTTGAGGAGTAGGGAGAGTTTGAGTGGGAAAGTAAACGAGTTCTGTTAAGCTGAATGAATTCTGTTAAGTTGGAGAGTCAGTTATTGATACAAGAGTAAAGTTTAGGAGATTAGGGCCAGATATACAGGTCTAAGTGACATCCAACTAGAGGTAATGGTTGGAGTTGATAAGATCATTAGGTGAGATAGTCTGAACAGAAAAGTTAAGAGGAATCAGGACACAGCCTTGGGAAACACTAATCAGGGTTAGCAAAGTAACCCGGATGAATAGCAAAAAGGACAAAGAGTGGTTGGACAGGTAGGAGGACATTGAGGAGAGAGTAGGGTCAGGAAAACCTAGGGAGCGGAGAGTATTCAGGAAGAGAGTGATCAAAGCATGCCAAAAAGTCAAGGATGAGGGCTGAGAAAAGGCCATTAGATTTGGCGATTAGGAAATCACTGGTTTCAGTAAAATAAGTGGATTGGAAGCCAAATAGCAGTGTTTGGAAGTGAGAGGAGAGGAATTGAAGGTACCAATTGTGAAAAGCTTTCTCAAGGAATTCAACCAGGGAAGAGGGAATATTTGGAATGTGGAGATGATTGGATCAAGGGTGAGGGTTTGGGGGAGTGGTTTGTTTGTTTCAAGGATGGGGAGAGATGGGTATGTTTGGGGACATTAGGGAAGGAATTAGCATATGGGAAAAATTTGAAGTTAGAAAGGGACAATCTATTAAAAAAGATAAAAGGGATGAGATCAAGGGTGAATATCAGGGGGTTTGATTTAGCCAGGAGAAGGGTCACCTCTTAAGTGAGGCAAGGATAAAAGAGGAGATAGTGGAGTTTAGGGTAAGATATCTAAATGATATGAGAAGACAATGGAAGGAGGAGTTCTCAGTGAAGGAGTTCGTGTGTGTGTGTGTGTGTGTGTGTGTGTGTGTGTGTGTGTGTGTGTGTGTGTGTGTGAGAGAGAGAGAGAGAGAGAGAGAGAGAGAGAGAGAGAGAAAGGTATGAAGCAAGGCGTTCAGCTGAAAGGGTCAGAAAAGAGATGCCACTGTCTGCACTAGACACAAAGAAGAAAAATGCACAATTCCTGGCCCTGTAGAGCCTATTCTGTAGTAGGGAAATTAAGGACATTACCCAATAACTATAATAAACTATATGCTGGTGTAATTCTGGGTCTCTTTTTATTGCCCTACTTACCTCCCCTCATCACCCTGCATTTAAAATAATTGTCTTTGTTAAGTAAGAAAAATCTGTTAAATAAGAAAATTTTCTGATTGAATCAATCAACCAGAAGTGATTGCAAACAGGGCCTGTAAACCCCCTTGAATCAAAATCATCGATTGCTGAGAGACTTGGCCACTATTCTGCAGAGCTTGTACAAAAAGGAGGAACTATCTCAGAACCTGATAGAGATTTTAGATTTCCAAAAGTGAAGAGAAAGTACCTCAAGCCAAGGAGCAGCCAATGAAATGGGAAAGAGAAGGTAAGACTGAGCTGTGACAGAGAAGTGAGCTCCAAAGAAGGGTCATAGAATCTGAAGGCATCTCAGAGCAGGACACCGAGGTTGGTGTCATCAGTTGTACCCACCTACTCAGTAATGAAGGGAATCTCCAAGAAAAAGTTGTGCCCTCTCCCCAAATTCCCCTCCTGATACCTGACTATTCATAGACAATATAATGTAATCTGTTGTTTCATTATCCAAAATCTGAATTTTTCCCCAACCACAAAGAGTGCAGGGGTAAGCTAGATATAGATAGGTAGATGAGAGAGAGAGATCACCAATCTCTAGGGATATCTCTATCTATCTATCTATCTGTCTGTCTATATATATATATATATATACATATATATATATATATATATATGTATATATATATATATATATATGTATATATACACACACCTAAGACAGAGACAAACCTTTGCCCAAAAATAGGAAATTTTCCTAACTAGGGGTCTCAGAGCCATTGTGATTGTGTTCCTTAGTTTTCATGTAAAATAAATCGCAAGAGTTCATAACCAAACAAGAGAGAGAGAGAGGATTAAGGGAAGTGAAATGGATAACTTTGATTACCTTAGATTAATAGGATTTTCTACAAACAGAATCAATGTAGCCAAAATCAGAAGGAAAACAGGGAACTGGGGAAGGGAGGAGTGATTTATAGCAAGTTTCTCTGATAAAGGTCTCATTTTTTTAATATGTAAAGAACTGAGCCAAATTTATCTTAAAAGCAAGATTTTTCCAGTTGATCTATATTCGAAGAATATGAACAGGGAGTTTTCCTAAGAAGAAACCAAAGTTTCTAATGCTCTAAACTACTAATAATTATGGAAATAAAAATTTAAATAACTCTAAGATCCTACTTCACATCTACCAGATTGGCTAACCTGACAAAAACGGAAAATTACAAATGCTGGAGGGGTGTAGAAAAATAGGTACATTAATGTGCTATTGGTGGAGCTAAGAACTAGTGCAAACATTCTGGAGAACAATTTGGAATGATGTCCAAAGCTCTATAAAACTGTGTTTGGCCAACCAATTCCACTACTGGGTCTATTATGCTCCAGAGATCAAAAAAGAGATGGAAAAAGACCCATGTGCACAAAAATATTTATAGCAAATCTTTTTTTTTCATAGTGGTAAAAAGTTGAAAACTGAGGAGATGCCTATCAATTTTGGAGTGACTAAACAAATTGTGGTATAGGGTTGTGATGACATACATTGTGCTATGAGAAATGACAAGCAGAATCTTATATGAACTCACACAAAGTGAAGTGAACAGAACCAGGAGAACATTGTACAATGATGATCAACTGTGAAAAACTCTGATCAAAACAGTGATCTACAGCAATTCCACAGGACTTATAATGGAAAGTGCTATCCAGCTGAGTACAACTCGAAACATTTTTCCCTTTTCTTTATTTTTTTTTGCTTTTTTTTTGCAACATGGCTAATGTTGAAATATATGTTGCATGACTTCATATATATAATGGATATCATATTTCTTGCCTTAGCAAGGGAGAGGGAGATGTGGAAAGAGGGAAAGAACTTGGAACTCAAAATTAAAATATATAAAAAAAATCATAAAATAAATTCCCTAAAGATGTAGAAGAAGGAGGCACAGAGACCTTACAGGTCATTATGTTGACCTTAGACTTAAAACAAGGTAATTATCAGAACAGGACGTACACTGGGAATGTGAGATAACAATGTTTATACACTACAACATTTTAGTACATTTTAGCTTCTCAACTCTTATAAGATACCTATATGATATAATAGAATCTCAGAATTGGAATGGACTATAGAGATCATACCTGAGAAAATAATCCCTGCATGACACACCTGATAAATGGTCACCCAGCCTTTAGGGAAGGGAACACAATACTTCATAAGGTAACCCATTCTACTTCTAGATACACTAGCTACTTCTAGATAAATGTACCTCTTCAATGTGCACCCACTGCTTCTAGCTCTACCCTCTGGGGTCAATATGCCTGGAATAAGAGAAAAGAGAACAGTACACAACAGACTGGACCTGCATGCTAAGGGAGCAGGAACCTTGTGGTTCTATGCAGTTTCTCTTTCCAGGGGCACTTGGTAACAGCTTGTAGCAGAAGTCTAAGGGAAAGTTGGATACATTCTTGCCTGAAAGGAGCATCCATGGACAGTGATCCTGAACCCCAAACTCCTGTGCAAAGGAAGATGGGTTCAAATGAGCAACATAATGCTGGAATCTAATCTTCTAATTAGAAATGGGGAGTTCTCCAGGCAACCACAAACTCAGTAGTTCAGTTATTGCATTCTTGAGAGAGACATGGGGATGTCTTGATGCAACGTGTTCTGTTGAGAAAGGATTGTTTACATAATTCTAATTCAGTGTTCCACGTGGAAGGCAAAGCCTGTAAATTACTTGAACAGTGAAGATTCTGAAAGAGAAAGAAATAATTCTGCTTAGCAACCCCTAAAACATGTTTACCATCTAGACTCTAGAAGTCTAAACCATAGAGTGGTATTATACATCTTGGAGAGATTCTGCAAAAGGGAAACTGAGGGGAAAAATGTCAAAAGTTTGCCCCTATAACAATCTCAAATTCAATTCCCTTCTAGGAGAACTGATGGGCAATTTGAGAGTTTTATATATTTTCCATATCTGTTAATGACCTCCTATAAGACCCTGCTAGCATTCATTTTTTGTGGGGTTAAAGATTTTCCCTTATCCAATTTGCCTGTGCTATTTTGTTACCTTAAATGTGTGTATAGGAGCTAAGGTTAGAGTTGAACTGTGCCATGAGAATACTAGACTTTCTCCTAGTATAATTTGCCAAAAAGAGAAATTGATCCTTTGGGGTCAGTTCCCAAGATTGGATTCAGTTCATGTGAGTCCAGAGTCTTGGAGTGGGGAGCATGGGACATAGGTGAGAGGAATATAAAACATAGGTCAGACTGCTGAAAATAAAGTATCCCAACCTTTCTAAAACTATGTAAAATACACATGGAAGGAAGGAAACAAGTGCCTACTGTGTGCCAGGTAATTAATAAATATTATCTCATTTGTTCTTCACAAATCTGAAAGGTAAATGTTTTATTACCCTCATTTTACAAATGAAAAAACACTCAGGCAGATAGAAGTGAGGTGACTTACTCAGGGTCACACAGCTAATAAATGTCTGGATTCTGGAAAAGGACCGCTAATCTGAGTCTGGTTTTGACCTCAGGTCCTTCCAGCTTCAAGCCCAGAACTCAATCTATGTTCCTAAGACTTTAAATACAACCTGGCTGCCTATAAACATGGTCAGGTCTACCCAAGTCTTTAAAACAACAATAACAAAAAAAAAATGAAACTTCTCTTGACCCTGATCTACCGTCAAGTTTTATCCTTTTAACTCTTCAAAATCAAACTCCTAAAAAGAGATGCTTCCGCTTTATCTTCCTTTGGCTTTTTGACCTCTTGTAACCTGGCCTCCAGTCTCACCTCTCAATGGAAACTGCTTTCTCTAAGGATATCAATGATCTCTTCATAGCGAAGTTCAGCAGCCTTTTCTCAGTCCTTGACCTTATTTACTTCCTTTCAATGTCTGACCCTCCTTCTGGATTGTCCTTCTGGATAGTTTTCACTGTCCTGTCATATTTCTTCCTATAGTCCAATCTCTTCCACAGACTCATTATCCATGTCCCACCCCCTGACTATGGGTATACCCCAGGGCTCTATCCTCCACTTTCTTCCTTTCTGCCTCCATCATGTCTCAGAGATTTCATTCACAGATAATTGTGGACAATACAATCCAGCACTTACAAACTGGGCCCAGTTCTGAAAACAAGGACTTTGGGATAAAATGATTGCTCATTTCTATAACAGCACTCAGTATCCAGACAAATCTATTAACAGTCACTGGAGAACATCTCATTACCAGGTGAGTTCAGGTCCTCACACCTCTCCTGAGTTTCATTGCAAAGTATCCAAGTATTCAACCGTCTACCATTTGGAGGTAACCTGTTCCACAGCTCTGTCAAACTCAACCCATCTCACACTCAGCTCATTATCTAAACACCCAATTTCCTGACTTGTCTGTTTTTGAGTAAATCTTCATCCTTCCCATCACTTGCTTCACAAGCTGGAAATTGATCTCATTTTCTTATTTTCACTTCCACTCCCTCCATATAGGAAACAATTCATAACATCTTTTCTTGTTTTTTTGTTTTTGGAGGCAATCTAGGTTAAGTTATTTGCCCAGGGTCACACAGCTAGTGTCTGACATAGGATTTAAAGTCAGGTCCTCCTGACTCCAGGGCTGATGCTCTTTCCACGTTGCCACCTAGTTGCCCCTTTACATTCTTTTTCCATGAGCTTCCTAACTGTTTTCTTTGTATCTAGCTTTTCTCCTCCAATCTATACTCTGCCAAACTGATTTTCCTAACAGTGGTATGCAACAAATGACTTTGAGGGTGGGGGGGAGTGGGAAGGGAGAAGGACCCACAAAACACTTTTAAGTTTAATTTGCATTACTCACATTTTTTCCGTTACTTTCTTAAGACAATCAACCAAACAACAAATCAAGCCTTGTTTTGCAGCATTTGCTGATTTCCAAGGTGTAAATGCTTCCATGGAACTTTTAACAGTTGGCTCTCCAGAGCACATTCAAGCTGACTCCAGCACACCCCTATATCTAAAGTATGTGTGATAAAATCACTCCCATGCTCACCTCTCAGCAGCTTATTATCTCTAGCACAAAAGCGCAAGTTTCTACCTTGCCATTTAAAGTCCTGCATTATTTGACTCCACACTACTTTTCCAGGCTTAGGACATGCAACTTCCCATCATGAACCTGATTCCATCCCAACCGGTTGCTCCAGTGATGACCCTTGATACCCCAGCTGGCTTCAAGGCTCAATTCAAGAGCTACTTGCTTTAAAAGGTTGTTTACGTTGTCACTGCCTACCTTCCAATCTGGAGTTCGGAAGACTTAAGTTCAAATCCAGCCTCAGACACTAGCTGTGTGACCCTGAGCAAGTCATTTAGCCTATGTCTGCCTCACTTTCCTCATCTGTAAAATGGGTATAATGATAGCATCTGCCTCTCTCAGGATTCTGGTATTAAAGGATTAAATGAGTTAATATGTATAAAGCACTTTGCAAACTATATAAAGACTAATGATTATTACTTTATTGAATATGCTGTATTTTATTGTCCTTGAATATGATGTGTATCCTCCCAGTGGAATATAAATTCCTGAAAGGTGGGGACTATATCACTTGTGATTCAAATTCACAGGACCCAGCACAAGGCCTGGCACGTAGAGGTCCTTGACAGATGTGTGTTGATTGCATCTGATGCTGACACCAATGTAAATCCATTTAAAGTTATTTGATCAGGGGAAGGATACGAAGAAAAGAATGACTTGGAAAGATGAATCCGGGCCCAGGTCTTGCATCTCAGTTTTAGGATCCCAGAGATCACATTCATATTTCCATGAAGAATTCCAGATAACAGGCTCTCTTAGGGTCAGACCTGTAGTGTGGCCAGGACCTTGGTTGTCTCTGCAGAGTGATAGAGTGTTCAGGAAAAACCCTGAAAGAGCCTTGGCTTTGGATCAGTACATCTGGGTTCTAGCTCTCTTTTTCCACTAGCTGGCTATTTGATCTTGTGCAAGCCCCTTACCAATTTGGGACCTCAGTTTCCTCACATGTAAATATGGAGATTGGCCAAGATGATTTCTAATATCCTTCCCTCTGACATGCAATGTTCAAGGGCCCTCCCAGTTCTGACATTCTGTGTTCTAAGGTACTTCTCAGTTTTGACATTCCATGTTCTAAGTTCCCTCCAAACCTTGACAGCTGTTTTCTAAATCCTTCTCAGTCTTGACATTGTGTTCTAAGAGTACTCCTAGCTCTGAAATTCCCTGTTCTCAGGCTCCTCCTAGAATTGACATTCCATGTTTCAAGGCCCCTCCCAGCTCTGACAGTTAACGTTTTCTAAACTCTCTCCCCAGCTCTAACATTCTGTGTTCAAAGGGTCTTTCCACTTTGACATTCCTTGGTCCTTTATACCAAGATCCATTCCCCACAGGGAGAGCTATATTACAGCCAACCTCCCGAGCGCCTCTTGGTTTTTCACCTGGCGGTAGAATTGTGGCCACAGCCCCTGAATATACTTTCTGGAAACCCCTTGTCACAGAGTAAAAGTTGCCGGCACGTCTCCTGTGCAGTGCTCAGCTTTACCTTCCCCCAACACACACACACACACACACACACACACACACACACACACACACACACACACACATACACACACACACCCCGCACTTACAGAGTCTGAGAGACCAGACCAGACCAGACACGGGGAGGTTCCTGGGGAAGGCGGGAAGTATGCAAGACATCTGTAATCCATTAGCCTCAGTGAGCCGGGCAGGAACTCTCCTCCCCGGCGGAATATCCATTCATTCCACTTTCCGGTCCCTCCTTAGTTCTCTCTACAGCTGGGGGCTCCTGGAAGTTAGGGGATGTAACTGGTCAAAGACCGGGGAGGAGCTAAATGAGGGAGAGGAGGAAGAAGTGGGAGTCTGGGGTCCCAACACAGGAAGCTTTAAAACCATGTCCTTCTCCTTCCCTTGTTTAGGAGAGATTGGCAGGCGCTGACTTTGGGGAGGTATCCAAACAGCAAAGGTATTTGCAGGAACATTGAGGGAAGTTCATGCCTCTCTGTCCCAAAATGTTTGCACCAAATTTCCCAGCATCTTGTCCAGACCACTGAAAGCGGGAGGTAGGGAGGGGGAATGGAAACAGTTTGAAATTGAAGGGTGTCTTATCAGCTCCAAATAAAATGCTGGCTGCAGGCTTACCGCTTTAATCAAGTTTCTGTTTTGTTAATGTTAAAAACACAAAGGTTTACTCCTAAAATTCAACATGTGAGTTGTGAAGAAAAGTTTGTTTTTTTAAGCCTTTTAGATTGTCCCTCCCAACTTGGGTTTCACCTGTATATCAGATGAGCCTGTCTTTCTTCTACTTGTCATAAACTTAAACTCTCTCAGGCTTCAAGGGGCCCCTTGCTCTAGAGTCAGGATTTGGCCAACAAATCCACATTCTCTCTACCTCTATCCCTTTCCCAAATTTGGAGGCTCTGACCCTTCTTAGCCTCCACCTTCCTAGAATGAAAATTGTCCTCACACGGACCACACACACACAGCCCTGAAACATACACAGTCTCCCTTTCCCCTCTGGAATCTGGTACCATCTCCAGTCCAATCCAATGCCAACACACATTTATTAAGCAAGGACTGCATGTGAGGCATTATGTTCAGGGCAGGAGCTTCAAAGCTGAATTTTAAAAGAGCCCATACCCTCCAAGAGCTTCTATTTCTTCACTTGGTGTTCCTCCATGTGAATAATCAGTGATTCCCCACTATATTGTTGATGTTACCAGGACCCATAGCATGTAAATGAAACTGACTCTGCAGTACTGTCCATGCTCTCCTCTGGCATAAATATTGGTGAATTTTTAAATTCACAAATTTGTAAATTTGCAAAATGCTCTCTTCAGATGGAGAGTTTGTACAGTGTTAACGGAGGTCAACTAAGGAAGTGTAGACAATAAGGGCTGTGATCATGAACAGCACATAAAGCCTTAAGTCATAAGAAATTTAGGACAAGGAACCAACTAGCTCAGATCACACAGATCAGAAAGTGCTCAAAGAGGGCAGTGTGTAAAACGGAAATAGCTTTGAGCTTAGGAACCAGCTTTTATCTACTTTGTTCTACCATGAAAAGACCAGGGGACCTCCAGCAAATCCCTCCCCTTTTCTGGGCCTTGGCCCATCATGAAAGTAGTGGGGGTTGGGAGTGGATGAAAGAATTTAAGTGGGATGCAAAGCTTCTTGAGGGTAAGGCACTGTCAGAAGATGGGGGATCTATAGGAAGGACCCTGAGGTATGGTGGGTAGAGTTGTTGGTGCTGGAGAGAGAATGATCAAAGTTTAACCCTGCCTCAGTCATTCACTAACTCTAGGACCCTAGACAAATGACTCATGTTCCCTAAATCTGTTTCTTCATCTGCAAAATGGCACCTCCATCACAGGGATTTTTTTAAAAAATCATATTATTTTAATATTCATTTAAAATTTTTTTTCAGTTTCCAGTTCTTTCCCTGCCCTGTTCATTGACAATATATCCTTTAAACATGCATCACAGAGATCAGATGAGGTAATATATAAAGTGCTTCGCAAAACTTTAAGTGTAATAAAAGCTAGTTATTTATATCCTCAGCACCTACTAATTGCTCATATGTATATAAAGTTTACACGTACTATAGAAATGCTGGGTATCACTATTCTATGGTCTCCTTCCAGCCCCACAACAACTCTATGAGGAAAGGGCAGTTGTTATCCTCATGATGCCCAACTCAGTACCCAGTTAGATGCTCATTAAATTTAACTTCAAGGGACCTTCCAAATATATTCTTATAAAAATAGGATTAAACACTGGAAATGATCCCTTCATATTTACATATTAGGAAACTGAGAACTAGAGTGTTAAGTGACATGCCTAAGGACACAAAAAAAAATAAGAGTCTAGATTTAAAACCAGGTTCTCCAAGTCCACATGCTTCTCTCCTGTCATGGTTGAGTCCTTCATTTGTGTCCAACTCTGTTGGGGTTTTTTTAGGAAAAGATACTGGAGAGGTTTGCCTCTCTCCAACTCATTTTATAGATGAGGAACTGAGGCAAATAAGGTTAAATGACTTGACCAAAGTCACACAACTGGTGTCTGAGGTTACATTTGAACTCAAGTCCTCCCTCTCTAGGTCCACTGCTCTATTCATTGTTCCATCTAGCTGCCCCTGCTTCTCCCAGCTCTGATGTTCTATGTTCTAAGGTTCTTCTTAGTCCTGAGATTCCTTCCAGCTATAACTTTCCATGATCTAAGGACTTTTCTAGTACTCACATAGAGTGTTCTAACATCAGTATCAGTTCTAACCTTGTATGTTTTAGGGCCCTACAAGATCTGAAATTCCAGGTTCTAAGGGTTCTCCTATCTCTGATATTCTATGCTCTAAGATAGTGGCCAGCTCTGACATTCTTCTGTCTAGTGACCACTGCTCCATCCCCAAAGATCCAGGGCTCCACAAGAGTCCCCACTCCACCTCCACATCTTAACTTCTTTCTGCCCCCTTTAGGCAGGTAGGCACCACCCCGCTGGAGCAGCTGCTCCTGAGTCCCCCCAGCCCTGGTCTACTCTTCTTCCCAATCTTGAACTCTGAGTCGCCCCTCAAGCCAAGGCCCCATAAGTTCTCCAGCCTGCCAGGCCTCTGCTCCTGGGAACTGGTAGGTGCTAATGTCTCCAGTCAGTTCCCTCCAAAGTCTCCCAGCCCTAAGCCTCCCCCCACCCCGCCCCCAACTCCCCCTTGAAGGTTCAGCCTTTTGGCTCGGGAATGTGGTAGGGCTGGCCTCCTGCTCCCCTCCCTCCCTCTGCCCCCCAGCTCTCCCAGGGAGAAGGCCCTCCCCGCCCAGGCCCCCGCCCCCCGCCCAAATTGGATTACACTCTACCTTGCAGCCTCCTTCCTTCCCTCCCTCTCTCCCTCTTTCCCTCCCTCAGTCCGTCCCTTCCCCACACACCCCGGCCCCAGCCCAGGGCCCCCACAGTCCACAGCCCGCCAGCCTGCAGCCTCAGGACCCGGCCTGGTCCCGCAGGTATTTCAGGGAGGGAGCTGTCGGGCCATACTGTGGGGAGGGGGATGGGGGGAGCGAGTGGTGGGAAGGGTGGGGAGGGAGGGAGGGAGCCCCTGACTGGGGGGAGGGAAGCTTTTCTTTGTTCCCAGCCCTAGCAGCCCCGAGCCCTGCTTAGCCCTGCCCAGCCCCCTCCTCTGAGCCTGGGCTGCCCGAGACCGCTGTGCTCCGGGCGCACGCTGTGCGCTCTAGCTCCGAGCGGAGCCCGGGCCCCGCAGCCGCAGCCCGCTCGTCCTGGTGCGGGTAGGCTCAGGCAGTCCGCCTGCAGGCTGGGCTGCTCAGGCAGGTGAGAGCCCCCTGCTTGGCTCCGGGGGATCTCAGGACACCACAGCTGGGGCACCCTCGGCCCGGCCAGTTCGGGCTGAGGCTCCGTCCCCTCCTCTCCCCCTCCCACAGGATGGATGGATGGCCAGAGGGAGGGAGGCTGAGACAGTGTTCTCCGTGCCTGGGGCTCTGACGGCGACTTGGGGAGCCCCAGATCGGGCGGAGGCTGAGACGGAGGCCAGGAAAGGCAGTCTCTTTGTCTCCACTGGGGCTGAGCCCCCCCTTTCCTCTTGTGCCCCCTCCTCCCCATTTCCTCTTTTCCCTCTCCTTGTCCTAACTTCCCTCTCCTCTCCTCTGCTCCCCTTCTCTCTCTCTCTCCCTCTCTCTCTCTCTCTCTCTCTCTCTCTCTCTCTCTTTCTCTCTCTTCTCTCTGTCTGTCTCTCTCTCTCTGTCTCTCCTTTGCTCCCTGCTGGGGACCCTGTTTTCTCCCATTTCCTCCATCTTCTTCACCATCCCACCGGCATTCCCTCCATCCTTGCTTGTCCCCCCACTCCCACCCCTCCCATTGCCTTTCACTCCCTCTCCCTATATCCCTAAGTTCTCATCCTCACACTTCCCAGGCTGTCTCTGCTGCCTTCCCAGAGGCCAATCAGGGACAGTGTCCTGTGCCCTCATTCCCCAGCCTTCCCTTCCAGTTTCTCTTAGCGGTTTGGTCCCTGTGTCCAATTCTTTATCCATCTCTACTGCCTGGATTTAGAGTCAGAGAACCTGGCTTTGCGTCTGCAAGTTCCCCTCAATGTGACCTTGAGGAAGCCATTTCCCATCCCTAGGGCTCAGTTTCCTTCTCTGTAAAATGAAGAGGTTGAACTAAATGATCTCCAAGGTCCTTTTCAACTCTGAAGTCTCTAATTCCCTCCCCTTTCCTCCTGCCCAGCCCAGAAACTGGGACTTCACACAGTCCTGAGCCGGGGCCTCTTCCCCTGAACAGAGGCTGACTCCTGACTGCCCCGCCCTCTCCTTCATCCCTCCCAGCCGGCTCCTTCCCTTCCCATAAGGAACTCCAGGGGCCCTCCTCGAGATTGAGCCAAGTGGGAAAGTCCTTGGGGACCCCCTTCCCCGCTCTGGCTCCAGCTGCCGAACTCTGTCAGTGGGAGGCCCGGCCTGGCCTGAGGGGAGGAAATGCTGCATTGGTTTCCTTGCTAGACCCCAAGGAGTTGGACATTTCCCTGCATTCATGACTCCAGAGAGCTGGAGCCCCTGGTGGGGTGGGGGAGTGGACAGGAAGGGATAATCTTTTCCCATACCCTCCGAATGAAGACTTGTGGCTACTTTGGTTGGGGATAGATGGGGCTATTACCTTGTGAGCCACATCATGACCCTGGGTGAATGAGATCACAGCCTCATAGATTCAGAATTAAAGGAACTTGAGAGAATATTTAGCTGACCCCTTCTTTCTTCAGAGAGGGGAACTGAGGCCCAAGGAGGCCAAAGAATGATGAGATCATAGATCTAGAGTTGGAATGGATCTCAGAAATCATTTAGTCCAACCTCCTTTTTTTACAGGGGGGAAACTGAGGCCCAGCAAGGTCAAAGACTAGCTTCAGAGTTGGAAAGCACCTCAGAAGCCATAGAGTTCAACCCTTTTATCTTTCTGAGAGGCACAGAAGTCCCAGGGAGGTCCAGTGATGGTAGGTGTAGAGCTGAAAATGACCTCAGAGACCATCTAACCCAACTCCCTCATTTTACAGAAAAGAAAAGAGGCCCAGAAAGATGAAGCATCTTGCCCCAGTGTCACCCAGTAAATAACAGAGCTAACAGTTCCTTTCATCCCTGCTTCTATGCTCTGTCATTCAGGACTTGAAAAAGCTTCTCTCTTCCTCACCTGCTCCCAGACAAGACCCCTGCAAACACTTGACATTCTAAGATTCTGTGTGTTAAATCACTACTCATCATTTAAAGTCCGACTCAAAAGCTGGCTACTCCAACAAGCCTATCGTTGATTTAAAAAAAAAAAACCACCCCCAGTTGACCTCACTCGGGTTTGATTACACATCGCTAATGCAAGTATATAATATCCTGTATTCGAATATCTCCTAGGACTAGACTAAACTCCAGGAAAGGAAAGACTGCTTACCTTTCTTGACCCCTTTAAGGCATGCCAAATGCTTTTCTCACTTTTGTCTCAAAGCATTGTTTTCTAGATGTTACAGGAGAAGAAAATGAACTGAGAAATGAGGTTATTTGTGATAGGTTACACCAAAAGTTAGGTAGCATTTATAAAGTGCTTAAAGGGTGGGTCAAGTACACTACAAAGATGACCTCCTTTGACCCTCACCACAACCTTGGGAGAGGTATGTGCTGTTATCACCCCTATTTTATAGAAGGGGAAACTGAGGCCCAGAGAACTTGCTCCTTGGCCAAAGTCACACAGAGCAGGGATTCAGACCCATATGCCTTGATTCTCAATTCCATGCTCTTTCTACAGGTATTCAGGTAAATCCAAAGTAATTGAAGGATAACACTAGCCGCAGGATTTAAGTTTGAATCTCTCATTGAATTATCTCTGACACCTTAGCCCTTGACTGGCTAAGGTAGTGCTTTAAAACAGTGATGTCAAACAAAGAAACAAGGACCACTAAACCTTACATAAGGATTCCTATCAGCTACATATGAGTATTATCTATGTTCTACTGTATTTTTATTTATTTTGTTAAATATTTCCCAATTACATTTTAATCTGGTTCCCCACCCAGCCTGCAAACCAGTACTTTGTGCTCAGGAGGGGTTTAATAAATATATGTTCAGTGAATGAATAAACAAATGATAGTGGGAAGGAATATGAAAGGCAGTTGTGGGATCCTTATCACTGGGAGTCAGGAAATCAAGGTTCTGGTCCTGGTTCTAACACTTTCTGGCTGTCTCTGAACCTCAGCTTTCTTATCTGTAAAATGGGGCTAATAGTATTTGACCTCCCTAACTAATATGTTGTTGTGAGGGAAGCCCCTTGTAAAATATAAAATGCTGGAGGAACAAGAGACAATTCTTATTCTTTGCTCAGAATTATGTGATGTGGGCAATGAGTCCTCTAGGAGATCAGAGAAAGAAATAGGATAATAGGGGGTGACTTCAGGGGAGGCTTCTTGGAAAAGATGAGGCTTGGCAGGATCTTAACCGTCTTCCCAGCTCAGGCTCCAGTGTCTCTACCCATCTAATCTCTCCCCTTCCTTCTGCATCCCCCAACACAACCTACAAATCAGCTAAAATGAACTTATAGCAATAGCTGGCATTATAGAGAATTTCTAAGGTATGCAAAGCATTCTAAAAATATCTCATTTAATCCTCACAACAATCCGGGGGGGTATAAACTGTTATTATCTCCATTTTACAGGTATAGAAACTGAGGCAGGCAGAGATTAAGTGACTTGCCCAGGGTTATATAACTGGCAAGTGTTTGAGATTGGATTTGACCTCAGGTCTTTTTGACTTCAGATCCATTGCTCAATCCATCATGCCACCACATTCAAGACCCCTAAAGGCACTCCCCTTGCTCCAGTCCTCCCATATCCACCTGTGGAAATCCTACCCATCCTTCAAGGTCCAGTTCAAAAGGCATCACTTCCTGGAAGGCTTCCTTGATTGCTACACCACTCTTTCTTCCATTTCCCCCAGCTAGAAGTGATCTCTTACTCCCCTGGACCTCCCTCCCTAGGACATTCTCTCTTTCTCTCTCTCTGTCTTTCTCTATCTCTCTCTGTCTCTCTTTCCATATGTTCGTATGTATATGTGTATGTATATGTACATATATGTATACATATGTATATGTGTGTGTATTCATGGCACTTGTCTCATCCAGTCTCACTTCATACTGATTTCTAAATTTGTAGACTTCCTAATCATCCTTAAAAGTTTAATCCAATGCCACCTCCTCCAAGAAGTCTTCCTGGATTCCCCCTGTTAGTGAAGGTGTTTCAGGTTCATAGCTTTAAAACTGGAGGGATCATTGAGTCTACCCTCCACGCCTTAAAGATACTGAAACTTAGGCCTGGATAGTAACTTAGCCAAGGAAAGTCCCAGACCCAAAGTGACATCCTGCAAGGTATGAAGAAGCATTGGCTCTCATAGAACACTTGGTTCTGGATATTTCTGTTATACTTATATATTAAATTCAATTTATTCTATTTTCCATTCCAAATTCTTTCCCTGCCTCCTCCCCTTCCCTCACCCAATGAGAAGGCAAGAAAAGTAAAACCCATTTTAAACATGTATAGTTATGCAAAATAAATCCCCATGTTAGCCATTTCTCCTTACCTCCCTCCCCCCAAAAAAGAGAAAATATGCTTCAGTCTTCAATCTGGAGTCCATCAGCTTTCCATCTGAAGGTGGGTGGGACCTCATCATTGGTCCTTCAGAGCTATGAGTTCTCCCTTTGTTGATTAGTTACTAAGTTTTCAAAATTGATTATCTTTACAACATTGATGTTGTTATATAAATTGTTTTCCTGGTTTTGCTTACTTCACTCTACATCAGTTTATACAACTCTTTCCAGGTTTGTCTAAAACCATCTCTTGTGTCATTTCTCACAGTATGATAGGATTTCATCACAGTCATACCACCATAACTTGTTCAGCCATTCCAAAATTGATGGGTATCCCCTCAGTTTCCATTTCTCTGCTACCGCAGAAAGATCTGCTATAAATATTTCTGTATGTATGGGTCCTTTTCCTCTTTCTATGATCTCTTTGAGTACAGTCCTAGAAGGAGCATTCCTAGGTCAGAGGGCACACACAGTTTGATAGGCCTTGGGGCGCTGTTCCCAATTCCTTTCCATAATGACTGGACCTGGTCACATGAGCCTTATGTATATCTCTGTATCCCTCTGTAAAAAGAGAATATGCAATAGATAATCACCACATATTTATTGGAGGAATGAATTTAATTAAACAAATATTTATTAAACAAGGAAATACAAAGGTAAAAATCAAAAATGGTCCCTGCTCTTAAGCAATTTACATTCCACTATGTTTCAAGGATTTGTCATTCTCCCCCCAAACACACAGATCACACCCCTTCTAGAACTTGGAGTTTCAGAGAATTATCTGAGGCTTCCTTTGGTTAAGTGACTTTTCCAGAGTCATGAAGAAACAGAGTCCAAGGTGAGATTTGAACACAGGTCTTGCAAATCTAGGTCCAGCACTCTACGGCTTAAGAAAGGAGAGACTATTCATAATAGCTAGAGGGATCAAGAAGAGCAGAAGATGTGGCACCTGAGTTAAGACTTGCAGCCTTAAAGTAGAATTTGGGCAAGGAGAAGGAACAGGGATTGAGGAAGGTGGCACTCTCAGCTGGATTACAGTGTGAGCTTGTCCTAGGATGGAGGGCCTTTGATCAGGCGGGTACATGTGGAAACTGACATGACTCCATGTAACTGTGACATAATAGAAGAAAGCCCTGAACTTGGAATGAGAAAAGCCTACACTTGAGACCTGAGTCTCACTTGCTTGTTATTCCTGTGGCCTCCAACAATTCACACCCTGGAATTCAGTTTCTCCGTCGGTAACATGGGGATAGTGACCCTTGCAAACTCAACAGAGTGTTGAGAGGAAAGTTCTTTGTTCCTCTTGAAGTACTTGGATGCCATTATTATTGCATTAAGTCCTTCTTCTTCCTCTTCCTTCCCTTGCAACCTAGGACAAGAGCCTGTGACGATCAACCCTGGGAACTGAGCCTTAAGGGACGGGGCCAGAGGAAGAGGCAGACATCCTGACCATGGCTGGGAGCTGGCTGACCCAGATCCTGCTGGGATGGACAACACTGGTCTGCATGGCCCAGGCCCAGTGGGAAGGGGCCATTCGGACAGACAAGCCTGCTGGCTCTGAGGAGACGCCAGCCTTGAGCCGGGTGCGAAGAAGAGGCTTTGACACCTTAAGAGGGTATGTTCATATCAGGCTCGCTTTGGCCCTGGGTGGTGGCTTCAGGTTTTTCCTCAAAGGGTACCTTAGTAACAACTCCTTCCGCCCCATTTCTACCTAATATTCCTCCTTCCTTCCCCATTTGGGATTAAATTAGGGAGGTGAAGCATGAGAATGAGAGAACCCAGGTGAGAGGGAAGAGGAAAGGAAGTCAGAGGCCCCTAGAACACAATGAACAGAACAGAATATTAAGCAAGGGAAGAGAATAAGCATTTATATATCACCTACTATGTGCCAGGCACTGCTAAGCTTTACATTATAATTACACTTGATTCTTCCAAAAGCCCTGGGAGGTAAGTGCTATAATTACCACATTTTAGAGTTGAGGAAACCAAGGCAGGCAGAGGTTAAAATGACTTTCCCAGGGGCTGGTATCTAAGGTAGAATTTGAATTTAGGTCTTCCTGACTCCAAGCCTAGTTTGCCATACACCATGCCACCTCTCTGATTAAAACAAATGGTTACTAGTAACAGCTAACTTCAAGGTTTACAAAATGCTTTACAAATATTATCTTTTTGATATTAGAGTTATCTGTCTAAATAGTGAACCAGAGGAAGCCCTAGGTTTGAAAACCAGGATTGAGGTATTCTGGGTCTGAACACCTTTTCATGGTGGCCCATGGTGCCCATAAGGCCCTATGTGAGTAAATCCAAGGTGACTTCTGAGTTTATGCCCCTTTTCCCCCATTTTAAGATTGGAATCATTCTTTCTTTATTCTTAAGTTTAATGATGTCTAGGTTCACCTGCTGGATTTAGCCCTTGGGTCTTGACACCAATGACACCCTAGAGATAGTTCCTGGGGGAATGAGCAAGGCTGCTCTCCCTATGTTCTCATTCCTAAAGGGCTTGCCCCCTGGATCTAAGATGCTATGCTGGAGGCTGGAAGCTTGTGTGTGAGGACTCATTCTGTGTCCCTATTCCTTTCCAGGCCCAATGTCTGTGGCTCTCGCTTCCATTCATATTGCTGTCCAGGTTGGAGAACCCTCCCTGGGGGAAATCAGTGCATTGTCCGTAAGTGAGAAGTTCTTGTTCAGACCTGGATCTGGGAGTGATGGGGGAAGGGGCTCCTGCAGAATTGCCCCCCTTCTCAGATGGGAAAGCAGGCTTCACTCTACAAACAGAATGGGAGAAGTGGAGAAAGGGCTCTTGGAGTCACCTCCTTCTTCTAGGCCTGGGCAGGAGGATCCCTGTCCTTCTCTAAGAGTGTCATTTCTTTTTTCCTTGGCTGCCTCCAAGAAATAGAATTCTGTTGTCATTCCTGATCTCCTAGGGATGTCCTTCATGATGTCCCATATATCCTTCTGATGATAACCATCTCAGTTCATGTTATTATGCCTATTTACAGATGAGAAAACTGAGAACTGGAAAGGGGTTGGAACTTGCCCAAGGTCACACAGCACATTAGTTTCTGAACCATGATTCAGACTCAGGGGTCCTCCCTCCCCATCCTGAAATCCTTCCCTGACTCACAGTGTTCCAGCAGGTATAGCAGATGGAGGGGCCAACTCATGCACTTTATCCTTACTGTCTCCCTATTTTCCTCTTTTCAGCCATTTGCCGGAATTCCTGTGGGGAAGGGTTCTGCTCCCGACCCAATTTGTGTGCCTGTGCCAATGGACAACTCTCCCCCAGCTGTGGTGCCAGTGGAGGTAAGGGGGCCTAGAAGAGAGGGTAGGAGATGAGGGGAAAGGGAGGCATGTCAGGGATAGAGAAGACTTGAGAAATGAGGAGGAGAGGAGAATGGGTGAGGGATTCAGGAAGTGAGGGAATTAATACTTTCTTTTGGGAAAATCATGACAGACTCACAGAATGTCTAAGCTGGGAGGCCTCTTAGAACCCACCATGTCAGAACTGAGAGGGTCCTTAGAACACAAAATGTCAGAGCTGGAAGCATCCTTAGAGGCAGAATGTCAGAGCTGGAAGGACTCTTAGAACATGAAATGTCAGAGGTGGGGTGGCATTTAGAAATCATCTAGTCCAGTACCTTCATTTTACACATAGAGAGAATGAAGGACAGAGAGAGAAAGGGATTTGCTCAGAATTATATAGTATGATAGGACTAAATCTGGAATGCAGGCAGGGATCAAGATGACCTCTATTTTTGTTCTTGGACACTTGGACACCGGGCTAATGTTGTTCTTTTCCTTATTGGTCTGTCTTATCTACCTGCCCTGCCACTACAAGATAGGCAGCCTCCTTAGACCACTTCTTACTTCCTTCCACAGTGCTAACTGGTAGGCACTGAAATGAGGAATCCTGCCTCTGTCAAAAAGTAACTATGCTAAAGACATTACAAATATTATCTCCTTACAACAAGTTGATGCTTTTATGATCCCCTTTTTACAGTTGAGAAAACTGAAGCAAGGAAAGGTTAAACAACTTAGCCAGAATCACACAGTTACTAAATGTCAGAGACCAGACTCAAATTTGGGTTGTCCTGACTCTAGAGCCAACACTCTGTCCCCTGTACCACCTGGCTGCCTTCAGGTGCCAGCTACCTGCTAGATGAAGGTAATTCTGTTCAATTACTTAACCATAGGGCTAATTAGTCATAGGTACTGAAGATCAGATACACAGACACTGTTGTCCCCAGCCCCACAAAGGCAGATACCATCTGACTATAATATTAATTCATAAAAACTCAAGAACAATTTTTAATAGATGTTGCCATCCCAAATACTCACAATCTCTAAGCCATATGGGATGGAAACCTTTCAAAGTCTAGAGACTGGGCCAAGGGGTGCATATCACCCCTGTTTTCCTGTCTGCTTCTGGAATTATCAAGGTTACCTTTGGTAAGCCCATAGAGCAGGGATGCTGAACCTTCTCTGTATCTTGTATCCCTTTGCAATCTGCTGATGCCCGTGGACCATTTCTCGGAAAGATGTTTTTAAATGCATAAAATAAATATATGGAATTCCAAAAAAAGCTAATTATGTTGAAATATAATTATAAAAAATTAGTAGTTCAAAGACCCCAAATTAAGAAGCCCTGTTAAATGATCATACATCCCAGTGCTTTTGTTCAACTACAGATAGCACTTCTTTTATATACCTTGTAAGAGTCCATAGAGCATTATATATAAAAGAATAGTAGTGAGGCAATGAATGACTTGTCTCAAGTTTCTATCTGAACCTCGTGAAAAGGATGAAAATCATGAGATCGTAGCTATAGTAATAATTTATTTCATGAAATCTTTCTCTGATAACATCAAAATGTCATTTTGATTCAATAAATGTAAAATTGTTAACTTTGCCAAGGCAAGACAGAGATTGATGACTTTGAACTTCAATCTGGAGGTCACATTGAACCAGTGGATGTAGGTAATACCTCCAAGCAAGGCATATTGAATGTAAAGAGATGAAAGAAAAAGCTGTGGCCAGATATGTTAAGAGCTGCTAGGTGGTACAGGATAGCCAGGTGGTGCAGTAGATAGAGTGCCAGACTTGGAGTCAGAAGACTGCTCAAATCTGGTCTCAGATACCAGCCATGTGACCCTGGCCAAGTCACTTAACCCTGTTTGCCTCCATTTCCTCATCTGTAAAATGAGCTAGAAAAGGAAATAGCAAACAACTCCAGTGTCTTTGTCAAGAAACACCAAAATTGGGTCATGACTGATAACAACAACAAAAATTTGAGACTTCTAGGCATCCTGAAATCAAAGCTAAATTGGAAGAATATGCTTAAAGCAGCTAATAACTGTGTGACACCTGTCTTGATGCGCACACTTTTGGATCTATAAAATAGGTCATAACCAATTTGGAAAGTATCTTAACAAAAAATCTGTACAATATTAATGAAACTCAATACCCTAGGGCAATTATAGAAAGATGAACAGTTCCTTACTGAAAAGGAGAAAGAAGATTGATAGGCATTCTTAGACTACATTTTAGCCTGGTAAAAATCCTACGGAAATACTTTGGAAACAAGCAGAAATCATTTCTTTGAACAGTATAAAGGATAATAAAGGTCTACACCATTATATTTGTTTAATATAATAGTCAAAACTGGTTTACCACCAGATGGAACCTATCAACCAACTACAATCCAAGAGTGGGATCAAAAAGTCCTCTATAGATGACATCGTCAGCCAATAATATGCTGACAGAGAAGCCTCAAACACATGACTTATCCATGTGCATTTGTTTGTGAAAATGGAAGAATTTTTGATGATAATTGAGAACCATGCCATTACCACCAGAAGTTATATAAGAGTTCTGTAAGCAGATTGGAATTAGCAACCAATGTATATCACTTAAGGAAATAGCAGAAACTGCACAACACATTGTTAGAGGCTGTAAAAATTTATTACTTACGAAAAACTTAGCAAGACATGACCTGGTGGTTAAAATTACACTTCAGTAGCTAGTTGTCTTTTATGGACCAACAGATGGAAAATCCCTATAATACAAATACTGTCCTCAAAGTATCCCAATAAACTCTACTAGAATTGGACTGAGCAGGCCGAACTGCTGCCTAGTTGCCTAGACATAAAAACTCAAGAGCAACATTTTAATATATGTTACCATAACAAGTAATATAGTTTTCAATTTACATAAAACAAAATAACTTCAAAATAGATCTAGCAGAGGATATAAAATTATGTGGGAAAAGGACAATGCACCTATCCCTGTTGTCCTGTCCACTACTAGAGGGGTACTGAGATTTCTTTCAGTAAGCTAACAATTTCTCAGCAAGTATTTATTAAACACTTGCTATTTGCCAAGCACTGTGCTAAGTGGTGGAGATACCAAGAAAAACTGAAAATAATCCCTGCCTTCAAAGAGTTTATATTATTATGAGAGAGACAACATATATGTTAATATTTATATATATATACATATACATATACATATATGTAGATGTATGTATATACAAGACATATGCAAGAGATGAGTCTATATTCTTACATTTTCATTCAGTTATAAAAAAGTTATTTTATCCACCTTGCAATATCACACAAAATATGAAATATAAAATTATTATTGTATTTTTCAATTAAATAAATAAAAATTATATATAAATAAATTATATATATTAAAATTATGTTATTAGTGAGCTAACAACAGGAGCTAAAGCCCCAGGACCATTTCTATCTTAGCTCCATCCCAAAAGTGAGAAGAATAAGATGATGGTCATGACCATCATTATTTCCCATTTCTATGATGCTTTAAAGTTTACACAACTCATAAAACTCCTGTGATATGTAGGTAATATAAATATTATTTTTCCCATTTTCTGGATAAAGAAACTGAGGTTCAGAGATGAGCTAGTGTCAGAGGGGTGACTTAAACCTGGATCTTCCAACTCAAATTCTTTTCATTTGAACATACTCCTTTAGAGCACAGTGTCTATATTGGTTAGCAAGTGTTAGGCACACAGTATGATTATAGGGTCCAGTTTATTCTTTACCTATGTTCCTAAGAAATCTTTCTCTTTTTAGAAATATTATTTTAATCACTCCAGAGACCAGCTAGATGGTCTTTCCCCCCACCCTTGCCCTCCCTACTTTTCTCTTAATCCCCCGGTCTTTGTGGAATAGAAGGTCTGTTTTCATTGGTCTGACCCTGATAGGATCTTAAATTTTTTCTGAAGGTAAGGTGAGCCAAGCACTTCCCCTGGAAGACCAAGATCAGGAAAGACAGAAAACTTCCTTTTCCATTGCATTGCCACATTTTTACAACTGTTTCTGCAATTCAACAAACACTTAGAATGCCTGATTTGGGGCAAAGCATTGTGCTTTATACTGGAGGTAAAATTGTAAAAAAAAATCATGGTCCCTGTGTCTTAAAGGGTCTGCAGTCTATTAAAGGGAATATTATATGCCCACTGATAAATAGAACATCAGGTGTAATGGGACAGGGAAAGAGGAAAGCCAAAGTAACAACTGGAATATTTGAGAAGAGAAAAATCCTGAAATGTTGATAGAGATGGCAGTACTAAAATCTCTAAAGAAAGAGATGGATTTCAACAGACAGAGATGAGAAGGGCCTGCGTTCTAGTCCTGGAGGCCAGAGAAGATAGAAGGGAAGAGGGGAACGGAGAAGAGTCCAGATGGCTGGATCATTGAATAAAGGGAAGTAGAGGTTAGAATGGTAGGTTAGAGACAGATTGTCCCTGAAGGGCTGTAAATGCCAAGCTTAAGTGTTTACATTTTATGCTGGAGAGCCACTAAAGGGTTTTTTGATCAGAGGAGTGCCATAGTAAGACCTTGAGAAAGATTATTGTAGGAACTTTTTGAAGAACAGACTGGAAAGGAGCAAGACTTGAGTTAGGAAAAACAGGAAACTAATATAACAGTCCCCAGGTGGTGATGGCGACCTGAACCTCGGTGGTAGCCATGGGAGTGGAGAGGAAGGGATGGGTGCAAGAGATGTTGTAAAGGTTGGAACCACAAGACTTGGCAATTGATTGGAAGTGGAAAGTGAGGGAATGAAGGGTCAAGGATATATAAGAAAGAGAATTAATTTGGAGAATTTGAGATTGATTGCCATTCTAGGTTTTACAAAACCTAGACTCAGGGGGACAAGAATTTCCTCTTTCCCTAAGGCTGCTAGAAGGTAAACTTGAGTCACACCTGGAAATTTTGAAAAAGGACATATATCTCAGGAGAACAGACAGAGAGAAAGCAGTTGAGAAGTTGTGTCCTTAGTCCCACCAAGCACTTAACAAACTGATGTGTAAAGCATCATTGGCATGGGGACAAGGGCAACAACCCACAAAATAAACTGAAAGAAGAAGTCAAAAGGAGGGTAGAGATAGGACAGAGAAGGGGGAGATTGATGTGCACCATCAGGCCTCTGAGGGCATCTGGGGACAGAGACTCAGGCTAAAGCTTCCCCTTTTACTCTTCTGTTCAAGGACTATGAGAAACATTTTTTAAACAAGTCTTTTTTTTAACCTAAATTCCCCTCTTTGTTCCTGTCCAGTAACAGACACTATAAAATGCTCTCTGCTTGCTTCTCCTACCTAAACATTTCTGGCATCCTGATCGGCCTCAAATATGGAGAAGCCAGGACTTAGTGGAAGATACATAAAAATCTAAATTAAGGTCGAAAGCCAAACTTCTGTCTGAATGTTAGAATTTTTCCTAACTGGGGGCTCTCAGCTATTACGATTGTACTAATAACTTTCATCTGACCTAAGCTCTCATAAAATAGCAGAGGAGGGGACCTGAAAACCATCATATTGGCCCCAGGCTAAAAAGCTAATTTTAGTAACAGGATGTAGAGTATTAAATCATAGCCTCTGATGTGAGAAATTAAGAGGGGGATGGGGAGAGACAATCAAGAGCTAGGTGGCATTCAGCTCTGCTCTTTCCAGGGCTAAGCAAAGCATGTAACATTATCTCCCACTAGACAGATACGGGGAAGAGAGGCTGGAGAAAGAGCAGACCTTTTTTCCTTTTTTCCTTTTTAACTTCTGTCGGCCCTTGAAGAGGTAGGTACAGTCAGCAGTTTCAACTAAAAATCTCCAGTTCCAAGATTCCTGCAGAAACCTAATAGTACACTTTGATCTCTCCTCCTTCCTTTTGGTCTCTCCTCATTTCTTCTGCTGCCGATGCTTTCTGGCTCAACTCATTAAATCCTTTGTGAGGTCAAGGATGCCATCTTACCCTCTCCCCACTCTTTCCTCTCAATCTGTCCTTTCAAAAACTGTATGTGTGATTTAAAAAAAGTTCCCAGGCGTGGCTCAAGTCTGCCTTCTGATTCAAGGATGGGCATAGGGCCAAATCACTCCCGGGGCTGGGGGAATTCTTGCTCTTATAAACTACAAATCCCAGCATGCCAGTTCTCAAACACCTATTACAAAGAAGTTCAAGCTTTCTCAGTTTAAAAAGAAACCAGTTCCAGTACTAAGATTTTTTTAAAAGTTAAATAAAAAGATAAAATGAGATCATCCCAAAATAGAATGGGCTGTCCCCAGAGATAAGTGGGTACCTTCCTTGGGAGGGTCTTCTAGGAAAGGTTGAATGATGAATTGTTGGCAGTGTAGTAAAATGGAATTCTTGGACAGGGGTGAGTCAGATTGTATGGCCCCAGTGGTCTGTTCCATCTTTGAGATTCTGTGCTTCTGCCAAAGTCCAAATGGTAATTTGCAAGCTAACCTCTGCTGATGATATGGTGTCCAAGAATAGGTAGGTGACCCTCCTCCTGTGCTTTGTTTGGTCAGCCTACATTGGAGCAGTACTAAATTTGCAAGGAGGTAAATTTAGACTTTATAGAAGGAGAGACTTCCTAACTGCTGGAGCTGGGCCTGAGTGGGATGGGCTGCTTCCAGAAGTAGTAGACTGCCTTTCATCTGGAGGCCTTTAAGAAAAGTGGCATGATTGCTCCTTAGGTATTTTGTAGAGGGAAGTCTCTTTGTCTTCTAATTATTGAAGAAAAAAGACAAGTCTGGGTGGTAATGTGGTTCAGTAGAAAGACTATTGGATTTGGGGTCAGATGGCCTGGCTCAAACCCAACTTGTCCTACAAGTCGCTTCAGGTTTCTGAGCCTCAATTTCCACATCTGCAATAATGATGATGATGATGATGATCGCTCACATTTATCTGGGGCTTTATGATTGGCAAAGCACATTATGTACGTCATCTTTTTTGGTACTCACGATAACCCAGTGAGGTAAATGTTATTATGTTCTTATTTTCCAGATGGGGAAATAGAGTTAAGTGACTTAGGTTCACACAGATAGGATTTGAACTAAGGCCTTTCTGACTCTAAGTTCAGCTCTCAAGCCTCTTGGCTACCTATGAAATGAAGGATTTATACTAAATAAATGGACCCCACACACACACACCCAAGGATGGATGATATTGCCGAGGCTTTAAGAATCCTTGCCTCTAGGTTACCAGCAGCTTTGCAATAGATGTCACAGGTTAACCCAGCATTCTTTTCCTCTAGAACAGGGAGTGCTGCCCTTGGAGTCTATGCTACCACCCAGGGCTGGTCCCTTCTGAGTAACATAGGTCTTCCTCTGTCTCTCTCCAGCTGTGTGTGAGCAGAGTTGTCAGAATGGGGGCCGCTGCATTGGCCCCAACCGTTGTGCTTGTGTCTATGGCTTCACCGGGCCACAGTGTGAGAGAGGTAGGTAGAATGCCTTGTGCCAGGAGGCAAGACCAGAGGAAGCCTCTGCACAAATGGGGCGATGGAGTGGGGGTAAGGGGCAGGAGGGAGGAAGAGTCAAGGGTACCTGAGGATTGAAGGCGTAGTAGGGCAGGCTTAGGTGGGAGCAGGAATCTTTGGGCAGGCCTTTCTGGAACCACCCTGGATAGGAGTGAGGGTTTGGGGTGGGTAGTTGGGGGGGGGAGCTGGGCTGGGAGGGTAAAACTGTGCTTTGGAAGTGCTAAGTCCCTGGCCTCTGTGGGGTGCTAGGTACCCAGCTGCCTCTCTCTCTTCATGTCTACTCAGTGCTATTAGCAGCTTTTGCCTTTTAAAAGTACATTTTTAAATGTGATTCAATTGTTCTCTAGCCCGGAGAGTAAGGGCAAACAGGAAGACCTGTGTCATCCTATCTCATGCTCCTTCTTTTCCCCCTTTTCTATTTCCTCCTCCTTTTCCATGTTTCCTCTTCTCCTCCTTCCCATCCTCCCCTTGTAGGTCCTCCTTCTCCTCTGGAACCCTCTCTAGAACCCCGGGGGAAGTGCAGTAGGGCTGGAACGCTGGGGTTTGCCCTCCTCTGTTGGACTTTGACCTCTTCTGTTGGGAGAGTGATCTGCCAAAGGCTTCCTAGCCCAGGCCAGATTCTCTAGGCCCCTTGGGTTGAGCCCTGCAGCTCCCTTCCTATCCTAAGCCTCCTAGGGGTCTTGACTATTTCAAGGGCCACAGCATAGCTCAGGGCAAAGAGTCCCAGATCTGAAGTCACCCGGCTTGAATTCGAATCATCTCTGTGATGCTTGCTCCCTGCATGACCTTGGGCAAGTCCCTTTAAATGTCTCTGAGCCTCACTTTCCTCATCTGAAAAGAGCCAGACTTTGTAGCATCTGAACTCCCTTGCAGATCCAAATTAAAGATTCTGTGATTGTTTTTCCCTTTTTAAATTTTTTTTGGGGGGAAGGGAGGCAATCAGGGTTAAGTGACTTGCCCAGGATCATACAGGTAGTTAAGTGTCAAGTGCTTGGATTTGAACTCAGATCTTCCTGACTCCAGAGGCAGTGTGCTATGCACCTGACTGCCCAATGAATTTCAATGAATCTGTGACCCGGTCAGTGCTGGCATTTCCTCCATTCGTGCAGATCCTTATCTAGCCATGCCTTCTCATCCTGGACAATTCCTGTCCCTTTCCCTCCTTAAATACTCTCTAGAAGGTCTATTCAATGTGTGAAAGACCCCCTTCTGGCTCTTTTCATGGTCTGATTGTCCTGTGATCTGAGTCACAATTACATGCAGCACAAGAGGAATAATAACAGCCATCATTGATAGCTGTTCAATGTTTACAAAAAGGCCTAAAGACAGTGTGGTGCAGTGAATAGAGAGCCAGCCTTGGAGCTGGGAAGATGTCAGTTCAAACTCAGCCACTATTTGCCTCAGTTTCCTCAACTGTAAAATAGCCATGATAGCAGCACCTACTCTCCAGGGTGGTTGTGAGGGTCAGTACTTGGAGAGTTTTTGGTGCAGTGCTTGGCGCATGGTAGGTATCATACAAATAGTAGTTGTTATTGTTGTGGTGTTTATTTAATTACTAATATCAGTGAAAGCAAAGTCCCTATCCCTATCTATCCCAAATGGCCTTCACAATGTCCATGTAAGGTAGGCACTACATGTGTGCTTTTCCTCTTTTTTCACATGTGGAAACTGAGGATTCGAGAAAGAAAGTTTCTTGCCTAGAGTCAAAGAGCTCACAAGTATTCGCTGTGGGATTTGCACTTGGCTCTTTCCTGTCTCTCAGTCCTGTGCTCTTTCCACAACACTTTACCACCTCTTCTTGTCTTGTTTAAAAGCAAAATAGACAGTTTGGTGACTAGCAGCAGTCTGAGATTGCTGAAAGAACATGACATAATTTCCTAAATTTAACCTTGGTTCCTTTTCCATCAAACACTGGGTACTTCACTTTGTCAATTAGAAATGTCTTTCTAACAGGACAACTTGATAAGCTGTGCTTTAACTGCATCTCATCATCTGGCCAATAGGCATTTTTCTTTCTTATGGTGTGTCCTGTGTGCATATCTCTATATATAGACACACACATGTGTATATACACATATATAAGATTGCATATACATACATGCATGTGCGCATACATATGCATGTGTGCATATAGATACATATACATGTGCATACATATACATATGTAAGATTGTATATACATGTATTGTGTACATATAGGCATGTATATGTACACATGTACGTGTGGGTACATGTGTGTGATATGTGTGTATGTTGATTTCTCAAGTGATAATGGACAGCAATTATAACAATTAAAAATTAACCTTTCTAGTGTTTCAAGGTTTACATGGTCCTTTCTTGACAACAGCTCTGTGAGGTAGGTGGTACAAAAATTATTATCTCTATTTTACAGACGAGTAAACTGAGATTCAGAGATCTGACTTTTTCAGGGTCATGCCATTAATAAGTGTTAGAGTTGGGACTTGAACTGAGAGTGTCCTTACCCTTTTCCTCTTGAGGTCAAGCTGCTTTATTAAGAACATCTGGCAAGCAGAATCAGAAAGGAAATCACTTCTGGAAAAGGGAATGGGGAGGGGGATGTGAGGCTGGAGACACAAAGGGGCTTTTGCTTGTTTGTGCAGGCTTTGCCGACATCTTGTATGCATAAAATGTCTTCAAACAGGAGGTTTCCCAAAGCACTGGTGTATGGGCTTGAATTGAGCTTGGGGCCAGAAATCAGACAGACTCTCCAGCTGTGCAGCCAGCTGTTCTCCACCAAGACACATAGAGTGGGCACTGATCAAGCAAGAGTGGGGGAGGGGGTTCACTAGACATTCTTGAGTTTATGAGAAAGGTCACCATGGGTGTAGGGCTGGAGGAAGAATCTATCCCATTGCCTTCCAGCCTCCCCAGATCCTGGGCCAGGTCCACCATGGCCTAAGAGATCCTTGAAAGGCAGGTTGGTCTCAACATTTCAGGAATTTTACCAGCAGTGTAGTGTTGTGTACAGAATGCTGACTTCGTTCTAAGAAGACTTGGATTTTGCCACTTATTATCTGTGTGATCTTGGGCAAGAAGTTTCTCCTGTTGGAGGCTCAGTTTCCTTATTTGCAAAAGGAAGGGGTTGGACTAGATGGCTTCTGAGGTCTCTTCCAGCTTTAAATACTATGGTCTTATTATTTCCAGTGGACTTGGAAATCCCAGGGCTGACTTTGGTCTCCTGAGATCTTTCAAGAAAAGACTCAACCTACAGTGATCTTAGTGGTCTTAGACTGTTTTGGGAGATACCCCATGAAGCAGTTCTATGGGGTCTGTAAGAAACAACACTTGGGAAGCTCCTTTCATCTCTGGGATGCCTGCAGAGAGTTTCTTCTGACTCTTACAGGTGAACTGGAGGGAATACCTCTGGCTTCAAAAAATGCCTCGTAGGGAATACATTGAGCTCTTGAAAGTGCCATTAGGAACTCCATCTAGCTCCATTAGATACTACATGGGGAACCCCATCAAGACTGGAAGATAATTTGCAGGGAATGTATCCTGACTCTCGGAGATGCCCTATTGGGAACACAGTCTGGCTCCAAAAGTTATTGTGCATGAAGCACCATCTAGCTTCGGGAGGTGGACTGTAGGGAGCACCTTCCAACTTTCAGAGATGTCCTGAGGGTAATAAGGTCTGGCTCTAGGAGATACCCTCAGAGATCATTATCTAGCTCAGTGAGATATCCTACAGGAAATACCTTATATGTCTTGGAAATGCCCAGTTAGCTTTAAGAACTAATGTATAGAGAGGATTGTTAAGATCTGGAGGATATTTGTGCACCTTCTAACTCTTAGAAAGGCTCAATTGGGAGTACCATCTGACTCCAAAAACTACTGTCTGGGACCACCATCAAGATTTAGGAGACATCTTACAAACAATATATTCTCATTGTCTGCAATGTCCTTACCAGAGGAAATACCTTTAGCTCCAAAAGATATCCTGTGAGGATCACTATCTAACATCTGGAAGCACCTTCCAATTCTTAGAGATGCTCTATTAGGAACACCATCTAGTTCCAAGAGCTACAGCATGGGGAGCATTGTTGAGATCCTACAGGAAGCATCTTCTACTCCCAAAAGATGTTCTGCAGCAAGTAACATCAGCCTCTGAGAGACATGCTGTGGCGAGCAGTAAGAGACATTCTATAAGGTAATGTCCTCTAGCAATGGGAGATACATAATAGAGTACATCATTTCCAAAGAATGGAAATGTCACTGTAATTTAAGTTGGTCATTAATCCACTCATTTTTCCCCTCTTCCTGAGTCCAGACTCCCTTACCTACACATCCTCATGCACCCGCACCCTGTTGCGTTGGGGTAAGGTGGAAGGATATTGGAGGCATATTTCCTTTTCCCATCTACATTGTTAAGAACATTGAAAAGGTAGCAGCAAGATTGAGTGTGTGGTTTTATGGATATTGGAAATGGTAATAACTACTTACCTGGTCTCAAGATTCAGCATGCTGAGTGCTTAGAACTTTTTAAGCAATGGAGGTTTCCGTCTTAGACCCCTCGAGGTGCTTGATTAGCTATGCCCACCACAACACAGCCTAAAGACTGACTCATTTCATCACTTGTCTACTTGTCTTTACCATAGCAATGCTTCCATATGGGGGAAATGCTATAGTCCCTAGATTAAAGGATTTGACAAAAGACTTCATGTTATTCTTATGGAAAATATGGAGCCATGTGTTCTAGCCAATGGTCTAGACCATGAGATAATTTTAGAGCTGGTTGGGTGGCCAAACTCCAAGAAGAGCAGTAAATGACTCAATGTCTGCCTGGAAGAGACCTCCACTGGGGGACTCACAATCTAGGCAGGGTCCTAAGTCATTTAACTTTTCCTTTATCACTGACTTGGAAAAAGGCAAACAAGGCATGCTTACCAAACATGCAGATGGAACAAAGATGGGAGGGGGACTGAGCTCCCTGACTGACAAAGTTAGGATCCAAAATAATCTCAATGACCTGGAATTTAAGGCTGAATTTAACAAGAGGAACTCTATCCTTGACATTTTGGAGAACATTTCATTATTGAATTAAGCCTTAAGATCACATTACAAACTAATGATACACCTTTACATCTCCTCATACTACATGAATTAATAATCAAAATAAGAACAAGACTTATTTGATTTCATTGGTATGGAGATGTAACAGGTAAGGAAAGTAGTCAACAAGCATTTATTAAGCACTGACTATGCGCCAGACTGTCCTAAGTATTATGGATACCAAGAAAGGCCAAAATTATTCCTGCCTTCGAGGAGCTCATGATCTAATAGGGGGAGACAACATGCACACGATCATGTACAAGCAGGATAGATAGATAGAGATCTCTGTCCATATATATGGATGTAGCTAGCTATCTATATTGGGGGGGGGGGGAGAGAGAGAGAGAGAGAGAGAGAGAGAGAGAGAGAGAAGAGGGACAGAGAGACAGAGAGAGAAAGAGAGGTAGAGAGAATGAGAATGGAAATAATTGGAGATAACCCCAGAGGAAAAATACCAACAGTAAGGAGGACCATGAAAGATTTCTCACAGAAAGTTGAATTTTTGTTGATTTGAAGGGAACCAGAGAAACCAGGGGACAGAGGTGAAGAAGAAGAGAATTCAGGGAAGGGATAGCCAGTGAAAATGCAAGAAGGTGAAAATAGAGTGTATTTTTCAAGGAACAACAAGAAAACCAGTGCCACTAGAATGGAGAGTAGATGGAGGAAAGGAAGGTATAAGATGACCAAAATGAGGCCAGTTTACGAAGAGCTTTAAAAGTCAAACAGAGGATTTCGCATTTGATCCTGGAGGCAAAAGGCGGCTATTGGAATTTATTGAGCAGGAGAAAGATATGGTCAGACTTAAGCTTAGGAAGGTCACTTTGGTGGCTGAATGGAGAATACGATATAGTAGGGAAAGACTTGAGGCAGGGAGGTCAACCTACTGCAATAGTCTACTATTATAGTCTATAGTCTAGTCTAGTGTATATATATAGTCTAGTACATATATAGACTATATATAATATATATATATTGTCTAGTATATATATAGACTATGTATAATATGTATATTGTATATATTCTATAGTATATAGTCTATATATAATAGTCTATTGGCTACTGCAATAGTCCAGGCATGAGGTGATGAGGAGCTGGAAGTGAGAGAGGAGAAAAGGGGGCAAAAGATCTTACAAAAGATGTTGCAGAGGTAGACTCTTCAGATCTTGGCCACAAATTGAATCCAAGGTGAGAAAGAGAAGTTGAAGATAATTCCCTTTACTGGTACTGGTTGGTACTTTATCATTTATAATACTAGCTACCTAGAGGCACTGAAAGATTGTGATTTGTCCAGGATCACATGGCCAGTACTCACTTGTGTCTATGTAGAAATAGATGTGTGTGTATTAACATATATACATGTATGTGTGTATACATGTATGTATACATGTGTGCACTCACATCTATGTGTATGAGGCAGGATTTGAGGCCTGATCTTCCTGTCTCAGAGGCAAGCTATTTCTATTCATTGCTATCCTGCTTTTCTGTGGCTAGACTTAAAACCACACTGGAGAAAATATAATTATGTTCATTTAAACACAAACCTACCTAATCTACATAATTCCCTAAATTACAGCTGCTGAACACAATTTTAAAGGAACCATTCATGATCAAAGTTCTCTGGTTGATAAAAACAATTTAAATAAGCAAGGTTATGGCATATGTTTAAAGGAAAGAAAAAGGAAATCTCGTCATGCAGTGTCTTTTTATAAAGGAGTCATTAAACGGCCTTTACTCATTAGAAGTTTTTCTGAGATATGCTTATCAAATTTGCCCTTCCTCCTTTCTTATGAATGCCAGCAAGGATCATTTCTGTTCCAGGGATAGACTTCTTGGGGTTTTCCAAGTATTCCGTCAGTATATCCTCGCCCCAGACGATGCCTTTGCTTTTGTTGGCATCTGTGCCAAGAAACCTGGAGCCAGACCAGTTTTTATCCAAAGAGTCCACTCCGATGAGGTCCAGTCCTGTGCTTGCCTCTCTTTCCAATTGTGCGGCACTGTGCATACTTCTAAACAAAAAATCCTCTTGTCCTTTTCAATGTCGGCTATTGTGAATTTGGCTCTGGCTCAAGTGAGCTTGTTAAACACTGTCCTTAGTTCCTTTTCCTTTGACCAAGGACATGCTGCACCCCTAATAAAATGAATTTAATAGGGATATGTGTAAAATCTTACCTTTGGCTTCAAAAACTAGACTCCACAAGTATAAGATGGAAGAGGTATTTTTAGATGGCAGTTTGCTTGAAAAAGATGTGGGGATTTTAGTGGAATGCAAAGTAGGTGACAGCTGAGTGGCAAGTAGATAAAGCACCAGGCCTGGGATTAGGAAGGTTCACTTTCCTGAGTTCAAATCTGGTTTCAGACACTTACTAGCTGTGTGACCCTGGACAAGTCACTTCACTCTGTTTCCACAGTTTCCTCCTCTATAAAATGAGCTGGAAGAGAAAATGGCAAACCACTCGAGTATCTCCATCAAGAAAACCCCAAATGGGGTCCTAAAGAGTCAGACCTGGCTCAATACCAGACCACAATGTGACTGTGGTGGGGAGGCCATCTGGACTTGTGATAACTTTGAGGGAGAGGATGTTTTTCCATAAGGAAACGCCTTCTTCCAAAGCAAACCTTTACACTCTACAATCATAGAGTTGTTTGGACACAGGCACATTAAGTGATTGAAATCAGAAGATGGTCTAGCACTTTATCCACTTTGCCACCTAGCTACCCAGATTAAATTGTACTTGACATTTATTCATTCTCCTACATTATAGCAGTGGTAGATAAAAATGTTTTTAGAGTGATGGGCCAGTTAGGTAGTACAGGGGATAGAGTACCAACTCTGGAGTCAGGAGGACCTGAGTTCAAATCCAGCCTCAAACACTTACTGTGTGACCCTGGGCAAGTCACTTTTCCATGATCACATAAAAAATGATCTTAATAAATATCATTACTTAAATCTCTTGCAGAGCTCAGGTAATAATAGTGATGATGTGATAGTATCTAGCATTTATAGAGCATTTTAAGATTTGTAAAGTATTTCACAAATACAATCTCATTTGACCATCCCAACAATGCTTAAACGTAGGTATTCCTATTTTGCAGATGAGTAAACTGAGGCAGATAAATGTGAAGTAACTTCCCAAGTCTGAGGCTGGATTTGAACTCACATCCAGTCCTCTATCCATTGCACTACCTAGCATAAGATGTAAACATCTAAAATAGAAGTAATTCCCTAGTCCATGTAAAAAATAGCTGCTTATTTGGGATAAGTCCAAAGGTATTAAGAAAGCCTTTCCCAAGAGCAGCTTGGTGCAGTGAAAGGAATGCTGACTTCAGAGGTAGAGGGCAGGGGTCCAAATCCTACCCCAACCTTTATTGACTGTATGACTCTGGTTTAGTCAAGTCTCCTTTCTCGTCTTCATTTTCCTCCTCTGTAAAATGAAGGTGTCAAACGAAAATGGTTCATGAGCGTTACAAATTAAAGTGTAACTAGGAAATATTTAACAAAGTAAATAAAATATAATAAATAATAATATTGCATTTCAAAACTGAGTAAATATGTAGCCCACAGGGATTCCCATCCATTTCTATTTGGGTTTGACACCCTGGACAAGATAGATGCTAGAGGAGCTTACATCTCTATCAGAAAAGAAAAGTAACAAGCATTTATTAAGTTCCTACTGTGTGCTGAGTTCGTTACAAATATCCTCTCACATGATCTAGGTAGATCCTGTTTTCATCCCCACTTTACAGTTGAGGAAACTGATGCAGACGAATGTTAAGTAACTTACTTAGGTTCCCACAGCCAGTAAAGGTCTAAGGACAGACTCGAACTCAGGTCTTCCTTACTCTAAGATCAGTGCTCTATCCACAGCACCACCTTGCTGTCTCGGTCAGTGAAAACAACATGTACATAAATGGTTACATACAAAATAGATACATGGGGATTGTTGGGGAGAATGATAGCTTTCTGTACTTAAAAATAATAATAGTAGCGGTATCTAGTATTTATATAGCACCTACTGTGTGCTAATCACTTTCCAAATATTGCCCTCTCATTTGATCTCCACAACAACCTTGGTTTTTCAGTAGATTTTCAGTCATATTTGACTCTTCGTGACCCCATTTCTTGGCAGAGATGCTGGAGTGGTTGGCCATTTCCTTCTCTGGCTCATTTTCCAGATGAGGAAACTGAAGTAAACAGAGTTAAGTGACTTGCCCAGGGTCACACAGCTAGGAAGTATCTGAAGCCATATTTGAACTCAGGAAGATGAGTCTTGCTGACTCTAGAACAGTACTGTATCCACTGTGCCACCCACTTGAGCTGGTGTTTCCACAGGACAGGTAGGTGCTATTAGGATCCCTGTTTTACAGTTGAGGAAACTGAGGTAAGGTGACTTGGCCAAGTTCATACAACTAGGAAGTATCTGAAGCTGAATTTGAACTCAGGTCTTCCTGAGCCCCAACCTAGGGCTCAGTCCATTGCCCCACCTAGCTGCCTACATGGAAAGGCCTTATACAGGACTTGTTGTCAGAGCAGAGCCTTGAAGGTAAGTAAAGATGCAAAGAGGAGGATGAAGTGTGTTCCAGACACAGGAATAAATGGAGGTTCATGTTTATGAGTCACAAGAGGGTAAGTCTGATTGGACCACAGAGTGCAGGAATGAGCATAATATATAAAAAAGAGAGAAAGGTAGGCAGATTTAAAGCTGGTGGGTGGCTTGGAGCCACACTGAGAAGGGCAGAGGAAGTCACTTAGAGATGACCAAGCTCTATCTTATTGAGTAGGGGGAGCATGATCATACCCGTGCTTTATCAAAATTGCTTTGGCAGCGGGATGGAGCATGGATTAGAGGGAAGGAGACTTGAGGCAGGGAGGCCAATTTGAATACTATTGTGATGATCCAGATGAAGGCTAATGAGGGCCTGAATGAAGCTGATCAAGTAGAGGAGTTGGATTTACAAGATGGTCGAAATGACATGATTTAGCAACTAAGTGGATATGGGAGGTGAGGAGGAGTGAAGATTCAGAGATGACCCTGAAGCTGCAGATCTGAGCGACTAGAAGAAATAAGGACATTTGGAAGAGGGGCCAGTTTGGGGGCAGAGATACTGCTGCTGAGTTCCATTTGGGACACGCTGAGTTTCAGATTCCCGCAGACCATCCCTTTTCCAAAGGGGTGACAAGGAGCTATGCCCATCTAGGCAGAGTCCTCTCTGCCCTCAGAATTGTGACTCCTCAAGGGAGTGCTGCTATACCTGACCCTGACCTACCAAGGGATAAAGGTGGTCCCTGTCACAGCGTGATCAGATCGCAGATTTGGACCTAGGAGGGGTCTTGGAGACCATCTATTCCAATCTCCTCATTTTACAGATGAGGGAACTGAGGTCAGAGAGGTGAATTGTCCTCTGACCCTGGCTTGGATTCCTTGGTCCATAATCCTGCTTGAGCTTACTTAGGGAAATGGAATCCATTCCTTTTTTCTTATTCATCCCTTTACACTGCCTCTCACAGGCCTGGGCACACAGTAGGTCTTGGGAGGGCCAGAGATCCAGAGGCACTGGGCTCTAATGCAAAGAGCTCTGGTTTGAGAGTGACGATGCCTTGATCACATTCTGAAACTGATGCTTAACTAGCTGGGTGACCTGGGCTAATGCTCCTCCTCTGAGATGCTGAGATGTTCACCTAAGGGAGGCAGCATGATGTAATAGAAAACAATGAGTGATATGGAATTGAAGAAAATGGATTCAAATCCTGCCTCCATCACTTACAATCTGTGTGACTTTCGGCAGGTCCCTTAACCTCTAACTGGAGCCAGTTGGAAGGGACCTCAAAATCCATCTACTCTCAGTTTTTTCAACAGTAAAAATTAAGAGGCTGAACTAGTTAGGGATTATTAACCTTTTTGTGTTATAAACCACTTTGAGAGTTGGGTAAAATCATATAGACTTCTCAGAACAATGTGGCGGTTTTTAATTTATAATTTTAGAAAATATTAAATGTCAGTTAGCATTTAGTGAAAATAGAGTTGTAATTTTTCCCCCCACCAAATTCACAGACCCTATAAATCTATACACAGACCCCAGGATCCCAGGTTAACAACCCCTGGGCTAGATGACCTTTGAAGTCCCTTCCTACTCCCAAGTCAGGATCCTAAGATCTGTAAAATGGGGAAAATAATTCTTGGATTTGTGAAGGAAGGTTTTGTAAACCTTAAGCAGCTGTTGAAGTTCCCCTTAAATATTAAATAAGTGCCTATTATGTGCCAGGCATTGTGCTAAGGGCTTTTTACAAACATTCCTTCATTTGATCCTACCCACCACTGAGAAGGTAGGTGTTTTATTTCACAGTTAAAAAAACTGAGCAGATGGAGGTTATGAGTGACCTGCCCAGATCATAGAGATAAGAACTATCTAAGGTCAGATTTGAACTCATTTCTTCCTGTCTGCAACCCCAGAACTCTATTCATGGCACTACTTAGCTGCCTCATTGAAATGAGTGTTTATTATTCCCCCCAAGTTTTTGATCTGTAAATATGAGTAGGGGACAGGGTTTGGGTCAGAGGGTTCATGGAATCAAGGGAAGGAGGGCCAAGTAATCCAAAGGAATTTGGGAGGGTAACAAGGAGGAGCAGGACCGCCCAAGGGTCTGGGACTGGAGGCCTGCCCTGGTCTTGCTCACCGAACACCTACCTCTCCTGGCAGATTACCGCACCGGACCTTGCTTCACCCAAGTCAACAACCAGGTGTGCCAGGGCCAGCTGAGTGGCCTCGTCTGCACCAAGACCATGTGCTGTGCCAGTGTGGGTCGTGCCTGGGGCCACCCCTGTGAGCCGTGCCCTGCCCAGCCCCACCCCTGCCGCCGAGGCTTCATTCCAAACATTCGAACTGGGGCTTGTCAAGGTAAAGAGGAGGACAAAGAATCCTGTGTTAAAATGATGGTGTAGAGAATGTCTAGGGGGATGCTGGATACTGGGGAGAGGAGGGTAGTGATAGGGCAGGGGGAGAAACTTTGAACTCCTGAGCCCTATCAGGGCAAATAGCTAGGGGGAACCTGAGCCCCATGGGGAAGGTGTGTACTAAGCCTCAGGGGAAGGAAGCTCATTGGACAGACCCTGAGACTCATTGAAGAGACCTTGAAACCTTTCTCTGAGTGGACTCACTGGGAAGACCTTCAGTTGGGGGGTTGTAGTAAGACAGGGCAGGGCAACACTCCCCACTAAGAGTCCTGTGAGATATGGGGATGATAGGAGGTTCATGGTGGGTAGGGGTCAGAATTGTGGAGGATTATGGAATAGGAAGGGAATGAGGGTCCAGGAGGGGACTGAATCTGAGAGCTGGTGAAAAGGGGATCTGGATGTATGGATTGTGGTGAGGCATTGGAGTGACTTGTTGTAAGGCTCCATTTCTAGACTCTGGGCCAGACTTTGGGGTCACCTTATGTCCCTCTTTGTCCTTCACAGATGTGGATGAGTGCCGGGCCATCCCAGGCCTGTGCCAGGGCGGGAATTGCATCAACTCCGTGGGCTCCTTTGAGTGCCGCTGTCCTGCTGGTCACCGGCTGGGTGAGGCTAGCCACAAATGTGAAGGTAGGGGAAGCAGGAGGAATGAGACGTGCATGAATTAATTCAGAGAAACAGGGGCAAAGAGGAAGGACTGATATGGGACACAGAGATGTGGAGGTAGACTGCTGGATTTGGAAGGGAAAGGGGACGGACTTGTGCCAGGCACTGTGCGAAACACTTTGCCAATATCATCGCATCTGACTCTCCCATCAACCCCAGGAAGTAGATACTATTATTACCTTAATTTTAGAGATGAGGAAACTGAGGCAAACAGCGGTTAAGTGACATGCCCAGAGTCACACAGCCAGTAAATGTCTAAGGACAAATCTGAACTCAGGAAGACCTGACTTCTGCTCTAGTGTTCTATCCGCTGTACCACCTAACTGCCTCTGGGGTAGGTAGGACCCAAGTCCACATCCTCGGTCTGCCTCATTATTAAATTATTATATAAATTATGTAATTATTTAAATTCTAAGGGCTGGGAGGGCCCTTAGAACACAGAATATCAGAGCTGGGAGGGTCCTTAGGACAAATTATATACTTATATAAATAATAAGTCATTATTAAATAAGTGACCTTGGGCAAGTTATTCCTCTCTGGGTCTCAGATCCCTTATCTTTAAAATGATGGAGTTGGATTATGAATGATGATTCCTTCCAGCTCTAAACCTAAGATCATCTGTTAGAAACTAATCCTCCTAGTATGAACTCAGACCTATTTCCTGGCCTTTTTTTTTTAATCAGGCCCACAATTTCAACAACATAGTGAATTACTACTAAAGAAATTCCCTTCACAAATGCAGATTGACACCTCTGTAGAGTTAAGTGACTTGCCCAGGGTCACACAGCCAGTAGACATCAGAGGCAGAATTGAAGCCCAGGACTTCCTAGCTTCAAAGAGGACTCTATCACACCGCACTGCCTCCCCAGCTTAGAGTTCTGGAAGAGTCACAGCTCCCATTTTGACAACATGTTCAAGTTTACAAAACACTTTTCTCACTATAACCCTGTGAGGTCAATGGAGAATTTTTATCTGCATTTTGCATATGAGAAAATTGAGACCCAAAGACAGCAAGTCATTCACTTATTGTCACACCACTAATTAAATGTCAATGCCTGGCCTTGAACCCAAAGCCCTCTGATTCTAAGTTCAACACTAGTTCTATTATACCAGGACATTTCTACTACATTGGGGAAGGGCCTGGGCAGAGAAGAGAATAAGGGTGACCTTGGACAAGTCCCTTCACTTTTCTGACCTTTATCTGTGCAATGGGAGAAACAATCCTTGAACTCCTTCCCACTGTCAGAAAGCTGGAGGCAGGAGTTTGGACAGTGCTATTAAAAAGGAAAGAGGGGGACATGATGGAGGGGATGGAGGAAAAACAGGGCTCAGGATGAGGAGGATATCTCATGTGCTCCTCTTGCCCCTGCCCCTGTTCAGATGTGGATGAGTGCAGCACTATCCCTGGCATCTGCGAAGGGGGAGATTGTGCCAACACGGTGGGGAGCTATGTCTGCACATGTCCCCGAGGCTTCGTGGCGAGTGCTGATGGTTCTCACTGCCTGGGTAAGATTGCTCTCAGTGCCTTGGGGTCCTGGGGGTGGTTCAGGACTCTCCAAACCTCTCCCTCCCTCCCTCCCTCCCTCTCTCTCTCTCTCTCTCTCTCTCTCTCTCTCTCTCTCTCCCTCAATACATATACATACATATACATACCTATCCTTAGTGCACAGCCAGATCACCCTGCTCAGCCACCAGAGACCTTCCTGGTATCTGATACTCAGGCACAGAGCCTATGGGACCCTCAGTGCAAGAATATTGACACCCTCTGATTAAGACCTTGAATGTTAGGATGTTGGTCAGGGACTTGTGGTCTCCTAATGCTGTCCCATTCTTCTGTCCTCAGTGAGAAGGATGAGATCCTGGCTCCCTCTTACAAGCGCCACAAATCGGACGCCTTTTTTCCCTGATGGTCTGATATTAGCCTCTTTATTGGTGGGCCCCAGATAGTGGGTACTTGGCTTCAAAGGCTGGGCTCCAGCTTCTAAATAAGAAAAAGACCCTTAGAATACAGGATATCAGAGCTGGGAGGACCCTTAGAACCAAGAATATTAGAGCTTCTTAAGACACAGACTGCCAAACTTGGAAGTGACCTTAGCTAGAAAGCTCTTAGAACACAGAACCTCAGAGTTGGGAAGGACTTAAAACATCCTGATGCCAGAGACTGGAGGGGCATTAGAATTTGGAGTATCTGAACCGTATTGTATGGTTGTTTCCCATCTGACCTCCCTGCATCAGGTTTTCTATCACTCACCAATAGGGGTCAGGCACCTCTAGGAAACACTCTAGTGTTATTGATTTTTATCGCTCACCATTCCTCTACCATGACCATTCCTCCACCATGACCATTCCTCCAATTCAACGCTATGATAGTCATTATCTCTCCTCGAGAGATCCCAAAGCCTTAAGCTCAGGCTTCCCCTCTCCCATTTTGACTGATCTTCTCTTTTCTAAAACAGCCATGAGTGACTGACTCTTCCTTGGATTCAGCACCACTGATTCCCTCTGGTGCCTAGTTTCTTTGGCACTCATGGACTCTGTGATTCTATGCTGCAGATCAAAGAATAGGTACCTGCTTCTCTGCATTACTGGGGGGTCGCTGTGCTGGAGAGCTGCCAGGCCAAGCTTCCAAGAGACAGTGCTGTTGTGAATGGGGTCGATGCTGGGCCGTGGGATCGACACCAGAGATGTGCCCCCAAAGAGGCTCCGGTGAGCTGATCTGGGAAAGGGGCTATAGTGGGAGTCTTGGGAGAAAAAGGGAGGGGAAGGAGGAGAAAAGGGAGGAAGGATAGAAGGCAAGGGTAGCTGTGGCACCCCTATATCCCTAGTCCCAAAAGGAGAGGAGTGGGATTGGCCCCCAAACCTTTCCTGCTAAGGATCTTTTCTCTGGTATGGCAAGCACCAAGAACAGATACCAATGTATCTTTGAACACAGATCGCTGATCCTCTATCACCCTAGCTCCCCCATTCACCTGCCCAAAGAGACTAGGATTCAAAAACCCAACTTTTGCTCTGCCTCTTTGTAGATGAGTTTCGCCGGCTGTGTGTTGAGGGCCCTCCGGTGCTGCCTGCCTATCCTGGGCACTTCCCAGGCCTTCCAGGATTTGGGCCCAACGGTCTGGGTCCTGGTCTTACTGGGCCTGCTCGACATGGTCCCCATGGTACCAATGGACAAGGTGCCCTTCCCAGCCTTCCTGGCCTGGGCCCTGGCAGCTCCAGCATTGGTAAGGACAAACCATCTCATCAATTCTCCCCAGCTGCCTGAGAGACCTCTCCTGCCTTGAGAAGGGCAGAAGAGGATCCCTTAGAGAGCTGGTCCTGAAGGGGAAATGCTGCTTTCCTTGTCTACTTTCAGCTCCCTTCTCTCCGTCATTGCCCACCTCCCAACATCATTAACTGGTGCTTTACATGGCATCTCTGTTGTAGGTTTAGGCAGGTTGGGACAGAGGGATTAGGCTTGTTCTGCTTGGCTCCAGAGGGTAGAACCTAGGTCAGTATCAGGAGGGAATTGTAAGGGGGTAGATTTTGGTTGGATGTCAGGGAAAACTTCCTAACAATTAGATTTCAAAAGAGGAATGAGAGGGAGTGTGTTTCCTGTCACTAGATGTCTTCAAGTAGAGGCTAGATGCATGGGTTTGACCAGATCTCCTTTGAGATCCTTCGCAGCCCTAACATTCTGGGATCCTAGGGTGAAGGGGTCAGGGTAAGACTGGTGGCTTCTGTCCTCATGGGCCCCTGCTCCTAGGCACAGCCACACTGAATCAGACCATCGATATCTGCAAGCATTTCACCAACCTCTGCCTCAATGGGCGATGTCTCCCAACCTCATCCAGCTATCGGTGCGAGTGCAATATGGGCTACAAGCAGGATGTACGTGGAGAATGCATTGGTGAGCACCAAGCCCAGGGGCAGGCACAGCAAGGGGAGGGGACCCTTGGGCTCCTCCTGAGTCCTGTGATAATTGAGGGTCATGAAAAGGAACCAAAGCCCTCTGAGACTCTGGAGGGTCAAGAGAGGGGACCCTTAGGGGGAGAAGTTGTTAAGACTTCAGAGGAGAGTGGGGGAGTAGGAACCTGGTTTTTTGTTAAGTTCTGGAGAGATGAAGATGAGGGGGAAGAGTTGGGTTCCCACAAAATTCTTAAAGGATGAAAGAAGAAGACCTGGATTCATACTAAGTCCTGGAAAAACAGAGAAAGAGAAGGGGGAACCTGGATCTCTGTGGCATGCTCAGGAAATAGGTTTAGGTAACTGAGGGTTGGAACTTTCTCCACAGATGTAGATGAGTGTTCCAGCAGCCCCTGTGTCCATGGAGACTGTGTCAACACGCCTGGCTCTTATCATTGTAAATGCCAAGAAGGCTTCCAGAGCACCCCCACCAAACAGTCCTGTGTTGGTATGATGCCCCTGGGGAGGGTGGACAGCTCATCTTTATGTCCCTAGGGGAGAGAGAGTCCATAATTCTGCAGGCAAATCACCCAGCCTCTCCAGGATTCTTCTCTGAGGAAAGTTTCTTCTCTGAAGAAAAATATCTGTAGGCAGCTAAATGGTACAGTGAGTAGAGTATCAGACCTAAAGTTTGGAAGACTTGAATTAAAATTCTATCTCCCATACTTAACCGTGTGATCCTGGGCAAGTCATTTAACTTCTTCCAGCCTCAGTTTCCTCATCTGTAAAATGAGCTAACAATGGCACCTAAGTCCCAGGATTGTTAGAACCAACTAAATTACTACGTATAATAAGCACTTTATAATGCTTAAAAAATTATATAAATGGTAGTTTATCTGAATATGAAAGAGTTGAACTAGATGGTCCCCAAGGCCCTTTCCAATTCATCATGAAATCTGAAATCTCCAGGGTTGCTGCTTGGTATAAAAGGAGTAGCCCTAGAGTGGTAGTTAGGAGACCTAGGTCCTGTTACTCATTAGATGTGGGCTTCTAGGCAAGTCACTGTGTCATTCAGAGTTGTTGTCAGGAAAATACTTTTGAAAAGTCTAAAGAAATAGGAATAAGGTAACAATTATTATTGTTTTAACTGCTGGCATCTAAGGGCTATGGTCTGTCTACTGTACCATGGGCCCCCATGCTCCCTTTCTCAGATACACATAAGCACAGAGCTTCCTCAACCCTACTCTCCCCACCAGACACCTGGCCACCATCCACTTACAGCTCCATTTCCTCACAGATATTGATGAGTGTATCCTAAATGGTGGGATGTGTCGTCATGGGCGCTGTATTAACACAGAGGGAAGCTTTCAGTGCATCTGCAATGCAGGCTTTGAGATCACTCCAGATGGCAAGAACTGTGTGGGTAAGTTGACTGCGGGGTAAGGGAGAGAATAAGACCTGTTCTGGTACTCATACTCAGTAATGGCAGAGACTGCAGATACTGGTGGATTGGAAAGCAAGTGTGGGGTTGGAAGTAGGGAGGGAAGCAAAAGTATAAGGGGAGGGCTCTGGGCAAACAATTCCTTCCACTGTGAGTACCACCAATTCCTCTCTACAAGCTCTCCAGGCCCTTATGTTTTGTGTTCTGTTATCAAAGATTGAGGAGGGCTACCATGGCCAGGGAAGACTTGTTGCAAGAGACAAGGATCTGAGCTATTCAGGAAATTATTTGTGAACTTAACAACAGACGTCTGTGCATGCATCCATCCATCCATCCGTCCGTCCGTCCGTCCATCCATCCATCTATCCACCCACCCATCCATCTATTCATTCATTCATCCATCCATCCATCCATTCACCTACTAAGTTAACATTATAATGCAACTACTATGAGGAAAATACAAATATTAAGACCCTATATATAAGACCCTCACTCTGCCTTTATGGTGTTCAAGGTCTGGTTGGTAACTATGATAGGAGAGGCACTGGACCTGTGATTTCATTGACATAGGGAACCCCCAGATGAGAAAATTCCTTCTAGCAGTTCAGCTTAGCACCTTCTCTGCATATAAAAGACTGCAAGGATTGCTACAGCTCTGGTGTCAAACATAAATAGAAACTCACCCATACATAAAGATCCCTGCCAGTTGCATATTGGTTTAATTTTGAAATGTAATGTTATCTATATTTTATTGTGTTTTTATTTATTTTGTTAAGTATTTCACAACCACACTTTAATATGGTAAAATGGGCCATGTCCAGTCTGAATGTTTGATATCTTGAGCCTAGAGCATGAGGCGTGAAGTGATTTGTCTTATGACACGCAGCTATTACGCCTCTGTGGTAGGCCTTGAACCCAGGTCTTTCTGGCCCTGAAGTCAGTTCTGTCTGTCTTACTATACTACACTGTCTCTCAATTATGTTGCAAATTAGAATATAGAAGAGTGACATATAGTGATCAGAGTCAGAGGGCTTGGGTTCTAATCCTAGTTCTGCTACTACCTAAATGGCCTTGGACAGTCTACTTTATCTCTCTGGGAGTCGTTTTTCTGGGTTTCAGTTTCCTCATCTGCATAATGAGGGGGTTAGACTAGATGTGTTCCTTCCGAAGATGAGTCTTTGATTCTGTCACTCTATGATTAAGTGCATTAGACCTCCCCTAAATTCCTCCAGTGCCTCATCACAGCCAGAGGGGAACAGAACATTCTTGAAGGCAATGCCAGGGGAAGTGACGTTCCATACTGCTTGGTCCTGTGCTTATCAGCTCTGTGCTGGCCAGTTCTGTACTAGTCAGTCTTATCCATTAACCCAAATGCTTAACATGCTCACATGCACTTGTATGTTTAGACATGTTCTGACTCAAGCATACAGCTCTAGGAATTACTGCTCAGAGTTAAGCCTGGGGAGTTAACCTCTTACATTAGAGGCTCATCCAGGCATCTCTAGCATACACAGAATCCCCAGAGGAACAAAGCCTTTCTCCAACAGCTGGTGAGGGAGAAGGGATTCAGGGATGGCATGGCATGGCTCTGCAGGAGTAGGATCCTTGGGGCCAGGGGGACTAAGTAGATTCTGGGGCTGCTTGAAATACATATCTGGGCTCAACTTCTCCCTGTGTCCATCCCCACAGACCATGATGAGTGTGCCACCACCACCATGTGTCTCAATGGTGTGTGTCTCAATGAAGCTGGCAGCTTCAAGTGCCTGTGTAAACCTGGCTTCCTGCTGGATCCCAGCGGGCGCTACTGCGTGGGTGAGTGTGTGTATGTGTGCAGAGGGATCAGGGAAGGGGAGGAGGGAGGATGGAAGGGGAAGGATGTGGGCGATGGGAGAGGGGGGAGGACAGCAGATAGTGGGGAGAAGCAGGGAGGAGGAAGGGGAAATTGGGAAGGAGAAGAAGGAAGGAAAATGGATGAGGGAATAGGGACAGGGAAAGAGGAAGACAGGATGTAGGGGAGAAGGAAGAAGGAGATAGAAAGGAATAACAAAGAAGGGAAGATGGGTAGGAAAAACAGAGAAGGGAGTGGGAGATGGGGCAGGAGGAAGGAAAAGGTATAGAGGTCAGTCAGAAGGGGAGGGACACAAGGGGTAAGGATGGGAATGTGAAGGACAAGGATGGGGGACAAGAATCAAGAGGAAAGCAGGGGAAAGGCACAGAGATGATGGGGTGGAGGTGAGGGGGCGCTGGCCTACGGGTAGAAAAGCTGACATTGCTTCTATACCCAGACCTCCAGCTCCTGCTGATCAAATGCACTCTCTGCTCTTCTCTCTAGAACAATAAGGCAGAAACTGTTCAATGAAATGAATTACACTAGGGGGTTATCAAGAAAGAGAGGGCAGATGAGGAAAAGTTTTTGCTGATCTTGTATCATAAAGTCTCAGAGCTTGGAAGAACCTTAGAGAGAATCTAGTCCAACCCGTATGTGAAAGAAAAAGAGGTCCCATTTCTTTGTAACCCAGCTGACAAGTGGTCCTCCAGTCTCTGCTCAAAGAGCTCTGAAGAGGGGGAGCCCTTCATCTCATGAGGCAGTATATTGCACTTTAGGACAGCTCTCAGAGTCAGAAAGTTCTTCCTGACATCAAACCTAGTAGGTGGAGATGGGGAGGGAGAGTATCCCAGGAATGGGGAACAGCCAGAGGGAATGTCTAGAGCTGAGAGAGGGAGGGTCTTGTTTGTGAAACAGCCAGTTAGTGTCTCTGGATCGGAGACTACATGGTGGGAAGTAAGGTGTGAGAAGACTGAAAAGGGAGGAGGGGGCGAAGTTTTGGAGGACTTTGACCGCCGAGCAGAGCATTTTGTATTTGATCTTGGAGATAAGGAGCTACTGGAATTCACTGAAGTGGGGTGACATGATCAGATCTGTGCTTTAGGAAAATCACTTTAGCGGCTGAATGAAGGGTTGATTGAAGTGGAGAGAGGCAGGCAGACCCACCAACAGGCTATTGCAACAATCCAGGTGTGAGGTGATGGGGATCTGCACTAGAGGGATGACATTGTCAGAGGACAGAAGGGGGCAATCTCTCATAGAGATTGTTGGTGCATCCCATGAAATAGGAAAATCTTTTACGAAAGCACTAAAGACATGACTCTTTCGACTCTGGGCAGATTAAATGCTGGCTATCATAATATATCTTTACAGTTTGGTTGAAGCCCATATGACATTTTAATAGATTATCTTGACTACTTGTGCCTCAGGACATTTATTAACTTTACAAAAAAAATTAACAAACTGTGACACTTGTTCCCTCAAATGCCCCTAAGTCGAACTCGAAAAGATTTTCCTGTGACAAAGATTTGTGTTGTTTTTACATTCTCTGCACAGGAAATCTTATACGCCAGACTTTCTAACTCTTGCCTCTTGGATTTTTGGAAATCTGTGGCCCAAAGAAAGTTTTTGAAACTGTATTGTCCTGGGTTAGAGGATCTCAAGGAAGTAGACAATCTTCTGTAGAGGCGTCTAGATCACTCCACTAGAAATAACTGTATTGCATGTCTAAAGTGATGTCCGTAGTTCTATCAGTGTTAGCTCCCCTTGACTTGTGTTCTTTTCAATATGCTAGAGCGCCTTCTGTTGGGCATCCAGCATGTAGCAACCATTCACATAAAAGGAATGAAGGCAAAAGCATTCATACAGGAAGGATGGTTATTTCTTCCTCTTTCCACTTCTGTCATCCCAATGATAATGATAGTTCACACCTGGACTGTTATAACAGTTTCCTGAATGGCCTCCCTGACTCTGTCCCCCACAATGGCAAGAAAGTTCTTTCTCAACTGTAACTCCTCCTTGGAAGTCAAGCTTCATTTGTTGCTGATCTATGAATTAGGGTCTTCTTTTCTCCATTTTCCCAACCATAAACGAACACAAAGGCTATTGAGACCCAAGCCTGCCTGGCTGAGCATTCATCACCAAGAGACATAAGAAACTCTTATTCCAACCCTGTCATTTCACAGAGGCTCAAAGCACTTAGTGGGCTAGTGGCCAATCGAGAAATAGAAGCCAGCTTTCTAGCTGGGTAGCTGTATGGTCAGATGACAGAAGATGTCCTTTTTCAACATGCCCCAAGGGATATCCATCAACCTCATATATGATATCTTAATTTCAGCAAGGCTTTTGGCAAAGACTCAGATTATCTCTATGGACAAGGTGGGCAAATGGGTAAACTGGTTAATAATAGAGATAGGTAAACTTGGAGATTGTTCAATGACCTGACCCAAAGAATAGTAATTCATAGGTTCTTAAAAAAAATCAATGTCAAATGTACAGTATGGGGTGGGGGGGGGGAGATATGGCTAGAAAGTAGTGGTTCTGAAAAAGATCTGGGTGTCTTAGCAGAACACAAGCTCAATATTAATCAGCAGTATAATGGTGCAACCAAGAAAGCTATTATGACTATTCTTTAGCTCAATCAATTTTCCTTTAAAAACTAACACAATTTAAAATTGCTTTAAAAGAGTATGCAAAATTAAGGAAGTGATATTCTTATTCTATCCATCTTGTTCAGATCACATCTGTAGTACTGTGTTCTGTTCTAAGGGCCACATTAGGGTGGACATGGATAGGCTGGAGTGTGTACAAAAAAGGGGACAGTTTGGGTGGCAGTGGTTCTTGAGATCATGTCACAAGAGGATTTTTTGGAGGAATTGGGAATAATTAGCTGGCAAAAAAAGAAAAAAAGGAAAAAAAAAAGAGAGACAATAGCTCTCTTCCAACAGTTTGTGGTGGAAGATATTGGTTTTAGAATTAGATATTGGAAGATGTTGGTATTAGATTTGTACTTGGTACCGGCACACAGAACTGAGGACAATGGATTGAATTTGCAAGGGGACAGATTTCAGGAGGCAGTGAGTGGTCTCTCACTGGAGGTCTGTAAGCAAAGCCCGAAGGATCAATGATTCAATCAATAAACATTTGAGTACACAATGAAAGTACTCATACACAAGGAAAGGCAAAAGATGGTCCCTGCCCTTCAGCAGTTTACTGGAGATAAAATATGCAAACAGCTATGTACAAAACAAGCTCTAGGCAGGATGAATAGGAGATAATTAAAGATAGGGGAGGCTCTAGACAACTTGTTAAGTGTGCCAAGAAATCTTGATTAGGAAAAGGTTGATTTTTTTCATTTTATTTTATTTTCATTTTTATTTTGAATTAACCCCAAAACAATATGAGTGTCTGTCTGCTTCATGGAACAGAAAAAAAATATTCCTACACACAGCTGTGAAGTCACACCCCTTCCAAGTGTACCAAAAATCTAACACATTATTTTCTAATTGTTCAGGTCTATATTTCTGTATGGAGTATTTTATAGTTGTATGCATATGATTTCTCCATATACTTTGATAAGAAGTCTACTAAATATTTTATACATTCTGTTGGTATTTTGAAGTGGAGTTCTCTTTCTGTCTCATCCTGATGGGTTTTTTTTTTTGTAATATATAGAAAGGTTGATGATTTATGTGAGTGTATTTGATGTTATTTCATCAAAGTTAATAGTTCCAATTAATTTTTAGTTGACTCTCTAGAGTTTTCTAAGTAAATCACCTATAAAAATTGATAATTTTCCTTTTTCTGTGTTTCTTATGGAAACACATTTATAGCACCTTCAAATAATAATAGTGACCATGGATATCTTTGATCCTCTTGGAAAGGTCTTTGTTTTATCTCTATTACATATAAGGCTGATTCCCATATTAGATAAGCTACTATTAACCTTATTAAAGACTGGTCTATTTATTCCTATGCTTTTTAGAATTAATAGAAGTAGATATTATATTTTGTCAAAAGATTTTTCTGCATCTGTTGATATAAGCATGTAATTGTTATTTATTTTTGTGGTTAATATGATCTTTTATGTTTATAATTTTCCTAATGAACCAATTTGGCATTTCTGGCATAAGTCCAACCTGGTTGTGGTATATACTATTTTTTATGTATTTGCTAATATTTAATTTAAGCTTTTTGCATTGATATTCATTAAGGATATTGGATTATTGTTTTCTTTCTCTGTCTTATCTCTCCTATGCTCTTAGTACTAAGACCATATTTGTGTTGTAGAAAAAGTTTGATAAAATTCCATCATCCTTTTTTGGGAACAGTATATATAGATGGTTTATATTAAATAACTTCTGAAGTCCTTTCAAACTTTGACATGCTTGAGATTCAAGATGCAGTTCTTAGAAAAACTGATTAGATTTGGTTAATAGAAGCATAATATCTAAAACCAACAGAGATCATTTCACTGTATTATATCATTGTTAGACTACATCCAAAATACTAAATCCAGTTCAGAGATGCTTATTGAGATGTATGTTGGATTAGATGACTTCTGAGATCTCTGATTAGAGACTCTTTGCTGTGTGGAATTTGAGGAATGAGAGATTTATTTTACCTCATGGAGGAGTCAGGGAAGGCTTCAAGGAGGAGGTGGCACATGCATAGGGACTTGAAAGAAAACCTGGACGTCAAAAAATAAAGTTTTTGGGAAAGTCCCCCTGCCCCCAGTGGAAGATAGTATATACAAAGGCATAGGAAAAGAAGACAATGAGAGTGGAGAATCATGGCATCATAAATTTATCAATCTATAAGTGCTTATTAAGTGCCAACTGTTTGAAATTCACTATGCATAGAGATACAAACAAACAAACAGAAATGAAACAACCCTCACCCTCAAGGAACTTCCTTCCATTCTATCAGGGAGATAACATGTGTATTTATTGTGTATAAAAATAGTTAAATATAATATAGTTAGGGGAGGAGGGTACTAGAAATAGAGGGAATTAGGAAAAGCTTCCTGTGGAAGGTAGTGCTGAAATCAAGGGAGAGAGTCTGTGAGTCAGAGGGTGCACAAGATCCCACAAAAGTCAAGAGATAGAGGTCCATGAAAGGAAAGCAAGAAGGTCCATGTTATTGAATCATAGAGTATGTGAGGGGGGTGGGAAAGCACAATGCAAATATGAATGTTAAACAAAAGATTTCCTGAAGGTAATAGGGAGTCACTGAGCTTATTGAGTAGATGAGTACTCAGAAATTCACAACCTCTACAAAAGCAGACATGTTCAATCTGCTGTCAAAACATGTTCTTTCTACCTTCACAGCATCTCTTGTGTACATCCAGCACCTTAGGACAGATCCTCGTCACCTTTTGCCTGGACTATTACAATGACTTCTAAGTCTGTTTGTTTTGCCTTTGCATCATCTGGGTCCCTCAGACACAATAGGAACTTAGTAAGTGTTGAGTTGAGAGTAGACAGCTCCCAGCTTCTGGAAGTGGTCAGCCAGGATGCTGTGGGTAGAGTGTACTGCTGATCTCCAGTGCCCTAGAAGTCGTGATTCTGTGTTGCTGTTCCTTTAAGTCAGACACAGCTAATGGCTGTCCTGGAATGCTTGAAAGTATGAGCATCAGTTGAAGGAACTGGGGGTGTTTAACCTGGACTGTCATGTGGAAAAGAGATTAGATTTGTTCCGTTTGGCCACAGAGGGAAGAACTGGCAGTGATGGAGATATGTCTTAGAAAGGCAGGTTCTGATTCAGTAGGAAAAACTTACTAAGGAAAGCAAGCTGAGCTACTTTGTGGGAGGTAGTGAGTTCTCCATCACCAGAGATCTTCAAAAAGACTGGATGACCACTTGTCTGGGAGGTTATACAGATAACAGGTTAGATATGTCACTTTCTGGTTCTATGTAGACAGGGGTGGGGGGGTGGGGGGGAGGGAGGATGGAGAAGCAGGAGAAGGGTGCCAAAAGGAGAGAAAGGGGAGAGCTCATGGGAAGGAGGAAAGAGTAGAAAGGGGGAGGAAGCAAGAGTGTGAGGAAAAAGGAAGGGGTTCAGGAAAGGAGGGAAGTCAAATGGAAGGGACAGAAGGTGAGAAGGAAGGAGGAAAAAAGGAGGGGAGATATAAAAGGACCAAAATAGAAGAAAGATGGAGGGGACATGGCAGGAAGGAAGGCCAGGGAAGTGAGAAGGAATTAGGAAATAGAAGGACAAAGGAAAAGAGGGGGATAGAGAGGAAGGAGGGAAATTAGAGTGGAAAGGACAGGATAGGAAAGACAGAAAAGGAGGAGAGATGTGGAGGTGCCAAAATAGAATGATGATGGTGGAGGAAGGACAAGGAGGGGAGAGATGAAGGGGTCAAAAGAGGAATAAAGATGATAGGGGCATGGTACAGAGAAGGAGGAGGGAAGAAAGGAGGAAATGAAGGGGGGATGAGAAGGGGAGGGTAGCAGTGAGGAAGGAGAGTAGGTTGAATGGGTGGAACGGGATGGGAAGGAGGAAGGGAGAACTTAAAGAGGAATAAACATGGTGGGGACATGGGAGAGAGGAGGGATGGGTAAGGGAAGAGGCACACAATGGGAGCAGAGCAGGAGGGGATGCTTTGGCATTGCTCCTGAGTCAGCCTCACTGTACCCCACTCTGCCCTTCTTCCCTGAGCCCCAGGTCTGCCCTACTCTGCCTTTCTCCTTCTCTCAGCTCTAGTGGGGCATCCCTGCCCCATGTAAAGGCAAGGCAAGTATTCCAATTGTAAGCCCACTTTGCCCTGTACTTTCCCTACAGACATCGACGAGTGTGAGACACCGGGCATCTGTATGAATGGCTGGTGTATCAACACGGAAGGCTCCTTCCGCTGTGAGTGTGTGGGAGGCCTGGCCATCGGAGCAGATGGCCGGGTCTGTGTGGACACTCACATGCGAAGTACCTGTTACGGGGCCATCAAGAAGGGCACCTGTGCGCGGCCGTTTCCTGGGGCTGTCACCAAGTCCGAATGCTGTTGCACCAGTCCTGACCATGGTTTCGGCGAGCCCTGCCAGCCCTGTCCAGCCAAGAACTCTGGTCAGACCCTGCCTTTTCTGCCCCATGTCCTATGCTATCTCTGGTGTCCTTGATGGCCAGCCCTGGCCCTGACCCCTAAAGTTCCCAGAGGTTGACATCAATTTGAGATCTGAGAGCTTGGTTGCTCCTGGAACCACCTATGGCTCCTGAGACCCTGGGATGGGATGACTTTCTTCCATATGGGCAAAACTCTCTAGTAGGGGAAACTTTGATGGTGGGGGGGGGGGGCGGTGTGTTTTCTGGAGGGTTCATTCTTCCGGAAGTTTACTCTTGTAGGGACAATCAATCATTCCTCTAGGGTGGTCCCTATGTAGAGCTTCCTCCAAGGATTGCTCACTCTCTAGCAAAGGTCATGGTCTCAGGGAATAGAGAAGGAAGAGAGGTGATTTGGACTAGAACCTATCGCATTTCCCTTCTTTCCTTTTTCACCCTCCAGATGAATTTCAGGCTCTCTGCAGTAGTGGTCTTGGCATTACAGCAGATGGCAGAGGTGAGTGCTGGCTCCCCAAGAACCCCAAAGTTGAGAATGGGTAGGTTTTACAAGGTAAGGGATTGTGATCCTGCCTGGACCTTGTCTAGACCAAGTGGAATGGGTGAAAAATCCTGAAATGGGGCCATGGAGGGTTGATAGAAAGGGTTTCAGATCTCTTCCTTTGATAGTAAATCACAGAGAGACACCGGTACAAGATACAGCTGCTGTCAAAGCCTTGTTTCTTGTACCAAATGTGCAAAATTCCCAAATCTGAAACTTGAAAGGAAATGAAATCTTAAATGTGAACCTAGTCATTCACTTTCTCACAGACCACAAATACAAAGCTTCTTCATAGAGCTGTTTTCTCACCTAAGTGTTGTAGAACTATGGAAGAATGGAAGAAATATCTGACTTAGGTCCAAAAATTTGACTTGATCACTGATCTTATAGAACCCTAGGTGAATGACTCTTTGGGGCTAAAAGTCACAAAGTAATAAAGTTGGCTGAGGATAAGATAACCTCTGAAACTATTTCTTATTTTTTTCCACGGAGGAGGAAAGTAGTTGGTAACCCTTCAGGTGCTATATAAGGTACTGCATTAGTTTTCTGTTAGTTCTCACTCAAGTTTTAGAATAAGACTTGGGGGAGAAAGGGGGATAATATGGCAAATCTGGTAAGTGTAGATGTGGAGGGGCAGGAGTTGGGGGTTCAGTCTCTCCCAGAGAAACATAAAAGTGTTTCTTTTGTTTTTCTACCCCAGATATCAATGAGTGTGCCTTGAACCCTGACATCTGCCCCAATGGTGTATGCGAGAACCTTCGGGGCAGCTACCGATGCATCTGCCACCTAGGCTATGAGGCTGATCCACCTGGCAAAGAATGTGTGGGTATGTATAAGTCTGAGCAGGGACCACTCAGCAAGCTCATCTTTCATACTACAATCTTTGTCCCCCTCTCTCCCCAATCTGATTTTTCCTTGTGCTCCTTTCCCTGCTCCTCCATTTTTCCATCCTCCAGCCCCTATTTGTCCTCCCATCCTTCTCTTCCTCTTTCTTACTCTCCCTTAAACCTTTTACCTTAATCTCAATTGTCCCATCCCCCAGGTCTCTTCCTCTACACCCTCCTCACCCCCCATCCCTCTTTCCCCGCACTCCCATTATCTCACTGTCCCCACCTCACTTTCCTTGCTTGCTTCTATCTCTCTCTCTCTCTCTCTCTCTCTCTCTCTCTCTCTCTCTCTCTCTCTCTCTCTCTCTCTCACACACACACACACACACACACACACACACATACACACACACACACACACACTTCCCTATCCCGTTATCCTCCTATCATTCTGTCTTCCTGTCTGTCACCCTCCTACCCCGCATTCTCTTCTCCTATCAGTTCAGCTTACCACATGCATGCATGTCACCAGCCCCACCCCCTGTTGAGCTCTACTTCTCTGGTGGACCCAGAGCACTCACCCAGAACAGGGTTAGAGGAAGACAAAAGACTGGACTGGCCAGAACTGAAAACAGAGCTAGGAACCAGAGGGGATGGTCAGGAGTCATGCCCATCCCTGGGAGCTGTGCCTTTGTAATCCCACTCCAAATGCTGGGGAGAAGGAGGAGTCTCTTTCTCATCCTCCTGTGCTATCCCCATAAACCTCATGATTTCCTCCCCAGATGTGGATGAGTGTGCGCTGAACCGCCTCCTTTGTGATAACGGGCTGTGCCGGAACACCCCTGGCAGTTACACATGTACCTGCCCCACAGGCTTCATCTTCAAGACTGAAACGGACTCTTGTGAAGGTACATGGCCATGCACACACCCACACCCACCCACACACACACACACACACACACACACACACACACAGACACACACACCTATCCTCAGCTGTGTGCTTTTACTAGTAGAATTTCAGGACTGAAAGGGATTCAAAAGGGTCTCCAGCTCAATCCCATCCTGGACAGAGAATCCTCTTTACCATAGCCCTAACAAGTGGCCAGGTAGCCACTGCCTGACTGTCTGGTCCAGTGGTGGGAACCCCTACCTCTTGAGACCATTCATCCTGCTCTATGACAGCTTGATTCTCCTGACATCAAGTCCAAATACTCCTGCCTTTGGTTTTTACCCAATGTTCCTACTTCTGTCCTCTGGGCCCAAGCAAAACAAATCAAACCACCCTTCCATGGGAAGGTCCTTCTGGATAGAAGACTGGGTATAGAATCAGGGAGACAAGTTCAAATGCAACCTCAACCCTTACAAACTGAGTAACCCTGACCAAATCATTTAACCCCAGGGACTTAACACAGAAATAAAGGGGTCAGACTCAGTGGCCTCTGAGGTCCTTTCCCGTACTGAGTGTAGAGTCCTTTGATCCTATGATCCTTGGAGACTGCTATCATGTTGCCCCTACGTCTCCTCTTCTCCTTAATCATTGCTGGTTCCTTTAACTCATCTTCAGTAACATGAACATGAGATCCTACATGACCCTGATCCTTCCTCCTCTATGCAAGCATGAGCACACACACACAGAAATACAAGTGAATTCTTGTGTTTCCTTACACACTCATAGCTTCACCCTCATGTACATGTGTGTGTTTGCACAAACACATGTGACCCTGCACCCACTAGTCTCATACTGTTACTGAGTGATGAGCTTCCTTTGAGCACCTTGGGAAAGAGTCTGGGCCCACAGCCAGGGTTTGAAAGGTTCTCTTGCGACAGAGAAGCTTCTCCAATTCCTGGAATTGTACTGAGGGCCCAATTTTCTCTTCCCACAGATATTGATGAATGCCTGTCCAATCCATGTGTGAATGGGCTGTGCCGTAACCACGCAGGTTCCTTTGCCTGTGAGTGTTCTCCAGGCAGCCGGTTGGACCCTGCTGGCAACGTCTGTGTGGGTGAGCACTACTAACCCCTTCCCCTGATGGAGTATCTATCCAACTGCCCATCCTCCAAACCCAGGTGGGCCATGGATGGAGGAGCTTCAATGAGGGCTCCAGTCCCGCCCCCCTCCCACTCCATTAATTCCATCTCTGCCCCACAGACAGCATGAAAGGCACATGCTGGCTACAGATTCAGGATGGCCGCTGTGAAGCCAACATCAATGGTGCCACACTGAGGTCTGAGTGCTGTGCCACCCTGGGAGCTGCTTGGGGCAGCCCCTGCCAGCTCTGCGAGACAGGTAAGTGGTAGATCCAAAGCAGGGGAGAGGGATAGAGACGAGAGAGCTGACTATAGGGGCCGGAGAAGAGACTCAGAAGCAAGGTTGAGCAGAGGTTCAGTAAATGAGAAAAACCCCCTATCAGTGAGAGCCCTCCAAGTGTGTAATGGTTGTTTATCTCTCCATCACTCAATGTCTCCAAGCAGAGGCTGGAAAGTCATTTTGTTGTCAGTGATGTTATAGATGGGATTCCTGCTTAGCCTGGGCTATATGTTCCCTTCAGTCCTTTCCAAACCTAAGAGATTTTGACTCTGTTCTGGGCCAAGGCCAGCCCTGATGTGCCCATGCCTGGGGGCCTTCATAATAGCGAACCCTCATCAGGCTGTATCAGTCACATTGAGACCTGAGGCGAAGCTTTCCCAAGGCTGAGAGTCTTGCCCTGGCCAAGGTTAGTAAGCCCTGTGGTTGAGGCCAGAGGGCTGCCTGGAAGGTCTGCACAGTATGAGGAGATGGGGCAAGTATTGGACTGCAAATGACCCAGTTTTGCCACTCACTGCCTTGATTAACTCTTGCCAACTCCCTTCCCTTCTCTGGGACAGTTTCCTGCTCTATAAAATGAGGGAATTGAACCAGATGATGCCTCAGTTTCTCTTCAGCTTCAAATCATCTGACTCTCAAACTGCCAGGGAAATGTTCCTTCCCTCTGTCCTAGCATTATCCGAGGACCATATCTCTGTGGAGGGCTCTAGCCAGGCATGGGACATGAGAGTCAGATGAAAGAAGAGCTTACTGGCTTGGGACTCAATCAGGGCCAACCAGCTGGGGGGGAGGAAGAGCAGAAACAAGCAGTGTCAATCCCTTTCCTTCTCCTCCCCCCAGACCCAGCTTGTTCCCGGGGATTTGCTCGTATGAAAGGCCTCACCTGTGAAGGTAACCCTCCCTTGTCCTTCTTCTCTTCCCACCCTAATCCTAAGGCAGGCAGGCAGGAAGGCTGGCCCCTTCCTAAGGCTGAGGGCTATGAATCCCAGTCCCTGGTAAGCATCACCTTCCCTTCTGCCTTCCCCTCCTTCCCAGCTGTGTGACCTTGGGCAAGTAGCTAGCCTTCTCTGATCTTCTGTTTCCTTATCTGTTAAAAGAAGGGGATACTGTCTACCCTACCTTCCTTGCTGGGGTTGTTGTTATAAGAAAGGACTCTTTGTAAGCCATGAAACAGCAGAGAAAGGTAATCCTTTCATAGTCCCTGAGGTGCTCACCTCACGATTATATCCCCAGTGCTTCATTTACTCTCCTGCATCAGTGGGCCTTCCCTCGTCCTCTGGTCCACATTGTCCAGGCACTATTATTACATCTTCTTGCAAAAGAAAATCTTTGCTTCCCCTGGCAGGTGGCTGGCCCTCACCCAGATTCCCCAAATCTGCCTTCCTGTCCCCAGTTTAGCCGCAGATTTTTTAGGAACCCACAGCACTCACCTCCATCCCCTAGTCTTTTCTAGACCTCTTTTACCCTCCTCCACCCTCACCTCCCCGCTTCTCTTGTCTCTCTTGCCCCATCCACAGATGTGAATGAGTGTGAGGTCTTCCCTGGAGTCTGCCCCAATGGACGCTGCCTTAACACCGCCGGCTCCTTTCGTTGCGAGTGTCCCGAGGGCCTGACCCTGGACAGCACAGGACGCGTGTGCGTGGGTGAGTGAGGACGTCATTTCTGCTTGGCCCTCCAGGCCCCATCCCAGGGGTCATGTGAGCACTCACCCGTCTTGGCATCTTTCATGAGTCCTCAGTAGGTTTCCCCGCTTTAAGGAAATTGCCAAAACAGATAGAGATTGAATTCCTTGACTTCTAACTGTTCCTGCTCTTATACATGAGCCTTGATTTGAATAGTCAATCCAGGAAATATGTGTTAGGTGCCCACTGAGTGCAAGGTCCTTTATAGACTCGGGAAAGCAGTCAGTTACTATTAAGCTTAGTAAGCAAAAATAAACGTTAGCTTTTACCTCATCCTGAAACTCAAATTCTCCTAGCAATTCACATCATTTTGATAAATACTTATTGAGTGCTTAAATGTGTGAGGCCCTATCGTCAGGGTTTAGGGTACAAGATGACTAAGACATGGTCTCAGATATACACTGACTGTGGCGGGGGAGCATGGGTGTGTGGATGGGTGGGTGTGGGTGAGAGGGTGATAAGGGAGAGCACAAGAGGATAAAAGGGCTGGGCTGATGTAGAGAAATTTCAGATGGCAGGAAGGTGATGATGCCTACTTGGGGCCAGATGTACCCCACAGTGACCCCCTTTCCTCCCCCTCCCCTTGGATAGATGTGAGAGTAGAGCAGTGTTTCCTGAAGTGGGATGAAGATGAATGCCTTGCCCCATTGTCGGGCAAATACCGAATGGACATGTGCTGCTGCTCGGTGGGAGCTGCCTGGGGTGCGGACTGTGAGGCATGCCCAGAACCCGGCTCCCCAGAATTCGCCATCATCTGTCCTCGGGGCCCTGGTTTTGCCAGCAGGGATTTCCTTTCTGGCAGGCCTTTCTACAAAGGTGAGAGGACTCAGGAGGAGGCTTGGGTAAAGGGTAAGGAGACTCTCTGAAGGACAGATTATGAATTCTCCTATTTTCTCCTCTTCCCTTTCCCCAACATCGCACCAGATGTGAATGAATGCAAGGCTTTCCCAGGCCTCTGCACCCATGGCTCATGCAGGAACACGGTGGGCAGCTTCCGCTGTATGTGTGGCAATGGCTTTGCCCTTGATGCTCAGGAGAGGAACTGCACAGGTATGTTTCTGGCAGCTTTGTCCTCAGACGCCAAAGGAGGACTTCAAAATAATTTCTAGGGATTTATGTATAGTTTTTGTAGCTGCCTCCAAACACTGGCTAGTTATCTTCTCTCCTCTAACACGGATCAGAATTTCTTTTCTGCGACCTTGACCAGTGTCTCATCTCCCCTTTTTTTGTCAATATCTCTTATCCCCAAAATGCTGATATCCCTTTTCCCCAGATATCCCCAGATATTCCCCAGATAATATCTTCTCTCTCATCCAGACACTGAGCTTTATTTCTCCTGCCTAAATTGATAACCTGTGTGTCCTGTGTCTCCTGTCCTCTGATTCCAGTGTCCGTTCTTCCCTTGACCTGGACCAGTGTGTCCTCTCCCAAAACTCTAAACACTATTATCTATTCTCTTATACTGACTAGTGGTTTCTGAACCTTGGGAAATCTCTTCTCCTCAGACACTGACCAGTTTCTCCTCTCTCTTTGAATTTTGCAATACCTTCTTCTTCCATAGATTAATCAGTGTGTCTTCTCCCCAGTCACTAACCAGTAGTTTTCTATTCTCTGACACTGACTCGTGTATTGTTCCCTACATACCTTGAGCAATATCCCCTCTTCCCTGACAGTAACTAGTCTTTTAACCCCAGGCACTGACCCCTCCAATTACCAGTGACACTAGTAACCAGTATCTCTCTCTCTCTCTCTCTCTCTCTCTCTCTCTCTCTCTCTCTCTCTCTCTCTCTCTCTCTCCAATGATCAATATTTCTTCCCAGATGACTAGTATCTCCTATCCCTCCCCCAATGACCAGTGCCTCCTTTCCCCTTTCCATAACTACTGCTTCCTCTCTTTCCAGATATTGATGAATGCCGAATTTCCCCCGACCTCTGTGGCCATGGAACCTGTGTCAATACTCTAGGCAGCTTCGAGTGTGAATGCTTCCAGGGTTATGAAAGTGGCTTTATGATGATGAAGAACTGCATGGGTAGGCTGGGGTCAGGGAGAGGGATCTAAAGTCTTATCCTAAGATTTCTCGTCATGATTTGAAAGATGAGTCCAAATATCTCCAAAAATCTGACCAGAGCAGAGGATGTGTGCACATGCACACACACACACATACACACACACACACACAAACCCAGGAGAGCCCTCCCTAGCCAGTGAAGTCTTAGATGACTCCTGGAAAGTTGGACTAGTTAATGGCTCCCTTAGCATGCTATCTTCTCCATCACCTCTGATACCATCACCTGAGTCTTGAAGGAACCTCTTCCTTGTGCAGCTAGCCTGTTTCATGGATAGAATACTAATCCTGGAGTCAGGAATACCTGAGTTTAAATCCTGCCTCAGACACCTATTAGCTGTTGTGACCCTGATTAAGTCACTTAAACATTCTCTGTCTCAGTTTCCTCATCTGTAAGATGGGAATGATGATAGCACCCACCTCCCAGCATTATTGTGAGAGTCAAGAGATAACTTAGGCAAGGGGCTTTGTAAACCTGAAGACCCTATATGTCTGTAATACTATGTTCATTGTTGTATTAATTATTATGGAGTCACGGTTCTTAGACTTTTCTTTTCTGCCCCCGACTCTCCTGACAGGGAGTCACTTACAGCATCATGCCTAAGCCAACTGTTCAAAATGCATCTATTTGACATATTTGTAAAGAATCTTAGGACACAAGCTTGATATGGGTTGACAAAGTGCAGGAACACTTCATTGTTACACAGTCCAGCCCCGTCCGACTTTGGAGATGTCTTCTTTAGAGATACCTCCCTTGCAGCAGGCATCTTTGCCTAATTCCTGGGTTCCAGCCCCAGCTCAGCTAGCCATTTGCCTGGATCCCTGGGAAGTTGACTTTAAGATTATGGGATCACAGAATTCATGGCCAGAAAGAACCTTAGTAGGGATATACAATCCAACCCTCTCATTTTACAGATGAGGAAACTCTCAATACAACTCAATTCCTTCACTGTATCTTAGAGCCTTAGCACATTGCCTGGGGGCACTGAGAGCATCAGGGACATGTACAGGGTCAAAGGTAGGATTTGAACCCATGTCTTTCCAACATCAAGACCAAGTTTTTATCCACTATGCTTCTCATATTAACAAATTATTAATATTATTAGTGTGTTATTTATAACAATAACCAGATATGAAATCAGAAGACACGTTCTAAACCGTTTTGCCAAAAATAGCTGTGCATTCTTGGGAAAATCACTTAACCTTTCTGAGCATCTGCTTCCTCATCTGAAAAATAAAGGAGTTTGTTAGTTGGGTTTTGCTCCCACTTTTCTTTGATGATGATGATGGTGATAATTAACAGTTATATAGTTCTTTAAAGTTTGCAAAGTGCTTTGCTTATGTAATCTCGTTTGAGGCTCTCCACAACCCTAGGAGAGAAGTGTTATTATTAACCTCAGATGAAGAAACTGAGGCAAACAGGTTAAGTGACTTTTCCACATCGCAGAGCCAGTAAGTGTCTGAGGCTGAATTTGAACTTGGTTCTTCTGATAAGTCCAGGACTCTGCACTATGGTGCCACCTATCTGTTCTAAGGGAGGATTCTGTGGTGGCGGTAGGATATGTGGAGAAATGATTCTAATTTTTTAGTGGTATAAATTCTAAACAAGTTATTAATTGGGATGAGATATAAATAAAAGTTTCATAAATTTAGAGCTGGCAGGGGCCTCAGAGGTCATCTGTTCCAATTCTCTCATTTTGTGTTGATTATCTGAGATCATAGGTCACAGGGTCAATCAGTGGCAGATCTGAGTCTTGAACCCTGGAAAGTCAAAAATGATCTCTAAGATCCCTCTCATTTCTTAATCTATAATCCTATTTTCTTTTGACTACAGAGAAAGTCACCACTACCTCATCTGTAAAATGGGTAATACTAATCCTAGTCCTGTGGATAGGAAAGCTCTTTGTGAACTTTAAAGTGGTTTAGAGATGGGAGGGGTCATTTCCATTGTTAGCATCTTTACCTGGGGGCTTGTCAACCATCTATGTGTTAGTTAGTCCTCACCTCCAGCAGCTTAGGTGGCAGTGTCTGTGAGCTGCCATCCCATTTCAGACCCCTGGCTCGGTAACCAAGAAAGCCATCCCCTAAGAGCCCTAACGTGCCTCCTGGGGAGAGACAGAGAGATCTCCCTCTTTTCCCTCCTACCTCCCAAATGCTGGCATTCATGTGAGCACCCACAAGGCATCCTATGTGTACTCACATAAAGCAAAAGGGAGGGTCTCATTTCTTCTCCACCATGATCCTGGACAAACTCTAGTTGAGGCTGTTGCAGAGAGGATTTCTGATCCAGTTTGGGTGAGACTCAATGGCTTCTGACATTCTTCCCCAACTCAGAGTTTCTGGGATTCTGATGTGGTGAAAAGATTTGCATTTGGAGTCAGGAGACAAGATCCAACAACTGCTTTGCTACTAATTAACTGTGTGACCTTGGACAAGTTACTTCCTCCTCTTGACCTTGGTTTCACCATCTGTAAAATGGAATGATAATACTGAATATTATAGATTTTGAGATGGAAAGGTTCTTAATCACCATCTAATCCATCCACCCCATTTTACAGGAAAGGAAACAAAGGCTCAGAGAGGGCAATAATGCCTGTACCAACTTCTAGACACTCATTATGATGTCCAAACGAGACAACGTGTACACTCAAAGGGCTTTGTAAACTTTGAAGTGCCGTGGGAATGTCTTGTATCTTTAGTAACAGTATGAAGAATTATAACCCCTTATGCCTTCCTGATCCCTACTCTGCCTCCCAAGGTAACAACTTCTTAATTCCACTGGAGGAAAACCTCCATTAACTGGAGGAAAATCCCTGTTAAAGTTACATAAAAATGGGAGTCATTATTAGGTCTTTTATCTTTGTTCCCTCCAAGAAAGTCCTCCTTACCATGGCTCCACTGTCAGTCAATTGCCTCACTTTCTTGATAGTCTCTCCACATCCCTTGTTCCTGTCTCCTTCTCTTCATTCAGAAAGCCACCCCCCTTGTTCAGGCCCTCATCATCTGTTATAGTAGCCTTCTGATTGGTCTCCTGACTTCCAGTTTCTTTTCTCTGCAATCTATCTTTCATGAAGCTGCCAAGTTGATATTCCTAAAGCATGGTTCTGACTGTGTCACTCTCTACTGCCACTACGATAAAAATACAGACTCCCCTGTTTGATGTTTTATGCCCTCTACAATCAGGCTCCAACCTATCTTTTCAGACTGGTTTCACATTACATCTCTTCCTGGATTCTTTATTCCAACCAAACTGGAATGTTCCATTTGGCTGAAAAGTAGAATGTGTGAAAGTGAGTAAAGTACAGTAAACCTTGCAACGTAGGCTGGAGCCAGCCTCGAAAGCAGCCAGAGGATCAGTTTCATTGGGACACAGAGTTCGTGAAAGAGAGTAAGATGAAATAAGACAGGAAAGAGAGATTTACAAAGCACTTTCTCATAGCAGTCCTATGAGGTAGCTAATACAAACATTATCTTCATTTCACAGATGAGAGATCATGCTCAGAGGAGGAAATGCATTCCAAGGTCACACAGTTAATGCCTTGGCTCAGAATTTCACAGAATGGTTGAATTGGAAGGGACTTTGGAGATAATCTGGTAGAGAGGGACAGGGACAGAGACAGAGACTAAGAAAGAGACAGACACACACACAAAGACGGGGAAGAGTGAGGAGAATGAAAGGTGAAGAGAGAGGTGGAGAAAGAGAAGAAAGAAAAGAGAGGAGAGGGAAGAGAGAAGGAGGAGGGGGAGGGGAGAAGAAAGAAAGAGACTTATAACCATTTAAAATTTACAAAGGATTTACAATAATTATCTTACATGATCCTCACAACCTTGAGAGGTAGATAGTGTTATTCCCATTTTGCATTTGAGGAAACTAAGGCTAAGAAAGGTTAAGTGACTTAGCCAGTCACACAGCTAGAAAAAGCATGAGGCAGGATTTGAACTCAAGATTTTCTGACTCCAGGCCCAGTGCCCCATTCCCCATGCCACCTTATATAAACCACTTGTTTTACAAATGAGGAAATGAGACTCTGGGAAGAGACAAGACCTGCCCAGTCAAAGGAATGTCTCATATGGGATTGGGGTGATCTGGCGTCCTTGCACCCACTCTGCCCCTGACTGAGGCTGTCCCATCTGCTTTCCTTTCAGACATTGATGAGTGTGCTCAGGACCCATTGCTGTGCCGGGGAGGGACCTGCATCAACAGTGATGGCAGCTACCAGTGTCTGTGTCCTCCTGGCCATGAGCTGTCAGTTGATGGCAATGCTTGTGAAGGTGAGTGGCCTGGGCAGGAGGTTGGAGGTAGAGGCCTTTGGTCCCTGCCCCGGCCCCCCAGCTGTTGAGTTCTCCTTTCTTAGATGTGAATGAGTGTTCCCTCCGTGACAACCTGTGCCGGCATGGGCGTTGCGTGAATGTCATTGGCACCTACCAGTGCGCATGCGACACTGGCTTCCAGTCTACTCCGGATCGACAGGGCTGTATAGGTAAGGCCAGCTCCTGAACCCTAGGACTCAGGACCCAGGCAGAGGTCACCTGACAGGACTACCCTAGCCACCATCCCTGCCTCTCTGTCTTTATCCTCAGCTCAGTCTCTACCCCATCTCTGACTGTTTCATCCCCATTCTTATATACTTTATTTTTTTTCAGTTTACCCCTTGTTTATCCTACTTCCATTCAGCATTCTTAAAGTTCTCCTTTGGGCCCAAGTTTGATGATTCTAATTTCACAGGATTCAGTTAAGCACCTATAGCATGCCAGGTGCTGCCCATGGTGCTGAGAATGCTGAAGTGAAAGCAGAGGACTCCCTATCTTCAGAGATCACAGTCATCATTTTTTCACCATCCCCATCTCTATTCCATCCCTCCTCACTCCTGTCCCCCTTACACTCTCTCAGTTTCTCTCCCCCTCTCCCCATCAGACTGGATGCTTGCTCTGTTGAACTGGCTTCAACCCCACCTTCTGTCTCCCACAGACACTGATGAATGCAGCGTAGGAAATGGAGGCTGTGACACCCACTGCACCAACACGGAAGGCAGTTACCAGTGCAGCTGTGGGGAGGGCTATGCCCTGATGCCTGATGGCAGGGCCTGTGCAGGTAGGTGGCCTGGAGCTGGCCTTCAGTGGGAAAGTGAGATACCCTCCTGCGTGTGATTCCTCCGACCAGTCCTCCCCCAAGCCTTGCATCCAGAGTCAGGGTGTTTGCACCTGGGACAAACATCATAAACTGTTTGGGCTGACAGCATTAAAGTCACCTTGACAGTTGTAGGGGAGAAGGGTATGTGAGAATATCCCCTTATAGGCCTTGAAAGGTCAGGGATCCCAGGACACCAAGAAGCCACTTCTGGAGAGGCTCTTATCCCTCTACCCCATCTGGCTGTTTCCAAGTTTAAATAGCTATTATTCATATCTAGGTGCTAAGGTCAGTTATTTCTTCACACTTGGCATCCAGGAAATCTTATTGCAGGGGGCAGGTGGGGCCAAGGGAGTGAGCATTCCAGCCAAGATCCAGATAAGATCTTTCCTGGAGGAAGATGAAAGAAGACCCAATCCTCCCACTCCCCCAGATCCCTCCAACAGGCCTGTAAGAGCTGACAGTGACCTTGGTGAGGGAACAGTGACCCAGAGTTAGAATCAGGGCAGGGAGCCTTGTATCTGAATCTTCCACCTTCTAGCCCTATTGTTTCAGCCCCCACCGCCTACACCAAGTCCAGCCCTCTTTCAGCCAGATAGATTGTTGGAATCTGGCCTTCATTGAGGTAGTGGTGGTGAGGGGTGGCCCCATTGAGGTAAGGGTAAGGAGCAGACCTTCCCAGAGGCCCCTGGTTTTATGACTCAGGAGAAGCAGTTAAAGAGGGATGGGTATGAGGGCGTACCCACCAAGGCCCTAGTTGTGCTCAGCAAAAAAGCATGAGAAGCCAGGGAAGGCAAAACTAAGGTTAAAAGAGAAGATTCCCATATAAGATGCCTTGTTTCCTTTCCCAGATCTTGCTCCAACTTAAAGTCCCATCCTTGCCCTTTCTCCTAGGATTGACAGTACTTACAGGTGACAAGAGAATTCTGAGACCAGAGGAAGTAATCTACTTCCCTTGCTGCCACCCCTCCTCCCCAGGCAGCCCTGCCTCTGGCTCCCTATCTTGGTCCATGGGGTGCTTTCAAACCAATCCCCCTGCTCATCTCCAGTCTCAGAAAAGTTTGAGAAGCTAGGGAGGGAAAGACTTCCAGGAGAAGTTGAGGCATGGCACTCCAGCAGGAGCTGAAGTAAGCTCTCCCCTTGCCGTCATACCCTGCCTGAAAGTTTCTCCTCCCTGGGGGCCAGTGAGGAATGGCCCCTAATCTACCACTGATCCTTGGGCTCCCGGGCATCCTGGCAGCTCCTCTCCTCTGGCAGTGAGGTGTACCAGACTTCCTTCCCCTCTGCTATTCCACGTTAGAACCCTAGTACTTTAGTGGTGGCTTCTCCCTCTCCTTCCTCCTGTGGAGATGTAGCTCCTGAGATGGTACCGCAGTTAAGCTGCCCCCATTCACCCTTCTGTCACTGGCTTTGCACCACCATAGAGCTTCCCTACCCATCTCTTTCCCTAGAGAAATCTAAATGGTGTTCCTTAAATTTTTCACCCTGGAGCAAAATATTGTTGACCCTGCCCTAGTTCGAGCTCTGGCCAGCTCCAGCCCTAAACTTGTCCCCAGACCCAGCCTCTTCCCCAACTGCCAGCCCTAACTTCTGTTCTTCCCTCACCCCAGACATTGACGAGTGTGAGGAGAACCCAGACATCTGCGATGGAGGCCAGTGTACCAATGTACCCGGCCAGCACCGCTGCCTTTGCTATGATGGCTTCATGGCCACCCTGGATATGAAGACCTGCATAGGTGAGAATTGGGAGAGGGGTGCTCCAGGAGACACAAGGACCTCCCACGTACATCTCTGGAGAGGGTTATGACCTTCATTTTCTCTTCTTGGCTTGGAAACAGAAGGGAGGCTGGGCTAGGTTTATTATCCCCATTTTACAGATGGGGAAAAAGAGAAGTCACACAGTGAGTCAGGGGCATAATTAGTTTTCAATCTCAGCTCCTCTGGCTTACAATCTGGGGTATTTCCTTGCCTCTTATCCTGGCTATGGCCGGAATAGTTTTCCCAGCCCTATTCTCTCCCCTTACTCTGGCCCTTAAGGACCTCAGTGTCAGGAGTCGGGGAGCAGAAGGGTCAATCACTACTCAACTACCCACAGACCAATGGGAGACCTTTCCAGAACTTTTGCCTATATATTCTCAGCTCCCCTTTCCCCCTACCTCCCATCCCTGGGAGCATAAATGAGTCTGGGATCTTGAATAGGGAATCAAGGCTTAACAGAAATAAAGAAGAACAAACATGAAGAAGAATGGGGTTTCTAGGGGATCACAAGCTCAATAGGAGTTAACAGTATGGCATAGCAGCCCCAAGACCTAATGTAATCTTAGTATGCATTAAGAGAGGCATAGACCAGGATGAAAGAAGAGGTAGTAGCATATTACTCTGTAAGAACATGCTTGGAATATTGTGCTCCCTTCTGAGGCTGTGTTTCTGGAGGTACATAGGCTAGCTAGACGGCAGCAAGAAGAGGGCAGCCAGGGAGGTAAGGGGGCATTGGACAAACTGAGGATACCAAGCCTGAAGGCTTGGTTCAGGGCAGTCATTGCTGAGCAACTATCATGGTGAAAGAATTTAGACTCACTTTGCTTGGCCCCAGAGGGCAAAATTGGGTACAATAAGGAAAAGTTGTAGGCAAGCCAATTTCATCTCATTCAAAGGAGGCGAAAGTTTACTCATATCTAGAGCTGTCCCACAGGGGAATGGAGTGCCTTAGGAAGGAGTGAGCTCCATGTCACCAGGTATCCCAGCAGAAGCTGAAAAAAATCACAAGGAGTGTTTCTGTATGAGATAAGAATTTGGACTAGGCAGTATCTGAGGTCCTTCCTATCTTTGTGGCTTTAGGGTTCTTATCCCACCTGCCTCCTTATCCCTAACCTCCCTCCTAGCTCTCTTCCCACCTTCCCTAAAGGATACATGACCCTACAATGATGCAGGTGCCCCTTGCTCCTGACCCAGAGTATCTCTTCCTTTGGCTTTGAGGGTCCTGTCCATTCCCCCAAGGCAGGGGAAAGGGCAGGGTTGGAGGAAACTTTGGAACAGGATACTCAGAAACTCTTTCTCCCAGATGTGAATGAGTGTGACCTGAATCCCAACATCTGTCTCCACGGCGACTGTGAGAACAGCAAGGGATCCTTCATCTGCCACTGTCAGCTGGGCTACTTTGTCAAAAAAGGCACAACAGGTTGTACAGGTGAGTGGCTGGAACTGCTGGAACCAGTCAGCCGCCAAAGCCAACATCCAAAGCTCCAGAGACCAACCCTCAGCCCCATCCCCTCTTGTCTTGTTCCTATAGCCTTGGGCCCTCTGCCCTGTGATGTCAGAAATGCCATCATTATCCCTCTCCCTATTCTTACTTCCACTGCAGATATTGACGAGTGTGCTGTCGGTGCCCACAACTGTGATGCCCGGGCCTCTTGTGTCAATGTGCCTGGTACCTTTCGCTGTATGTGCCAGTCAGGCTGGGTTGGTGATGGCTTCAAGTGCCATGGTGAGTCTCAAGGGACTGGCAAGATGAGCCATGATTTTGAGTGGGCAAGGAAGAGTCATCAGGATGTGAGGGTTCATAGGTGAAGAGAACAGTAGGCATGCGTCCACATCTCAGAACGCTGAGCACCCTAGGGAGTGGGAGGTATGGGTCCCCCTTCTACCATGTTCTACCTAAGAACATTGGGCAAATCCCTTAGTCTCCCACTTGACACCTGAGAGGGTTGGAAGAGATGGCCTCTAAGCCCCCTTCAAGGTATTCATTCAGTCACTGTGTGATTTTCCCTCAGACCTGGATGAATGTGCCACAGAAGACCATGGATGCCACATAAATGCTGACTGTGTAAACTCTCCTGGCTCCCACCGCTGTGTCTGCCAAGAGGGCTTTTCTGGGGATGGCTTCTCCTGTGTGGGTGAGAGATGGATCTCAAGCCTCCTCTGGCCCTTGGTTCATCCTAAGGGACCTAGCCCTGCAACCTGACTTCTGGGGTCCTTTGTGGAAAGGAGGATGGAGCCAAGAGGGAGAAGTTGGGGCCTGAACTAAGCTTTTGGGGGCATCCTGACTGACTGGGTGACCTCCAGAGTAACAGGGGAGGTCCTGAGTAATCAAAGCATGCCATAAATGATGGGGGAGCCCTAAGTGCCTGGAGGACACTGGGTAATGAGGGGGTATACCTGAATGATCGGGATGTGCCTTGAGTGACCAAAGGCCCTTGAGTGATTTGTCACCCTAACTGGTGAGTATGTGACCTTGTGACTCTCAGACAGGGATGAGTGTGCTGACAACGTGAACCTTTGTGAGAATGGTCAGTGTCTCAATGCTCCCGGTGGTTACCGATGTGAATGCGAGATGGGCTTCAACCCCACTGAGGACAGCAGGGCCTGCCAGGGTGAGGGCTTCTGGGGTACTGGGCAGGGCAGGGCTGAGGGGAGGGGAGGGAGAGGAGGTCTAGCCCTTCTAGTTTGGTTGGCCAATTTCCCTCCCTCTAAGGGCCAGGACATCCATGTCACCTGGGGTATCCCAGCCTCTGTGATGGGAGATGCAACTTTGGCTTAGCCTTTATGGGTCCCTCCCTGGGGGCCGGACAAGAAAGCTAGAACCTATCCAGAGTGGGGGATTATTCCACATGGGATGGACAGAGGACAGTTGTCACTGTGCCCAGCTCTGACCAAAGCCAGGACCAGGGTCAGGGCCTCAGTGACACTGAGTCCCCGCAGACATCGATGAGTGTACCTTCCAAAACATCTGTGTCTTTGGAAGCTGCCACAACTTACCTGGAATGTTCCGCTGTGTCTGTGATGACGGCTATGAGCTTGACCGAAGTGGAGGCAACTGCACAGGTCCTGAGGGTCCTCCTGTGAGGAGGGAGGGTCTTGGGTGGGTGGTCAGGAAAGGGAGGCTTTAAGGACAGGGTGCCAGGCTTGACATGGGTTCAAATTCCACCTAAGATATTAATTGTCAAATAAGATAACATTTGTAAAGTGGGCCTGGCACATAGTAGGCTCATCCCCTGATAAGTTTTGTGACTTTGAGCAACCCAGCCTCAGTTTCTTCGTTTGTAAAATGAAGATAATATCAGTGCCTCCCCCAGAGGGGTGTTCTCAAATGAGAACAAACATAAAGCACTCTCCAAATCTTAATAACACATGTAAATGCCAGCTATCATCATCTTTATTGTGATTGCATCATTATCCTTCAGTGGGGAGAGACTATCCTGCAGCTGGGCTTCAGGAATACTGGCAGGTGTAGGGGAATAGGGGAAGGCTTTGACACTGAATTGTATAGGGCAGGCGGTGCAGCCAGGTTCAAGTTGCTGAGCCAGAATTGAGGGGAAGCAAAGAATCTAAGAGATGGAGAGTAGTCTCAGTCTGGGATACTAGAGGCGGAGGCCAAGTTGAAGTCTGGTGGGAGTGTGATGTAGAGGCTAGGATTGGAACCTAAGGACGGGAGTGAGGGTGGAATTCTGCAGAGCAGGTCAAGGTAGGCTCCTAGGATTGGTTCTCCCTTTAACGAAGCCTCTCCTCCTCCTCACAGATATCAATGAGTGTGCAGATCCCGTCAACTGTATCAATGGCCTGTGTGTCAACACCCCAGGCAGCTACCTGTGCAATTGCCCCCAGGATTTTGAGCTGAATCCCAGTGGCGTGGGCTGTGTGGGTGAGTGGCCAACCCAGAGTTTGCCCTTCTTCCTGGCAGCCAAACAGTAAGATTCAACTAAAATGAAGGCAAAATCAGTCTGTGTCCATTCCCAAAGACATTGGGCAGTCAAAATAGAGCTGGATTTAAAGCCAGGAGTTACAGTTTTTCAGCCATTTCAGACTCTTCACAACCCAATTTGGGGTTTTCTTGGCAAAGATACTGCCATTTTCTTCTCAGTTCATTTCACAGCCTAGGAAATTGAGGCAAACATGGTTAAGTGACTAGCCCAGGGTAACACAGGCAGTAAGTAGCTAAGGTTGGATTTGAACTCAGGTCTTCCTGACTCCAGGCCTGGCACTCTATCCTCTGCACCATCTAGCTGCCCGAAGTCAGGAGACCTAGATTCAAATTTTGACTCTACTCATGACTGCCTGTATTACTTTAGGTAAATCCATAACTCCTCTTGACTTCAGAGTCCCGATATAGGGTGGCAGGGTAGGGAGAGTGGAATAAATTAAGCTGTGATCTCCCCTACTTTGGTCTCAGGAGCTCAGTTCCCCCATCACTGAAGCCAAGCATCAGGGCATGGTTTCTCTTGCCTAAAATATCCCTGCCACTGCCCTCTTCTGCCCACTCAGATACACGTGTTGGGAACTGTTTCCTGGACACCCAGGACCGAGGTGATGGGGGCATCTCCTGTAGCGCAGAAATTGGAGTTGGCGTCACCCGGGCCTCCTGCTGCTGCTCCCTAGGTCGGGCCTGGGGCAACCCCTGTGAGCTCTGCCCTCCAGGGAACACAAGTGAGTATAGGCAGAGTCTCTGACAGGCCAGTCTGCCTGGGCCAGTGACCCACACACACACAGACAAGACTGCCCTGAGGATCCTCAGAGCTGGAAGGGGCCCTATGGGATATCATCTAGTCTCTGTTGGCAAGAGCTTCTAATCTATTTTTTTATCAGGAACCCCTTGGGTAGACTTAGAGAATCCTTCTCAAAACAAGGTTTTTAAATAAATGAAAGGAATGCAAAATTCCCTTTAGAACTTAGTGAAATCACCTTACAGTGGGTAGCATCTTGTTTGCCTTCTCAAAGGGCTGGAGAGAGAGAAAGAATTTAGAACTCAAAAAAAAATGTAAATAAATGTTAAAAATAAATAAGTGGTGAGTTTTTTTAAGTTAGTGAAAATAAATGTGTAACTTTGTTTCTCATCCAAGTTCATGGACCCACAGAAATCTCTCCACAAACCGTTGGGGATTGATAGACCACAGGTTAAGAGCTCTTGCTCTAGAGACAATGGCAGTTGAATAGGATAGCCACATGGTCGTATCTACATCACCTAGGGAAACTCCATTTGGCAGAATTGTGGAGGATAGCCCAGAATGAGAAAATACTTGAAGCAGGAGACCAGTTAGGAAGCCATTGCAATAATCTGGGGGAGAGATGACGACAGCCTGAAATACAGTGGTAGTTGTGGGTAGAGATAGGAAAGACATTGAGGAGGTAGAAAAGGCCAGACTTGACCAGCTGATGGGATGTGGGAAGAGGGGGAGAGGGAGGAGTCCAGGCCGAGGCCAGGAGTCTATAAGAGTGGTGGTGTCTTTGATAGAAAATGGGTTTGGGAGAGAAAGATCATCTTTCTAAATAATGCAATTGCAAAATGATATGTGAGGCCCAAGGTGGACATGGAAGCAATTTTTAATATAACATAAAGCAAGGTTGCTCTTTTGTAAGCCCCTGTTTAGCATCTAGCACTGAGATAACTAGATGGGGGCTACACCCAAACAGAGACAGTGGAGACACAAAAGCAGAGGGGGGCTGCACAGAGAGGCAATGGGGGCATATGGGGAGGGGGGATCATAAAAATAGAAACAGTGGGGACACAGGTGGGGAGGGATCCTGCCCATAGAGATTGTAGGGGTTAGGTAGGGAATGGGGATATACACAGAGGGAGTGGGAAGGAGGCAGGAAGTCTCATAGGACTTTGTGGAAACCTGATCTCTTTCTGGAGTCTTCCTTCCCTTTCTGGGCTCAATCTCATGCTTTCCTCCTTAGCTGTGGGCTTCAGGCCTCTTATCTGCTCCCCATTTTTCTACAGCCGAATATAAGACTCTGTGCCCTGGAGGAGAAGGCTTCAGACCCAACCCCATCACAGTCATCCTGGAGGGTGAGTTCTGACTCTTACCTTCTCCAATGAGAGGGAAAGGTAGGACTCCCTGAATGGAAGGAGGAGGCAGTTCTGTAACCCCTGGAGGTCGGGGATGAGGGGAGGGTCTTGACTCTTTCAGAGAATGAGAACAGAATATGGCACCCATCTGTTAGAAGGCAGGGGAATAAGGTTGGAGCATGTGACTCCCATTACTGGTAAGGCCATCAAGACATTGAGATGCTGTAGACTTCAGAGAAGAAAATAGAACAGGTATTTCTGTTTGCCAAGAAATGTTCCCTTCACATTACTGAAGGAGCAACCAGGAAGGGGAGCAATTACTGCAAAGTCACAGGGATATTTAAAGGCATCACTGGCAAATGGGAACCCAAGGAGACAGCCTGGTTGCAGGGCATTGGCTAGAACATGGAAAAAGAGGCCAAGGCTCAGGGTCTCTTGAGGACCTTCAGCCTCTGGGAAATATAGTATGAATCTCCCCCACAGATATCGATGAGTGTCAAGAGCTCCCTGGTCTATGTCAAGGGGGAGATTGTGTGAACACCTTTGGCAACTTCCAGTGTGAATGCCCCCTAAACTATTACCTCAATGAAGATACCCGCATCTGTGAGGGTGAGTACTAGCTGCCTCCACTGTACTGGGGCACCAGGATTTTGGCAATTGAGGGAGGGGTTAAGGCTAGGGTTCTAGCAGGACTGAAACAGGCACCTCCTTCAACTGTTGGTCTGGACGATGGGGCTAAAATCACTCCTATCCAGGCATTATCAAAAGTTGGGACCCCATAGTCTTGGGGGGCAATGTGTAAGACTTGGATAATGACACAGTAGGAAAAGAGAGATGGTCTTCTGGACCTGGAGTCAAAAAGAGCTGAGTTCAAATACTGCTTCAGCTCCTTACTGGCTGTGTGATTTTGAACAAGTCCTGTAACTTCTTTTTGCTCAGTTTCCTCTTCTGCACAATGAAGGAGTTGGATAATAACCTGTAAGATCTCTTCCAGCTCTAAATCTATTATCAATATCTTTAGCCTAGAGATCTTATTCTCTTTTTTAAAATCATGTTTTATTGGTCATTTTTAATTTGCATTGTGACTTCCCAGGAACCGACCCTCCCCCACACAACCCAGTAGAATCTCATTTGTCCTCAAGAAGCATGACCAAACAAAAGAAACTGACACTGTTGTCGCATCTAACAAAGTATACCTCATTCTGCACCTGTTATCCACTACCTCTGGGCCAAGACATGCTTCACTGGCACTTTGATGAGATTGAGATTAGTGACTGTCCTGGTAGCACTTTCGGTCCTATCTTCCTTTACATCATCCTACTCCTTGTATACATTGTTCTCCTGGTTCTGCTCATTTCACCCTGCGTTAGTCTACACAGGCCTTCTAAGATTTCTCGGAATTCTTCATATCTGTTATTTCTTCTTTCGGTCCAATTCTATTCATGGACCACTGTTCACTTATTACCCAGTTGTTCCCCATCATCTCCTTATAAACTTAAGGTAACAGGAATCATCCATTTTCCACATCCTAGAACTGGAAGAGACTTTAGAAATCTTTGAATCCCAACTCTTCATTGTGTGGAATGAAAAATAGAGACCCAGGGAAGGGAAAGAATTTCTCAGAGTCACCAGTGAGTCGGTGAAAGAGCCAAGACTTAAATCCAAATGTGACCGCCAGACCAGAGTTTTGTCTCTTGCAATGAATGGATGGATGGATGGATGGGTGGATGGGTGGACAGAAGGACGGATGGATGGATGAATGGATGGATGAATAGATGAATTGTACTGAGTAACTATCCCATAATATAGACTATGACAAGGACAGAATGGAGGTACAAAGTGCTTTTTAAGGTGTAAAGGAAGGTCTGATCTGTTTCCTTTTTCTTATAGACATTGATGAATGCTCCACCCATGTTGGCATCTGTGGTCCTGGGACCTGCTATAACACCCTGGGCAACTATACGTGTGTCTGCCCCCCCGAGTACATGCAGGTCAACGGTGGTAACAACTGCATGGGTAAGAAGTATGATCACCAAGGGAACCAGAAAAGGGTACAGTGTGGGGATGGAGTATTAATCAAAGAATCAAGAGGGGAAACTACAAGGAGGTACATGTGAGTATGAAGTGGGATCAGCCAGGCGACAAGTATCAAGGTTTGTGTGTGATCATGCAGGGAGACTGACAGGAAGCAGAGCATAGGTACATGGTTGTGACTCCTGGCAGGGAGAAAATGATAAAGGAGGTCATCCAAGCCAAAGAACTAGCAAATAGAACACATAAAAGCCCATTTGGCCTGACCCCTGGAAGAGGCTGGGGGCAAGGGCAACCGTGAAAGTGAGACAAAGAACGTTGATTGTGATACCAATTTCTTCAGACTCTTTGCTGCCTGTTTCCCATGGGATTTGCCTGTGGGATTCCCCTCCCTCTTTTCCCTCCATACCTCTGCCCCATTCCTGAATTCTCATCTCTTCTGTACTCAGGCACCATATCTTCACCCTCTGTTTCTTCCTCTCTTTCTCTCTGTATTTCTTCCTCCAGCTTCCTCTCTACTTATCTCCCTCTTCTCTTTTCCCCACCTCCCTTCCCTTTCTTCCCATTTCTCCCCATCTCTCTCTGCTTACTTCTGTCTCCATCTTCCTTTCATCCATCTCCCCATCCCTCTCCCTCCTTCCATATTTCTTGGTCTTCACCCTTATTTCTTCCTACCTCTCCTTTCCTCTCTCCTGTTCTCTCTTCTCCTAGCTTCTCTGTTCTCCCCTCATTATCCTTTCTTTCTCCATCTTTTTCTGCATCCTATTTCTTCTGCTCTCCCTCTTTCTTCCTTCCTGTCTTCCCCTCACCTTTTCTCATCCTCATCTTCTCCCTGACTTTTCTTACTCTGTCTCCCTTCTCTCCTTTTACCTTTCCCTTAGCATCTCCCTGTTGCTCCCTACCTCTTTTCTCACCTCTATCAATTTCTTCCAGTCTCTCCCTGACTTGTTTCCCATCTTTTCCCCATCCCTCTCCCTTTGTTTCTCTCTGGTTCCTGGTCCCTCTCCCCCTACCCCTTTCTCTCTGGCCTCACCCTGCTCCTTACCCTAACCCTGGCTAGAACCACATTTGGGCTGCTGGCTTTGCAGACGTGCGGAAGAGCGTGTGTTACCGGCACCACAATGACACGTGTGAGAATGAACTGGCCTTCAACATGACCAGAAAGATGTGTTGCTGCTCATACAACATTGGAAAGGCCTGGAACCGGCCCTGTGAGCCTTGCCCTGCTCCAGCCAGCTGTGAGTGAGCAGCCCCACCCCTTACCCATTTATTAAACATCTACTCTATTCTAGGCACTGTTCAAAGTGCCAGGGATATAAAGGCAAAAATTAAACAGTTCTTATCCCTTGGGAGCTTATTGGGAGAGACAACATGAAATAATAAAATAAGCTCCTTGGGGGCAGGAAATGTTTAATATTTGCCATCTGGGCCAAAGGTTGTTTTTAAATGCAAATGAGAGATAGGGAGAGGGGGGAAAATGGCAGAGGGAAATGGAGAGATATCGAGCATGGATGGCAAGGAGCAAAATCCAGGATGTGGGTGTCTGTGAGGGGTGGGTAGGTTATTTGACTGAAGACTGGAATGTTAATTTAAAAGTACAAAATCTGTATTTTAAATAAAAATGTAGCCAGGCCATAGGTATCTGTCATTTTCAGTGAATCCGTCTTAAAGGATTCAAAAGGTCCAAGCTTACTATATATAAAATATAAATATATAATATATAAAATTTATAAGTGTAGATAAAATGAAACATAAAAATAAATAGAAAAGGCAGAATGCTATGGGGCAAAGAAACTTGACCTTGGCATTAGTACCTCTTGGTTTGAATACTAGCTCCAAACCACATCTTGTGACTTGAGTTAGTCAATTAAGCTCTGAACCTGTGTTTCCTCAGATCTAAATGGAATGATAATTTTTTACGACCTGTTTCATAAATATACAGTAAGGAAAGCACTTAGTGAATTTCCAGGTGCTCTAGAAATGTAAGTTATTATCATGAGTAGTTAATTATGGAGAGCCTAAAATCTGGAATATAAAGTATGTACAAGCTGATAGGTCAGAGAGATTGACTTTGATTTCTGGAAATATTCCTGAACATATCATTAAATGCTTAGTTTATAAATATTTAATAAGGGAAGCAGTGATCACAAAGGGCCAATGAGATCAGATTTTGCCATACTACCATCATTTCCTTTTTAGATAAGATTTTTAAGACTAGTTCAGCAGGAGAGTCCTGTAGACAGATTGCCTAGATTTCAACAATGCATTTGATGAAGTATTTTAAGCTGTCTTTGTGGATAAATGGGCAGAATGATAATATAATTAGGCAAATTTAGAACTAGTTAAATTTAGTCAGGGAATTCATCCCTGATCTAATAATCAGACCCCATGGAGTAGCAATTAATGAATCAATGTCAGCTTGAAGGGAGGTCTCTAGTAGAGTGCCCTAGGAATCTGTCCTTTCTCCTGGGGCTGTTCATGCTAACGTATTTTAGCAGTGATTTGAATAAATACAGAGATGACATGACTGTCAAATTTTCAGATGACACAAAGCTAGGAAACATAGATAGTAAGTTGGATGACAGAATCAGAACTCTAAAAAGTCCCGACGTGTTAGAATGGTAAATCATATCATGTCAAATAAAGCATAACAGGGATAAATGAAAGGTCTTAACAAATACAAGGTCTTGTAAAAACCAACTTTTCAAGTATAAGATAGAAAGGAAAATATTTGCATGGAAAAGCATATTAGGGAGTATGACATGGCAACCAAGGAGCCCAGTATACTCCTAGGTTGCATTCAGAGAGTCAGAGTGTCTGAAAGGAAGTAAGTAGTAGTACTATGTTCCCTTGCTGTAGCCAGAATACTGTGTTCAATTCTGGGCACCACATTATAGGAAGGACGTTGATAAGCCAGAAAGAAGATTTAAATGAGTAAGATCGTCTAATCAAACCCCCTCATTGTACAAGTGGGGAAACTGAGACACAAAAATGGGGGTGACATTTACCAAGGTCACACAGTGAGTTAGTATCAGAGTCAGGAACCCAGGTATCTTCCACTGCACTATTCTACCTCTCTCCCTCTGCTGTGCTTTAGGCCTGTGTCTATCTTTCAGGCCTTTATCACTCCTCACATGTCATCTCTCCTCTATACTCTTAGGGCAGAGACTAAGTCTTAATCCCAGCATCATAAATATAGAGATGAAAGGACCCTAAAAGTTACCTAGCCTACCCCCATCAGTTTACAGACAAGGACGCTGAGAACCAGAGTGTTTCTTGTGCTTCTGGAAACCAAGGACAAGGCTGGCAGAGGGTCCCATGGGTGGGTGGGTGAGGCAACTCCGAAAAAGAAAGGGAGGGAATTGGTGTGAAGGAGATGAGGGCCATGGAGAGGCTGAGGTCTCCTTCTGAACCCTCAGGCCCACATTTCTGCTTCTTCTCTCACCAGCTGAGTACCAGGTCCTGTGTGGGAACCAAGCCCCTGGCTTCATCATCGACATCCACACAGGGAAACCCATTGGTGAGTGCTCTCAGAAGGCCTGGTTTAAGAGTCTTTCTAAAGAAGCAGATAGTTTTAGTGCACTTACGCAAATGCTTGTTGATAATATTGCTGCTACTGCTGCTGCCGCTTTTCTGCTTGTCTTTCATTGGGACATTTGATCTTTGTTGCCAACTTTTCTCTCAGCCTTTTGTCTACTTTGTCTTGATGTGCCATGCCTATGTACTCAGGCAACTGCATGTCTAAACTCCCAGGCAGGGAGGGGCAAACCTTCCAGGTTTAGGCAGGGTCTCCCTCTTGGTCCTTTTCCAGTCCATGCCTCTGACCAGCCCCTGACTACTCCCCTTCTCTGCTTTGTCCTTAGACATCGATGAGTGCAGTGAAATTCCGGCCATCTGTACCAACGGCGTCTGCATCAATCAGATTGGCAGCTTCCGCTGCGAGTGCCCCGTTGGATTCAGCTACAACAGTGTCCTACTTGTCTGCGAGGGTACCAGAGCTTCCCCCTTTCTGGAGACTCAAATCCATCTCTCCAAGAAAAAGACCCCTAATTGCCCATAGCCTCCCAGGAGACATTTCACCCCAATCCCTGATCCTACTCCCTGGGTAGACCCTCCCAATCCATTCTGGAAGAGCTTTTGGGAGCTTCCCATTGGATTTCCCCAGTCTTTTTCCCCCTATCTTTTCTGGGGAGGGGTCCTCAATAATTCCATAGAGATGCACAAAGGAGACTCTCCCTATCCTTCCCTGATCCCAAGAGATTCCCCCACTCCATTGTCTAGGGAATGCCTCTTCCCCCGTCCTCCTCAAGGGAGATACCCCATCTTCAGGCTATGCTGTTGCCAAGTGTACCCTGTGATACTAGAAAATACTAGAAAAGAGAATGGTCTGTTGAACTCTCCGACAGGCACTCCCACACATACAGACACAGAAGCACATTCTCATTAGTACAGAGACAATCCTAATTCCCAAGACAAGGACTAGTAGCATATCCTTACAGTAATTAGATTGTCAGTGATCAGATTCACAGAGAGCAAATCACAGGAGCCTGTCTGTGGGTGTTTAGATCTTGAAGCCCCTGGAGACAGAGGGGGATTCTCTGTAGTTGCCAGCTGTCAGACAGAGGACCCTCTGCTTCTCAGCAGCATTTTCCTCCCTGGTCTCATTTATATCTGACCTTTCCCTGCTGCTCCTTGTCCCTCCCAGACACTCAGGAACTAGGTATAGTAGGAAGAGCATGGAGAAGCAGGAGACTCAGGCCTGCCCCTGATTTGTTACATGACCTTGGGCCTTTCTCTGGACCTCAGCTTCCCTACCTGTAAAATTAACAAGTTGGGTTTGGATCCTTGTAGGACCTTAGCAGACTCCCCCTCATCTTTTCTGCCTTCTGTAGACATGGATGAGTGTAGCAGTGGGGAGAGCCCATGCCAACGCCATGCTGACTGCATCAACATCCCAGGAAGCTATCGCTGTGAATGTGCCCGTGGCTACAAGCTCTCCCCTAGTGGAGCATGTGTGGGTGAGTAGGAGCTTCTGGGTATCTATTAATTCAAAGTGTTTGTCAATGACCTGTATAAAGGGACAGATAGTGCTTATAATGCTCATGAGATAGGCAGATAATACAAACATGGGAACAATGGCTCATACATTGGATGACAGCATCAGGATCCAAAAAGATGTAAACAAGCTAGAATATCGGGTCTGATTTAATAAGATGAAATATAATAGGGAAAAATGCCAAGTTCTGCTTTGGTTTCAAAAAAACCAATTTCTTAAATACAAGATGGGAAAGGCATGGCTACACAGCAATTTATCTGAAGAAGATTGGGGAGAGAGAAGACAGGGAATTTATAATATGTTATCACAGTATGACATGGAAATCCAAACTGTTAATCTTGTCTTAAGAACCTGGGAGGAGATAGTCTTCTCAAGCCCTATTTAGAACATTTTCTTCAGCTCTGGGAGCTCACTTTAAGAAGGTTCTTGGATCATGTCGAGAGAGGGGGAGTAGACATGATGATGAGAGGGCATGAAATTGAAGGGCCTGGGGATCTTTAACCTGAAGAAGAGAAGCTGTAAAATGGAGACCTGACAGTTGTCTTGGACAGTTCAAGTCTGTGGTGCAGAGGTCGGAGGGAGGCTCATTTTGCCTGACCCAAAGGGCAGAACCAAGAACAAGAATTGGTGAAGAGGCAGATGTGGGTTTGTCGGGGATGTTGTAGAGAGGATTCGTGTTTAGGCACAAGCTAAACTAGGTGGTCTAGGGGTCCCTTCTCACAGAGAATCTACTATTTTATGACTATGTGAGAGGCTCAGCCTCCTCTGGCCCAGGTTAGGGCAAAACCCAGTCCTGCTTCTTTTGCCTAAAGCTCTACCTGCCTGGACCTCCTTCACCCACACCCCTCTCTCTCCATAGGGCGGAATGAGTGCCAAGAGATTGCAAATGTGTGTAGCCATGGTGACTGTGTGGACACTGAGGGAAGCTATGCCTGCATATGCCATCAAGGCTTTAAGGCTACCACGGACCAGACCATGTGCATGGGTAAGCATCCTTTCACTTGGCCCTCAGGGCTCAGTCATTGTCAGCCATAGTCACAGTCCCTTACCAACAATCCTCTCCTACACAGGTACCTGCACCAACATGATACTGCTCTAGATTTAGGTATTTCCCTTAAATGAGAAAGCCAGCCTGCTATTGGGATAAAGAGTTTTGGACCCAGAGTCTGGAGGCCCAAGTCACAACTCTGACTGGCACTTCTGAGCTGTGTGACCGAGAGAAATGATCTCTCCTTTGCTTGGCCTCTGTTTCTTCATCTGTAATAATGGAGTTAATGTGTCTGAGGGGTCAGTGTGAGGAAAGCTCTTTGTTCAAACTCCAGAGAAATGAGAGCTCTTGTTCTGACCCATGTCAAACATGGATCTACCTGGGTCTGCTCTGAGAGATGGTTCTGAGACATGGTATCTGGTCACACCAGCAGGAATACTTGATTAGCTGAATGGGGCCCTTGCCACCAGGAGGGGGCTAGCTCTTCCAGTTAAGGAGGAATGGAGCCAATGCCACCCAGATGGCCCAGAATTCTTGCCCTGCTCCCCATCTTAGGTCCCCATCTTAAGGCACAAGTTTGCCTTGGTACAGATTCAGATTTTCCTTTGTTTTCCTTCTGTTCTGAGTTCAACTCAGTGCAATAAATATTTATTAAACACTTGCTATATCGTAAGTACTGTGCTAAATGCTTGGTATACAAATAAAGCAAAAAGACACATCTTACCCTCAGGGAGCTTACTTCCTAATCCAGGAAGGCCATGTAGAAAAAAGAGAAAGGGGAGGGGGCAGGGAGAGAAGAGATACCCAAGCAAAAGTCCAAAAGAGGAATGATGCAACATTTACAATACACAGATAAGTGTGAACTAGATTCTCCTTTTGTGTCAGACACTAGTCTGTGCTGCTATCACCCATCCTTCCCTACCCCCACTAGGGACTTCCAATTCTCAAATTATGACCTTTTCAGACTCAGTCCAGCCCTTGGGGAGAAGGAACAGACAGACAGAGAGAGAGAGAGAGAGAGAGAGAGAGAGAGAGAGGTGGAGAGAAAGAGAGAGAGACAGACAGAGACACAGAGACTGACAGAGAAAGCTACTTGTGAAAAAAAGAATATTTTTAATCTTTATTTATTAATATTTATTTCTTGGCTCTACTCTTTTCCATTCTATGGATGTCCTATGTGTCTAAGGGTGAGGGGAGGGACAGAGAGAACAACCGAGAGGAGAAAGACAAAGAAAGATATATACACAGAGGGGCTAAGAAAGGGACAGAAATATACACAGAGAAAGACAGATAGACAGACAGCAAGACACAAAGAGAAAGATGGACTTGAGATAAAGACATAGAAAGTCAGAGTGATATACACAGAGACAGACAGAAAGGCAGAAACAGGAGAACAGAGAGAAGAGATTTAGAAAAACATTGAGGACACAAGACAAAGACAACAGAAATAGGAAGGAGAGAGAAAAAAGACAGGAGAAGGGCAGAAAGAGAGATTTAGAAGAAAACTAGAAATATACACAGAGAAGAAGATGTAGATAGAAAGAAAGATATAGAGAATGAGAAACAGAAAAACAGAAACAGAATCGAGTCAGAGAAAGAGACATGCACACAAAGTCAGAGAGAAAGAAAGAATCGGAGAGAGGAGAGGAGTCAGAAAGAGTTTAAAAAGAGAAAGACATCAAAAACAAAAGACAGAGAAAGGAGAGAGACAGAGAGGAGAGGAGCACAAGGGAGAGAGAGAGAGAGAGAAAGAGATCAAGACAGAGAGATACAAATAGGAGAGAGATGCACACCTGGAAAGAGAGAAAAAAATATAGATGCAAAGAAAAAAGATAGAGGGAAAGAAAGACAGACACCCAGTTGGAGAAAGACAGACAGAAGCAAAAAAGAGAATGAAAGACAGAGGAATAGCCATCTCCTCATGACTGGGGGCTTAGTCTCCAAGCAGGGGACACAGAGCCAAGTGGAGGAGTAAGTTTTGATGATTTTCTTGGACAGATATTGACGAGTGTGACCGGCAGCCGTGCGGTAATGGGACCTGCAAGAACACCGTGGGCTCCTACAACTGTCTTTGCTTCCCCGGCTTTGAGCTTACACACAACAGTGACTGCATGGGTAAGCTTGCCCCTGAGCAAGGCACAACAAAGGCATGGAGCCCTGGAGCTCCAGAGGGACCATCAGGCATAGGCTTCTCCAGTCTTGCCTTGAGGTCTTCCTCTTGGAATGGGTGCAGCCATCTTCTTTGCCCACTGAGGAATCCCAGACCTTTCTTCCGTCTGGAGACTGGAGATTGAGAAGAGGTAGGGAATGGGAGAAAGATGGGAGAAGAGGAGAAAGAATAGTGAAATAGGCAAGAAGAATGAGGGAGAATAAATGTATGTAGAAATGACTGTGGGGAAAAGGTGGGGAGCAATCAATCTACAGTCTTCATTCTAAACAAGGATTGCAGTATATAGTCCAGCCCACCCCCCTTTTCAACCCAATTTCACCTTGCTCCTCTTCACACACCTCAAGTTCTGAACAAACTAGACTTCTGATCATTCCCACCTCCACACATTTGCATATGCCATCTTTCCTGACAGTGGAATGCTCTCCTTCCTTTTCTCTGCCTTTTAGAATCCTCTTCTTTCAAGATTTAGCTCCAAGGACACTTCCTCCAAGAATCCTTTGCATTCCTCCGAGCTCAAAGTAAATCCTCCCTCTTCATATATTCCCCAGCAGTCTTTGCTTAGATCTCTTCTTTACCCCCATTACATCCTGCCCATCATTATGCTCATCTATGTGAGGGTGGAGGCCCTTGGGACCTGGCCCTAATGAGTATTAGTTGTCAAAAATCAGGGACAGCTCAATAGTCACATCATTTGTTTTTTTCAGCACCTTAGGTTCTGTTCATCTGGGCCTTGTAACTTGAACTCATCAGTGTCCTCTTAAGATTCGCTTTCCTTACCCTGGTTTTCAACTCCTTATTATCCATGTCCCCAATTTTTTGAAAGAGAGAGAGAGAGAGAAAGAGAGAAAGAAAGAAAGAAAGAAAGAAAGAAAGAAAGAAAGAAATGTGTGGAGGTGGGAATGATCAGAAGTCTAGTTTGTCCAGAACTTGAGGTGTGTGAAGAGGAGCAAGGTGAAATTGGGTTGAAAAGGGAGTTGAAAGAAAGAAAGAGGAGAGGGAAGGAAGGAAAGAAGGAAGGAGTGAGGAAAACAAGTAAAGAGTTGAGTAGTTCTGCATTTTCTCTGTCATCTATTTTCAACATCCTATTCACCTGGCTTTGATCCCTTCTTTCATTTTCCTCTTTCTCTCAATATTTATCTTTTATGTCTTTTATAAAATATTAAATCTTTTTAAAAGATTAAAAATAAAAAGTTATCATTAGCTTTCCTTGCAAACTCAGCTCATTCAGAGCGTTAGAAGGCCTGGTCCTGTTCTTACTGCCCATGCCCCACTTTGGAATTCATTTTCTCCTTGTGTCTCTTTTTCCCTTCTTTGAGATGTGTCCTTTAAAAATCTAAGTTGTTGGTTGATTTATTTCCTATGCAACTTCACTGACTTTTTTCACAACTTCCTCTTTCTCCTTACTTTGAATGTTCCTTTTTATTTTCATATCAGAATGTCCTTCCTGAGAGCTTCCCACTTGTCCTAAGTGAACTTCTGTGTAATTAAAATTACATGAAATCCTATATTTCTTTTTTTTGAACCCTTTAAAATCTGCTCTCTCAAAATCTGGGACTCATGTCAAACTCTACCTGTGTTTTCTTTCCTTCTCTGTCACCAGTTCTAGTGGAGAATGGTCACTTTCCACCAAGGTTCCCTTGTGGAAAGTTGTTCCTCGTTGTTGTTGAGAATTAGGCAAGAATTTAAAAATCCTTTTGTTACTTCTACCACCTTTTGAGAGATGAAATTATTAACTGCTCTGACAAGAAAGAACCCTAGCAGATGTCTGGTCAATTGGCCCTCCCTATCCTATGACATCATATCTCTGTTCCTGGCTTGTGATACGTTTCATGAGTTCAATCAATTGGTCAATAAGAATTGGTTAAGTAAATCAGTCAGTGAGCATTTATTAAATGCCTGCTATATCCTTAGCACTTGCCTAAGCTCTGGGGATACCAAAAAAAAAGGCAAAAGACAGTCCCTGCTCTCAAGGAGCTCACTGTCTTAGAATAGAAATTTCAGGGGATCTGTGAACTTGGACGGGATGGGGAAAACATCGCAACTCTGTTTGCATATTTTTATTAGGCTCTCTAACTCACTTTGCTTATTACCCACATTTTGCATACACTTATAGATACCTGAGACCATGGGTTTACTGAAGGCTCTTTTCTTGGATTCCTTTTCTCCTGTGGACTTCTGGGAATCTCTACCATTATTTTTCTTCCTATGCTGCAACAACTATCTATGGGAACTAGTATAGTAGGGATATGTAAACAGTTTTCCTCTGTCTTACTTTTTTTCAGTTTCAGATCCTTTAAATTTGATTTGAAAAAGTTTAGGCAAGTACATATTTTTTAAAGTCCAGTGTTATTTGTTGTACTCCATCCTCAACCAAGAGCCCATCATTATTTTAATTCATGGTCTAGAAATTCAAATCCTGTTTACGGATGTCACCTTGTTAATTAGCTGTTCGTTTTCCAATTGAATTGACTTTTATATTCTATTTAAATGTTTTATTGATTATCTTTACTTTCTTTTTTTTCTTACTATCACTACTCAATAATGTGGTCCAACCATACATAACACTCTCCCTTGTGCCAAATAGGTATAATCAAGCAAAATTAATCAACCATGTCCAACCATGCATACTTCCAGCCCACCATTCCTCCTCCGAGAAATGGGAGACACACTTCACCATCAGTCTTCTGAAGTTGTGATCGATCAGGGCACCAATCAGAGTAACTCCTCAGCATCCTTCAGACTCTTTGGGATCTTGGGATCTTGTGTCTCTGCAGATATTGATGAGTGCACATCACTCACGGGGCAAGTATGTCGGAATGGACAATGTATCAACAGCATTGGCTCCTTCCAGTGTCTCTGCCATGAGGGCTATGAAAGGACTGCAGATGGCAAGAACTGTGTGGGTGAGTGTTAGTAGTCATTGTGCCAAGTATCACGGCAGCAAGTTCTGAGTTTAGTGGGCCCAGCTCACAGTTCTAGATAGAAAAGTGCTAGTTGCGAGAGCTACCATTTTTTTCTTCTTAAACCACTGGCCTCATTGAGCTTTTGTGTGGGAACAAATAGAATGTTGATATGAATGACAGATTCAATCTCTGTTTTACAAAATGATTTCCTCACGATAATACTCTGAAGGGCAGGTATCATCATTCCCATTTTAGAGATGAAGAAACAGATTAATCAAAGTTCAATGAGGTTTTTTTCAGTCATATAGCTAGGAAGTGGCAAACCTGGGATATAAACCCAGTTCTCCTGACTGCAGGATGGAACAAGTCTAACCCTATTAGCACAAATGAATGAATACAGCATTTATTAAGCTCTTACTATGAACAAAGTGTTATGCTAGAGAATTAAGCCAATCTATATCCACATTCCAATGGAGGAGATAACATATATACAAGGTTTCAGCTGCAAGTCAGATGGAAAAGTCCTAGGATCCTTAGGGTACCATCAAAGTAGATGGTAGTGCCTCTTCTGTGGTGCCATTTCCACTGATATCAGTTTCTGATGTCAAACCATATGACAATGCCAAGGACTTTGGAGAGAAGAATGGACCTGCATGAGCAGCTGCCAGGCTGCATCTCCACAGGAGCTGCTTCCCAGGAGAATGGCTGAGGGCACTGGACTACAAGCCTTCCTGTTCTCAAGTCTCTTACTTTCAGGGTTCTGGGCTATCCCTGTCAGGGTCTGAGGTGACCCTTCAGATAATTTAAAGATGGAAGTCCACAGTTTTCACTGCAACACAGGGTACGATTCCCCTAAAGCCTGCTGTTACTGGCCCTTCCAGAGCATAATGTCTAATCAAGGCAGCCATAACAAACTAATAATGGCTCATTATTTTGTTTCCTGTCATACTCCCACTTCCACCCCTACACAGCCATGCTAGAGTATCCTCTAGGCTCAGATCTTGGATTCTTGCCCTGGACTCCACAAACCCCCCATAAATGCATGGATCAATTTCTAGGGGGTCTGTGAACTTGGATAGGAAAACTTACATTTTTATTTTCACTAGCCTTTACTAACTGAAATATGCTTTTCCTTCAGTTTTTAAAAATATTATTCTGCAAAGGGGTCCATAAGATTCACCAGACTGCAAAATGGCCCACAACCCATCCACACCCATCTCCCCAAAAAAGGTTAAAAATCTCTGGCCTAAATATACCAAAGAGCTAAATTTTATTTTAGGAGTGAGACTAGGAGGAAGGTTGTAAACCAGGGGTGGAGAACTTGCAGCCTTGAGGCCACATGTGGCCTGCTTGGTCCTTTGACATGGAAGTCAGTCAAATGGCTGTTGGGAACCTAGAGGGCCACATGTGGCCTCAAGGCCACAGGTTCCCCACCCCTGCTGAGTCTAAAAAACAAAATGAATGTTGTTTCTATATGGCACCTTCAGGCATTAAATGGAGATGTCATGTATCAGAGATATGGCTAAAATAAAAAGTTCTTCCTGCTTTGTCTGTGTGTTTCTAAACCTTTATTTCAAAAATAAGAGGGGCTGATAGCATATTAGATGGAGGTCTGACTTCAAAGCCAGGAAGATCTAAATAGGAGGTGAAAGAAACCTATATTTTTCTCAATTGCTAGTTGTGTTTCTTGACCAGAAATTGAGCTCCTTGCTGAAAAGTGGGTGTTTCATTTTCTTCCCCAAAAATCAACCAAAGGAAGTGATTTGGACTTCTAGTTAGTGTTTGCTCTTGGCACCTGGTGGCCAATTCCCACCATTCTGAGATGTGTAGAACTCCCAGTGCCACTTGCCTGAAGGTGTATAGATGCAGAGTGGGGTTTCCCAGAGTTCCAGCTAGACCCTGGGTGGGGGGCGCTCTCCTAGCCTTAAAGCCTGCCTCTATCCCATTTTCATCCAGCGTAGACTTCTATAGGTGGAAGGTGTCCTAGAAGTTAGGACCCTTCACCATCCTGGAATCCCTAAGCAGAGGCACTGACCCTCTGATTCTGGAATAAGCAGCTAGTGGTTTCTCTCCCTGATAGACATTAATGAATGTGTGAGTTTTCCTGGGACCTGTTCACCTGGGACCTGTCAGAACCTGGATGGGGCATTCCGCTGCATCTGTCCTCCCGGCTATCAAGTCCAAGATGATAGCTGCATAGGTGAGTCCCTTACCCAAACCCTTATCAAAGAATCTACCAGAAGCCTGGACTCCAAGGCTGTTTCTGGGTATGAGTATTTTCAATCAGAGGATCTCAGAAATCATCTGACTTGATATCCTTTCCCTGTTTTACTGAGGGGAAATTGAAACCCAAAGAGGATGAAGAACTTTCCCAAAATCACATGTAAAAATAATACAGTAACTCAAAATTATATAATCAATTGATGGATCAAACATTTAAATTTTTTTCTTAAAAATTTATTTTGCATGCATTTATAACCTGTTCTTCCCACAGCCCCCATTGAACAAACAAAAAACTAACCAAAAATGAGACCCTAATCATAAACATACATAGTCAAACAAAATAAATTCTCATATTGGCCATGCCTGAAAAATATGTCTCTCCCTTGTTTTTGTCAACATTTGCCAAATGAGTAAACAGATTCAGAGATATTAATTGACTTACCTAACCAATCCAAGACTCAAGCCCAAATCTTCTGCACAAGAGCCCAGTTGTGGGTATTCCCCCACCCCAATCTAACCCTACCCCTTGCCCAGTGCTGGAGGCATCCATCCCACCAATCTACTGAGGTGGAGAAGGTCAACAGATCTGCCACTGCAATGTCCCCTTGCTCTAGATATCAATGAATGTGAGGAGGAGCCCAACCTCTGCCTATTTGGCACCTGCACCAACAGCCCTGGGAGCTTCCAGTGCCTCTGCCCACCTGGCTTTGTCCTCTCAGACAACGGACGACGCTGCTTTGGTGAGAACCTGGTACTGAACGGGGTCGGGATAGAAGAGAAGGCAAGCAGGCAGTGGGCAGGAGGCAGGACATGGAAGTCTAAGGCAGAGCCAGAAGGAAAAAGGAGACAAGTGACCAAGTGCCCTGAAAGCCAGTAATGTGAATTTCTGTCTGGAGCTTGGTTTTGAGCTTACTCAGAAAATAACAGTCAAGAGTTGTGAATCTGTCTCCCGTCTGGGACAAAAAGGGAGCTTTTTTCTCTTGGTAGGAAAATAAATTCTTACTAGGAATGGTTTGTGGTGGGTGGAGCTGAGGATTAGAAGTAGACTGAGCCTGTGATTTGAGGTCAAAAGATGCTGAGACGTTTCCTCGTATACACCCAGACTGGGATATCTGGAAGTGATCCCCAGGCTCTGGACATACAATGAAGCTAAGAAAGGGGGTTCACTGGGAGTTCAATGTGTACCCTGTCTCTAAACAACCTCTTAAACCTTTATACTGGTGCAGAAGAAGAAGCAAAATCTCAAAGAGTTGGAAGTGATTTCAAATGCCATCTAGTCCCACCCATATTTGGGCAACCTCAGATTCAATCCCTCTTGCATATGATGGCCCTTCAAAGACTTCAAGACAGCAATCACACTCCTCCCCACCCCTACCTGTCTTTGGGCTCAATATCCTCAGTTCCTGCTATTGATCTTTGCATCTGCAAGCCCTGAACCATGCTTTCCTCTGGATATGTTCCTGCTTGTCCATGATGCCCTTTGTAAAGAACTGAACACAATGGTCCAGCTGTGGCCTGATGGGATCCATCACCTCCCTCATTCTGAACTCTCTGTTTCTCCCAATTCTGGCCAAGACTATCTATTTGGCTGCCATTTTACATGGTTGAGTCACAAGACCGATGGGTTTTTATTACATGAACTTGTGCCTACATGTGACTCTTCTACTCTCCGCTTGTACCATTGACTGACATGAAGACAAGAAATTCTAGATCTTGAGGCAAATGAATTCCTAAAATGTGAAACAGAGAGTCAGTCAGCCAACACTCTTATGTGCTAGGCACTGTACCGAGCACCAAACATACAAAAAAGGGCAAAAACTCCCTGCCCTCAAGAAGGCTATATTCTGTGAAGAAGAGAGAAAGGTATATGCAGAGTAAATAGAGAGAAGGGGTCAGTGATGTTTGTAAGTGTCCAGGGACATGGCAAAGAGCCCATGCCTTCAGAAGACAAAAGGTGGGCCCCCTTCCCCTGCCAAGCCAAGCGAGCTGCACTCTGTCTTCCTCCCCTACTTGGCTCTTTCCCTAGGAAGGGACCGAGGTCAGAGAACTTGTCAACACCTCACCTACGCTCACTGAAACAAGTTTGATCTAATGAGTCTGTGCCTTGAAGGCAGTCTCCTTCCCCCCTTGGCCTCAGAAGCCACATGGTATCAGGTTTCCTGGAATTTTAAGTAGGAATTCTAATCTTTGCAGGCAAACCTGCTAGACAGAAAATTTCTATTTTAGGGAAGAGGAGAGGGGGCTCTCTTGGGGAGAGCTTTCTTGTTGAGGGTGGGCAGTTGGGGATTCTCTCAGGGAGGAGCCTTTCTGGTTGGAGAGAAAGGACTTTCTATTATACTTTTCCATAATGGGAGGGGGGGCAAGGAGAGAATCTTCTCTCCATGGGAGGGGTTTCTTTCTCAGAGGTAGGGAAGGTGCCCTTCTCTAGGGGTAGAAGGGGTGGTCCTGGGGAGTAGATTCCTGGGGGGGAGGGGAAGGGTAGTTTTTATGGAAAGTTTTTTTCCATAGTAAGAGGACTTTTCCATGAAAAAGGTCCTTTTTCTCTGGAAGGATGGGTGTCTTCCCTCTTGCAGGGACTCTTAACATGGGACCTACAAACTTTTTTAAAAATATATTTTTATAAATGTTTGTCAGTATCATTGGTTTCTTTTGTAATTCTATATATTTTCTTTTATGCATTTAAAAGCATTATTCTGAGAAAGGATCCATAGGCTTCACCAGACTACCAAAGTATTCCAGGACACAAAATGGTCAAGAACCCCTGCTTAATTAGGTCTGTGGGTCTCCTCCCATTCCCATCCTCCCCTACATTCCTGGGGTGATGTCAAGACCTCTGTCCCACAGACACTCGTCAGAGTTTTTGCTTCACTCGCTTTGAGAATGGGAGGTGTTCAGTCCCCAAAGCCTTCAACACTACCAAGGCCCGATGCTGTTGCAGTAAGATGCCTGGAGAAGGATGGGGAGACCCCTGTGAACTGTGTCCCCAAGAGGGCAGTGGTGAGTAGCCCTTTTTGACCCCTGTGGATCAGAGATGCTAAGGAGCTGAACTGGGAGGGGAGCCAAAAGAGGGAGTAGAGGAAGTAGGAGATGCTACTTTCTAAAATCAGATAGTTACCTCAGATATTTAGATCAATGTGTGAGGAAGGTAGAAGGGAGGGGAGGGTGCTGTCTAAGCAGATAGAAAGTCCTTAGAACATAGAGGGTCAGAATTAAGAGGGCCCTTAGAACAAAAATTGTCAGAGCTGGGATGGCTCCTAGAATATAGCTGTAAGGGTGTTTAGAATATGTAATGTCACGATTGCACAGTATAACCTATATCTGATCTAGGGCTGGGGTGGGGGAGGGAACAAGGATTAGAATTCGGAGCTCAAAATTTTTTTTAAATATTAAAAAATTGTTTTAATATGTAACTGGGGAAAAATAAATTATATATAAATACATATATAATTTCAGAGATCCCTTACAACCTAGAAGTCAGATCTGGAAGAGCTCTTTGATTCTAGAACCAGGGCCCATTTCAGAGTCCACCTCAGCCTTTGGATTCTGGAGAGAGATCTGAAGAATGTCTGAGAAACTCCCAGATTATATCTGGTACCTCTCAGGATAGTTGGACGATTTGGCCTACAGAGTTGGGATCTTCACAAGGTCTGTTGTCCCTTGTCTTCCAGGTGCTTTCCAAGAACTATGTCCCTTTGGCCATGGGGCTGTGCCTGGCCCAGATGATTCACGCGAAGGTAAGCCCTATCTTCAATCCTCAATCATTTTTGACATCTTTGCTTCTTGAGTACAGAGACAACACCATGCATGGAGAAAAACCCTTGGCTGGGAATCGGGCCCCAGGGTCTAGTCCTGATTTTTTCCCCTGACTCACCATGAATTTGAGCAAGTGCCTTCCTTTCTCTGTCTCAGTTTCCCATTCTACAAAATAAAAGGACTTGACTCAATGGTTTCTAAAGGCCCTTCTCTATCTATGAGTCTATGAGAGTCCTGTGCAATCTATGACCCTCTAGGCAAATCCCCATATTGTTGCTTATGGTGTTACCAAGGCTAAGTCCCTCGAGCAAATGGGCCCCTTAGTTTTTGAGCAGTGGCTCTACATGTCTGGGCACAAGCAGACCCAGTGATGGATACCTACTGCCCATCACTGGTGAGCCAGCTGCCTTAATCTGCTCAGCTCTGGACCCAGAGGCTGCATGTGAGCATTTGCAGGATGGACTTCCTTATTCCCTGCGGTGTTGGGTAGCCAGCACTCTCATCCCTGCACTGGCTATGACTAGCAAGGGTACTACTGCTGTGGGCCAGGCATGTCTGAACTTTGTTTCTTGGAAATAGAGTTCTCCAGAGGAACCCTGTTGGGTCATGTAGAGACAATTGGCGCCGGAGGTACCCAAGAACATATGTCTTAACCAAGAAAGCCAACCAAAGCCTAGGATGATGGCAGCTCATAGACTCATCAAAGACAGAATTTTCTATCAGCAGCTCCCCCCTTACCCACCTGGGACAGGGAAAAGCATGGGATTAGGGAATCTCCAGCCCCTCAACATTGGCAATTGGGCCATGCTGTTGGTCCCACAGTCCTCATCAGTGTCCTAGATTTGGGCAATTCAGCCAAGAGGACCAAATTCTGAGTCTAGAAACACCTGTTACTTGTCCTGTTCTTCCCAGAGCTTTCTCTGTGGCCCTGGATCAATTCTAAAGCCACACCTATGGCAGGACAAGGTTTTTGGGGATGTGTGCCTTTGCTAGATCCAGCTCTTCCCTGGAATCTGCCCTCATTGCCCATACACACATACCCTGGATTCCTTAATGTGCAATGGGGCTGAAGGTCTTGGCCAGTGATCTTCACTGTCTCCTCTTTTGTCCTTCTGTCTCTACAGATGTGAATGAATGCTCAGAGAACCCTGGCATCTGTGTCAACGGGGTTTGCATCAACACAGATGGCTCTTTCCGATGCGAATGCCCTTTTGGCTACAGCCTGGATTACACTGGTGTCAATTGTGTGGGTTAGTGTCTCCAATCTCTGCTACTGTACTCTCAGACCTGGGATCCCTCATCTATCCCTTCTTGCCCCAGGTATTGGGTACAGGCTAAAGGGCTTCCCAAACCCTGATAAATCAGGATAAAATGGGCCCACAAGAAGCAACCCACATGCCCACCCCTTCCAACTCCATAGCTGCAGGAAGGCGGGCTGTCAGGCAGTCTGGTTAACTCTCTAAATACCAACTAATGCATCCCTCTCAACCACAGATATGGACGAGTGCTCGGTTGGAAATCCTTGTGGGAATGGCGTGTGTGCCAATGTTGTGGGGGGCTTTGAGTGCACCTGTGATGAGGGCTTTGAGCCAGGCCCCATGATGACCTGCGAGGGTAAGAACTGAACCTAGGAGGTGTTGGGGGCAGAGGGAGGGTCATCCTGAAAGCATGCAAAAGGTATCCTGAGGAGGGCAGACACATCCACTATGTGAAGATACAGTGACCTGGAGTCAGGAAGCCTGGGTTCTAGTACTGACTCATGTGGTCTCGGGCAAATCTCCCCATTTTTGAGCCTCAGTCTTTCTACTGGTACAAGGAGGGATTTGGACTCAACTGACCTTTCTGATGATCTGAGATTAGATTCCTTTGAGGCTGGGCAGGCCAGCTCAGACCTTGGCATCTCTAGTGCTGGGCTGATCTTGAAGCTACCCCCCTCCCCAACCTCTCCTTGGCCTCCCCATAATGTCTGTCCCCACAGACATTAATGAATGCTCCCTGAACCCCCTGCTCTGTGCCTTCCGTTGCATCAACACCAAGGGCTCCTATGAATGCACCTGCCCCTCTGGCTACATGCTGAGAGAAGACCGTGTCATGTGTAAAGGTTAGTTTGGTTGCTCCTGGAGCTGCAGGAGGCTGGAAGGGAGGTGAGAAGGCTGGATGGGAGGTAAGGAGGTTGGAAGGGAAAAGAGGCTAGATTGGAAGTTGGAGGTTGAATGGGAGATGAGGAGGTTGGTTAGGAAATGAGGAAGCTGTGAGGAGGCTGTATGAGAGACAAGGAGACCAGATGGGAAGTGAGGAGGCTGCAGGTAGGGAAGACTAAAGGACAGGTAGATGAGGAGGTTGGTTAGGAAATGAGGAAGCTGTGAGGAGGCTGTATGAGAGACAAGGAGACCAGATGGGAAGTGAGGAGGCTGCAGGTAGGGAAGACTAAAGGACAGGTAGGTGAGGAGGTTGGGAGGGGATCAAAGGGGGGAATAAGTGAGGACAATGCAGTGGGAGCTGGGAGGCTGCCAGGAAACAAGATATTCCATGGGAACAGACGCAGAGCTCACTCAGACCATTCAAAGGCTCTTCCTTTAGTCTCTCAGTGTAGACTGGAATGAGAGTCTTATGCGGGAGTTTGGCCAGGACTTTCTGGAATTGTTTGCTAGTGAGAGGAGAGAGGCCTGCCTGCTGAGTCAGACAGACAGACGAGACCCTCAGGAAGCCAAGGGCCTCAAACCCTCTCTATGAGAGGTCACAAGTGGAGCTGGGGCTGGGGCTGGACAGCTTGCTCATGTGATGGATGGATACAGCTATGGGAAGTGAGAGCAGGGGGGAGGCGGGTGGGGGTAAGGTCCCACCCAGCCCTGTGATTGACTGCAGATCTGAACGAGTGTACTGAGGGACTGCATGACTGTCCAGCCCGGGGAATGCTTTGCAAGAATTTGATAGGCACCTTCACCTGTATCTGTCCCCCTGGTCTACAGCCCCGGGCCCATGGCGAAGGCTGCACAGGTAAGGGCCAGAGTCCCAGACCCCTCACTGTACACCCACTGTATTCCCATCCTTATACCTGGCCCTGGCCCCTAGCCTTTGTTTCATTCCTGTCCCCCTCATCTTCTCTCCCCATTTCTCTGCCCTGTGACCCCAGGGTCCCATCTGCCCCCCTCCCAGCCCTTGCCTATAGCCCAAGGCCCCCGCAACAGGGAAGAGCCAAAGCTCCATGCTCCTCCTCAGACTTCTCTGTTCCTCTTTTTGGATTGTGCCCTATTCTCATTCTCCAGCTCTGTTCCCCATCTCTATCTCAGTCCTGTTCTTCTAAACATTCACTCCCCATTTTTGGTTCCCTCATCTCCTCACCTCATCTGACCCCCATCTCTGTCCCAATTTCAACCCTGTAGCCCTATCCTTCTTTTCTCTCTTACCCATCTCTGTGCTCCACCCTTTCTGTCAACCCACCCCCACATTGAGAACAGTGCCTGACACATAGTAGGTACTTAATAAATGCTAGACTGTTTGAGCTCTCAGGGCCTTGAGAAATAAGAATAGGGAGGACAAAAGGCTGAGGACTGGAAATGGGGGACAGAGAAATGAGGGACAAGAAAAGGAGGATTCAATAAACATTTATCAACAGCCCTCAGCTTTCTCTTCTTCAGGGAAATCAGTATAGTCCCTTAACTTTTCCACAGAGGACTGATCTATCACTGAACACTTAAGATACCAGTAGACCTTAGTTATGTAGATTGTGGCACACCCCTCTCCTGCACTGCGAGCTCCATTAGGACAAGAGAACAGCTCTCATCTCATCTCCCCTAGCATTCAGCACCCCCTTTCCCAGACTGGAGAGGCAGTATTTAGGAGATGGGGTCCAAAAGCTAGGAGAAAGATTCCCTGTGGAAAGATAAAGATCACTGTCTTCCAATGCAGGAAGAGTTTCTTTGAAGGGGATGTTGAGCAGCTGTTCTTCCTGTCTGTAGAAGACAGAGAACCAGAGGAAAATGGGGCTCATTTAAGCAGGGTACAAGGAAGAACCCCTTGACTCCTAGTGGGCAGCCAAGGAAGAGCATAGGACTAAGATGAGATCTATAGATCAGGGATGGAAGAGTCTGGGTGACCATGGTTGGTGTCTTCTCCTCCCTCAGATGAGAATGAATGCCGAACCCAGCCTGGACTCTGCTCCAATGGCCGCTGTGTGAACACTGTGGGCAGTTACCACTGTGACTGCAATGAGGGCTTCCAGGCTAGCCCCACAGGCACTGAGTGCCTAGGTAGGTGCCTCTGAACGCTCCCCAGACCCTCCCCCACCAGAGACAGGCAGATCTCCAAGGGCACTGGCTTCCCTCAGGGGTTCCCCCACTCAGTTTCACCCCACAGCATGTTTTCAGTTCTGCCTCTCCGTGATCCATGGAAGGCAGCCATGGTCCTAGAAAGAGCTCTGGACTTAGAAAATTTAAGTCCCCCACCTCTGATATCCAGCTGTCAATTACCATTTAACCCTGGACAAATCAGTCTCTCTGGGCCTCACTTTTTCCATCTATAAAATGGGTGTACTAATGCTTGCGCTATTATCCCCACAGTTGGGGCAGCTTGGTGTAGCAGAAAGAGAGCTGGCCTTGGTGTCAGCAAGATCTTATTTCAAGACTTGCCTCTGACCCATACTAGCTCTGTGACCATGGCCACATTACCTCTCATAATACAAGTCAGAGCCCATCTGTATCCGTGGAGGGAAGTTTCCACACTGGGAGTGGATGAAATCAGAGGCCCTTCTCCCTGCCACGAAAAAATATGTACTATCTATTTCAGGTTATTTGGGGGAAATACATTGTAAAAAAAAAAAGCACTCTAGAAATGTGGGGTGTTGTTATCCATTTCTTATGCCCTTTCCCTTTGGTTCCTCCCCAGACACCCGCCAGGGTTCCTGCTTCACTGAGGTACTACAGACCACATGTCAACTCTCTTCCACCAACCACAACCCTGTCACCAAAGCTGAATGTTGTTGTGATGGGGGCCGAGGCTGGGGCTCCCTCTGCGAGCTCTGCCCCCTCCCAGGCACTGCCCTCTACAGGAAGATGTGCCCACATGGTCCTGGCTATACCACTGATGGAAGAGGTTAGACTCCTCCCAGCTCTGATACCCAGCAAGTCACTTTCCATTCTCTCTGAGCCTCGGTTTCCCCGTCAGTAAAATTGAGATAATAACGTTTGCACCACTTACCTCCTGGTTAGAGGAAAGGCCTTTGGAAATCATCAGTTATTATAGAAAGAGTTATTGCTGTTCTTGCCTTGTGGGCACATCAGTGCCCATCTGTGATCTGTTATTCAGGCAGGATTAATTTATGACAGTAAGTTCAGCCAGGGTCAATACCCACACAGAAACAGACTTTCAGAGAACCCCTGGAGCAGTGATTATAGACCCATTCAGAAAGTCACTTTCGATGTTCATCACTGCTGAAGACTGCCTTCCTTCTTTTTTTTTTTTTGTAAAGACATGCCAGATCAATTGATGAATCCTTAGGGTCCCTTTAATGTCTGATAAATTGAAATGGGGCTGAGAAGTCAGAGCAATTTCTATACCCTCCGTGGTATTGGATTTTGGTCTTTTTTCAGTTTGGGCAGTGAAACCCAGGAAAGAGAGTCCTGTTTGTGTGTCTTAGAGATGGGCAAATCTCTGGGAAGACATCATCTGTCCACCAGTGGCCACGACCTCCATCAAGAGACAGTATGGATTAGCAGGGTAGGGAATCTGCAACCTTGAGGCCACATGTGGCCCTCTACAGTCCTCAAGTGCGGTTCTTTGACTAAATCCAAACTTTATAGAACAAATCCCCTTAATAAAAGGATTTGTTCTATAAACCTTGGAGTTAGTCGAAAAGCAGCACTTGAGGACCTAGAAGGCTACATGTGACCTTGAGGCCACAAGTTCCCCATCCTTGGATTAGTGGATAAAACATTGGACTTGAAATTGGGAAGACCTGAGTTGTAATCACTATGCAAACAGAAACTATCATTAGGGGAACCTACAGTAAGCCAGGAACTCAGATAGGGTCAGAAAGAGACCTTGTAGGAATCTACTTAGAAATTCCACCTCAGCTTCTAAAGTCAGAAGTAGAAGGCTGAGGGTGAGGGAATTCTTTTCACACCTGGAAATTCATGCCAGGAACCCCAGAAGATTATGGATCCATGGTATGGCAGGTGGATCAGGCTCAGTCTCCTCTTTCTTACAGACATTGATGAGTGCAAAGTTCTCGCCAACCTCTGTCAAAATGGTCAGTGCATCAACACCATCGGCTCTTTCCGCTGCCATTGTGAGGCTGGGTACATGCCCGACATCGCTGGCACGGCCTGTGTGGGTAAGTCCTAACCCAGTGGGCTCCATCCCCAGCCCATCAGTGCAGGCTAGAAATCCTGGAACAAAGTCAGAAAACACAGTGTAGAGGGAAAAGCGCTGACAGTCAGTAAAGACCACAATCAAACACCAACTGGGCAAATCACTTTTATTTCTCTGAACCTTAGTGTCCTCATCCATAGAATGGAGATGACAGAAAAAATCTAAATGCAGAAGGAAGCAGACCATTTGCTTTCCTTCTCTTTCATTATTTTGTTTCTTCTTTCTCGTGGTTCCTCTCATTAGTTCTAATTCTTCTTTCCATCATGACTTATGTGAATATATGTTTAATGTGAATATACAAATAGAGCCTGTATCAGATTGCACACTATCTTGGGGAAAGGGGAAGAAAAGGGAAAAGGAGAAAATTTAAAACTAAAAATCTTATGGAAGTGAATGTTGAAAACTAAAAATTAATTAATGAATTATATGTTTTTTTGAAAAACAAATGGCAGTTGGAGGCCCCTGTTGGCCCTCATGGCCATCCCACAAGGTGTTTTTGCCTTGGGTGTTTTTAAGTAAACTCTTTTTAATTTTCTCTTAAAAATAAAAATAAGAAACATAAAATGGGAATGATAACATTTTTACTCCTTACCTCCCAGGATTGTTGTAAGGAAAGCATATATATGTATGTGTATATATACACATATACACATACATATATGCATGTATATATATATATGGGGGTAAAGTGCCATAGAAATAGGAATTATTATTAGACATCTGGCCAACTATATCACCACAGGTCAAGACCATAGTTTCCAGGGTTGATGCCATGAGGGATGGAGAATTCTTCTATCCATACACTAGACTAGGTAAATAGACAAGAGCCTAGTTTTCAGTTGGAGGCTGAGGAATGGAGTAAGTGAATTCTAAAGGCTTCTGCAGATTGTGTTTCAGATGAATGTGGCACAGCACCCATTGATTAGGCACTTGCAGCTTAGTAAGGGGATACAGCACAAAGCCAGATAACTATATTCCACAACATTCCATGATAAACGTGTCAGAGAGGTACAGGCAAAGTGCCAGGTAAAACGTGAGAGGAGGAGAGGTTGTTACTTACCAGGGGGAGGAGGTAGCATTTAAGTTAGGCTTTGTATAGCATTTTAACAGGGAAAGAGGGAGAGCACTCCAGGCACAGGAAATAGAACGAGTGAAGTATAGGAGTGGTGAGAATTTAGGAGATGTTTGGAGGACAGAGAGTGATCTAGTCTGACTAGAGCACAGAGTGCATGGGAAAGAGGAATATACGATAAGACGTGAAAGGGAGGGCAGTGCCAGGCTTCAATGCCAGGCTGAGGAGTTTGGGCTTGGGAGGCACCAGAGATTACTGAATGGGAGAGTTGTAGACAGGCTCAGGGAAGGGGGATTGGTTGGGATCTGCTAGTGAGGCCTGGCCTTAAGCATTGAGAGAGGCCTGTAGGTGGGGAAGTCCTCCTGGTGCCTGAGAGGTCTGATTTCTCCATCCCTCCTCCACCCCTACCCCATCCAGATGTGGACGAGTGTGAACAGTCTCCGAAGCCTTGTAACTTCCTGTGCAAAAACACAGAGGGTAGCTTCAAATGCTCCTGTCCCCGGGGTTACCTCCTCCAGGGAAACGGCAAGACTTGTAAAGGTGACTGAACCTTTTGTCCTCTAACCAGGGTGGGAGGAGGGAAAGGAGAGGATGATGGCATTAGACATAAGAGTCATTATGTTCTATTCCTACATCCTAGGAAGTATCTTTCTGGGAAGATATCCAGTCCTGGAAGTCTTCTCTCAGGCCCTGTTCTTTGGGGGCCCTATGGGACACTTGGTAGAAGGATGCAGGGAGGAGGATTTGTCTCTCCATTCCTAGCCAGGGTTATTTTTTTCTCTTTGACTTCCCTCACCCCTCACCTAGGCCTGGGAAATAGGAGTAACCTACACATGGCCTTCTCTGGGTGCCTAAACCACTCTCCTGGGATATCTCAGTTCCACCATTTTCATGTGAGCACATGCCTTTAGGAATGTCTGAGGATAGTAACTGGGGCCAAAGGTCAGACAATATAAGACTAGCATCATTCGCTGCCTTAGAGACAATTTGGTGTAATGGAGGCATAGGGGAATAGGAAGAAAGGATGGGGTTGAGGAATGTGGTAAGAGCCTTGAACTTGAACTTAGAACACCTGGGTTTGGAATCCTGGCTCTGACACCAGCCATGTGAGTGGGAGCCAGGCCTCTTTCTCATTTCTGGTCCTCAGTTTCCTCATCTATAAAATGAGAGGGTTGAATTTCGTGCCAGATCTAAACCTCTGATGAGCATATTAGTCTACAATGGGGTGTGTTTGTGTAACACTTTGAGATTTCCTGTGGTTCTCATTATTACAATTTTCATTAGATCTTGATGAATGTGCCACCAAACAACACAATTGTCAATTCCTTTGCATCAACACTGTGGGGAGCTTCACCTGCAAGTGTCCCCCTGGCTTCACACAGCATCACCAATCTTGCCTCGGTGAGTGACTCATCACCCAGGATGGGAGGCTCGGAGGAGTAGGGAGAGGGGATAAGGGAGGGATGGAATTCAGTACCCTCTGGGCCTGGTTTCGCCTTAGAGCTTTGTCATTCAAACTGGTAAAGCCCAGCTGACCAAACTATCATTTAATCAACATACCAACTCCACACCAATCATAGCTCTAGGCACTGGGGATACAAAAAAAGAAAACAAAACTGTCCTTGCCCTCAGAATTGCATTCTGTTGGGGAACAATATGTGTACATATATAAGAATATATATGATGTGTCCAAAGAAAGTACAAGGTAAAAACGAGTGGGGAAGACATTGTACGCCAATGTACCCAGGCAACCCCTAAAGACCTTCCAGTGTCAGAGCAGGGGCTCATCTGCATGGAGAGTGGGGGTCACTTGCCAGTAGAGCTTTGTGCTGATGAAATCAAAGATCCCAGTCCTCCCCTTCCCAACAACCAAAAACAAATGATAATTTAGTGTAGGAGAGGGGAGGCCACTAGCAATAGAGCAGCAGGGTACCCAAGGCATCCATGGGTCAGAGATCAGATAACCAAATAGAAACCAGGAGAATGTAGACAGTTAAGGTCAAGGACCAGGCAACCTGGCAGGAACGTGGAGGTTTGTGGGAACTGGAGACCAGAGAAGGGAAGTCAGGAGGAAAGGGCCTGTGGTCTTCAGATGAGGAGCTGGGGTAGAGTGGAAGGGAAGGGATTAGACTGTAAACTTCCATGAGATTCCTCCACTTTGGGCCCCAGAGTAAGATTAGTCTTTGGAGTCCCTGAATGAGAATCATAGCAATACACCATGCAGAATTTGGAATGAGAAGGAACTTTAGAGACCATCTAGCCTAGTACTTGCCTGAGGTCCTATGAAAAGCAAAGTGCAGAGTCAGTATATGAACCCTTGTCCACTACAATGTTGCCACAACTGCTTCTCTTCCCGCAAACGTTTGTGGGGAGACAGCATGGTACAATGGCAAGAGCATGGAATTTGGAGTCACCAGTGTGACACTGGGCAAGTCACTGTAAGCTTTTTCCTCATCTGTAAAATGAGGGGGTAGATTAGATGACCTGTGAGGTCCCTTCTAGGTCTAGCTATATAGAGATATATCTAGTTATCTAGATTTGATTTAATTTAGTGTATAAGTATATTTAGATAGAATGATAGATAAATAGAATGATGGATGAATGGATGGATGGATGAATAGACAGATGGATAGATAGATTAGGCAGGTAGATCGATAGAAAGAAAGATATACAAAGATATAGATAGACAGCTAGACAAAGACAGGTAAATAATCAAGTGCCTGCTATGAGCAGGGCCCTATGCTGTACTCTGGGAATACAGAGTTAGAAAGATGACATAGTTCTTACCCTCAAACAGCTTGCAATCTATTAGGGAAGTTACAGCTTTTATATTTATAAATATAATGCAAAGTAGGCTGTCATAGAGACAAAGACAAGATGCAGACTAAGGGCTCTAGGAAAGTTTTAGAGGGAGAAAGCACTTTCAGCTAGAGGGATAATCAGACTCCTTCATAGGGGAGATAACTACTGATATAGGCCTTTGAAGAAGAAGAAATTTTCCCCAAAGCAGAGATGAGGATGGGGTGCATTCCAGGCCTGGGGAACATAGGCGAGGCTATGACTAGATTACATCAGGAAACAAAGAATGGTTCAGTTTGACCAGGATAGAGACATCATGAACGGGAGCAGTGTGAGATGAGGTTGGTTTATCCCAGATTGTAGTAGGGCCTTGAATGCCAAACTGTAGAATTTACATTTTGTCCTGATGATAACAGGAAGCCAGTGAAGATTTTTGAGGAGTGGAGTTACATGGTTAGAGCCAGTCATTAGGAAGATTAACTTGTCAGCTATGTGAAGAAAGGCTGGGTTTAGAAGCTTTCTAATAGTCAAGATGAGAGGAGATGAGGCCATGAACTAGGTTGGTGGCTAAGTGAGTTAAGAGGAGGGTGTGGATGCAAGAGATTTGGATGAGGAGAACTCACCATAAGGGCATGGATAGCGACAGGTCCTGAACTTCATTATTTCTGGCTCCTTAAGACAGAGGGTACAGAGTATGAAGGCTAGAGGTGGGGGATAACCTCCACTATGGACCTTTAAGCTACAGTCCTCCATAAGGGGAAGGGGAAGGCCGCATGTGGATCTCCCCTCCCTCCCATACTTGGTACATCCACTCTATAAGACACAGAGAGAAGACCCTGACAGCTTTCCCCATTGCCTGGTCATAGACACAGGGCCATCACTCTGGGCCACCTCCGTGGTACTCTTGGCATCCTCAGACCCCCATCTTGGCCCTTCAGGAATGCTTTCAAATCTCTGTTCTTGCAGACAGTGATGAGTGCATGACCCAGCCAGGCCTCTGCGGGGCCCAAGGACAGTGTGAAAACACCCCAGGCAGTTACAGCTGTCAGTGCCAACGAGGATTCTCCCTGGATAGCACAGGCCTCAGCTGTGAAGGTAAAGGGGAACGAGGTCCTTGAAAGGGACCAGGTCCCAGTCAGGGAACTGGAGAACAGGGAGGGGCAAATTGAGACTTGAGAAGGGCTGGGGGTTAGGGGAAAAGGGAATTTTTGTTCCTAGAGAAAGAAGACTTTCTGGATGTTTGGACATTCTATGAAATGTGAATATTATGCAAAATTCCATATTTGTGAACCTCAGCTCTGTAGTTGGGGGTTCAGGAGTCTCTGTCTTCCACTAGCAGACCCTGATAGGGATGGAGAAAGTCCTCTGATGGCAGAATGTGGGCCTGCTGGGAAGGAAGGCCTTAGGCTTAATGGGGCAGGGACAATTCTCTTACAGATATAGACGAATGCGATGGGAGTCACCATTGCCAGCATGGCTGTCGGAACATGGTGGGCAGCTACCGCTGTGGCTGCCCCAACGGTTTCACCCCGCACTCCCAATGGGACCAGTGTGTGGGTGAGTCCCCCATCCGCTGGGTCCTGGGAAGAGGAGACACTCTGGAATGTTACAATTTAGAACCTGCAAGGGATCTCAGGGTTTACTCCACAAAGTCAAACCTTCTAATATTCCAGAGCTGAAGTTCAAAACCCTAACTAGGGAGTGGGGCCTTTGACCCAGAGCAGCAAAGTGTGGAGGTGCTGATGGCACTTACCCTCCTTTACTAATATAGAAACAACTGAAATTAGTACACAGAATAGATGGTCAAAATCAGAAGCTACCATTGGTACACTTCATCCTTGACATTTCCACACAGGCAAACTCTCCCTCCCCTGCCTCCTGCTGCATGCCCCACCTGACCCAGGCCACAGCCTCATCCCCTAGCCTTGAGTGTTCCCCAGGTCTCTCCCCACTACAGGATGGTATCCTGGAGTCAATCTCCCTCTCATCCAGGGCAATATATTTCATGATGCTTTTCTCAGGCAAGTTTCAAAAAGCTTGCCCTGGGCACCAAAACTGCTGATTATAGCTCTGGTGAAACTTTTTTCTCTGAGACTACCAATGGTTTCCTAATGGCCTTTACTCTGCTCTCATCTTCCTGGACCTTGCCCTCCACTGGGACTGATTTCTTTGCCCAGAGTCCATCCAGGCTGGGTAGCCCCTGCCCTGGCCCTGTCCTGGGCCCTGAGACATACCTTGGTCCCTCACTCTGCTTCCTCCTTCCAGATGACAATGAGTGCTCCAGCCCCACCGCCTGTGGCTCAGCCTCCTGCTACAACACTCTGGGCAGTTTCAAGTGTGTCTGCCCTTCCGGCTATGACTTTGACCAGACTTTTGGAGGCTGCCGGGATGTGGATGAGTGCTCTATGGGAGGCAGCCCATGCAGCTATGGCTGCTCCAACACCAATGGGGGCTACCTGTGTGGCTGCCCAGGGGGCTACTTCCGTGCAGGGCAAGGGTGAGTAGCATTCTCTCTTTCAACATGTATGTCTGCACAAACCCATACAGGCTCTCCCACACAGACCAGGAGAAAAGCTATGAGAGTCATTTAATCCCATCCATCCCCTATGAGACCTCCAGGGACATGGAACTCACAGTCCCAGCCAGGAAGGAGCCCCCGCCATTTGGGTTAGCCTTTATCATTAGGAAAGTTTTCATAATGCTGAGCCCAAACTCTCCCACTACAATTTCTACCAACCACTCCCAGTCCTGGCCTCTAGATCTAAGGAGAAAATAATACCGTCTCTCTTCCCTGTGACAGGTCTTCATATGCTTGAAGAGAAATACAATATTCCCCCTTAGCCAGGGGCCCTGAAGCTTTTTTTCTGTCCTAGACCCTTTGGGCAGTGAGTCTACTGAAGCCTATAGATCTCTTCTCAAAAGCAATTTTTAAATACATCAGATAAAGTTCATTGGATTATTAAAGAAAATAATTACATTAAAATATTGTTACAAAATATGTATGTGTGTATATACACACACATACGTAGACCTCAGATTAAGAATCTTGTCTTCTAATATCTCTGTCATTTCCTGTTTCTTTTACTAATTCTTGTGAACTCAGAAACTTCAGCATTCCATTCTCATTGCTATGGGTGCTCTCCCACTTGGCAATATTCTTCCTAAGATGTGTCCTCAGAACCACACACAGGAGTCCAGATGGGGAGTGACCAGAGTAAAGTATGACACGTTACCACCTCCTTGGTCAGAACACTATCTTCCTTTTGTAGAGACCTAAGATCTCATCTACCTTGTCCTACCATTGGGCATAGGGTCTACTAAGACTCCTAAATCTTCTTTAAGCAAACTGTCCCCTGGCTAGATCTCCCTTGTCCTAGCCACTAGAGTTGTCCAGATGTGTACTTGGCTCCCTGGAGGAATCATAGGATAATAACCTAACCTAAAAGCATGATTGTGCTTTATTTTATTATTTTTATTTCTATTGAAATGCTAGTTACAAAAAAAAAAAGAAAGGAACGCTAGTTACCATCACCACCATCATGGATGTATATTGGGAAGGGACCTTCAAAGCCATCTGGTCCACCCCCTTCATTTAATAGATATAGAAACTGACCCTCAGAGAGGTTAAGTGGTTTGCTCATGGTCACACAGCTAGTAAATGTTAGAGTCAGAAACTGAACTGACTCCAGACTCAGAATTCTGTTTCCTACTCTACAGGCTGGATGACCATTTCTTGATGCTGTAGAAAGGGTTGGATTAGCTGACCCCTGAGGTTCCTTCCAGCTCTGAGATCCTGAAGTTCTATTATTCTAGATTTGTGCAGGTGATGACCAGCATCCACCCCATGTGTGCACATGCACACGTAGCCACAGACAGGGCTGTGCGCTTACCCACACACATGCTCATACATGTACACAGACACCCCGCCCCCGCCCAGGGCCATGAGCATTGCTGGCATGGGGGGCTTCCTTCAACATTTCCAGGAGGAGCCCCTTCTCTGTGTTCCCATCATCAGCCTTTCTCCCCCTTCCCTTTCTGGACAGGCTCTGAGTTTCCAATTCACACATTAGTCAACAAGCATTTGTTAAGGGTTTATTATATATAAGACACTGTGTGAAGCCTTGGGGGTACAGATAAAGGAGGGGAAATCTCAGTTCCCAAAGAGCTTATATTCTAATGCAGGAGAAAATATGTAAAAAGCTACATAAAGGGACAAGTAGGTGGTGCAGTGGATAGAGCACCAGCCCTGGAGTCAGTCCAAATACCAGCTGTGTGAGCCTGGGCAAGTCACTTAACCCTAAGTGCCTCCAATAAAAAAAAAGCTATATACATACAAGATACATACAGAATGGATATAAAGTAATGTCAGAGGGGCAGGGACCAGTAGCTGGGGGCCCAGCAAAGGATTTGTGCTGATTTCTCAGGGAAGCCTGGAGTTGGAGGTGAGAAGGGTAAGGGACAGCCAATGCCAAACCATGGAGATTACATACAAAGAACAGCCAGGTGGTTCATGTAGCTGGATTGTAGATCATGGGGGTGGAGGGGGAGAGGGGTAATTTGAATGTACCCGAAGATGGCCTGTAATAGTGGCATCTGGGCTGGATTGGGGGTGGCTTCTCTAGAGCCTGGAGGCTCCTCTGACCCCAGCTGCCTCTTCTGCTCCCAGGCACTGTATCTCAGGACTTGGCTTTGACAAGAATTCCTATCTGCCAACCCTTGCTGAGGAGGAGGATGAAGAGAATCTGCTCTCTCCTGACACCTGCTATGAGTGCAAGATTAACGGCTATTCCCAGAGAAGCCGGCAGCGACGACACACCAATGGGACCCAGAAACACCAGGTGATGGGAGGGAGGAAGGGATTGGACTTGTGATTTCTCTAGTTCCCACAGGCTGTTAAGTGATACAGTAGATAGAGCACTAGGCCTGAGTCAGGAAGACCTGAGTTCAAATCCAGCCTTAGGCACTTACTAGCTGTGTGCCCTGGGCATGTCACTTAACCTCAGTCTGCCTCAGTTTCCTTAACTGTAAAAATAATTCCCAGGGCTGTTGTGAGGGTCAAATGAGATATTAATTGTAAAGTGCTTAGCACATAGTAGGCACTATATAAATGCTTATTCCCTCCCCCTCTACCAATGCAGTTTAGCACCAATTCTGCAACTTATGGTCTCAGGGACTTGTCAGCAAATATTTATTCAGCACTTACTATGTGCAGGTATTATGCTGAGCCCTGGAGACACAAAGAAAGCCCAAAAACTCCCATAAGTTCCTACCCTCAGTTTCCTCAGACTTTAAAAATGGACTGAAGTATCCAAAGTGACCCCCTAAGGAGCTGTGTCACATCTCTTTCCCCAGGCCGGAGGATTCCTAGCCCATGGACCCAGGGCCATGTCTCTTCGGTCTCAGAAAGTATTGATATGTAAAATGTCTGGGGCATTCTGTTGTAGTAGAAAGAGCTCCCTGCAGAAGTCACAGGAGCTGGATTCAAGTCCTGGGTCTCCCACTCACTGCCTGTGTGACCTTGGACAATCACCTCATCTCTGGCTCTCAGTTCTGGACCTGATGCCCTTCAAATGCTATGATCCTACATAGCACCACCTTGTATCACCTCCTTAATGTTTCTTTTTTGGGGTTAATGTTGAAATCCATGTCCTGGGCAGAAACACCCCTCAAAGATACCAGATACCTTTCAAACTCTAACTTGGGGAAACAGACTATTGGTTGTAGTTCAGATGTTTCTAGCTGACCTCTTGAAGTGTCAGCACTGGTGGGGTCTCTGTGGTTCAGAGTATGAATTGAAATTCAAGTTGGATAGACATTTATTTAGTGCCAACTGTGTGCAGAAGAGCCCTGTCACTAGCACTCAGGGGAGCGTAATTAAGCTTGGCAAAATGATGGCTAATAATTAAACATAATTAAGGTTTGGCCCTTGCCTTTGTATTCCTCAGTCTGTTAATAATAACCCGCATATCTAGAGGGTCTGAAGACTTGTAATTATCCTATGTAGTTAATAACAGTGGGAAGTCCCACTTTAAAACTTACAGTTTTCAATCCATCAACACACACTTATGAAGCATGTGCCATGTCTTAGGCCCTGAGAATCATAGATAAAAACAAAACATTACTGCCTTCAAGGAGTTTACCTTCTATTGAAGGAAATAACCTATTTATAAAGAGATACAAAGCAAGCACAAGGTAATCTGGCCCATAGGAGGTGGCATTTTGAAGAAAGCTAGACATTCTATGAGGCAGAAATGAGGAGAAAGAGCATTCAGGACATGCTGGCAAAGGCATAGGGACCAACCATTGTATTGTGGGACTGTCAAGACACCATTTTACAGAAGAGTAAACTGAGGCCTAGAGGACATTTGACTTCCCATTGTCTTACAGCTCCTAAATAGCAACAAATCCAGCACACTTTCCACTGGATGAGAGTGCTTTAAAGACCACTATTACTACTGCTGCTGCTATGACTACTACTGCCATGTTGTTAATGAAAATAGTTCCCATTTCTATAGTGATTTAAAATGTAAGAAGCACATTCACAACAGCTCTTTACAGAAGAGAAACTGAGATGCAACAGGAAAGAGACTTGCCTCAGACCCAGACAGCTAGGACTGGGACCAAGTCTCTGTGGGATCCTCAGGACCTGTGCTCTGACTCCCTTGACTTCTCTTTCCCCCCTTAGATGAGCCTGGCCAGTGTGGACACAGAGGCCCCATTGGCCATGGCTTTGAACCTTTCCAGCCTGGGCCCCAGAGAGCACATCCTGGAGCTGCTGCCTGCACTGGAGGCTCTGGAGAACCGAGTGCTGTACATTATTGTTCACGGCAATGAGGCAGGCTTCTTTCGCATGCAACACAAAGAGGGGCTCAGCTACCTGCGTCTGGGTCGAAAGAAGCCTGGCCCTGGTGCCTACCAGCTGGAGGTCATGAGTGTGCCCAGGCCGCCAGGGGATGAGCTAGGAGAGCAGGCTGAGGAGGGAGGCCAAGCTCTGAGGCTAAAGCTGCAGCTTCTGCTCTACTAGCCTGGAGGCCCTAGGCCCCGGCCCTGCCCCTGTCCCTGCCCACATTATCCGCGCCCCCTCCTTCTCTATACACACACGCACACACCCCTGTGAATCTTGGGCACTGCCCTACCCCTTTACTCCATGCTCTCTTTCCTGCTTCAGCACATCTTTGCCCACTACACACAGTGCAGCCTAACCCTGCCCTCCCCTCCTCCTCTCTCCTGCCTGGCACAGCCACCCCCTTTATTCTACACTGTCCTTTCTCTGCTGGTCACTACCTTCACCCCCATGTAGCCCAAACCACCTGACCTCCCTCTTCCTTGCAGAGGCTGCCTTGGGGCCTTTGGAGAGGTCCACCCTGCCTACCTGTTGGACAGGGTCAGGCTGGAGGCTATAGCTTTGGGGAGCCTCTATCCCCTTGCCTGGTTTGGAGCTGTGAGAGCATGGGAAGAGGGAAGTGGAGGGGGTATCATGTTAAATTTCTTTGGGAATGTGGATCCAGGCTCCTGCAGGGAGGAGAGAGCAGGCCTTTGAGTTCCACTCAACCCAGGCTCCTCTTTTTTCTTATCTCGGTGCTTCTCCCCCAATATTCTTGAGGGCCTGATTCTCCACCACTACCACTGGACATCAGCCATGAGATCTGGGAGTTCCAAAAGGCAGCCCCCAATTTCCAAGCATCACTGCCCTCCCTCAGAGGTGCACACACCTGCGCTGTCCCCATCCTCCCAAAGGTCTTTCACCAGTTTGTCCCTTCATCCTTATCCAACCTGTGTTTACTGTATCTTGGTTTATTCTCAGACTTGAAAAATGTCTGTATCGCACTGAGGCCGGCCCCAGGGGGTCAGAGGGTCAGGGGCCGGTTTCTGAGGGAGCTTTATTCAGACCAAAGGAGCTTCATGTGAATGCCAGTCCTGGGAGCTCCTCAAGGCAGCTGGGGGTAGGGATCGGGGCATCAGGCTATTGGCGAAAGAAGCCAGATTTGGGGGCATGTGTGTCCCCATCCCCATCTCCCACCCCCCACCCTACCCCTCCCCTGCTAGGAAGGCTGGGGCAGGGCTCTGGGGACCCTGTTTTGTATTAAAAGAAATGGCAACAATAAAATTATTTTGGGTTAATTCTGTCCACTTGTGAGTTCTTGGTGAAGCCTCTGATCCCATTCCGTGTACCCTGCCCTCATCACTCCACTACCTGCCACATTTCTTGTCTCCCATCCAAAGCCCAATAATGATATTGGCTGACTCAGGAGGAAAAGAGTTAGTTCCCCATCACTACAGGTGGTTAAATGGAGACGTGTAGACCACTTGGTACGTTGAAGACAAGGCTCCTGTTTGTACATGGGTGAGATTAGGTGACCTCTGAAGTCCCTTCCAGCTTGGAGAATGTATGTTCCAGGGTGTCCCCAGATCTAATATGTTTTAAGTCCCTTTCAGATCTAGTGTGCTGTGTTCTAACTCTTTAAAGTTCCTTTCCTACTCCAGCATTCTGTCTGTAGGGGAAGGAAATTTGATTCCCCACTCGCCCAGCTCACTCAGGATGTGGTCACAGATGATGAAGTTTTAATGTACTAACAAAGCATTAAAAACTCTTTGAAGTATGAACCCCTCCATGAGGTGTGAGCCCCTTTCTCTGATGAGTCATTAGTGAGAATTGGTTGTGTCTTTGCAGGGCTTTAAATAGCTAAAACTGGAGGAGTTGGAGAGTTTCCGATTTGGGAGGCTGGTATCAGGAGCCAGCAGTCAGGAAAGAAGTCAGCTCTTCACTTGGGGGGATAATGAATGGGAGAAGGTGAAAATTCTCTTTTCTCTCCTCCTTCCCCACTGACTATCAGGAGCTACTCACCCAGCTGCTGAAGATCTTATTCAGTACAGGCACAGTTGAGGAGGCCCACTCTAGGCAGACACCAATAGGCAGTCACCAGAAAGAGGGAAGAAACGCTTAGAGGCAAAAGAAAAGAGAGAGGAGACTCAAGAGGGAGCTAGTCCTGGCAACTGAAAGTTGGCCTACAGAAATTCTGTACATGATTAGAAATGATTTTTTGCCATGGGAAGGGGGAAGAATGAGTATTCTTGGCCACACACTGGCCTCACTTCAATTCTACTCTGTGCCCACTATTTCCATAGGTATTATGTATATTTTTGAAAAGGTGAACCCCATTTTGGGATGCAGGGGACAGTTGATAATGTATTGGCCTTACTACACTATCTTAGTAAATGTCTTTGCCAAGAACTAAGTGTGTGTACTGGTTGACTGACAAGGGGAAGTACATCAAGAGGGGCTCATGAACTAGAGGAGTACAGACCTCAAAGTGGAGGTAGCAACCCTTCTCTGGGTCTCAATCTTTGGGAGCAAGTTGGGTAAGTAGCCTCGGGAGGGTGTTCTTTGTGCTCTATATTTCAACTTCCCTTACAGCTCTGACATTCTGGGATCTAAGTGACTTGCTTAAAGTCTCATAGCTAGTATGGGACAGAACCAGGATTAGAACCCAGGAGCTGGAACCTGCCATGGTCCCTGGTTCAGATGGACCACAAATAGATGGCATTTGCTCTACTGATCCTTAATACAATCTTTTTTTTTTAATTTTTAAAGATTTTTTTATTTTTCCCAATTTCACATAAAAATTTAACATTTGTTTTTTATTCTGAGTTCCAAATTTTCCCCCTCCACAAATCCCCTCCCCCCTCACTGAGAAGACAAGCAATTTAACATGGGTAAAATGTGTGCAGTCATGCAAAACGTATTTCCATATAAGTCATTTTTTGAAAGAAAACACAGACCAAGATAAAAAGAAAAAAGTTTGTTGGGTTTTTTTTTTAAGTGTACTTCGATCTGCATTCAGACTCTGTCAGTTCTTTCTCTGGAGGTGGATAGCATTTTTCATCATGAATCCTTCAGATTTGTCTTAGTTCATTGTATTGATCAAAATAACTGTTATTCATAGTTCATCGTGACAATATAGCTGTTGCTACATACAATGTTCTCCTGGTTATGCTCATTTCTCATTGCATCTGTTTATGTGAATCTTTCCAGATTTTTCTGAAAGTGTTCTGCTTATCATTTCTTATAGTACAGTAGTATTCCACCACAATCATGTACCGCAACTTGTTCAGCCATTCAATAATGGATGGGCATCTTCTCAATTTCCAATTCTTTGCCACCACACAAAAAAGGTCGCTGTAAATACTTGTATACATATCAGTCTTTTACCTTTTTTAAATCTCTTTGGGATACAGTGGTATTACTGGATCAAAGGCTATGAGTAGTTGTATAACTCTGCACATAGTTTCAAATTGCTCTCCAGAGTGATTGGATCAGTTCACTACTCCACCAACAGGGCATTAGTGTCCCAGTTTTCCCACATTCCCTCCAACATTTGTCGTTTTCCTCTTCTGTCTTAATCTGAGAAGTGTGAGTTGGTACCTCTGAGTTGTTTTAATTTTCATTTCTTGTATCAGTAATAATTTAAAGCGTTTATTTTCATGTGATGATAGATAACTTTGTTTCTTGATCTGAAATTGACTGGTTCATATCTTTTGACCATTTACCAGAGGAATGACTTGTAGTCTTATAAATTTGACTCAGTTCTCTATGTATTTAAGAAATAAAGCCTTTATCAGAGATACTTGCTGTAAAACTTTCCCCCAGGTTTCTACTTTCCTTCTAACCTTCTAACATTGGTTTTGTAGGTGTAAATGCTTTTTAATTTAATGTAATTAAAATTATCCATTTTCCATCCCATAATGCTCTCTATTTCTTGTCTTTATCCCTTTATGTCAAAATCATGTATCCATTTACATGAGATACAATCAGTTTTTCAACAAACATGTTTACCACGCAAGGGGTAAATAGCTGAGTCAGGACATGAATGCAGGTCCTCCTTTCCCAAATCTAGTTTTCAGGAAACATTAAGTGGGCTAGTTTCACTGTAAATACTATGAAGGGGAGTGATATAAAATGTTCAGAAAGCCAAGAAGAAGTCAAATTATGATTGACTTTAAATGCCAGGCTTATCCTTGAAGCCCTAGGGAGTCATGAAAGTTTTTTGAGTAGGAATGAACTTCATGGATCCTGTAAAAGAAAAAAAAAGAGAGAGAAAAGCATGAATAATAGTAATTCTCCACCCTGACTGTCCTTAGCAGCTGCAGGTCTCAGGCTTATCCTTTCCAGTAGAGGTTCCTTCCTTTCTTCCTCTACCCATCCTGAGTCTTTGGGTGGAAAGTAGGGATCCAGGAAGGGAAATAAACTGAGTTGCTTGTGGACCAAACATCTGGACCCACCAGGCATGAGGACTGGCAACCTTTCCAGCACTCAAATGGAATTTTCACAATTTGCCCTTCCCCAACACAACCCCTTGCCCCAGCTTTCTGCATACCTGAGACATGCCCCAGCCTCATCTGTTTCCTATTAGCGCCATGTCCTGAATGAGCCTGGACACGCTGCGTCAAGGGTCTGGTGGAGTTGGTGATGTTTCCTGGGGAGATACAGGACAAAGTGAGGGCAAGAGGACTCTAAGAGGAGAGAGAAGAGGAGGGGGCACCTAGCATTCGAGTAGAGTGATGTTGATGTCAAGGAATAGTGGGAAGTCATGAGACCCTGAGATTTAGAGCTAAAAACAACTTTATAGAAGGTTTGTTTTACATTTTTTTTCTCAGTGGGAGGTCCAGTGGGAATAAGGATAAAGCAGGAAAAAAAAGGAGGTCAGTCAGGTGTATATATATGTGTGTGTGTGTGTGTGTGTGTGTGTCTGTGTAAATACATACACATATATATATATATTTGTTGTTGTTCAGTCATTTCATTCATGTCTGACTCTTTATGACTCCATCTGGGATTGCCTTGGCAAAGATACTGAAATGGTTTGCTGTTTCCTTCTCCAACTCATTTTACAGCTGAAGAAACGAAGGCAAACAGGATGAAGTGACTTGCTCAGGGTCACACAGATAGTAAGTATTTGAGGCCAGATTTGAACTCAAGAAGGTGAGTCTTCCTGACTCCAGGTCTGACACTAAATACCATCTCTGTGTGTGTATATGTGTGTATGTTTGTGTATTCACACATGGATGTATATATATACATACACATATATATGTATATATATACACATATATACATATATGCTATACACACACACACAAACAAGCAGAACAGAGCTGAAAGCTATAGGTTGATTTTATTATATGCTTATTAAGGAAAGTTAGCCAAAATAGAAACCTACAGGTTCTTGTGCAGTCCTTTTTCTTTTTTTTTTCATTCTATTGTATATATACAAATGTCCATTCTATTTGGAGTTTGCTAAGTTCAGAATAGAAAAATGGGGAGATTAGATAGATAGATAGATAATTTAGATAGATAGACCGACAGACAGATGATAGATAGATAGATAGATAGATAGATGGATGGACAGATAGATATTTAGATAGATAGAGAGACAGACACAGATAGATAGATAGATAGATAGATAGATAGATAGATAGATAGATGGATAGATGGATAGACAGATAGAATATGGAATAGGCAGGTGAATAAATAAATGGATAAAGGAATGAATAAACAAATGAATGAATAGGTAAATGGAAGGGACACTGGAGATTATCCAGCCCAACCCCTTATCATGGTACAGTAGAATAAATCCTGGCCTTACAATCTGAGAACCTGGGTTCAAATCTTGCCTCTGGTCCTTACTGCCTGTGTGCTGTCAGACAAGCCGATTAAATCCTCTAAGCCTCAGTTCCTTCAGGGAGGGTTCAGTAAAAAGGCTGATCCAGCTCCCATGATTTTCTAAAACAAGCTCTGGAAGTGACTTGCCTAAAGTTAGCTTATATTTATCCAGCAGTTCCCTTTCCTATGGAGCACTTTACAGTTTACAGACACTTTCCCACAACTCCCTGGGAGGTGGATTATCCCCATCTTACAGATGAGAAAGCCAAGGCCCAAAGAGGTAAAGCTGATCCTAGCCAAGTTTACCCATGGGGTCAGCAGGGGGAGGGGGGAGCCCTTCTCTCAGGTCTCCTAATTCTCAGGCCAGTGTGCCTTCTATAACCTCCTGCATGATAGTACAACAACCTGCTGGTGGATCTCTTCCCACTCCTCCTCTCGGCCGTCAAATGAACCTTCCTAAAGCACAGGCCTGGTGATTATCCAGTTATTCAATAAACTCCATGGGTTCCGAATCAACATCCAGGATAAAATCTTCTGTTTGGTGTTCCAAGCCCTTCATAACCCTGCCTCCTCCTACCTTTTGTCTCCTTACACTTTACACCCTCCCCTATGTTCTCTGATCCAATGACTGGCCTCTTGGCTGTTCCTCCCACAAGACCGTCCCCTCTTCCTGGATTGTTTTCCCTCCTACTGGCTTCCCCCAAGTCTTATCTAAAATCCCATCTTCCACAGGAAACCTTTCCTGATTCCCACCCATACTGGTGCCCACCTTCTGTGCTCACCCATCTTATTTGTCCGTATTTGTTTACATGTTGTCTCTCCTGTTAGACTATGTGCTGCTTGAGGGTAGGCTTTTGCCTTTCTTTGTATCCCCAGCACTTAGCACAGGCCTGCCATGTTGAATGCATTTAATGCATGCTTACTGAATGATTGACCCACACCACACTCCTCATTTTACAGATAGTAAGAACAATTAAGAAGATGATGGTGAATTTCCTGAGGTCACCCAGTGAGTTAGCGGTAGGACTAAGACTAGAATCTAGGTTTTGAGTTCCTGAAGCACAGGGTTGAGGTGTGTTGTTTCAACAAACATTTATGTATGTTTATCTCTCTCTCTCTCTCTCTCTCTCTCTCTCTCTCTCTCTCTCTCTCTCTCTCTCTCTCTCTCTCCCTCCCTCCCTCCCTCCCTCTTTTTTTTTTCACTATCCACATCACATTCTTGAGAAACTTCCACTACCAACGAAAAGTCAATATGGCATACTAAATTAAGAACTGGCCTAGGAGTTAGGACAGGACTGGGTTAAGGTCCTTTATCAATATTGAGAACATTGGACCTGAAGTCAGGAAGACCTGAGTTCAAAACCTGACTCAGATACTTCCTACCTTAGGTACTGTGTGACCCTAAACAAATCACTTAACCTCTCTAGCCTAGTTTCTTCAACTGTAAAATGAAGGGATTGGACTAGATGACCTCTAAGGTCCCTTATGGCTCCAAATCTATGACCCTATGACCTTAAAGCATTATAAAAACATCAACTATCTTGGTACATGGGAAAAGGCATTTTCCCTCTTTGGAATCCTTTTTTCCATCTATTAAAATAAGAAGGTCGTACTATATGACCCCTAAGGTCCTTTCCAGATCTAAAACTATGGACTTATGATCAAACACATACTTGCTAAGATACAACCCTGCTAGTGCCTCTTGGTGCCCAGGCAAGTCTTGATTGCTGCGTGATCAGTTATCAGTTCTATTTATTTCTTCTCTTCACAATTCAATATGGTGCTTCACTGTCCCCTGAAAAAAGACTTAAGAAAGAACCAGTCCTTCCTAAAGATCCTAAAGGCAGAGGCCAGGTGTTAGCAAAACAGTGATTCTCCCCTTGTTCCTAAAATAGGACTTACACATAGTAGGTGGAAATGTTTGTTCAAAGAATATATGAATAAATGAATGAATGACCAAGCACCAAACCCACCTCCCCAAGAAGAAAACAAGCCAAGTGATGGTTAAACCAAAGGCCCAACAGCTCTGACCTCCTTCACCCACCAGTGGAGACAAGGAATAGCTATGACACTATCATCCTGGCATCTCTATAGGTCACCTTGGGAATCTGTCTCTCCATCTGTCTCCCATTATGTACCCTGGGCAGAGGGCCAGGAAGAAGAAGTTTGGTTGGAAACATGAAAAGGCACAGAGGATTGAAGGTCAGTGGAGACTTATCCATGGGATCCTAGGGGAAGAAAAGGACTCCAACAAGCCAGCCTGGATGAAAAAAATGCCCCAAGTTTGCAAGTCCTGGACAGGTCTAGAGTGCCATTCATTCAAATAATGCACCCATATAATCACATTCTTTCTGTGCTCATAATTTTTCTATCATCACAATCATCAGCATTTTCACACACTTTAAAGTTTGTAAAGTATTTTACAAATATTTTATCTTCATGAGAACCCTGGAAAGTAAATGTCACAACTATCCCCATTTTACAGTTGAGGAAACTGAAGCAAGTGGAGGTTAAGTGATTTACCCAGGGTCACACAGCTAGTCAGATTTGAACTAAGTTCTTCCTGACTCTAGGCCCACCGCTCTAACCATCAAGACACGTAGCTTCCCATGGTCTGCAGGAAGAAGTTCAGACCCCTTAGGTTGATGTTCAAGGCCCTCCAAACTCCTTCTCCAACCTTGTTCTGCACTACGCATTACTGTTCAGGCCAAGTTGCATGCATCAGCATCCCCTGAAATGCATCCCACATCCTTTGGTCCTCTGATCTCTGCTAATGTCATCCTTTGAAGCAGTAATGCCTACTTCCACCTTTTTTTAGTGGACTGGTATCCTATACATCCTTCAAGGATCATAAAGCTGGAAAGGGAATCCAGAGAGAAGGGAATAAGTATCTATTAATGTGACTACTATGTGCCATAAGCTAAGAGCTTTATAAATATATATATACATGTATATATATACGTATGTATGTATGTGTGTATATTATATATATATATATATATATATATATATATATATATATATATATATATATATATGAAATCTTCAAAACAGTCCTGGCAGGTGGATGCTATTTTGATCCCCATTTCACAGTTGAGGAAACTGAGGCAAACACAGATTAAGGGACTTGCTCAGGGTCACAAACTTAATAAGTATCCAAGGATAAATTTGAGGCCAGGTCTTCTTGACTCTAGGACCAGTGCTCTATCTACTGCCTCTAGGCAGTTCCTTCCTAATCCAACCCCTATATCAATTAATCAAAAAACATTTAATAGCACTTTCCATGTCAGGCACTCTGCTAAGCTCATTTTATAGCCATGGAAACTGAGATCCACAGAGATGAAATCATTTGCTCAAGGAGATTTGAACTCAGATTTCCTGACCTGGAATCGAATGCCCTTTTCCCTTCCGTAAAAAAGGTCCATGTCTAGGAAAGCTCTCTGTCCAGCAAAGTCCTTATAAATGAACTAGGAGCTAATTTTGTCTCTTTGCCCTTACACACATCTATTTCACCATTTTGCCCAGGGCCCCATGAATTCTGGAATTTTGCAATTTTCTTTTGGTTACTTTTCTTTCTGAAGCTGGTGGGTGGGAGCAGAGATCTCCTGGCTCCCTACCTGGCAGAGCTTCCTTTGTCTACCCTCCTCTTCCCCACCCCAGTAGTTGCTACATGTGCTTCCAAATCTCACTTCTACTTTTGGTCCAAAACTGGGAAGCCAATTGTATCTGACCAAAAGTAGAAGCAAGAGGGGGATTTTCAGATCATGACTCCTTCAGGAAGCCTTCTGGGACTATCAGGTTATGTTTTTTTGTTCTCCCTTGGTGCCATGGTATGTAGAAATGGATAAGACTTTAAGGATTATGTGGGCCCATGTTGCTGCCTCCTGATCTCTCCTCTGATTTTCCACCCCACTTCCCAGGCAGAATTGATCTTTCCTATCTCCAGCTTCTTAGCATACTGTGATTATGTCTTAATTTGCATCATGTGTACATTTTATAAGATCTACTACACTGTGAATCCTGTAATTCTGTACACATCAGGAACTTCATAAATGGAGTCATCTCTTCCATTTAGCTGTCAAATTGGTGTGATCATGTCACAGGCAACACTGCCCCCCCTCCAGAAAAGAAGAATTCCAGTGGCTCCCTATTACTTCCAGGACCAAATACAAAATCTTCTGCCTGGCTTTTAAAGTCCTTTATAACTTGGTCCTTCCTGACTTTCCAGTCAAAAGACTCCCCACCTTGACCCCTGTGTCTTCAAATCTCATTGACAATCCTTCCTTCTGTACAAAACTTCTCCTATCTCCCCTTAATTCTAGTGCCCTGCCTCTGTTGATGATTTCTTGTTTGTCCTATACAAATCTTTTCTATACATGGTTGTTTGCTTGTTATGTCCCCCACATTAGATCTTGGGCTCCTTGAGAACAGGAGACTTTTTGCCTTTCTTTGTATCCCCAATGCCTGGTACATAGTAGGCACTTAATAAATGCTTTCTTTACTTGATTTAATAAATGCTTATTGAATGACTGAGGGAAAGGGGAAAGAAGGAAGGAAGGAAGGAAGGAAGGAAGGAAGGAAGGAAGGAAGGAAGGATAAATTAATATATAATCCTTCCACCCTGTTCCCCTAGCCCCAGTGATCATAGTTAAATAATTAAAGATTCTCAAGAGAGATGACAGAGAAAAAAACAAAGAGCTGAAACTAAAGTAAATGCTCATTGCTTGAGGAATGACTAAACAAACTGTCACATGAACATAATTTGATATTGTTGTACCATAACAAATAAGGAATATGGAAAATCCAGAGAAGTCTGGGAAGATGTATGGCCTGATAAAAGTAAAGTAAGAAAAATGAGAAAAATAAGGCAACAATATAAATAGAAAGAAAGAAATGAAACTCAGTGCTATGAAATTTTAATGACTAAGCTTGGACATGGGAGTGGGGTGGCAGTTAAGAAATAATACCTTGATTCTCTCTTCTCAAGAATGGTGTACAATGGTTGAGGAATAAATATCCTTTTGTTAAAAGAGATAGCCCAGTGGGTGGAGGAGGGGAGAGGAAGATATTTGGAAATGAAGGGGATGGGTCAGTCACTAAAGCATTTCTTAATGTGCCACTGTGCTAAGCACTGAAAAGAAAGGCATAAGCAGAGTGCTTGTCTTCAGGGAACTCAGTCTAATGGAACATAAAAACAATAGATGTCAATAAATTAAGAGGTAATTTTTTAAAATTTAAACATGGATCTGAATGGAAAAAGATAAGCTACACACTTCTCTTAGTCCCTGTGTCATTTCTCACCCACCTCCACGCTGCTTCTTGTAGGTTCTGCTTTGCAGCTCTCTGATCTTATCCTTCACCCATTTGTGATCAGGGTTGGCACAGAGGGTGTTGCCCTTCTTCCGAAACTCAAAACTGAAATAAAATGGGTCACTAGTTAGCATGGGAGGGCCTAGGAATGGGGACCGGGGGTATGAAACCTGATCACTTGGAGTTTGGAGTTTTAGAGGCAAGGTGATGAAGGGCCGGGGGTCCTAGAGACCTGAGGGACAGGGGATGGAAATTGGGACTCTGGGCATCAGTAAGCCAGGGGGTAAAGACTTGGAGCACCAGCAACTGGGAAATAGGATACTGTGGGCTTGGAGTCAAAGACACAAAGTAACCAAAGGGTTAAAGACTTGGAGATTTGAGGAACCAGGGAGACTGTGAATAAGGGTCAGGGAGGTTAGAGGCTAAAGGTCTGGAAGACAAGAAGAACAAGGCCTAGCAGTCTGGAGACTGAGAGATTCGAGGCCAAAAGGACCAGAATTCAAGGAACTAGGAGCTGGACCTCAGAAGTCCAGGGGCTTTGGGAGTCTGGAGTTGAGGGAATCTGGCATGGCAGTGTGGCAAAATGCCAAGGGGCTGCATGTCCAGAGAACTTAGAGGACCAATAACTGACACCTGAGTGTCTGGGAGGAGGGGTCCAGCAGATTAAGTGATCAAAATTTGGAGGGCTCTGATTGAGGAGAATAAGCCCATAAGCCTCCCAGAGAGGGATCTAGCCTTCAGGAAGAAAGCAAGGAGGAAAAGGACTCTTCTGAGTCTAGGATGAAGGTGGCCATGGTAGGGAGTGGAATGAAGCCTTACTATACAGCATTGAAACAAGCTAAAGTTTCTTCTTCTTGTCAGTCCATCCCTCCCTGCCCCAAGAAGAAAAACACGTAAGAAGATGTGGGCATTAAGTGAGTCGACTACAGAACTACTACTTCTGATCGATCAAGTAATCATTAAGCATTAAGTGGGCCAGTCACTGTGGTAAGTGATCGGCACACAAAGAAAGGCAGAAACTGCCCCTGCTATCAAGGATCTTCCAGTCTAATAGGTCAGGGGAGGAGACAACATATACAGCTATAAGCATACTCTCTAATGCAGATGTGGCTTTACCCAGCTTGGACCAAGGGGGAAGAAAGGCCAATTTCATCAGCCCATGACTCTCCCCTCTTGCTTTGGCTGGCTGGTCTATGACTCACTATTTTCTCATTACTCTTCCACTCTAGTCCAACCTACAAACCTAGGAATCTTAGTCTCTGGTTCTTCCCCAGACCCTTGGATTTTTCTGGAGCAGACATCAGCCTAGGTAGCCTTATGCCCATGGCTGGGTTTCTCTCCTCCCTTTCTTAGTTCAAATCCCTCTGTTCTATACTAGAATTGAGTGGGGAGGCTTAGAGTCATGGAATCAGTCCAAGGGAGAAGGGCACTTAGAGATCACTGATTCCATTTCCCACATTAGACAGGTATGAAACAAGGCCCAGAGAAAGGAAAGGAATTTCCTAAGGTCCTACAGTCAATATGGCACTCACATGACAGCTCGAAGGTTACAGCTCCCATTCACTTCTTGGATCCTGTATTGCAAGATGTGCCGTAAAATGGCACGTTTCCTGTGCTTAGAATACTTCAAACAGCAGTCTTCATAGATGCCTATGGACAACATGCCCCCGCCCCGGGGATAAATTGGTTAGAACCATGGAATAGCTAGCTGCATGCATTCATTTTACAGAAGGGGAAACAATCCCTGAGAAGGAAAGAGACTTGCCCAGGTTCATATAGTTAGTGGAAATGAGAAGAATAGCCAGGCCTCTTGACTTCCAGGTCAAGACTTCTGATTGCCAATTCCTAGAAGATAGGGGAAACATAGGTTTTAGAGGTAGAAGGGACAAGACACAATCTGGTCCAATAAACCTTTTGCAAATGAGAAAATGAGATTCAGGAAGTGGAAGGTACTTGGCCAAAGTCACACAGGACTCAAAGACAAAAGTTAGGATCATAGGATTTCGGGGAATGCAGAGTTACCCAGGCTTTAGGGCCCATCTGGTCCAATCTATAATGGATTGATTATATTATTCCCAATAAATGATCATTCAATTCTCAGTTGAAGACCTTCAGTGAGGGGAAACTTACTACCTCTTGAGGTAATCCATTGTCATTCCATTTCTGAGCATCTCTAATGATTAGAAATCTTTTTTTCTTTATCATAACTATACCTTACATAGCATTCCAAAGGTTACAAAGCTTTTCCATACATTCTCATTGAACCTCATAATCAAGTGAAGTCTGGATGGTATTTTTAATCCCTAGTTTACATGCAAGGAAACTGAGGCTCAGCCATGACGAGACAGGTTTTTGAGGCAGGATTTAAATTCACATCTTCCTAACTCCAAGTTCAGCATTCAGTTCAGTATGCTACACTATTTCTGTAGGAACTCAAGAGTTGCTACTTCAGCTTCCATCTGTTGGGCCTTGTTCGGTCCTCTGGGGCCAAGCAGAACAAAGCTAAACCCTCTTCTCCATAAGAGACTTGACAATGCTTGATAACAGAGTCATCCTGGTGTAGTGGATAGGGTAGGGATGGACTCCTGGTGGCATGATGACCCAAATTCAGATCTCACCATTTCCTAGCTATGTGACTATGGTTAAGTCACTTTGACCCTCTCAGACCTGCAGTTTCTTCCCCTCTAAAATAAGCAGTTTTGACTCAATAGCCTCTAAGATCTCTTTCTGGGTCTAATTCTGTGATCCTAAGAATGTCCCCACTGTGAAGCAGTGTAGTGTAGTGGGTAGAACTCCTGAGGTTTCAACTCCAAATACACTTACTGATGATATGAGCCTGGACAAGTTGACCTCTCTGGATCTTGGTTTCCTCATTTGCCAAATAAGGCACTTAGACTCAATACCCATTAAGTTCCTTCCAGTTCTAAATCTATAATCCTGTCATTGCCCCCAAGTCTTTTGTTCTTCAGGTTAAATCATTAGATTTTTCACTTGTCCTTTATATGGGATGATCTCAAAGCCCTACACTATCCTGGTCACTTTTCTCTAGACCCTCCCCAGTTTATCTAGATCCTTCCTAAAATGGTCTCCAAGAACTGAACTCATTCCTCTAGATACGGTATCGTAAGGACAGAGGGACTAACAACTTATACTCATTCTGGACACTATTTTTTTCTTAATACAACCAACAAATAAAACCAAACAACATTTTTTTAGGGTACCATGTCCCACTGCTGTCTCACATTGAGCTTGGAACCCACTAGAATTGCCAGATTTTTTTATGCTTTTTAAAAATTTTTTTAGTATTTCCTTGTTTTTCATTTCCAACATTTCATTTCCAACTTCTATAAGATTTTCAGTTCCAAATTTTCATGTACAAGCATATTAAGTATATTTCTATATTAGTCATGTTGTAAAGAATTAGAACCAAAAGGAAAAGTCACGAGAAAGAAGAAACAAAAAAAAGAGTAAACAGTATTCTTTGATCTTTCCACAGTTCTTTCTCTGGATGTGGATAGCATTTTCCATCAAGAATCTTTTGGAATTATCTTAGATCTAGTTCTAATTTTTCTTTACAACATGACTAATATAGAAATACGTTTAATATGATTGTACATGAAATACCTATATCAGATTGCATGCCAACTTGGTGAAAGAGGGAGCAGAGGGAGGGGGAGAAAATTTAAAACTCAGAATCTTATAGAAGTGCATGTTAAAAATGAAAAACAAATAAATCCATAAAAAAATTTAAAAACAAGCATTTTCCATCAACAATCTTTTGGAATTGTCTTAGACCTGGATTTTTTTTTTTTTAGGAAAATGCTATCTAGTCATGGTTCAACCATGTGGAATTGATTTTTTTAACCCATATGTCAGACTTTAAATGTATTCTTATTAAATTATTATATCTGGTCGACTGTTCTAGACTATAAAAGATCTTTATATATCCTGTTATCCAGTATGGGATCTAGCCCTCTTAACCTTGTGTAATCTGCAAATTTGATAAATACACCAACTTTGCCATGATCCAAGTCACAGATAAAAATGTTAAGTAGCATAGGACCAAATCTTTCAAAAAGAAGAAATAAGATTAGCCTGTGCTTGGTGAAACCATATAGACTCTTCGTGAACTCAGCTTCCTTTTCTAGATGTTCTTCAACTCTCCCTTTAATAATTTTGTGGAGAATTTTACCAAAAAAATCAAAGTTAAACTCAGTGATCTCCAGACCCCACTCTCTTCCTTTCCTCTTGAGAGGTAGCATGTTGTAGCCAATAGACCCCTAGAGTTAAATCCTGCCACTTTTACTGCATACTTGGGTGACCTTGGGAGAAGTTACTTGGCCTTTCTAAATATTAGATCCTTCATTTATAAAAGCGGAGGCAGGGGAAATTGACAATAATACTTACCTCAAGACTGTGAATGTAAAGAAAAACAACAAAACAATGCATGGAAAATATTTTCTAAGCCTTAAAGACCAGTACAAGTGAATGGTCATTGTAACTATTATCTTTTTAGATAGTAAGAGTACCTGCCTTCTATCATGTTTTGTTTTTTTTGAGGCAATCAGGGTGAAGTGACCTACCCAAGGTCACACAGCTAGGAAGCATCTTAAGCCAGATTTGAACTCTGGTCCTCCTGACTTCAGGACCAATACTCTAACCACTGCGCTACCTAGCTGTCCCCTCTGTGTTCTCTCATGTCCCTTCTCCAGGACCTTTCAAAAGTCACTCACAATAGTTCTACAATCTCATGGGTCAATCTCTTCAGTCCGTTGGGCCAGATGACTGGAATTCATCAAGAACAGTCCTATAGGCTCTGCTACTGTTTCCTTTCTTGTCTGAGATTTGAACTCCCTGTTAGGCATTTTTGTTCTGTCCTTTCCAGGGCAAGCTTCATTCTCTTTGGCAGGAAAAACAGAAGGAATCTCTTCATTATTCCTTATCCATTTCACCTGAGCAATAAACTTTCTTTCATCCTCCTTTCCCCTAATACAGCTGAATCCTCTTTTCCTCTCCCACTGCTCCTTTTGGAAGCATAGTTAGTAGACTTTACTTCCGCTCATTCTGAGCTTTTGCATCCCAGCTGCTATCGGATAGAACCATATCATGCTTCTTCTATAGTCATCCTTAATTGCCTGCCCTTCTAGCCATCTTACAAACAGTAGCATGAATGGTAGCTTAAAAATATAAATTAGCCAGTTAGTTCTCTGGATCTGCACTGGCCTGTTTCTATGTGTATCTTCAGAATTTCGGCCTTGAGAGTGCCCCACATCCCTTGGACTGCCTCCACCATTCTTATCTTATGGCATTGGATCCTACCTAACCTTTCTCTCAACCCTCTGAAATCAAATATCCCAAGGTCTAGGGTTGGCTTTCCTCCTCTACAACAAATTCTAAGAAAGCATTCACTTCCCCTTCCAAGATTCTTTCTATTTCCTCTTTAGCAACCTTCCTTTGTATTCAGAATAAGCTCCAGGATATCAGGTTCTGCCAGATTCCGAAAAAAAAAATTACTTTTAAAGTAGGTCGATGAGCAGTTAGCTTTTGGCAATGAGAATTCCAGTAGATATCTAGATAGTTGAAGTCAAGCCTCTTGTGCCAGGTTTAAGATCCATTTCCTGAATTCATGTATTCCCTCTTTCTGTCCATATGATCTGTTGCATGCTTTGAGAACATAGTGCTTCTGTCTCTCCCTCCATTTATCCTAGTGCTTTCCATCAGGCTTTCTCATTCTGGTTTCTGGATTTCCTTCCTTGTAAAAATTACTTAAAATTCAATTTTATTTGCAGTTTCAAATTCTATGGGTATATTTTCTTAATATGCAATGCTGTCCCTTTATCTCTTTTCTGTTCTTTTTTTAATGACACATTCTTTCAGAGCCACACTCTGGTCATGTGTTCCAATCTACCATATCTCAGTGATACCTATGAGAGAATTCCTGCTTCCTTGCACTGATATGTTTATAAAGCTCATTATGAGGTAATATGGTATGGTGCAAACTCCAGAGTGGCATCCAAACTAGATTAAATGTAATTGGGGAATGTCTAACAAAATCAATAAAAATACAATACAACACAGATAGTGTTAATTTGTGGTTTTCTTTTTTTTTATTTCAGTTTAATTCAGTCTATCCACTGGATGGTGGATAGAGCACTGAATTTGGGAGTCAGAAAGACCTGAGTTCCTATCTGGACCCAGATACTTACTAGCTGTGGGATCCAGGACAAGTTCTTAACATGTCTCTGTTTTAGTCTTCAATCAAATGAGGAATTGGAATAGACAACCTCAGAGGTTCCTTCCATATATGAGTCTGTGACTTGCCCAGGATCACACTGTCAGGACGTCAGACAGGGGAACAGATGGAAGATACCTTAAATCCAGCTCCAAACCTGTGATCTCCTTGCAATTTCAGGTCTCCTCCTTTTAAGTTCATTACAATTTTCATTTTATTACATCCTCTCAATTCCCTAATGCTACCCCTCCCAAGAGAAACTATAGAAAAGTGATCCAGGTTAGAGTCAATCTGATGCCTGTGTTCAGGGCACTGGGAACCTGGTGAAAATGGGGAGTCAGGTCAGAGAGGAAGGAAGGGGTGGAGCTTATAACCCAAAGAACTGGAACTGGCAAGGCTGTCCAGCAATACCAGCACTCAACTTTGCCTCTTCTTTAGGGCATAAGATCAGGAGGAAACCAATCCTCTTCCAAAGACATAGAATACTTGGAATACTAACTTGTAAATAAGGAAGAAAAATAAATGAGGAAGCTAAGGACCAGGAAGGGAAAAGGCTTCAAACAGTACTATGCAAAGTAAGATTAGATCAGGTCTAGTCTTTCCTCTATACCCCACTGTCTTCTCTTGAATTAACTCTTTGGTGACAAACCTCCCCAATGCCCCCTACTTCTCCTACCTTCCCCTAGCTCTGATTTCCATCTGATCTCTGAGAGCAGCTAGACAGTCCAGTGCAAAGAGCTTTGACTCTAAAGTCAGGAAAAGCTGAGTTTAAATCCTGCTTTAGACATTTATTAACTGTATGACCTTGGGCAAGTTACTTAATTTCTGTCTGCCTCAGTTTCTTCATCTGTAAATTGGCATAGCCTCATGCCAGGTTGAAATCTGTGGTATTATGAGCCAGTTGGGTTAAGGGTGAGTTAAGGGCAAGTCAGAAACCAAGGAAGGTCAGGGTCAAGACCCTGTCATTCCTTCAGCCCTGTCTTCCAGACCTATCTCTGGACCTAGGGGAATGGAAGTATAACTAGGAATAAGGAAGCTGCATGCCCCCTACCCAAGTCATCATCTCCTGCTGCTAATTATGGGAGACTGGGAGTGCAGGGGGAGAGAAGGGAGTGCCCAGCAGCTGTTCCTTCAGACCTTTGTAGGAAAAGACCTGAAACTCAGTAAGGTACCAGCCAGGGGTACGTTGGGGTAAGGAGTTTCAGGAGGGGGGTTGGTAGTTAAGTAAGTGAAGAAAAAGAATTTCCTTCAGGAGACCCAAATCAAGTCCTTCCTGCTCCTCTATAAAACCAGGACACAGTCTCCAGGAAAGAACCCTGGCTTAGAGTCAGGCTCAGAAACCTGAGTTCTAATCCCAGCTCTGCCATTGTCATGGCACATATATCCCAACCTTAACCTCCTTATCTGTAAAATGAAAAAGTTGAACTAAGGGACATCAAGGGTCTCTTCCAGGAGGGGTATCCTGACCTATGTTCTAAAGTCTTAAGTCATAGGGCCATGCGAAGTAGATAGGGTTTGGGGGCCTGGAATCAGGCAAACCTAAGTTCAAATCTAGCCTCAAACACTTACTAGCTATGTGACCCTGGATGAGTTACTTTACCTCTGTCTGCCTCAGTTTCTTCAACTATAATATGGGAATAAACATAATACCTGCCTCTCAAGGTTGTTGTGAGTATCAAATGAGACAACATAAGTAAAGCATTTTGCAGACCTTAAACTACCATAGGAATGCTAGCTATTACTATATAGAACTGAAAGAGATCATCTAGTCCAGTGGTTCTTGGCCTTGGGTTCACAGATGCCAAATTTTTAGGAGAACTTGGATGAGGAGAAATTAAATTCTTATTTTCAGTAACTTCTAACAAATTTAACATTCCCTTCAATTATGTAAAAACAGGATTCTGAGAAGGGCTTCACCAGACTTCCAAGGAGTCTATGAGAACCTCTGAACTAGTCTAATTAGCCCATTTTACAGATGAGAAATGGAGCCTCAGATATAAAAGGTAGCACTGCTAATTAATTTCAGAGATAGGAATTGAACCTAGGGCCTCCAGACTCCGGGGCTTATGGTCTTTCACCCTATATAGATCTGCCTTTCCCATGATCGCAAGTACTGGTGGCTACTTTTTCTCCTGCATATGAACCTGGCTTCCCTGTCAGACTGTGAACTCCTGGAGAAATGAGACTCCATCAGCCTCATGACCTCTGAGCTGGAGGCCTATAAATGTTTTGTAACAATAGCAATGAGCTTCAGTCTCCACTCGAAGACAGTGAGGAGTATTTTGGGTTCAGAGACCATCCCCTCCTTCCTTCAAGAGGATCAAAGGTATTGAAAGTTATTCTCTGGGCTCTTTTTCCTATAATCAGCAACTTAACTGGGTGATAAGGCTAGGGGGAGGGGAAATGGGGGACATTGGGCCTGATAAGAAGCCCCTGTCCCTTCCCTGATCAAAGGCCAAGGGAAGAAGCAGTCAAGGATCCAGGAACTCCTCAGCCCTTTCCCCTAAACCAGAGATTTTCTGTCCTACGTGAAGGTCCTACAAAGGCCCCATGTGTATAAAATAGAAGTTCTATCCCCAGCTTTCCCTAGGGTTATGACTCTGGCAAGAGGGAAATAGATTAGCAGCTGCCTTCTGAGCTCTACCAGTCACTCCTCCTTCTGCCTCTCAGGATCTCATTGGATAAACTACCCTAAGGATCATGGGAGCTGGAAGGACCCTCCAGTCTATGAGACTGGGGAAACTGAGGCCCAGAGAAGTTAAAGGGACTTGCTCAGGGTGATCTGAGTCAGCCACAGAATATCAAAGCTAGAAGAGACCCTAAAGATCTCCTACTCTTAACACCACTACTTCATTACAGATGAGGTCTAGAGAGAGAATTTGCCTCAATTCACATAATTAGTAAGTAATGAATCTAAGATTCAAAATTTTACTCTTCTGACTCCAAATCCATAGCTCTCATCCAACAGGCAGCTTCTCAGTGATCCCTGCCTGTATCATAGCACTGTATTTCACACTTTTCCTTTAGTCTCCCCACTGGAGTATCAGTTCTCCCAAGGGCTCTGAATCACTGAGTTACAGATGAATAGCTGGTGAGAACTGGAAGGGACATTAGAAATCAGCTAATAGTCTTAGATGTAAAGCTGGGAAATTATAATCCAACCACCCTGTTTTACAGATAAAGAAACTGAAAGTTACCATGATCCACTCAGGGTCACAGAGGTAGTAAATATCATAGTTAAGATTTGAACTTGGGTCTTCTGGTTCTATTCTTATCCAATTCATTTGAATAAATATTTATTAATCATTGGCTCTGTGCCAGGCATTGTACTAGATGCTAGGGACACAAGGATTAAAAAATACGAAAACAGTTCCTGGCCTAAAGAAGATTATATGCTACTGGTTGGAAAAAAAACTATACATGGAAAATTGAATGTAGAATATATACAGCACGATCCACTCCACCTTATGCCTCTCTAGCCCCTCATTTCACAGAAGGGGGAAATAGATGGAGAAGAGATTTGCCTTGTTTTTTCCTCAGTGGGGAATATAGAGGAAATAAATATTACTTAAAAGAAAAGTTAAATTTAAAAAAGAGAAGGGATTTGCCAAAGCTACACCCCAGGTCAGAAGGGAAGCTGGGACTAGAAGCCAGGCCTTCCAACTTGAGAGGCAGTGTGGTACAATAGAGAGCTTTAGAGTCAGAGGGTTCAAAGTCTGCTTCTGTCATTTACTGGCAGGGTGACTTTGGATAAGTCTCTTAACTGCTCCATGTCTCTGCTTTCTCACCTGCAAAATGAAGGTACTGAACGAAATGGCCTCTGGGGTCCGTTCCACTTCTCAGCTACTCTTTCCCGGGATCCCCTCATCCTTTTGCTTGCCCGAAAGCCCAGAGTCCATTTAATTGAAGAAGGATGAGAGGGGCCCCTCTTTTGGGGGTGTAGAATGGAGTGGTGGAGAGAAGAAAGCGAGAAGGGATTGGGAGACATCCCCCAGGGGACAAATTGCACCAAAGAACCTGAGGTGGTACAGAGTCCAAAGTTATGGCGTAATTAGGGTGGGGTAAAAATAGGGAGAGGCTTCCAAGGGGAATTGGCTGAGCTTTGATCAGCTAGGCAGGGAAAAAGTAGAGGAAAGGAGCAGAGGCAAGGGGATAAAGAGAGTGAGACCAGGACTCAGCTGGGGAAAAAGGAGGACGCTTGATGTCAGAGGGAAAATTTTGCAGCCTACTGCAGAGGTCCAGAAGTGTGGGAGATAGAGAGGGGGTGCTTTCTCACTGGAGGTCTTCAGACTGAGTCTTAATGACTGCTTATCATCCAAAGTGCTATAAAAATATTAGCTATTTTTATGTAGTTTTATGTTCGTGGCATCACAGATCTTGAGCTAGAAGGCACCTGAAAGGCCATTGAGTCTAACTCCCTCACTTAAAAGTGAGAAAACGGAGACATGAAGAAGTGAAATGTTTTGCCTAGAGGGACAGTATCTGAGACAGGATTCGAACCCAGATCTTCCTGATGTCAAGTCCAATGCCCCGTCCACGATACCATACTGCACATGTCCTGGGTGAGGGAGGGGGTGGTAATTCTATGTGGATGCAAGATGGACTAGATGCCCTCTGAGTTCTTCCTCCCTTAATTCTAACATTTGATGACTGTCTGCCATGGTGAGACTAGGACTACACTCTGGAAATAGCCAAATGGATTCACATAGACTCTGATATCTCAGGAAATGGGTTCCCCAGCTACATGACTGTGTAGGGATGGGTACCTTGACTGCTGACAGCATAGGCCAGTGCCACCAGAAAGCAAGTTAACAGCTGGAGATTCATTCTGTTGGCTCCCTGGAGAAGAATTCACTGTCCTGCACAAAGAGAAGACAGAGAGTAGGTAAGATTGAATCCCCCTTCCCATCACCCCCAAATAAGGACCTAAATCCTGGAAGTCCTCCTGAGTTTGACAGTATTACTAGAGAAATGAAAGTGGGTTCCCCTGCTCTATATCCCTGTTTGCTCACCCCCTCCTCAACACTTGATTACTTTGGGGCTTTTTGTCCACATGGGCATGCAACAGAAGCTCCTAGCCAGTCATACTAAGTCCTTGAGATACCAGGATTCAGAGCTAGAAGAAATCATAAAGACAACCTTGTCCAATTTTCTCATTTTTACTGAGGAAGGAAACCAAGGCTCAAGAAGGGGAAAAAGATTTGCCCAAGTTACATAGCTAGTAAGGTAGTCAGTATTTGCACCAGGTTTTCTAACCCCAAATTCAGTGGTTTTTCCAGCTATGCCATGTTGTCTCCTCTAGCCCTTGGGTTTTGTGTGGCCACTGTACTCACCAAGTGCTCTGAGTTCTCCCAAATCTTGCAGCCCACTATGACCTCTCTCTGCTGCACTAGGAAGTGGAAGTGGCTGGTATTGTCAGAGGCTTTCTCCTTATAAGCAGGGCCTCCCTCCCTCCTCTGCTTCCCACCCACCACAGACTCTGTTCTAACAGGCCCCAGCAAACAAAGGCCCTCCCCTCAGCAGTTCATGCTCTTCTCTTCCAAGAAAAGGCAGGTTTTGATGGAAGAGACTTTGTACAAGCCACCTGTACACCTGTGCACCTATGGCTGCATGCTATTGTCATGCCAAGGGAGTGTGGAGATGTGAGTGGCCTAGAAGCACAAAACTGCTTTTCACTGACCTCTGGCTCTCCTGCAAGAAGGAGCTCCGCTGTCCGCTGTCCCCTTTCTCAATTAGAACAAAGGTCTTGCAGAAAGAGCTGGGAGGATCCTTAGAACAGTAGGATATCAGACTTGAGAGAATCCTTAGGACACAGAATGTCATCTGGCAGGACCCCTAAAATACAAAATGTCAGAGCTGGGAGGGTCCTTTGGACATAGAAAATTCTAATAACAGATTAATATTTGCTGGTATTTATGTAGCACTTAAAGGTGCTTTAGGTACAGGCACTTGCTTGGCACCCTGAACGCCAGCCAGGAAGATCATTAGAACAAAGACTGTCATCGCTAGTATAACATACATCAAGTAATCATGGAAATGGTCAAATGAGATAATAGAATCTTGGATTTAGAGAAGGAAGGGGTTTCTGAGGCTGTCTACTATAATCCCTTCATTTACAGGTGAAGAAACTGAGACCAGAAAGCTGAAATGAATCGTCCTAGTTAATGTAAGTAGTGACTGTCACTACTGAGCTTCTCTCCTATCTCTTCTCTTTCTCCCCAAATCTCCAGCTTTCTTCACATCCCAACTAAAATCCCACTTTCTACAGGAGAGATTTTCCTGTTCCCTCTTAATGTTAGTGCCTCCCCTCTATTCATTATTTCCTATGTACTCTGTACATAGCCTGTTTGTACATATTTGCTTGCATGTTATCTTTGTCACTAGATTGTGAGCTCCTTGAGGGGAGGCACTGTCTTTTGCCTTTCTTTGTATCCCTAGCACTTAGCATGGTGCCTCAAATATAACAGGGGCTTAATAAATGTTTATTGACTGACAGAGTCCAGGTAATCTGCCTATACATTCAATGCTCTTTCCACTATACCAAGCCATATTTGAAGTGTTTTGCAAACTCTAAAGTGTCATACAAATGTCAAACAATTACTAACATTATTTTGTCTAACCCCTTCATTTGACAGATGAAGAAATTGAAACCTGGACAATTGAAATGATTTGCCCAAGGTCACATAGTGAGTCAGAGGCAGAATTGGAACTTAAACCCTGCCTTCTTGACTCAACATGAAGGACCAGAACAAATAAATCTATGGATTAAAGGGCTATGTCACCATATCCAAATTGTTAAGAATTGGGTCATGATAGTCGACATCTACATGTAAGGAGTCCCTATGAATTAATTCCATAATTCCATTTACCTTCAATGAAAACTGTTGGTTGATTTAACTATGACACCTGGGTAAGCAACAGTGACAAAGAGGTAGTGTTTTAAGGTTTCATTTGGAGTGCATGCGAACCTTGTGAGTAATATACTGTAGACACTATGATTTCTGTCTTACAGATAGAAAACTGAGGCTCAGAGAGGATGACATAGTAAGGCTCACAGACAGGATTTGAACCTGAGTTTCTCCTAATTACAAGTTCAGAGACTTCTTTATTGTTCTGATCTCTATTATATACAGATTGTTTTTCTTTTAAGTATGTGAGTTCAGCTTGTAGCTTTCAAAGTTTTCCTGCTTGTCTTTGTCGAGTCTTCCTTCTTTTCTCTGCCTTTATCTTTTCTACCATATAGTGCCAGCTAATTAGGAAAAAACAAAACATATGTGGAAAAATCTGGTCCTAATTTGGCCCAAAACATGAATCTGCAACCCTCAGAGTACCTGTACTTCAGAAGTTAAAATTCAATATGATTGAGATTAAACTCAAGATTATTCAGCTCTCTTCCGTTGTTTCCCCACCCTCAGACTAAGCCCTAACCCTAGACTTTGTCCTAATTGTAGACAAATTCTAAGGCAGAGACTTGAGCTCAACCCTACACTGAGCCCTGACCCTAGAATAAGGCCTGATTCCAGCCAATGGCATAGCTCTGACCCAAATCAGAGCCCTGACCCCAGTTAAGGAATGGGCTTTAACCTAAATCTGAGCCCTAATCCCAACCAAAAACTGAACCTGAATCCTGACCCCAGCCAAGTGCTAAGTCCCATCTGGACCTGCCCTTCAGCCCTCTCCTCCAGTAAGCTCCACAGACTCATTTTCCTGAAATTTGCATGTGAATTGTATGACGAGTGTATGCGTTAAACACTGCTCTTGTTCTGCCCAGTCTTCAGCTGTCCTGGAATCCCCGAGTAGCTTTGCCAGCGTGACAGGCGTCCACAACTGTTTAAAGAGTGAATGAATGAATGCTTCCTGATTTTCTAAGAAGCCAGAACAATGCCCTTGGCTTTATCATCAGGGCCAAATTACATCTAGTTTCTGTTTTATTTATACACAGTGTCTCACTGCTAAGTGAGGTATCCCATAGACTCTGTCCTGGGCTCTCTTCTCTTTTCCTTCTATACTATTTCACTTTGTGATTTCATTCCCCTATGTTGACGATCCTCAAATCTATTTTTCCAGCCTTAACACTTCTTCTGACCCCCCAGTCTCCCATGTCCAACTGCCTTTAGACATCTCAAAATGAATGTTCCATAGACAACTCATCCCAAACTGAACTTACTATCTTTCCACCAAACCCTCCCATCTTCCTAACTTTCGTATTGCTGCTGAGGGTGACACCAGCCTCCCTGCCATCTGGGCTTGTAATCTAGGTGTCATCTTCAATGCCTCACTCTCAACCCCAATATCCAAGCTGCAGCCAAAGCCTGTTGATCTTACCTTCATAATGTCTCTCAAATGCATCTCTTTCTCTTCTCTGACATTGCCACCACTCTAGTAAAGGATGTTACCACCTCACACCTGGATTGCTACAGCAGCCTTTTGGTTGGTGTCTGTGGCAGATTTCTCCTTGCTGCCTCCATCCTCCACTCACCTATCAGAGTGACACCTTGGGGTGTGGCATGCATCCTCCCGATCAGTAAACGCCATCAGTTCCCATCAGCTCTAGAATCAAATGCAAAATTCTCCCTTTACTTTTTGTTACTGTTGCCGTTCATTCTTCCATCTCAAAGAGAATCACATCAGGAGGGTGCTGTCTTTTGAGTAAATTAAGTGAGGCAGTGCTGTGCAAAGTCATCAGTTTTGCTCCTCCAGAGTCATTGGGGTCCAGTGGACAGATAATTAACAATGGCCCTTCCATTTGGTGGTCAAAGTCCTCTATAATTTGGTCTCCTCCTGCCTTTCCAGTCTTTTTTTACACCTTCTAACTCCCAGTGACACTGGCCTCCTTGCTGTTCCCTAAACAAGAAACTCCATATCTCAATCTCCAGCATCTTCTGACTTTTGAATGTTCTCCCTCTTCATCTCTGACTTCTGCCTTTCCTGGATTCTTTCTAGTCCCAACTAAAATCCCACCTTCTCTAGGAAGTCTTCCCTGATCTCCCTTAATGTTAGGGCCTTCCTTCTGTTGGTAATCTTGAATTTCTTCTGTATGTAGTTTGTTGTTGTTCAGTCCTGTCTGATCCTTTACAACCCCATTTGGGGTTTTCTTGGCAGAGATACTGGAGTGGTTTTTCATTTCCTTCTCTGACTCATTTTACAGGTGAGGAAACTGAGGCAAACAAGGTTAAGTGACTTGCCTAGGGTTATACAGCTAGTAAGTGTCTGAGGTCAGATTTGAATTCAGGAAGATGAGTTCTTCTGACTCCAGGTCTGGCACTCTATCCACTAAGTCACCTAGCTGCCCTGGTTAGTAAATACTAGTCAGTCATACTAGTTAGTAAAAACTAAACTGAGAATTTGAAAGTAATGAATAACAGTAGTCAGACTATGAGATTCAATGGAATCATAGCTCAACAACTGGAATGTTATTGATGAGATGTTTATTTATTGGAAGAGATTACAGATGCCATGGAGACAGACCCCCTCACCTTACAGATATGGAAACTGAGGTTCAGGGAAATAAACTGACTTGCCCAGAGTTCTCTAAGTAGTAAATGGACTTGAACCCAGACCTCCAACACCAAAACTAATACTCTTTCCACATGAGCTCTTCTGGTCAAGCACCGGATCAAGCACCACATAGGACTAAATTACCTTGCAGAATAGTGGCATTGGGAAAGGATGAAATGAGTCATCAACTGAGAATCGGCAGATGTGGGTGTCTTCCTTACTGCACTGGCTGGTTATGTAATTTCTCCTCTCTTGGCCTTGGTTTCATCCTCTGGAAATACAAGGTGGTACTAGAGGTCACTAAAATCCCTTCTTACTCTAAAATTCTGGGATTTGGAGTTCAGATGGATGGAGAGTTTAAAGTAAATTTTCTAGTTTTTTTTTTTCCCACTGTTGTCCATCCCTGGTGTTTTGTTGGAATCAAGACCTAGGTGAGTTGGCCCAATTGAAATCCTTGCTTTCTAGAGTACTAACTGGATCACATTCCTTCCTACAGTGATCAGGGATGGGGGGGGGGGGCAGGGGGGATGGGGACAGTGCTATGTGAGAACTGAGTTAAAAGTCAAGAGATTGTCAGAAAATGAGCTCAGTCTTCATCATTCTAGAACCATAGAATTTCAGAGCTGGAAGGACCTTTAGGACACAGAGTGTCAGAGCTGGGGTCAGTCTTTAGGACACAGACTGTTAGAATTAGGAGGGGACACACAGTGTCAGTACTGGGGGGACCTTAGGACACAGAATGTCAAGCCTAGGGGGCAGTGTTTAGGACACAGACTGTCAGAATTGGGAGGGGAGCCTCAGGACCCAGAGTATCAGGACTGAGGGCAGGGTTTAGTCACACAGAGCATCAGGACTGGCAGTGTCCTTAGCACATGGAATGTCACAACTGGGCAGAGTATCTTAGAACATACACTCTTAGAGCTGGGAGGACCCTTTGATCATATGAAATGTTGGAGTTGGGAGGGATGTTAGGTCATAGAATAAATATTTTTTATTTTGAAAAAAAAAAGAAAAAACCCAGTTCTCCAAAACTAATCTAGTTAACCTAATAACCTAAATCCACTTAATCTGTTATCTGTAGAGTTCCACACCCACAGTAATTCTTTACCTGCCAAAAGAAGGAATTGTTACCTCATCTGGGGGTCAAGTTGGTCACTGCAATTTCACAATATTCAGTTTCTTTTGTTGTTACTATTGATTTACATTGTTACGTCACTGTACTGTTTCCTTGGTTCTGCTTATTTCATCAGTTCATATATCTCTCTATGCTGTTCCTCTTACAACATAACCACATTTATGTACCACCACTTTTTTTTAGTCATTCAAATGGGCCTCCACAAAACCTTGCTCTTTGAGGGAGAGTTAGGGAGAAGATATATACACATACATATAAGGAAATGTAAGTGATGTAAAAATTCAGTAAACAATTTTTTAAAAGAAATGCTGAATACTCCAAGCAAGTTTTATGAAACATGAGTTTCATAAAACTCTGTATAAAGCATTCATGGAAAGTCAGAAAGACTTGATTTAAGGAACAGAAAAGTAAGCAGAAATAGGAAAACCATTTAAATGGAGACCACAACGTGATAATTAAAGATTTTAGAACTCTGATCAATGCAATGACCAATCATGACTTTAGAAAACTGACATGGTGGGAGGTGAAGCCCAACCGTAGCCTCTGGTCAGTGAAGCAGTGGACAGAGATATGAAAGGAGGTATTAGTCTTCAGAAGAGACCAAAATAATGATGCATTTTACTTGACCGTATTTGTCACGAGGAAGTGAAAATTGTCAGTGGAAAATAACAGTGGTTATTAGAAAAGAGTAAAGGGCATTAAAAAAAAGACTTCAAAAAAAAACACGGACTGTCACAGGACAACTCTTAGGACACAGAATGTCAGTGCTATAAGAGATCTTAGGCTATTTAAAGGGGACCTTAGAACTTAAATTGTCAGCGCTGGGCAAGACATTAAAATCGAGAATGTCCAAACTTGAAAGGACCTTCGAAGGCGGAAGAGTGAATGTCGAGGTTGGAACAGACCTGAAGACAAAGAATGTTAAAGGTGGACAGGGCTTTCGCAGATAAGACGTCAGAACCGCAAGGAATCTGAGAACACAGAAAATCAGAGTTGGGAGGGCCCTTAGAGTACAGACTGTTGGGGATGGGAGGGGCCTCAGAAACCATCTGGTACCCGGATTCTTAATATTTTTGGTATCCTGGACCGCTTTAGCAGTCTGGGGAAGCCTCCATACTCTGCCTCAGAATAAAGCTTTTAAGTGCATAAAATAAAGTACATAGGATCATAAGGAAACTAATTATATTGAAATAAGTATAGAGGGGCACCTCCTAAAATCCATCCAGGGACCCCAGGTTAAGAACTCCCGATCTAATCCAATTCCCTCCTTTCACGGATGGGAAATCGGAAGCCCCCTGCTAAAATCCAGCAGGTTGAATTGTTTTGGGCGGGGAGCGGGGCGGAGCTGGAGCTGGTCCTGCGGGCTCTGGGAGGGGCCAAGGGCTGGGGCAGGGCCTGGCCCAGCTGACAGCCTCCAGTTGCGGTGGACTGTCTAGAGAAGGAGAACCGCCGGTCCGCGCGGGGACTTGACTGTCTCCCGCGGGCCATGGATGCCCCGTCCTGCCGAGGGCCGTTCCGCCTCTTGGGCCTCCTGCTCTGGGTACGAGCCGCCGCCGCTCTCGCTTGGGGCTCCTGGAGCTACGGGCTGGGCTGGGTGTGGCCAGGAGCGCCGGGCTCAGTCCCGACAATTTCGGTTTTAATTCATCGGTTCTCCTCCTCCCCACCCCGGCGCATCCTGCGCGATGCGGGGAAGCCCTGGTCTGCCAGGCGGGGGACGTGGGCTCTGGTCCGGGCCGCTCCGCTATCAGTGAGCGTGTGACCTTGTCCAGCTCCCTTTTCTGGGCCACAGTGTCTGCGTCGGTTAAGATGCTCCTTAGCCCCTTTCTGCCTTGACAGTCTCGGACTCTGGAGTTTGGGGTTTGGGTAAGTGAACACCTGGGAAAGATACCGAGGTAGGTTGTGAGAAAGGTGACTGGCCCGGGCTAGTTATTGTTACGGATCATTAACCTACAAACCAGGGCAGCCACTTTCGGAGGGGGAGGAGGGGAAGGGAATACCCGACCTCCGCAAAAGGGAACAAGAGGGCTTGTACTCGTTCTGCTTGGCCCCGAAGGGCAGAAATAGGACCTTTGAGGTTAAGGAAAAGCTTCCTGATTCTTGCAGCGATTCAAAAGTGCAGTAAACAGCCTCCAGTGAGGTCTGCCCCCTCCGCCCCTCTCCCCTCGGATCTTCAAGCAGATCTAGGGTGAATTTCTGAAAGGTGTTGTCGAGAGGGCTTTATGTTGAGATATGAATTGTATTTCTTGCCCCTTGAGTGTCCTTCCAACGCTGGTATTTTGTGATGGGGGGGGAGGGGGTGGAGAGGCAGACAGAGAGAGACAGAGACAGAGAGAGACAGACAGACAGACAGAGAGACAGAGACAGACAGACGGAGAGAGAGATGACCTGGAGGAAGGAGGTGAATTTTGAACTTGTGATTTACTCTGTGTGAGGGAAACTCCCAACTCTGTAAAAACTACCTCTGCAAATACAGATCAACAACTTGTGTATCTTAGTTGTCTGGGGACATTGAGAATCTGGGCTCACAAAGCTAGTGTCAGAGGTAGAACTTGAACTCCAAAGCTGGCCCTCTATCCACTCCACAGTGTGATGGAAGTGGTACAAATTGTTGTAGTTCTTATTCATGGACCCATTTTACAGATAAAAATCTTGCAATGTACATAGTATCAGCAACATTGTACAATATTGTTTAATGATCACATATGATTGATTTAGCTCTTCTCAACAATGCAATGATCTAAGACAATTCCAAGACTCCTGATGGAAAATGCTATCCACATCCAGAGAAAGAACTATGGACTCTAAATGCAGATAGAAGCATACTATTTTCACTTTGTTTTGTTTTATTTTGTTTTTCTTGGCTTTTTCCTTTTGTTCTGTTTCTTCTTTCATAACGTGACTAATGTGGAAATATGTTTAACATGATTGTACATGTATAATCTATATCAGATTGCTTGACATCTTGGGGAGTGAGCATGGGAGGGCAGGAGAAAAAATTTGAAACCCCAAATTTTATATTAAAAATGAATGCTGAAAACTACATAATTGGAAAAAATAAAATACTAGTTTAAAAGAAAAACAGCAGCAACTTGTTAAGTCCAAATGTGGCATCTCCTGCCTCCAAAGTCAGTGCCTCACTCATTTCAGGAGCAAAGATTTTTCTTTGATTCAGTTGAACTGAGAGGAGGAAATCCTTCTCTGATCTTATCCCTCAGCATGATATCCTCTCTCTGTAACCCTGTGGTTTGTTTCTTCTTCCTTTCGTTCCTTCCCTTGTCTACTTTTACCCCCAAGCAAAGCAACTCCTACCAATTATGGCAGAATTTTCTGATTGGTCCAAATCACCACCACCACCACCACCACACTCCCTGCAATCCCCCTACCCCCCAGCCTTGAACTCTATTCTGGCTGCAAGGTGGTCCCCTACCTGCAATATGGGAGGATCATGGGCTAGATGTTCTCTGAGATCCCACATCCAATGTTCTAGCAATCCTTTCAGTGGAGTCCCTGGTACTGAGTCAGCCAATGGTGACAGTGGAATATGTGGGCTCTTTGAAGACAGGGACTGTTTTCTGTTCCAAACAGCCCCTAGCACATTGCCTGGCACAAGTAGACACAAATGTTTGTTGGATGGTCATGTTGTTCTTGAAATTATTTATAAGTTCTCTGCAGCTTTCTTGCAGCTCTCTACAATTTCAAGGAATATTTTTGCCAAGTCTATGTCTTGACCTTGTTGAAGTTTGTGTGTATGTATAGTAAAGATGACTTCAACAGCCTTTAGTCAGCAAATCTGGCCAGTTCTGCCTCCATATACATCTGTATTCATGGAGCCAGCATCTTCGTTCAGCCCCTCTGCCTGCCCCTTGGACTATCTTAATAGGCTCCTCCACGGCCTCCCTGCCTCCAGTCTCTCCAAGCTACCTTCCATATTGTTTGCTAATTTACTTCAATTCAGTGAGCATTTATTGAGTGCTAGACACTGTTGTCTAGGATCAAATAAACAAAAAATGAGAATATGCTCTTTGGGGGAGAAACAAGATGAAGCCTTCCTTCCCTCCTTGAAGCCTTCCCTGATTTCCCACAGTTGAGTCTTCTTTCTTTCCTCAAATACAGCTATGCAAAATGTATAGTCTTCCTAATGCATGATTCTAACCATGTGACTTCCCAGCTGAGGAACCTTCAATGTCTCCCTATTACCACTAGGAAAAGGCACAGGTTCCTTAGCCTGGCATTCAGGGTCCTCCACAATATGACTACAACCTATCTTTCCTGGTTTATTGCACATTTATCCCTCTTCACATATTCCATATTCCATACAGACTGGAATAAAACTGTTCTCTGAGTCTGCCATGCCCTCTCCTACTTCTGGACCAGCCACCCCCTGTGCCTGGAATAAGCTCCCTCTTCATTCCCTTTCTCCTTTTCTTTCTTTTAGGTTTAACTCAGCTGCCACTTCTTTAATTAATCAATAAGCATTTATTAAACACGAGACCCCACTAGAGATATAAATACAGACATGAAACAACTCTTGCCCTCAGGGAGCCTATATTCTGCTTGGAAAAGACATGTTCACAGATAGGTACAGGAAAAATTTACACAGTAGAAGCTGGGTACTCACAGTTGGAGGAAATCAGGCATAGACTTTGGAAGGAGGCAACATTGAAAGTTCTAATAGGGAGAGGTAAAAAGGGAGAGCATTTCTGGGATTGGGCATAGCTTGGGCAAAGATGTGGAGATAGGATATGCAGTGTTGTGAAGCAGGCCAAGTCCACTGGAGCATAGAATGCATGAGAGTAAATGATGTGTAATCAACCTAGAAAGAAAGGCTGGAGCCAGATTCTGAAAGGCCTTTAAAGGTCAAATGGGAATTTATGCTTTTAACCTAAAAGAATGGGAAATCCTGAAGCTTTCTTGGAGAATTGTAGTAACATGATCATGGGCTTTAGGAGCGTCGGTGTCAGCCTTCACTGATTCCCACAGCTGAGATGCTTCTCCTTTTTCAAGTTATCTTAGGACATTTTATCTGGGTCCTTCCTTTGTCTATCCCCCACACACACACACATACACCCTTGCACACACTCTGTCTTGTATTCTAATCATCTGTATCATACTGCAGCAGCCCCAACTTGTCAGAATCCCCAAATAGTACAAGCTCCTTGGGGTGGGTAAATTTTTTTTTGGTATCTTTAGTAATAAGCAGGTATTCAATAAGTATTTGATCGATTAGCTGAGCCGCCTTTCCAAGACTTCAGAAATGAGCATGGAAGTGCTTTCCATTGTTGGGGTGGGGCGGGGTTGAAGGTTTCCTATGCACTCATGGAAGGCCAGGAAGGCCTACTTTCCTTCTTTCCTTTCCCTATTCGTCTGCTTGGAAGTCTCTCCCTCATCCTCATCTACCTTCTTTCAAGTTCCAGTTAAAATCCCACCTTTTATAGCTAGCCTTTCCTTGTATCTTATAGGCTTTATCTCAGTTGAGTATTTACAACTTATCCTGTCTATATCTTGTTGTACAAACATATTTGCCTGTTGTCTTCCCCGTTAGACTGAGAGCTCTTTCAAGGCAGGAGCCATCTTTTTCCTTTTCATCCCCAGCACTTAATCCAACACCTGGTCCATGGTAGGCACTTAATAAATGTTCATTGACTGAGTAACTGATACATGGCTCTTATGTTTCAGGGAGCTGCAGGTGCCATGGCTTGGGCTGGGGTCTCTGCCCTCAGAACCCACAGGAGCTATCAGGATTTCTGTGACAATCCTTTCTTGGAGGTGCTGGGCTGTTTGGTAGTGGCCACAGCGCCACTGCTGCTGCTTACTGGGGGCCTGGCTATTGGCATCTCCCGCTGGAACACTGGTCCCTGGCAAGGCCTGGTGAGTATGCCTTTGGCTTGGGAACAACTCTTTTCTTCCTCTCACACAGGCCCCATGTGGAATCAAATCCTGGGAACTGCCTCTTGCCTTGTCTCTCTGCTGGGACCTTAGTACCTTGTCAGATGGTTCAGCTGACAAGCATTTATTAATGCATTATTGGCTCAGTGCCAAGTACTCTGATAGGTTCAGGGGTGATATATACAATAAAAAGTGAAATAAGTCCTACTCTTGAGGATAGAGTAGAGACCCTGTAGTATGTTCTTTTTTTTTATAAATTTATGTTTATTCTAAACTTAGAACATTTCCATTCCTTCAACAGAATACAAATTTAAAAATATATGATCAGTTTCATATGCTACTTTCAAAATTGTCCTTTTCATCTGTGATTCCTTCTGTTCTTCCTTCAAAATGATCTGGAGTCACTTTAAGTCACCCTTCACCCAATTGCCATTTTAGTTCAATTCAGAAATTCAATTCTTTCTGTATGTTTTTGAAAAGGTTACAATTAGCTTAATGTTAATATCCCAATATATACCCTCCCTCATAATGACCCTCCCTTGTGACAAGGCTCACTGGACCACTGGGCCAGGAGTCAGGAAGATCTGAGTTTAATTCCAGCCTCAAATGAATGCTTCCTAACTGTGTGACCCTGGGAAAGTCACTTAACCTCTGATTGCCTGACACAACAGATCCACAGGAGAAGGAAATGGCAAACCACTCCAGTATCTTTGCTTAGAAAATCCCAAATGGAGTCATGAAGAGTCAGATGCAACTCAACAAAAGCCATTGTGAACATTTTCCAGGTCACATTTTCTTCACTTTGCAAGCATCGTCTCAAGATTTTAAAGAGTGAATTCCTCAATTGTTTTTCCCCCAGAACACTACAATATCTCATTACATTACATTTGTCACAGTTTGTTTAGCCCTTCTCCAGTGGATAGGTATCCCCTTTGTTCCTGGTTTTTTGCTGCCGTAGCAACCGCTGCTGTTGATATGGTGCTTGGGTGCTTGTGTTTCGACCCCACTTCCAAGATCACATTTCTCCATAGCCTCAAAACTCTATCCCCTGACAGCTTTCTCCCCAGCCCAGAGACAATATGCCTAGCAATAACTCACGAGTGGGCTCCAGGAAGGCAAACTATGTCTCCCTGTTACAAGAACAAACTGGCTACTGTAGAATTTCCCTTGTATGAACAGGACCATCTTGCACCAACAGAACTGTCATGTACTGATTCCCACAGTTAGTGTATACGATCCAGAGGTCAAGCTGTAGACGGCAACTCCTGAAGCTATCTTGTTACAGACATAACAGGCTAAAAACACACCCCTTAGGAACATTTCCAGTAGTGAATGATGCCTATGACCAAGGCTGTGTGTTATCATCTAATTAGCATACTTGTTATATAATACACTGCTTTTCCTATATAAGCTTTAGCATCATTTCTGTTAGGTTGCAAGTTCCCTAAAGAGCTCTGCCCTCCATATTAGCATTACAATAAACATTACCAACTTGACTTAAAGAATGCTTGAATCCATGAATTCATTGCAGATGACCCTTTCCTGTATTTCAGTCCTTGATGGGTCCCTGAACCTCTCAAACTGCATCAGTATGACTATGTTGATGTCTGTGGCACTTTTTATTTTCTTTCTTTGACCTCCTAGGCATAGGTCAAAGCATTTGAACAGTTTACTGACATTTTTTAAAAATTGTAGTTCCAAATTATTTTCCAGAACAACTAGACAAATTCATAAGTCTGTTAATGGTATATTAGTGTGTGCATACAAAAGCCTTTCCCCGCCAACCTATCATAAAGTAGCATGAGTTTTATCACAATTTTATGGATAGGGAAACCAAGGCTCTGAGAGATAGAGTGTTTTGCCTGGTCAACCAGAGAAACTGGGACCTGAATAATTCAGGAGACCGGTGCTTACTATGGACTCCGATGGAGCATCTTCTCCCACCTTAGGGAGTTGAGAGGTGCAGAGATAGGACAGAGACAGCAAAGCTCAGTAGAGAAGTGTTGGCTTGACATTTCAAGATGTTGGTTCAAATAACACCTCTGCTTTTTACTAGCTGTGTGGCCTTGGGCAAGTGATTAAATACCTCTAGGTCTCAGTTTTCTCATCTGTAAAATGAGGAAAGTTGGACTACAGTCTAGAATCCTCTCAATAAAAGGATTTGTTCTGTGAATTTTGGATTCAGTCAAAGAACTGCCCTTGAGGACCTAGAGGGCTACATGTGGCCTCAAGGTCTCAGATTCCCCACCTCTGGACTAGATGACCTCTAAGGTTCATTTGCAGCTCCAAATCTCTCCTGGCATAGGGGATTGAAAGCCAGTCTTGGCATCAAGAAGATTTGGGTGTAAGTTCTAGCTGTTATACCTATAGGCCATGTGGCCCTGGGCAAGTCAAGGTGAAGTGCTCAGTGTCCCTCCTCCAATTCACTAAGACTAAGCTGGGAAGTAGTTATTGATCTTCATAGCAAAGGCATTTCTTAACTGAGTATTTCCTATATCAATGGAATCACAATTCTTGTCAAGAAAAGAAAATCCAAAATGAGACAGGAAATAGCTCCACAATTCTCTGCTGAGATCCAAGCCCACCTGATCACAAATCCCCTTAATCTTCCCTGAAAAGTGACTATGGAGCCTGTGCTTGAAGATTTTCAGTGGTGGACTACCCTTTTATTTTTGTTAGTTGTTTCAGTCATATCTGACTCCCCATGACCCCATTAGGGGTTTTCTTGGCCAAGATCCCAGAGTAATTTGTCACTTCCTTCTCTAGATCATTTTACTAATGAGAAAACTGAGGCAATGTAGCCGCAAGCACCCTGACACATCCAGGATGGCCTGCCAGCACAGCTTCTTAGATCTGTTTTTGTAAAAGGAAATCAACCTTTGAGGGGTCAACAATCTTCTTTAATCACATATACCAACAGAGAAAATGCAGGCAGAGAAATAAAGACCAACAGACAGGGCTTCTAACTGTCTCACCATAAGCAATATATACATTACAAATCAACAGATAGATCCAACTGTCTGATCACTACATACATGCATAGTTACCAGAGAGAGAAGCACCAAGCTGGGGGGCTTCTTAATGGCTGTCCAGAGTCTCATCTGGTACATGAACCTTCTTCCAAAGAATAAACCCAAAGCAAAACCCCCACCTCAGAGTACATATACACTTTTCAGAGCCAGATGGCATCACAACCTCATGACCCATTGCCTCATTAGAAATGAACAAATGGTATGGGCATTGCTACAAAACAAGCTTCACTTAATCAAGCTTCCCTTAATGGGCTCCATGGGAGGCCTATTAATGGATGGAGGAAGATCTTTAACTCTCATTACAAGCAAGTGGGGTGAAGTGACTTGCTCAGGGTTAAACAGCTAGTAGTGTCTGAGGCTAGGTTTGAACTCAGGAAGATGAGTCTTCCTGACTCCAGGCCAGGTACTCTATCCACTGTGCTACCTAGCTGCCCCATGGACCACCCACTCCTCCTCCAAAACAGCTCATTCTACTATAGGATGGCTGTCAGTGATAAGATGTTTTTTCTTATGTTAAACTAAAATCTTCTTGTAACTTTCCCCAATGTTCCCAAGTTGGGCATTCTCATGTTTGCCTCCTCCCCTCCTGACTAACCATCAGTCAGTCACCAAGCATTCTGTAAGGACCTGCTCAGTGTAACTCAGCCTTGAAGGAGTTTACATTGTTTCATGGTATCAACATGTATGCATAGATGTACATACCAAGAAGCTACCAAGAAGGTAATGTCGATGGGGAGGTACTAGTGTGAGAAGGCCTTCATAAAGAAGATGGTGCTTGAGCATCAAAGAAAGCTAAGGCTTCAGAGAATTCTAAGTGAAGGTGAGAACGGAGGATATTCTAGGCATGGCCAATAGCATAGAGGTGGGAGATGGAGTGAAGAAGTCCATTTTTACTGAAACAAATTCAAATAGTACATGATAGAATCATTTATAATAAGGCTGGAGAGGTGGTTTGGGGCCGAATGGTGAAGGACTTTAAATGACAAGCAGGAATTTGTTATTTGATCCTAGAGGTAATAGGGAGCCACTGGAGGTTTTCAGCAGGTAGGGGTGTGTGTGTGAGTGAGAGAGAGAAAGAGAAAGAGAGAGAGAGAGAGAGAGAGAGAGAGAGAGAGAGAGAGAGAGAGAGAGAGAGAGAGAGAGAGAGATGGTTCAGTGTATGCTTTTGGAATATCACTTTAGCCACTGAATGGATGGGAGAGGGCAGGGAGACCAATTAAAAGACTATTGCAAAAGGCAAAGTAAGAAGTAATGAGGGTTTGAACTAGTGACTTATCCGTTCTTTCAACCTACCCTCATATGCTATGGTTTCCAGTCTCCTTTTCGTCTTGGTTGCCTTCTTCTGGGAGAACTGTATTGTCACAGTCAAAATAAGGTAAACTGAGGCACAAAGTGCTGAGCATGGCCAATTTATTAGCAAAGTATGAATTTACCAATAAGTAGGATTTCAGCTTCTCCAGCAAAAGCTAAGACCCTGAATGAAAGGATCAACTCTTTTTTATAGTTTTAGAGAGTGCAGAAAAGAGGAAGGCTAGCTTTATGGGTGTAAGAAAATATGATTGGATGGAAACAGGCTAGCAACAATCCCCTCCCTTTCCCCCTGTTTCTAAGAAATGTTCATTGTTCGAAACCAGCTGCATCTACAAGGACAGAGATAGCAAACCAGACATTTTTGGATAACGAACTAGACATCCTTGAAGGATAGTTTGGTGCAGTAAAGATACTAGACCAGCCTCCCTGGGGTCCACCTATATCTTTCAAGAATAACAGATATCCTTGATGGAAGAATAAAACAGTGATTAACCGGAGGGTTGGATTTCTAAACTTAACTTATTACAGAACCACTAAATTTCTGAATTAAGTTCAGAGACAAAGAATCATGACTTAGGCATTTACAGAGCAAAATCAATTCACTAATTAAATCAATAGGACCAAATCAAAAAGACACTGAATCAATCTGATTATTTCAATATCTTTTGTAAAGTATGGTCTCATAACTGGATCTAGTACATTCTATGTGCTAATGAGAGCAAAATACAGTGGAACCTCCTGTGCCTTGAGCACTAGACTTCATATACCCTAAGACTGCATTAGCTTCTTGACTGCCATGTTGCTCTATCGACTCTCTTTGAATTTGCAGTACACTAAGACCCACGGATCATTTTCATGTGACTCACTGCATAGGATGCTTCCCATTCTCTATCTCAGCTATTTCTCCCATGTTCTGGAAAAGCAAATACCTCTCCCCAATACCCAAGTCAATTAGGGTCTCAAATTACAGGCTAACAGAAATCTAGTTTGGTCTGTCCCAACACATGTTTGGTCTAGTATACAAAGTGCTGAGGCTGCAAAGATAAAATGGAAAAACACTTCCTGCTTTCAAGGAGCTGATATTCTAATGAAAACAGTGCTTATTCTTAGCTCTAATATTTACTAGCTCTGTGATCTTGGGAAAATAACTTTCCTCCAGGCTCAGTTTCCTCATCTTTAAAATGGGAATGCTTTAAAATGTGATACTTCTTTTAGAGTCTAGTTGTTAGGAAAATGCTTTGTAAACCTTTAAGTCTTACGGAAATAGGAAATATAATTAGTATCATAGATGATGACAGTCGTTTAAACCTAAAGTTCTAGTTTTCTCCCATTTCTTCTGTTGTCCTATAACTATGTGTTTAAAATTAGCTCATATTTGAAAGTCTTTTTTTAAAATGAAGTGAATTTGGAATAAAAGTTTCAATAATGATAACTCCAATTTCTATAGCATTTTGAGATTTATGAAGAACTTGCCTTTGGGTTATGGGTTAGAGAGTACAGAGAGCATTATTCCCATTTGTAGATGAAGAAACTAAGGCTCAGAGAAGGGAAGTAGTTTTGCCCGGGGTCATATAGCTTGTGTAGGTGACCAGACTGAGATTTGAATACAGGTCTCTTTCCCCTACTCTAAGAGAGCAACCTGAGTATTGTGCCTTGGCCAAGGGTAGAGCCCCCACGTTCTCACTAAACAGCCTCATACTTTCTCTCCTATCTTCTCTCTCAGTTTCTATATGGGGTCATGGTTCTGCTTTGCATGGAAGCCTCCTCTGCTGTCCTGGCACACGCCTCCTCCTGCCAGGTAAGTCTCCTATAGAAAGGAACAACCTTCCTGTAGTTTTCCTTTTAGACAATTGCTATTTGAGTTCAAGGTCACAGTGGATAGAAACACCCTGTCTAGAGTTGGGAAGCCCTGAGTTCAAGTGTGGTCTCAGACACTTCCTAGCTGTGTGACCCTGGGCAAGCCATTTAATCCTGTATGCCTCAGTTTCCTCATCTGTAAAATGCACTGGAAAAGGAAATGGCAAACCATTCTAGTATCTTTTCCAAGAAAATTCCAAATGGGGTCATGAAGAATCAAACACAACCAAAATTACTGAACGATAACTATTTGGGATCAGACCTAAAGAAGGTGAGAGGTGGACCTTAGGGGTCTGTGCCCTGAGTGATCATGAAAGTGGCCTAGGCATGTTGGTCAGAGGATCACAGGTCTAGAACTGGAAGGGACCTCAGAGGCCATCTAGTCCAATCCCACCATTTTACAGATAAGGAACTGAGGCAAAGAGAGGTAGAGTAACTTGCCAGGGTCCTACAGCCAATCCATGTCGGAGGTGGAAGATGATACCAAATTCTCTGATTCCAGAACTACTGTTTTTTCCATCATATCAAGCTGGATGTATAGACTCTCAGTGAATAAAAAACAGGCTAACAGACATAAGGCTTTAGAACTGGAAGGAACCTTATTTGATAAGTGTAGAAACTGAAGCCCAGAGGAGTGGAGGGACCTTCCCAAGTTCACATAAGCAACAGGATCCAACCCTGATTCTTCCAGTTAACAAACCTCAATTCAGATGCCAAATAGAGAAGTTTGTATTTTAATCTAAAGGTATTGAGAAACCACTGAAACTTCTTGGGCAGAGGAAGAAGATGGTCAGATCTAGGCTTTCCTTTATCTCTACAGCTTAGAGTGAGCATACACTCCTTCCTCAAATTTCAAGACCCTACAGGCTTCTCTCTCTACCATCCTGTCTCTCCATGGAATCGGGAGGCCTAGGAGAACTCTCTGCTCAGGCAGTCTGATGTTAACTGTTGATGAAACTGAAAGGCAGAAATCGTAGGGGTGGGCAGATGGAAGGGTCAACCCTGGTGAAGATGAGAAGGTGTACCTAGGGAATCATGGTGCCTGACAGGTAAGGGATAACAATAACTCCCATTTCTTTAGCCCTGTAGAGTTTACAAAATGCTCTCCTCCCAAACTCTCTGGATACTACATAGAATATCCTCCATTTTTCGAAGAAATTTAAGTGTAAGTATTAGTACATATTAGGGCCAAGAATCAGCACTGTTTCCATTAGAATATCAGCTCCTTGAAGGCAGAAACTGCTTTACCATTTTATCTTGGTTACCCCAGCACCTCGTATATCACATTTTGAGGAAACCACACCTCAGCAAGGTGAAAGGACATTGTCACTCAACCAGTCAATGTCAGAACCTGGAATTTCAGCCCAGGTCTTGTAACTCCAACTCTAGCACTTTTTCTACTCCTTTTCCACGTTACCTCTATGAAAGGAATGGATTCCTCTGAGGAACTGAAAGCAATTATGACCCCAGGCTGTCAATTGCTTTATCTGAGAGTCTTTCAAAGTGCAGTGTGTCTGGTTTGTAGTGGGTGACTAACACATATTTATTAATTGACAAGTTCTACCCTTTTCCATGTCCACCAAATGTCTCTGGGAATAAAGTCTGATGGGTCATTACCAGACCTAGGCATTCTCATATGCTGTACATTCCATATGTCCCATTTCCCATCTAACAGTTTGGGTTCCTTTTCCTCTAGAATTTCAATTCAGCATTAAATATTAAGTGCCTACTATATGGAAGACCCAATTTTTTAGATGCAAAGACAAAACATGATTCAGTTCCTACCCTCAAGAAGTTTATGCTTTGCTAGCTATGTGATCCTGGGCAAATCATTTAACCTCAGCTTCCTCATCTATAAAATGAGTTTAATTGTAAGTTGTGAGGATACAGTGAGATTCATGTCCATGACGCACTTTGCAAGCAAGGCAGTACTGTGGTAACATCAGCCATCTTTATTATTTGTGGTCTTCAGGTGTTTGAAGAGTTGCCATGTTGTTCGGTCCTAGAGTAGAAGTAGGAGTGATGAGGCTACTTATTCAACTTCACTGCACCTCAGTTTTTTCATATGTAACATGAAAGGGTTGGACTTAGTGATCTCTGAGGACCTTTCCAGCTCCAAACCTGGAGGTTCTAAGTTAAAAAGTGGCAAGTTTGGCCTGGGTATCAAGAAAAACTTTTTAACACTCAGAGTTGTCCACAAGTGGAACAGAGTGCCTCCAGAGACAGTGTCTCCCCATTACCAAAGAGCTTCTAGTGGAGGGAACATGGGGCATCACTTATTGAGAATGTTATAGATGGGGTTCTACTTACGTAGGGATTGAACTTCCTCCCAGTTCTGGAATTCTGGGAGAGATGGAGAGATACTGGGGAAGAGTGATTATTGACATCTTGCTGAGACCCCAGGGTTCAAGGCTCAGTCTGACTCCAGGGTAAAGGATGTCTGAAAATTGGCCTGAAAGGCATCCCTTCATGTGTATGACCTGGGTTCTACAAAGTAGAAAATAATCAGAACAAGGGAGAGCTAGGTAAGATCTTCTAGGAAAGCTTGAGGAGGAAGAAATCACTTTCAGCTAGGGAAAGCTCAATGGAGGAGGCAGAGCCTGAACTGGAACTTAAAAGGAGAGGAGGCATCCTGGAACAGTAGAAAGTAGATGCTGGGTTTGGAGTTAGAGTCAGACGCCCTGAGCTTGACCTGGGTAAACTATTTAATCTTTCTGGACCTCAGTTTCCTCAACCACAAATGATGGAGTTGAACTAGGTGACCTCTAAGGTGCCATCCAAGCATATGGAGAATCTATACTTCTATATTTTGTAAGGGTGACTCCCTGGTCTATGGAGAAAATCCCTGGGTAAGTAACCAGTTGGGTTCCAATCAGGTATGTGCTGGTAAATATTTAACAAATGACTGTCAAGAGGAAAGAAGGAAGGAAGGAAGGAAGGAAGGAGAAAGAAAGAATAAATGATGCATGTTACTTTTAAATTGAATCCACATTATTAACATTCTCCATCACTTTCTTAAGCCTAAACAATCAACCAAACCATCCCTCAAGCCCTGATTTGTAATGTTTGCGGTTTCAGAGGTATAAACTCTCACCCTGAAGATTTCATAATTGTTTTGAGCTGGTTTCAGTGTTTCCATTGGTTCTAATACTGGTTGTTTCACTAATATGCTGTGTGATTGGAGGACCATTTTTGATCATCAGTTTCTTCCTCTGTCAAATGAGAGGGTTGGAGGCAATGTCTCTACTTTCAACCCAGAGTCTCGTGTTTTGTGACACTATCAGTTACGGTTTGCTGAAGAGTGTACCAAACCCAGGGGCACCAAGAGTGACTTTAGAAGGCTGAAATTGGGGTCTATCAAGCTAAGTTCAAATCATGGCTCTGCCATTTACTACTTGGGAGACTTTGGGCAAGTCTTTTCAGCATCTCTGGGCCTCACTTGATTGATCTTTAAATGAAGGGCTTAGACTGGCTGGCCTCTAAGATCTCTTATAATTCAAAGTATATGATCTTATGAGGATGTTCTACATCTGGGGGTTCTCTTTGGTAAAGACACAGAGGTAGGAAAAGGTGGGAGGAGATTGGGGACTTCAGTTTGTCTGTGATTGGGCGTACTGTGCCATAAAACTGAAAAAAACAGCCTTGAATGCCAGAATCAGGAAATTCTTTCCAACTTTTTACTATAGTGAGTTGTGTTACTATGTGTATTTTTGTACAGATCTTTTCCTGCTGGTAGTAACATCTTTTGTGGGTAGGAGCCTAGTGGAACTGCTAAAACCCTTTTGTTTGGTGCACTTTTTTTAAAATGCATTTTTGTCAAACAAGAAACAATAGACTGAATCCATCAAAAGTGAATTTAATAGAGATAACTGTAAAGTCCTTTGCTGAGGTTCTAAAAATCATTCACAAGATGTTGGCATTGTGAAAATAAATCTAAGAGCTTTTATGATGGTAAGCCCAACGTGAGTCAGAGCTGTGGCACAACAGTCCAAAAAACTTATTTGAACCTAGGCCATATCAAGAGAGTACCAGTGGCTAGGAGGAGGGAGATGATTGGGCTTTTGTACTCTGCCTAGCTCTAGCCACCTCTGATGTATTTCTGGATGCCACATTTTAGAAAAGACATCGATGAACTGGGTAGAAAATAGAAAAGGACCCCAGGAAAGGGAAAACCCACTTGCGAGGTAGGGAGAAGGAGGCACTATGGGTAGCCCTGAGGGACAGGCAGACTGGGCATCACTCTCCCTTTGTAAAATGTGGATACTTCTGTCATTGTCAGAGGGATTGGGAGACTCACGTGCTGGACAATCTCCTCCATCAGTATGGAAACCAGTCTGACCCCAAGACCAAAGCTGTTGATCGACTCCAAGAAGAGGTGAGCCCAGAAGAGAGATTTAGCATCCTGACTTCTTCTGTGGAAAGGACTAATGGGTCTATTACTACCTGATCTTCAGCCTGCCCACCCTCCTTACATCACCATCCCTAGAAGTGGCCATTGAGCAAAGCACTATCTACATTGATTTTGCCTGGGAAAGAGGAGGAAGAAAGACAAAAAGAACCCTCTTAGGGGGCTGGGAGGAAGGAAAAGGAAGCAGAGAATGTGTGTGTATCTGTATGCCCTTGTATGTGTGTGTGTGTGTGTGTGTGCACATGTGTATGCGTGCATGACATGGATCACTGGTGGAAAGAGGCAGCAGAGAGCTTGTAGGTCCTGAGTCTCACCCCATAAGAGCCACATTCCAGGGCTCCTTCTCAAGCTCCCTGTGGTCCCTTTGTCTCTCCCAGCTGCAGTGCTGTGGTCTTCACAATTACACGGACTGGAGGGTGATGGGCCACTTCTCTGCTCCTCTAAGCTGCTGTCAGAAGATCTTGAATTGCACAGGTGCCTTCAGTTCCTCTCAGCTACTGTATCAGGAGGTAACTACAGGGGTGAGGGGGAGGGGGAGTTATTTCTAGTAATAGCTGCCATTTACATGATACTTCAGGGTTCACAAAGCACTTTGGATTTGAAAACTTCACAGCAGCCCTGTGAACTAGTTACTATCGGTTTTATTTCCATAGGAGGCCTATGGATACAACACTTAATCAATGAGTATAGAATGTTTTAGTGGGAGGAGGGAAGGACTTAAGCTTAGGAAATCTGGGTTTGATTCTAGATTCTGACCCTTACTAGCTGTGGGACCTCTTAACTTATCAGAGCCTAGGTTTCCTCATCTGTAAAATGAGAGTACCTGGCTATTGTTAACTCTATAAATGTCAACTGCTATTCATAAATGTAGGATCTGAATATGGCTCTCTCTCAATAATGAGTCCAGGCTTCTATAGTGCACTGCTTCTTTAATTTCCAACCCATTTCCCCCCAATACAGGAAAGATACAGCACCTGGCTCTTTCTGCCTCTCTGCCATGTAGGGTGTCTTGCCTCTACTTCCTAGGTACAGGGGCTTTGAGGTGAGGAGTGGGAAAAACCCTACTGTGTGCAAAGGTTTATGCTTGGAATCTTGCTCATAGTAGGTGGAAAGAACTGAAACCTTTTTCAGTGGGATAAGAAGAGAAGTCCAACTGAAACTCCTTAGGCTAGTGCTGTACTCTTCACACAACACATTCTGAAAAATATTCACTGAATTGAACTGAGGTTGAAAAAAGGAGCTGTTTCTCTACAAATTCTACATTTGTATATTAATCAAATGACTTTATGGCTCTATGTAGACTAATTTTTGTAGCTGGTGCATTATGTGGGTCAAATCACCTGGTCAAAGGCTGTAACATTTCTCTCTCCAGAGGTCAAGACTGTGTTACAGTAGGAAGAACCCTGGATGTGGAGCCAGGGGACCTATGTTTGAGTTATGTCTCTACCACATACTAGAGGAGGGAATAAACATTTATATACCAGCTACTATGTGCTAAGTAATTGTTAAATTTTATTATATATATTTTATATATACATAATATATAATATAATATTATATATATATAATGTTAAATATTGTCTTATTTGATCCCCACAATAACCCTGTGAGGTAAGTGCTATTATTTTCCCCTCTTATAGTAAACTGAGGCAAAAACAGGTTAAATGACTTGCCAGGGTCACACTGCTAAGTGGCTGAATTAAATAAAAATATAATACAATATAGATAATGTGAATTTGTGGTTTTCTAAGTCAATATGCAGCCTAAAGGGAGTAGTTGCTATTTGAGTTTAATGTCACCAATCTAGTCCAACTCCATCCCTTTAACAGATGAAGAAACTGAAACCTAGAGTGGTTCAGTGACTTGCTCAGGGTTAATACCTAATAAGTGTCAAAGGTGATATTTGAACCCAGATCTTCTTCCTTCCAAGTCTAACAATCTGCCCATTATTCCATTCTGATTCAACTTAAAATGGGTTAATAATATTATATATTATTTATTTGTATATATTTAATATATAATATATATCATATTTGTTTATATTAGATATGTTAAATATATATTAAATAAATAATGTTATATATTATTATGTAATATTTACTTCAGTCATGAAAAAAGTCTTCTGTACAACAAAAAATCTATTTGATTAGGGGTGTCTGCCAAAGCTGGAGCATCTTCGAAAGGTTGTCCTTGACCACGTGTTCTGGTGCTGTGTGGGGGCTCTGGTTCTGGAGGTGAGTGCCTGAAGTGGGACATATCCTTCTCAAATTGGAGATGAGGATGCTTGTCATTTCTGATGACTCCTCCTGTGGCTTGGGCTGTTTGGAATTTTGCCATAAACTTCTTGAAAGAGGAGTGGATGTCTTTACTTTCTGATTTTTACTGTTTCCCCCCCACATATACATCAAGTGCTAAGCACTATGGTAGACACAGAGGAGGTGCCCCTAGTTAGGGGGTGAGATGAGGATTATATAAGCTCAAGAGTATTAGTTTATATGGTGTAACAAGGTGAGGGAATGTAGCAAGCATTTATTAATTGGCTATTATGCCGAGTACTATTCTAAGCACTTTACAATTACTTCCATTTGATCATCACAACAACCCTGGGAGGGAGTTGCTAATATTAACTCCCTCTTACAGGTGAGAAAAAAGAGACTAACAGGTTAAGTAACTTACCCAGGGTCACACAGCTGGTAAGTTTCTGAGGCTGAATTTGAAGTTGAATCTTCCTGACTCCAAGTCTTTTGCTCTGTCTACTGTACTCATTAAGTGAATTGCCCAATAAGTGACTTGCCCAGGTTCCTACTGCCAGTCAGTGTCCAAGTTAGGATTTGAATTCAGGTCTCCCTGATTCCAAATCAATTGTTCTAGCCAATGTACCTATTAAAGGACTTGCTCTATAAGTGGCCTACATAGAAGCCAGGTCTTTCTGGCTCCCAGGCCATCTCTCTTCACCTTGCTGTCTCTCATTGAAGAGGACTGAATTAATTGAATTGGAGAAGATAGAAAAGAACTGGTCAGAGAAGGAGGAAGAATGTAATGTAATGGATAATGTAATGGCACAAGGCTGAGAAAAGGAGAGAGTTTTAAGGAGGAGAATGTAGCCATTTGTGCTGACTGAGAGGTTAAGAACAAAAGGTAAATGAGAAAAAAGATAGATTTAAGAGGAGTTAGAAGCACCACAGAGGGAAACATTTCAGGGAGGGGGTAAGGATGGAAGCCAGATTGCAAGGGGCCACAAAGTAAGTGAGGACATTGTAGGAAGAAGGACACACTGGATGTGGATGACCAAGAAGGTTGGCTAGGAAAGAGTCAAATAACATGGTAACTAGCACATGGGGCAGTATCCAGATAGTGGCAAGGGTTGATTTGAAGGTGGAGGGCAATGATCCAAGCATGTCTGAAGGCAGAGGTCAGGGGAGAGAAGCAACTGAAGAGGGAGAAGGTTCAAAGGATGTCGACAAAGTGGTTTAGAGAAAGAGGACTAGACCCGGAGCCAAAAGTGGGTTCAGATACCAGCCCTACACGTAGAAACCTGATTTTAGGCAAGTCATCCTGGGCCTCAGTTTCCTTGTTAGCAAAATTGGATAATAAAGTTCATGCCTGCCACCTTTTAGGGTTGTTGTGAGGTAAGCATCTGATACAGATATGGGTGCCAGCAGCAATGTGAGTTTCCAAAGGAACCAAGGAGGGATAAGATTGAGAGGAGAGATACATGAGGTATCCTTGGATCCCTTGAGCTGATGGAAAGTAGAGGATATGGCTCTAGAAGGATACTCTGAGGTGCAGCTAGTTGGGAGAGTTCTTGGCATGGGCTTCTCATGTCCTCCTTTGAGCTACCTTCCTCTCTCATCGTTCTTCCTGAGACTTGCTAAAACATAGCAACAAAAGTTGTTATGAATCAGAGTAGTCACGAGGCATTGTAGTACAGTGGGAATAAGATCTCTCTCCCTCTCCCTTCTCTTCTCTCTCCTCTGTCTGTTTCTTTTTTTTTTTAATTTTATTTTTATTTTTTATTTTTTAAATAAATTTATTTAACTTTTTACATTCATTTTCACAAGATTTTGGGTTCCAAAATTTTCTCCCCCTTTGTCCCCTCCCCCCTCCCCAATACACTGGACATTCTAATTACCCATATCACCAATCTGCCCTCTCTTCTATCATCCCTCCCTTCCCTTACCCCATCTTCTCTTTCCTCTGTCTGTTTCTTGAGAGAGATATCTATAAGTAGATCATTATATAGAGATAGATGTCACTCTTTCTCTCTTTATATATATGTATGTATGTGTATGTGTGTACACACAAGACACATATATCTCTTTGTCTCTCTCTATACATGTATATATGTATATATGTGTGTATGTGTGTTTAAAACTTTGTAAACCTTAAGGTTGACATTTAAATGTTAACTGTTAATAATGGCAATAATTACCAATTGGTAACTTGTCAAAAGATTAGACTTTAACAAAATTTGGTTTTTATAATTGTTTTTACACTAAATTGGTGTTACTTCCTAAGGTCTTTTAGTTCAGAGATCAGAGAACAGAGCTGGAAGAGACCTTAGAGATCACCTAAGACCCAGTTTATAGATAGTGACTTTGAGATTCAGAGAGGTTAAGGCATTTCCCCAAGGTTACACAGATAGTTAGTAACTTAGCAGGAGGTTCAAATCTTCTGAACCCGTAGCCAATGCATTTTGTCACTTTCCAGACTACTTGTGTTTCGTTTGCATGGATGACCCCCATATTGGGGTTCAAGATAAAGTGACAATGGAGTATTAGGAAAATCCCCCACTCTTACCAGGTTGTTCTCACTAAGTATAGAGTGCTTCCTGAGAAGGTTGGTGTGGTATTTATAGGTAAACAGGCCTGACTTGCCAACAGGCTACTGTCTATAGATCAGAGGGAGATAAAGGGGAGAATGGAGATGTCTTATCTTTTCCTTGTTTTCCAGCTGTTTGCTGCACTCATCAGTGGATTCCTCACCAGGCAGTCACCACTTCCAGATTACCACATCTTGGAGTCAAGCACGTTTTCCTAGAAGGAAGTTTTCTTATGGAAAAAGGGGAGACCACTATTGCTTCATGGGCACAACTCAGGATGAGCAATGGGGCCCGAGTCCTCTATCACATCTGTTTAGGCCCATTCAGGACTTTAGGACTTGAGGAAAGTTGGTGATGTTTTTCTGGCCAAACTGGTGTGCCCCCTTCTCAAGACAGCCCCCAGTGGGCAACTGGGGAGAGTTGGCTTTCTCTGGACCTTGGGTAGGGGATGGTAGAAAGACAAGCCAGTAGGATGTGCAACTGAGTTCTCCCTGTTTAGAAGAGAGATTCATTCAATGTCCAACCCAACAGATGGACTTTCCCTATCTAATCTTCTCAACTTTTTGACCTCCCCACTCCTTGTTGCCCTCACTCCTTCCCTTTCCTGTGTTCCTGGTTATTCCCTCTACCTGCTCCTTTTATGCTAAAACCCAATAAAGCAAGTTTATACCAAATTAAACCAGTTAACAAGTTTAGCAATATATAATGAGTTTGTACCAAGTTGCTAATACTTCCCACGTATCCAGTGTAGTCTAAGAACCCTGAACTCAAGCTCCTGGTACTGTCTGGCTATAGTCCTCAGGCTCTGAATACATAGCAGAGTAGTTCAATGAACAAATAGACCAGAGTGGTTTGCTCAGTCATGCGTTCTTAAAGGTGAGTTCCAATCCTGTTAAGTTTAAGGAAGATACGTTTCTTACGGAGAAAGAAACTTCCAGTCTGGGAGGTAGGGTAGTACTGTGAAATGGACAGAAGAAAATCTGAAGATCTTAGAAGCACTCTGACACTGTATTCTCATGACATAATCATTGCAGGACCCAGATGGAGGTCAAAGAGCAGTTGATAGCAGAATTATACTAACTTTGTTGAAGGAAGAGGATGACAAGATACGAACCGAGAAATGGAAGCCAAAATGAAAGAGAATGGAAAAGAAGAGAATGAGTTGGATAAATCTGAAAGAAAAAAAGAGGCAGTGAACTTAGACCCCTAGGTGGTCTTGGCAGGCAAAGACATGATTAATGCTATAAAGAGTAGAAGGCTGATGCTGTCCAGGCCAAGCAGAGGAAAATCAGGTGAGGCAGATAAGAGTGAAATTAGGGAAGACACTAAGAGGAGAGAATTTTCTTAAGAGTCATGAAGACCTGGGTTTGAATCCTACCTCAGACCCTGCCCATGTGACCCTGGACAAGTCATTTAACCTCCTTCCTGGGCCTCAGTTTTCTCATTGGTAAAATGAGGAGGTTGGACCTAATGACCTCTAATACCCTGCTAGCTCTAAATCTATGATCCTACAACTTTTTAATTGTCTTTTCCTTGCTAATGGAAGTAAGTAAAGATATAGAGACCAGATACTAAACTATAGTGCATGGGAATAATGCTGACCTAAACTGAGTCAGAGGCTCCAGTGCAAAGAAGGAAGCAAAACTGAGCCTGTGGGTATTAAGAAGCAGGGCTTGTAGATGTAAGCTATTCCACTAATAAATGTAGGGAAACTGAGGCAGAGACTAAAGATGCTGAAAAGCCAGGGGATGATTGATAAAGGAGCATTCTGAACTAGGGCCTGGGATTGAATTCAGCTTCTTCCACTTACTAGCTATGTAACCAAGGTGAAAGTTACTCAGTAATAATAATTGCTGATTTTTATGAAGCACTTTAAGATTTGCAATGCACCATGCGTAAGTAATCTCAGGGCAGCTAGGTAGCACCGTGGATAGATCGCTACTGGCCTTGGAGTCAGGAAGACCTAAATACAAATCTAGCCTCAGTCAATCAGTCACAGTGTGATTTTAGTCAGTAAACCACTTTTCAGCTTCAGTTTTCTTTTCTCTAAAATGGGAAGAGTGATAGCACCCACCTCCTGGGGCTATTGTGAGGATCAAATGAGGTAATGTTGTAAAACTCTTTGCAAACTTTGAGTCAATTTACACTGATTTTGTTGTGGTGGTGGTGGTAGCAATGATTCAATCTTTAGAGAAGTCCAGTGAGATAGGTATGATAGAGGTAATATTAGCACCATTTTATGGATGAGAAAACAGGCTTAGGAATGTTAAGTGACTCTCCAATAGAGTGGAGGTTAAGGGCTGCCATTTTTGTCTTTGTATCTATAATACCTAGCATGGGTACTTGGCACATAGCACATAGTAGTACTTAATAAATGCTCTTTAATTGACTGATTGTGTATGGACACTCAGCTAATTAGAAACGAACCAACAGTTAAATTTCAAAAGAATCTTGAACTGGAGGTAGGTTTCAAATTCAAGTCTTTCCTGATTACAGGCCCAGCATTATTTCTATGACATTACACTCACTGCCTCAACTGGGATGGGCTTTATTTTATCCATAACATCAGAAGATTGAGCTAAATGACCTTGATGCTTCCTTCCAGCCATCAGGTCCCAAGAGCCCAAATGGAAGAGATACTTTCGAGATAGCTCTATCAGCAGGTTAGCCAAATCTCTCTTGGTGTTTTGGTTGTTGTTCAGTCATGTCCAACTCTTCATGATCCATTTGGGATCTTCTTGGCAGAGATACTGGAGTGGTTTGCCATTTTCTTCTTCAGTTGATTTTACAGATGAAGAAACAAACATACAGGGTTAAATGATTTACTTAAGGTCACACCACTAATAAGCATCTGAAGTTGTATATGAACTCAGGTCATGCTGACTCCAGGTCCAACTCTCTATCCTTTTGCACCATCTGTGAAACATATATTCAGGAAATGACTGAATTTTCTAAAATCTGTCATGCCAGATGACTGCCGCCCACTTGTAGTGATTCATAAAAGAGATGCTAAAAGACTGGAAATGTTGTTAATGATTACAGTGTTTTGGTCAAGAAAATAAATACCTTAGGAGAACTGGTGGTGTTTTCATCACTTCTGCCAAGCAAAGGCAAAGACTTCAGAAGAGAGAAGCAGTTTTCAGAAAGTGAACAGCTGATGAAGATAACATTGATTTGGGAACTGTTGAATAAATGTGAAAACATGAATGTAATAGAATACTATGTGCCATAAGGAATGACAATAGGCAGAATTCAGAAAAACATGGAAAGACTTGAATGAACTGATGAGACTGAAGTCAGCAAAACTGGAAGAACAATATAGACAACTACAATTTTACATATGTATATGTATTATATATACATACATACATAAAGGGAGCTAAACTCTAAGTAAGTGTAGTGACCAATTTTTAATCCTAGAGAGCTAGTAATTTGAACCTCTTCTCGACAGAAAGATGGGAATCTGCAGGGGAAGAATGCTGTATATACATTGTCAGAAGTAGTCACTATATTGGTAGGTTTTCTTTATTGTTTAAGATGTGACCTTTCCTGATCCTCCCCCAGTTACTAATACCTTCCCCTCCCACCTTTCCCTAATGACCTTTTATTAATTTTGCATTGACTTATATGAGAACATACTATTTCCTCTAGTAGAATGTAATCTCCTTGAAGGGTATGGCACTGACTTTTGTGTTTGTATCCTGACTGCCTGATTTTGCTCTCTTCCTTCCTGCCCAAAGCAGAGCAGCTAAAAAATTTTTGACTTGTATTAAATTCATCCTTCTAAAGATAAAGGAACCAATAAGAAAGACTTCTATTCTGAATCTGATTTGCACTAATGGAAAGGAGGTGGTTGATTGGGTGGAAAGAATGGGAACTCTGAGAGAAAGTGCCCAATCTATTTGAGAATTTAGGAGAGAGAAGGGAAGGAAATCCAGACATATTCTGACCTGTGCTCTAGATTTTGACTGAGCAAATTTCAAAGGTTTAAGAGGCAATACAGGTAGACTCTTGTGGACTAAAATTCTACAAAGAAAGTTAGCCCCAGAGAATGGCGAAAGATATCAAGAATGAAATTCAAAAGAAAAATAATTTAGATGAGGAAAAGAGGAAGTCAGTTAAAGAGAATGATGTTAATGATGTAAGGAACTCATCAACCAACTTAGACTTATAAAAGACATTCACAGAAGATGTAAATGAGAGCAGGCAAGCAAGGAGTAATACAAAATCATTGTATTGATCCCAAAAGAGTGTCAGAAGAACTGACAGAAATTCTTATTTCTTATTTTGCTTCTCTTTTCTCTGTCAAGAAGCATGACCTTTGGACTAGAAAAGGCAAACATAGCTAATAGGGAGCTCATATCCAGGACAAGTAAGGAGGTAGTTGTAAAAAAAAAAATCACCTGGCTGCTTTTGATGAATTCAAGTCACTGGGCCTAGATACATTACTTATGATTACTGAAACTGATCGTTGAACTACTTGTTAGTGCTGTTTTGAAAGATCATGGAAAATGGAAGACAAGATGTTGATGGATTGGGGAGGAGGAGACAAATGTTATGCCAGTTTTTAAAAGGAAGAAGTGGGATCTGAAAAGTATATGCCAGGAACCTTGGCTTCTTTTTATGGCAGAATTCAAGAAACTATTGTTATGGTAAAGTATATAAAATTATAGTGAATATCTTTTCACTATATATGTTTATATTTCATATAAGTTATTTAGCATGAAATATAGAAAAACCATCCCAGGAGTTTGCAAGTTGAGAAGCCTGGAAACCACCACAGCTTGCCAGTGCCCCAGCACCACAAGTCAGCCCTCTCTAGTCCTGCCTGTGCTGACATGGCCTAGAGTGAGCTACACTCCACTCTGAGCCCAATGCAACAGATCCTTCCCATTGGCCTTCCAGATTGTCTTGGGCTGTAAATCCCTGTAAACCACTGTCATTTTGTGGTTTCCGCTGCTCTAGAATTTGTTTAGAATTATTTTTACAGGTATTCTGAGGGGTTTGTGGGGAGAGCTCAGGCAGGTCCCTGCTTCTACTCTGCCATCTTGGCTCCTGTTATGGGAGTTGTTTGAGGGGGATGTACATCCTTCATATAATCCCAAGAACTCAAGAATTGGAAGGGACCCCTTTCCCCTGAAGGGCAATCCCCTCAACGAACATCCCACCCCTCAAAAGTGATCATCCAGCTTTCACTTGAAGCTCCCTAGTGAAGAGGACCCACTACTATGAGGGCTGGAAGTGGGGGGCATTACAGGAACCCAACACTGGAATTCCCCATTTGGACTGTCTGGAGAATTCACAGACTCAAGCATTGTTGAGGTCAAGGTAAAGATTTATTACGCTTTTCAGCAGGCAAGAGTTCTTAGGGAACCTGTAGCCTTAGAAGGGTACAGGTAAAATTTATATAGGATGTTCCATGGTAAAGCATGTGCCAAATATGCTAATTAGGTGATTCAGAGTGGGATTAGGGAGTGGTGAAGAAGTGGTTAGTTCTTAAAGGAACATGTACTTTTGGTATCTACTGCTCAGGGGTTTTACCCAGAGTTGATCAGGAAATAGCCTGAGAGGGGGCCTCCATGGAGGTGTGGTTTTAGGTCTGAAACATCACTAAGTCAACTAACGATCAAGGCTGACTGAGAAATAGCCAGGCTACTCTCATCAATGTCTTGTTAGACAAGATAAATGTAGGGGAGTATACGTATGTCTAAGTTTAGGATACATGCGATTGGTCAGTGAGTAGTAAATGTTGTTATGACCCAGTGCACAGCCTGTTCAGCCAGTGCACAGCTGGTTCAGACTAATAAGTTCTATAGGTGCAGTTGGCTGCTGTATCAGGAAGGGGGATAACAGTTGTTGCTGGGGCAGGCTGTGTTCTTGGACTGAGGAGAAACTGCCTGGGATAGCATTTTGAGGCTGGGGAGAAATGTGATTTTTAAAGAGAAATGTGACTTTAGACTTGGAGTCCAAACATATACACCCAAGGACCCTGAAGTAGTCTGTTCTACTTTTAGACAGCTCCCATTCTCAGGAAGTCCTCTCCATAACTTTCTTCTATTGCTCCTGGTTCTTTTCATTGGAGACCAAGCAGAACAAGTTGAATCCATCTTCCACATGAAGACAGCAATAATGTCTCTTCATGTCTCTTCCAAACTCTTTCCACTGATCCTCATATGGTGTATTCAGTGTCCAGTCTGCTACTAACCTTCAGGTCAATAAAAGGGTTTGGGGCAGGGGTGGGGAATCCGAGGCTTTTCTGTAAAATTTGGATTCAGTCAAAAGGCTGTAGAAGGCCAAGTGTGGCCTCAAAGCTGTAGGTTTCCCATCCCTGGTTTGGGGGATAATGGCTTTTATCGTAAGTACAAGTTTGCTGACAACAATCACTATCATAGTCCAAAGTGTTTAAGATAGACCTCCCCTAATCTCTTCCTGTGACCATGGTTAGAAAGGGATAACCCTGACATTGCCAATATTAAATACACCCATATTATATCATTTTAGCCAAATCACCTTTGCTGATAAGCAAGTGCTAGTTTTTTTTTCTCTGCTGTATCACCTCTGTTTAAGGTAATTAGACAGATGACAAAGGAAGGAAGGAGGGAGGGAGAGAGGAAGGAAAGAAGGAAGACTCCACATACAAAGCCTTGCCCTATGCCCCACTCTAAGTAAAGGTTTACTTTCCAATTGTAAAAGTGCTTAAAAGTCTCTATATAGAGCTACTCACCTGAATCAGTTGATTATACTTTAACATTCTGAGATGTAAATTCATCCTTCCCTCCTGTCTTTACCCCAGAAGCCAGTTCAGTTTGTCCTCAACTGGCTTCTGGGAGAAGAGGTGACATTTGGCAACTTGCAGAGGATAACTTGACTGATTAGAGGGGGAAAACATCAATTATATCAAAGAGGATGTTATGGGCCCCTGGCACCATATCTCTTCTTAAAATAACGATCATTTCCCAATATGTAATTTACGATTCTTTGACTCCAAAAGAAAGACTGAAATAGTAGTGTTGTGGAATGAAGAATGAGGCTAGATTGTAGAGATTATCTAATTCAGTGCCCTCATTGGACAGAAGAAGAAACTGAAGTCTAGAAAAGTGATTTGTCCAAGGTTATACGGGTATATGCCTCTTGAGATAGCGTGTTGAGCTTGGAGTCAAGTAGACCTAGGTTCGAATCCTGCCCTGACACTAATTAACTATGTGATGCTGAGCAAATCACTTAATCTCTCTGCACCTCAGTTTTTTTATCCATAATATGGAAACAATAAGAGCACAAGGGAGAATCCAAATGATGTAATTTATGTAAAGCTCTTGGTAAACTTAGAAGTGCTTTATAAAGGTTAGCAATAACTAGTGAATAAAATAGATTTAGGAATTTATTTCAAGTATTCTGACTCCAAAGGCAGTAAGAATGTCCTTTCCATACCATCTCCCATACTCTGTTCAATTTAATGTTCACTCTTCTACTCTTACCACCAGCTAAAACAACATCTGGACAATTTAAAATACATTGGAGTGCAACATTAAAGGGATCACAGGTCTTATTATAATCCTAAAATTTGTGGTGTTTGGATTTCTCCAAACTTTTGTTGCCATGAAAGAGAACTTGAGCCTCCCATAGAAAGTCCTACAGTCCCCTTTTCAGACAAAATACTTACTCAAATACCAATGGGTCTAACTCTAGTATTATAACAAACTAGATGACTTCTCAAAGGTTCCTTCCAAGTCCAAATTTATACTCTTTAGACACATGTTCTTTCCATTGATTTAGGGGTAAATAGTAGCTAGAATAATAATGGCTAGCATTTACATATCATTTTAAGGTTTGCAAAGTATTTTACAAATATCTCATCTGATCCTCACAACAGCCCTGGAAGGTAGGTGTTAGTATATTCCCATTTTATAGATGAGGAAACATTTTTTTATATATGAGATTAAAGTGAACTTGAGCATGTTCACAGAAGTAATAGACTTCTTCCTTTTTTTTTTTTAAACACAAGCATATTTTTATATAATGGCATAGCAAGAACAGTAGATATAAAGCATCACTCCCCCCTAAAATATGAATGCTGGTTCATATTCAAGTTGTAATTTAGTGAAATACCTAGGTATTTAGGCTAATACGCTTCTGACACTGGTTTTGGACTTACATTTTCCTGATTCCAATATCCACTGAGCCATCTAATATAAGGAATACTCTGACACTTGCTTTCCTATCTCACTACAATCTGTACAAATGTTTTATTTCCCTTATCAGTCTGAGCTCTTGGAGGGTGGTGCAACTTTATTTTATTCATTGCTGTACTACTTCACATCCTTTAGTAGTATATAAGGCACTGAATTTAGAATGAGAAGCCCTGGATTCCAAAGGCTGTCTCTTATCAATCAACTTCACCCATCTGGTGCTGTTTCCCATGTGGAAAATGAGGTTAAACTAGATGCTCTCTGCTGTTGCTTCCACTTCTAAATCTCATAATCTTATGATTGCTTGATAAATGTTGAATTTAATCAGATTGATTCCAGCGCATATGTAGTTTGCTTGTTTAGCCACTGAATGGTGATTGTGCCATGCTTTGGGAACTGATCATTTCTCCCTTCACAGCTTTATTAGTTGTCTTGCAAAGATGAAATAATTATGTTTTCTTAATTAGGTCTAACTCTTTATTAACCAAAAATATAGCTTGGAGCAAATGTCTTTGCCTTTGTATTTGTATACCCAATTCTTAGCACTGTGCTTGGTACGTGTTATAGTAAACACATAATTAGTACTCCCTCTTTTCTTTCCTTCCTCCCTCTCTCCTTTTTCCCTCTTTCTTTTTGTTCTCCTCTCTTCCTTCCCTTCCTTCCCCCCTTTTCTTCCACTTTCCCTTCCCCCTCTCTCCTTTCATCTCTCCCTCCCTCCCTACCTTCTTTCCTTCCTTCCTCATGTGAGAGACAGTGGGGTACAGTGGAAGGAGTCAGAAAGATCTGGGTTTGAATCTTACACCCAACATTATTGTTGTATTGGAGGAGGGGATGAATTTCCATCTGTAAAAGGGGGGGGAATGGTGTTATTTATTTCACAGGGTTGTCACAAAGATTAAGTGAGATAATGTATGTAAAGTACTCTGATATAAATGTCAACTATAATTATGTCAACAAAATTACCACACTTCCTATTATTTACATGAGTGTTGATTACTTTCCTTCTACGATGTTTAACTAACTTCAATACCTTTAAAATTTTAAAGTTTATAAAGAATGTTTAATGCAAATATTACTATCCCCTTTGACAGATGAGATAAGGTACATCATATAGCACTTTGTAAACCTTAAAGCTATATAAATGGTGGCCATTTTCCTAAAAGTAAGTTCTGAAGATTATTTTTTAACATGCCAAAACAAGGTATATTTATTAGACTATAGGATTATTTTATGTATGATGTGGTGCAAGCTAGGTTCTCCTTAAGGTTGATAGCCACCTAACATTTTAACTGTGGAAAAAATGATCTTAAACCAAATTCTCTCTTTGAGTGTTCTTAGATCTAACTAGTTTTCAGTTCAGCTCCCCATAACTCATGCCTAGCCCATTTTCATGGCATATGGCACATTTCAGAATTATGAGCTGGCCACACCAAAAATATTCTTAGAATATGACAACCACACAAATGGCACTTAAACTTATCTAACCAGTAAACGCATAGCTTAAAATTTTCAACTCTAACAGACAAGTACAATTGTTAATCTTGTCTGATGAATGATGTTCTCATTCCAGTCATGTACAGAAGCCTGAGACTAGCTCAGAAAGCTGGGAAGTGGCCTTTGCAGGTAATGGTGCCCACTGCCCAGGACAAAATAGGAGCAGTTTGGTTTGAGTGTCTGAATAAGTAGGAAAGGAATGAAAAGGCTTTGGGCTTGGTCTCAGTAGAATTTTACAGCCGGATTTGGGGGTCCCAGAAGGCCCCCTGCTTCCTTGGTGGCAGCCTGAGAAGGGGCAAGGTCAAGTCTCTTCTGAATGTTTTGTCTAATAGACATGGTACAGAGGATATAAAGAAAAATGAAGGAACAGTCTGTATAATCTTCCCCCAACAAATTTTAATGAGATAATCCTTGGATGTAGGAATGAGAAGTGAAGGGAAGCTTGGCCATCACCCTGCCATCAAATATGGAGTTAAACATTGCCATCAGGACAGTAAAACAAAAGCCAGTAGCAAATGTAGATTGCATTAGAACTACTGAAGGATTCTTGTCATTCTTCAGTTTCTCCTGTTGCCTTTGTATTTTCTTCTTTTGTTGAGGCCTAGCAGATTGTGTTAATGTTTTCTTCTTCTTTACCATTTTTTTGCTCTGTTATTGCACTTCACCTTTTAATCTCTTATACTTGTCCGTCCTGTAAACCACCACACAAGTTATACCCTCGATCAGCAGCACCCTGCACTTGGAGATGAGATGGAGAGGAGATGGAGAAGAGGAGGGTGTCCTCGAATATGGTGCTCATCCTGCCCCGTGGCTCATTTTTCTGAGCCTCCCTGCCTTCCTCCCAGCCCCCGGGGGGCATGGACACCTCAACTCTGAAGATTCTCATCCCAACTCCTGTTCTCACTAATGGTTGGGTTCCCAGAGCTTGGCTACATCAGAACTCTAGTTCTTAGAGTTCTAGGATTGTAGCTGAATAATCCTCCAATGCCATTGATTCAAATCCTCATTGATGTGCCTCTCTCTAAGACTGTTAGTTGAAAATTAATATATTTAGGCTTAAGTGACCTCTGGAAAGGGCTATTTACTATGATGATGTAATAACTAAAGATATGTATAAAATATTTCTCCAAATGTCTTTGACACATTCTCCTACAAAGATAGGGAAAGGTGATCTCAAGCTTAGAGACTGCAAAAGAGTGGCAAAGAGATAATGGCTGGAAATCCTCTTTGCTCATCTGTGAAGTGTTCAAAGTTTCCCTTATGAATGAGGGAGTTTCTTTTTGGGGCTCCTTGTAAATCTGAGTCTAGTCTATTCTTGGTTCCTGATGCAGGCACTGCCACTAGTTGTAGCTTTTCTCGGGGGGGACAGTGAGAAAATAACTACAACAAAGAGGACACAGGAAGTCCAAAATCTGCTTTACCCTTCAAAATCTTACAGTCCTGTTTTAGACAAAGGGAGAATTGTGGGGAAGGAGAGGGAGGCAGGAAGGAGACCTGGGCAAAGTCAAGGCCAAGGCCAAAACTAAAGACTCCTCCCCTCTATCCTCCTCAGGGGTGTCCTGGAAATTTTCTGGAAATTGACCCCTTTTCAACTTGTTTGATAATTTATAGATTTCTAGAGTATGAGCAAATTTCTTCAGTCTGTTTGCAGTATTCTGGTACAATGTCATTACAATGCAGAGGTCTTTTATCCTTTAGTCTAAGGACCTATAAGTGACTGATTGAGTCAAGTACAAACCTAGTTATAGTTCGAAGACCAAAATGGCCCTAAAGTGGTTTTGGCCTCTTTTGTACAAGGAAACTGAGGCTCAGAATGTAAATGACTGGGCCATGGCATCACAGCCACCAAATCCTTGAAGCCAGTTTCATCCAGTTTCAAGTGCAGCACAAACTCTCTGTTGTCTCCTCAGAATCAAAGGGATTTGTGGTATATTTCTAGAGGTCAGGTATTTCAGGGATATTTTATTAATATTTGCACTCTTCCTGCTAAGTGTAACAATTTGTTCAGAAATCAGTACCTTTAGGAAGAAGCCCTGTAACTTTTCCTTAGTCAATGGACACTTTTTCCTCCCTTTTGGCTCTTCTCCGCCTCGAAAACGGACTTTTCTCTGTCCTTTTGCTGAACTGAAACACAAAACATGACCACTCCCTTAACTTCCTGCCCGTCCTTACGACCATCTGGCCCAAACAGAAGAACAGTTTCCCTAGGACTGAATAATAGGTCCAAACCCAAGGAATTCCACTCGTGGGAGTTTTTTCCTTGACTTGCTCCCAAGCCAACCGGGTAGGGTGCTTAGAAGCTTCAGTTCCATTTGAAAGCTAACAAGCATCCCGGTTGCCTACAACCCATTTTCCATTTAATTAAAAAAAAAAAAAAGATTAAGCACTTAACTGTGTAAAGAGCATGGCACATAGAATGTAAGCTTCTTAAGGATAGGGCTTGTTTTTGCTTGTCTCTGGATCCCCAGCACTTAACAGTTTCTGTTACATAGCAAACACTTAATAAATCCTTGTTGACTGACTAACTAAAACACTGGTTGGAACTTCTGTTTTCTGACCACAAAAGTAATTGTAGCTTTGCCATAGATTCTAATAGACTTGCTAAGCTAAATTAATAGTGCAAATTAGATAAGAAGGTCATGAAAAGCCTACTTAAAAGAAAATGTAATAAAACACTTTTTTGGGATCCAGACCTGTGACTTTATGGCCATTTTCCATGAGGAAATTCCCCCTCCCAGTTCAGATAGGCAACTAACTGTAACACTATTTCTGTTTTCAGAGGGTTCCACAATGGTGTTAAATGAGTTGTCTAGGGTCACAGAAACAGTAGGTGCTAAGGGCAGGGCTTGAACTCATGGTTTACTGATTCTAAGGTAAGGTCTTTGCTGTATTTCCACCTTTCCACCACTACCAAGTTGCCTTTTTTTTTAAAGTACATGAAGTCAGATTAATATTTCTTTTAATAATATTTTTTTTTATCATAGACACACACAGCGATGTTTGATAGGGACTTGGTGATGACGTGGAAAGAACTGAACTTAGGCTCTGGTACTAACTAGCTCTGTGACCTTGATCATATAAAGCTCTCAAAATCACATCTTTAAAATGGAACTAACACGCTACCTTTAGATCCAAGAATTGCTGTCAACACCAAATGAAGTAACTGATGTGAGACCCTATGTAACCCTATAACATTATATAAATGCAAACTCTTGTTATCACTATGTTATTCCCCTGATTAAAAAAAAATGTTCCCACTGACTACAGGATAAAAGTCATTTATTGAAAAATAATTCTTTTCTTTTTAAACTCTGTAGTTTCTCAGTCAAGATTTCCCCCTATTTCACCGCAATCTATATTTCAAATCCTACTTCTCACTACTCCTCAATATGAACCTGCCACTCTGGTCAGACTGGTTCCCTAATAAGCCTTATTTATTTGCACTTCCACATGTCTGCTTATGATGTACTGCCCTACCTTGAAGAAGGTACATTCTCTTTCTCTATGCTATTTTCTGCCTAAATTACAACCAAATGTCATGGCCCATCATAATTCTTGCTTTTTGTGTGAAGATGTGCCAGATAACCTTAACATAAGTCATCTGTCTTTCCACTGAATTTCTCACCTGTTGCATTTAAATTAATGATATGCTTCACTGAATTCTTCAGTTAAAAAGGACTCTAGAGACCATCTAATCTAATCCATATCCAAAAAGTATCCCCCCAACTTTACAATAGACCCTATGAGTGGCTAAAGTAGACTCCCTACAACTTTTACACAGTTCTCAGGTCTGCCTTTTGTGGTCAGACAGGATTATGTCTAATTCTTTATTCACATAACAGCCTTTGAAGTACTTGAAGATGGCAATCGTTCCCCTGATCTACTAGACAGTATATTATCTATTAGAGAAATTTTAGGGTTTTTTATTAATTTATTTTTAATTTTCAACATTCATTTCCACAAGATTTTGAGTTTCAAATTTTCTCCCTATTTCTCCCCCCCCCACATCAAGATGGCATGTATTCTGATTACCCCTTCTCCCAGTCTGCCCTCACTTTTATCATTCATCCCCCTTAATGCCATTCCCCCTTACTTTCTTGTAGGGCAAGATAGATTTCTATGCCCCATTGCCTTAACATTTATTAAGTGTTTGCTATGTAACAGGAACTGTTAAGTGCTAGGAATCCAGAGAAAAGCAAAAACGAGCCCTATCTTATTTCTCAGTTGCATGTAAAAATAATCGTTTTTAAAACTTTGAGTTCCAAATTCTCTCCTTTTTTCCCTCCTCACCTATCCTCACTGAGAAGGCAAGCAATTCAATATAGGTTATACATGTGTAGTTATGCAAAACACTTCCATAATAGTCATATTTTGAAAGACTAACTATATTTCCCTCCATCCTATCCTGCTCCCCCCACTTATCCTATTTTCTCCTTTGACCTTGTCCCTGCTTAAAAGTGTTTGCTTCTGACTACTGCCTCCCCTAATTTCCCCTCCCTTCTATCATTCTCCCCCTCCCATCCTCTTCCCCCTTACTTTCCTTTAGGGTAAGATACCTAATTGAGTGTTTGTTATTCCCTCCTTAAGCCAAATCTGATGAGAGTAAGGTTCACTCATTCCCTCTCACTTCCCCTCTTCCCCTTCATTGTGAAAACTTTTTCTTGCTTCTTTTATGTGAGATAATTTAACTTATTTTTTCTCTCCCTCTCTTCTCCCAATATATTCCTCTCTCACCCCTTAATTTTATTTTTTAGATACCATCCCTTTATATTCAACTCACCCTGTGCTATCTATCTATCTATCTTCTATCTATCTATCTATCTATCTATCTATCTGTCTGTCTGTCTATCTGTCTATCTATCTACATGTATATTTCCTCCAACTACCTTAATACTAAGCAAGGTATCATGAGTTACAAATATCATCTTTCCATGCAAGAATGTAAGCAGTTCAATTTTATTAAGTCCCTTATGATTTTTCTTTCCTATTTACCTTTTCATGCTTTTCTTGATTCTGGTATCTGAAGGTCAAATTTTCTATTCAGCTCTGGTCCTGTCAGCACGAATGCTTGAAAGTCCTCTATTTCACTGAATATCCATTTTCCCCCTGAACTATTATACTCAGTTTTGCTGGGGAGGTGATTCTTGGTTAGGTACATAAGACACAGTAGTCAATGAATATAGTAATCTACTCTTTGATAAACCCAAAGACTGCAGCTTCTGGGATAGGAACTTGCTATTTGACAAAAACTGCTGGGAAAACTAGAAAATAGTATGGCAGAAACTGGGCATAGACAAATATCTTACACCATATACCAAAATAAAGTCAAAATGGGTACGCAGTTTAGATATAAAAACAGATACTATAAGCAAACTGGGAGAGCAAGGAATAGTTTAGCTGTTAGATTTATGGAGAACAGAAGAATTTATGACCAAACAAGAGATATAGAACATTACAAAATGCAAATGAACAATTTTGATTACATTAAATTGAAAAGGTTTTGCACAAACAAAGTCAATGCAACCAAGATTAGGAGGGAAGCAGAAAACTGGGAAAGAATTTTTATAACCAGTCTCTCTGATAAAGGCTTCATTTCTAAAGTATATAGAGAACTGAGTCAAATTAATAAGAATACAAGTCATTCCCCAAGTGATAAATGGTAAAATATGAACAGGCAGTTTTCAGAGGGATAAATTAAAGCTCTAAATCAGTATTGATTAGAGAAATGCAAATCAAAACAACTCTTAGGTACCACCTAATCACACCTTTCAGATTGGCAAACATGACAAAAAAGGAAAATTATAAATGTTGGAGAGGTGGGAAAATTGGAACACTAATGCACTGTTGGCAGAGCTGTGAACTGATCCAACCATTTTGGAGAACAATTTGGAACCATGCCCAAAAGATTATAAAAATGTGCATACTCTTTGACCCAGCAATACTACTTCTAGGGTTGTATTCCAAAGAGATCATAAAAATGGGAAAATGACCCAAATGTCCAAAAATATTTATAGCAGCTTTTTTTGTGTTAGCTAAGAAATAGAAATTGAGGGAATGCTTATCAATTCAGCTGAACAAGTTGTGGTATATGAATGTAATGGAATACTATTGTGCTATAAGAAATGAAGAAAAACCTGGAAAGACTTATATGAATTGATGCTGAATGAAGTGAGCAGAACCAGGGGTACACTGTATAGTTAAAACTGCATTGTTTGATGACTAACTTAGACATACTTACCTCTTCTCAGCAATGCAAAGTACTAAGACAATTCCAAAAGGTTCATGATGCAAAATGCTATCCACATTCAGAGAAAGAAGTATGGAATCTGACTGCAGATCAAAGCATACTATTTGTTCTCTCTTTTTTGTTTTGTTTCTTCTTTCTTGTGGCTCATTCCATTGGTTATAATTTTTCTTTACAACATGACTAATGTGAAAACGTTTAATATTAAAGTATATCTAGAGCCTATATCAGATTGCATGCCATCTTGGGGAGGGAAGAGGAAAACATTTAAAACTTAAAAACTTGTGGAATTGAGTATTAAAAACTAAAAATTACTTTTAAAAAATTATCCAAAAAATGAAATAAAAATTAGAATATAATACCCGACTAAGAATAATAGTCGACACTTTTATCATCTATATGTTTATATTATGTAGATTAGAATAGTGGATTGAATGTTGGGTTTAGAGTTCAGAAAGATCTGGGTTCAAATCCTAACTCTGACAGACACCAGTAATGTGACTCTGGGCACATTTTAATCTGAGCTTCAGTTTCTCCAGAAGTAAAATAATAATAATATTTGTGGTAACTACCTCCAAGACATGTTGGAAGTTTCAAAAAATGCCATGGATGTAGGAGGTACTATAGGACAGTGTGGTGAGAGGACCTGAATTCAAACTCCCTGATACTGTGACCTTGAGCAAGTCACTTGATTGTGGGGGGCCCCAGTTTTCTCATCTGTCAAATGAAGATGCTGAATTAGACGATCTTTGGTGCCTTTTCCAATTCTATATCTGTAATATTATGTCAAGTTCATTGCCAATTTTGAGGTATCATTGTTGGTTATTACATAACGTGGACAGACTGTTGAGCTTGGAGTTTGAAAGACCTGAATTTGAATCCTACTTCAGACACAAATAAGATGACCCTAGGGTATGTCAGTCTCTCTCAGCCTGTTTTCTCCACTATGAAATGAGAGGGTTGGACCCAATAGCTTCTAAAAGCCACTTCTGATTCTTAGTCTAGAATCATAATCTAAGGAAATGATTGTTGATTGCTAAAAGTTTGCGAAACACTTTTCTACACATTAATTCATTTTCATTCTTATAGTGCTGCGAGGTCGGTCCTGCTGTTAGCATTCCCATTTTGCGGATGAGGAAACTGAAGCTCAGAGAGGTGAAAGTTATTAGCCCAGGGATTAAAAGATTTGCTCGAAGAGACACAGCCCATAAATGCCTGAGGCAGAATTTGAAGCCAGGTACTCCTAACTACAAATATAGCTGTTTCCTTTAGAAAGGACTGAGCAGTTCATAATGTTCATGTCAGATCTGTGAGGAACCTTAGGTTTTACAGTTGTCAAAACCAGGATAAGGAGTTAAAATCCCTTGGTCAATTTCATGTGCCCACTAGTGGCAGACCGCTCTAGATCCTGTCTCCACTCCCAGTCTGTGTTTTTTTTTCCTTTTCCCTAAGGATACTTTGTTAAAACATTTCCAGTTATCTCATTTTATTTTCCCAATACCCCACCGTCCTCGGGGGACGACGGGGCTGTCGGGTAGTATTACTCCATTTTACAGAGAAGGAAAAGAAGGCTTTAAGGGGCTAAGTGGCAGCTCATTATTGGTGGGCTTAGCCTTCCAATTTCTACAGCACTAGCCTGAGCTAATTCATTTCGGTTGAAAATTTATTAAGTGCAAACCATGAGACCTGACCTCATCACTAAAGAGCACGTTTCCTCTCTAAGCCTAAGTTGAGAGTGCAACGCTCAGAGCACCATAGAAAATTTCAACGGTCCCATAGGACTGGAATTTAAGAATGACTCCTGAAGGACCAAGCTGGTTTGGAGTCACTTAACCTCCTGGTCCTTCTTCACAAAATTGTTGTGAGGAAAGCACTCCGGGAATCTTAAATGTAAGTAATGGCGATAATTGATTATTTTGATGATGGTGATGATGATGATTGAAGGTGCTGTTCTTGGTGCTGGAGAAAGATAAAAATACCAGGACAGCCTCCTGCCCTCCAGGAGTTTACTTAAACGAGGAGAACGAGTCAGGTCTGGTTCAAAGCCCCTTGCTTTACTCCGCAGGTCTGCCTCAATTCTCCTGTGTTCAAAGATTAAATTGGCTTTTCTTTAAAACTTAAGCAGTTCCTTTCTCTGATTAAGCCCTCTTGAAAGTGGGTCAGAAGCTACTGGGTTCCTGAAAAAAATCCCCGCCATTTCTCGTTCAGGATGCAGTGTCCTCTCTCCATCTCCCTCTCTTTTTGGGGGGGGGGGGGACTCTTTAGCTGGGTGAGTTTAGACAAGTCCCTTAACCTTTCTGAGCCTCAGTTTCCTCCTCTGGGAAACGAACGAGACGCCCTCTCAGGTTCCTTCCCGATCTGAGCCCCGCGAAGCTAATAGAACCCACATTCCCAGGATGGGGGCCGGGAAGAGTAGGCAGACATCCACCCACCACCGGGTGCTCCAACAGAAGAGCACCCACCTCCACATTCATCCTGTGGGGTGGGGATGCACCTCCGTGCACGCACCGCTGCACACTCCCCCCGGTCCCCTTCCCCCGGGGAACGCGCAGCCTGCACTCTCTGGGAGCACACGCACCCCCATACAGTCGGCAGCGCGGGGCGGGTGGGGGATGGGAGCAGAGACGTGAGATCCGAGCTGATTTGGGCCTCCTCCGCTTCCCAGCCTCGGGAGTGAGGGGGGGAAGGAGGGGGACCCGCCTCCCAGGCGCTGACACTGGACAAGGCGCCGGCCCAGGATCCCCGAGCCTCCCGCCGGCCGCTAGCCCCCCAGGCCGCGCCTCCTTCCTCAGCGCCGGCGGCAGGAAGTCCCGCCTCCCCACGGCCCGCGAGGCTCTGTGGCACACGCGTCGCCCAATGAGAAGAGCGCCGTGGAGGAGAGGGGCCAATGGGTGGTCGAAGCGGAGGGGGCGGTCCCGGGCTGCGCTGGGCCGGAGCGGGGTTGTGCGCGCTGAGGAGGAGCCGCCGCCGCTGCCGCCGTCGCTGCCGCCGCCGCTACCGAGGCCGAGCGGAGCCGTTATCGTCCCGCCCGCCCCCGCCCCCAGCCTCCGGAGGAGTCCCGGGCCCGCCCGCAGGCGCACAGGTGAGGCCGTGGCCTGGGCCGGAGCCGGGCTGGGGCCGGGGCTAGGCCGCAGGGAAAGCCTGGGGCTCGCTTGAGCCACGCTGCCGCTCGGACGTGGGGGCCCGCGGGGCTCGCGCCGCACGGCAGGCTCGGCGCTGGCTGAGGGCCGCTCCGGAGCCCAAGCGCCTGGGGGCGGTTCCCGGGAAGTTGGCCGCGGGATAGGCAGGGGC